>CM069436.1:47692186-48945348 GCA_035610365.1 Aquatica leii | reverse complement strand
TATCAACTTGCTCAATAAATAAAAACTTTCCGGTCATTTTCAAAAAAATTAGCAAACAACTACCACCACCAAATAACTTTTTTTGCTCATGTTTAACGTCTAATGTTACTGTACTGTACTTTTTATTTCTTGACAAAACCTAACAGAATATTATTTAAAAAATCGATGTCAGAGTTATAAATTAAAAAATTAAAATTAACATAAAAAGAATACAATTGATGATAAGTTTTATTCTTTACTTTATGGTCACATTATATAACATTGTATTTGATGCACTTGTTTTGAAAAAATCGAGATAAACTATTTGTGACGAACAATAGATGGCGTAAACACGTTTGACCGTAGCATCTATAACCACACAGTTACAAAAATGTATTAACAACCACGGAGGTTATACGCATTCTTAGTTTTATAGTGTGCATCTGATTAACGCGTTGCTATATTAACTGGTGAAATAAATACAAGCATAAAATGTCAAAATAAAAGTTACATTGAAACATTTAAAAAAAACAAAATTTTTAGAAATATAAATTGTGAATTACGGAACTGTAGTCTCCTGATGTTGATAACGAATGAAAATAAACTGTTCTAAGAAGTGAAAATTTCTTCTCGGCGATTTGCTGACACCAAAAATAAATACAGAATAATGTTATCGAATAACGCGTAGTTAAGGCTGTATGCCCGGCCTGAAAATCGTTTTTTCCATTTCCTGAGTTTATTTTTGAATGAAAAATTTTGATGTTTACATGATAATTCATAAAAAAAATTGCAGTAAAGGGGTAAAGAGCCCATTTTTTGAAATTGTCTTTAGGGCTTTAAAAATAAACAAAAAAATTTGATTTTCGAAAATATGGGCCTTTACCCACCATTTTAGAGATCGTAAGAACATGTAACATTTTAATTTTTTTAATTATTTTCGAAAATGCGACCAGGAAATGGAAAACAAAATTGAATTTATATCGCTGCATTTTCTGAAATCTAAGTTTGATACATGGTACGGTTTTGAGCGATGGAAGGATGGAACTCCGCCTATTGACATTAACACGTTTCGCAGTCGCAAGCGTTTCTACAGTAAGCATATCTGGTAATGTATATATCTACAGAATGTCTTGATAAGAATATAATTTAAAATTCTCTTTCGTTAAATTACATATGGTATGTACTTACTATTTATAAATTTCTAGTGTGACAATCTCTTCTGCTCGATAAATGTACATTTAAATTTACTCTATTATAAGATTTTGGCATTATAGATTTTGTTAAATTGTAAATACTAAGCTGATCTAAAGTTCCCACTAAAACGCACGTACTAATTTTATACACATTTACTTCATATATATAATTTTTTTCTGTTTGTTTACAGATACAAAAAGATAATAGTTTCTGGTCTTGTATGAAACCCTAATCGACGGACTTTTATTTATAGTACATTATGCCTTCAGTAGCATTGAAGGAAAATAGTTTCAATTACATTTGTAATTTTTTACATTTTTAAAAAGTATCTATGATTATTAGTATTATTTTTTTTAAATTGTTCCAGGTGCTCTTTTAGTATTATATGGAATCAAATATGGAAGTAAATATTTCTACAGAAACAAAAAAATGATTTTAATAAATGAAAAGCAATATTTTAATTATTATTTTGTCTCAAAATTTTCTTATCATTGTAAGCAACGTATACTAACTTTTGTTATGTAAATATAGTATGACCTCATAAACATCATCAAATTGTTTAGTTATCTCAAATTTGCAATTTCATCATAATAAAGAGTACGGATTTGTAGTCCACGTGGACTTGAAGAATGCCAGTCAAAGTGTCGAAGCACCAATCGTGGGTAATACTAATCTCATAAATTATCAGTATCGCAACCGCGACTAAATCTTTGCTACTCTTTCTTCTTTCATTACATTAACAGTATGTAACCATATCTCTAAACATATGTGAATGCTTAAATAATTGAACAAATTAGTGCAACGCCCATCTCAAAACAAATCTGAATTAAACCGGGAGTATAGCCTTAAATTAAGTTGTTATTCTGCACATTCTTTTCAAGTACTGTTCAGAACTTAAATTATATTTTTATTGTTGAGTATTTAAATTATATATAAGCAAACTTTAGTTAGCGGTTCTATTTTATTACAAAGAAACCGACATCACGACGTCGGACCTACTACAAATCCACTGTTTTGAACGTGCCACGCACAAAAAGTGCATGCAGCCGTTTTAAGCAGATTATTGTAAATTTCGTTGCAGCAGGATTTAAATTAAGACCGGTTGGTGTCTTCTTAAACTATAAATCAACCCTTGTCAATTTAGGTTGATGACCTGTGTCCCACTCACTATTTTTGCTACCACATTTTGTATATATATACTTTAAGATTTTCTTTAGGAGTGATAACTTTTACCCGTTTCCAAGCAGTCGCTTATTTATAATTAACCAGTAAATTACCGTCAATTTTTTTTTAATATGTTTTGTAATAATTAGTGTAAAATAAATTTGTTTAGTGCTTTACCAGACTTTTATTACAAGTTTTATTTACACCAAGATAAAGTGAAGTGCAGCAGCAAACTACAGCATCTTTACCCTACTGCATTCGAACAAGTACAGTAGGTAATACCTCCTCCATTAGATTAACCACAAACGTCGCCGTCGTTACTGGCGTAAATAATTGCACATTCTGTCTAATTGCATTTGCAGCTGCAAAAAATCGATTTTGCAGCTCTTTGCAGCTTATTATTTACGGGGGTTTTGTATACATATATATATCTATATCTATATATATATAAATGTTATGTTGGTTTGTGTACGCTTCAAAAACTCAAAAAGTTCTGCACCGATTGAGTTGAAATTTTAACATCATATAAAATCCGCATCAAGGATTGTTTTTATATATTTTTTGCATCAGTCACATATCTGCGACCGCGAGAAAATAATTTTTTTTAACGATCAGCTGTTTACCAGTGACCGCGCCATCTGCCGTAAGCTAGGAAAACACTCGCTGACAGCCGAAATAATAATGACGCAGTCACATGAGAAACAATTTCGTTCCCAATTACATTGTTTATTTACAAAAAAATTTGCATCTGATTCTGATTATTATACAATCTGAATTAAATATTCACTTAAGTCAAGAATTTTTGATAGTGTTGTGATCGAACTGCGCCTTTCACCAAATCGTAAGTAGAGGTTATATTTTATATCAAATATTAACTGACAGGAAAAATAAAAGGAATTATTATAATTCAAGTGGATTTCTAACAGAAGTGAGTGGTTATATCTTTTTTATTACATCTAACACGTGGACGTAATTATATTATTTATTTTGGATTAACCTCACTTTTAATGTATATAAATATAATTACATTAAAACTAGCAATTATTAATTAATGCGAATGTCAATATAGTAAACATCAATTAATTTCTATAATAAAATAAAATAAAATAACAATTAAATGTAAAACAGTTCACAGTTAGAAAATGAAACCATAAAGACGTGCATTTTTTATTACATTTTTAATAATTTTCAACAATGGCATAATCCAAATTCAGTTCTTACGTGTGTAAAGTAATACACACAAATATTTTTTATTATTAATAAATTAAGTATTATTAATTTTCAATGCTATCTATCCTGTGTCCCACTGCGAAGCGTGGCAGGGTACAGCTAGTTTAAGAATATTTAAGAAGTCGCCTGTAAGTTTTTCTTGTGAAATAGACGGTACAATTAAACTATTTTAGAAAATACCTTTCCAAACCTTAATAGAAAACCGCCACTGAAAGTTACTTTGTTGAATTTCATGAGGGTTTTTTCATTCGAAACATGCGTGTTGTGAAAATGCAGCACTCCATTTCGTCTAAAACAACACTTATGTGAAAATAATATTTTGGAACTAAAGTCAGAGTGAAAAGCTTCTTGTTACGGCAACCACTCACAAAACACAAGTCGAGGTTCAAAATCAACGTCGGTTAACTGTTGAACTCGTTGAACATGGTAAGGGTACAAAGAATAATTCCTTAAAACAGGATATAGCGTATATGAGACAAGCTAGCTGCGGGGCCTATTTCTCTATTGCTACTTCGTGTCCGATCTTATACAATTTACATATTGTTAACATACATTGTAGAAACACAAATATTAAAGTTTTGATTTTTTTGAAAAGATTTATTCTTCTTCCGCTACTAATACTTGCTTGGTCTTTCTCGACCACGGTCTTCGTAGATAGAAAGAACACCTCCAGTTTCTCTAAGTCCTTACACTCACGCCATAATAAAGTTTATTGAACGCAATTATCTATTAGGATATTGTTCAACCCACAATCTACGTGTAGTGTAGAGGTTATAATCACACTCACTGTACATTAATTGTACACAATAAAGAAAATTTAAATTAAATACTATAACGTTTACGTTTACACAATCACTTAGCATCGACTAAAGAAATCCGTTAAAAGATCGAAACAGAAATAAATCAGATCGTCGAACTCAGTTCTAAGAAAGCTAAATTTTGCATTTAATTATCTAAAGTCTTGTTTTGGTTACAACAAAGATAAACGTGATCGTGTACACAAAGTACATTTTGTAAAGCTAGGTCAGTAATAATGCTAAGGAATAAACATTACTATCCGCTTTAATTATTTTATTACCAATTGATTTTATAGATGATTGTAAATTAAAGAAAACAATAATTAACCCAATACATCAATGCGATTTTACAGTGTTTACACTCATCATTCACCGCAAAGTTACAATCAACAAACAATTTCTATTTGTTTAGATAGTCAGGACCGGCCAGAAAACTTTAATTGCAAATATCTGGACCACTTTAAACCAAATCGTTAAAGGAAAAATTTTCATTCAAAGGTAACTACTCCTTAAATTTGTAGTCGCATTTCAGATACACCCTGTTTATTATATCTTTTTGCTAGTAAGCTTCTTTTATCGCTATGTTAGTTATGTTACATTAATAAAATATGTGTTTGTGTATTTTTACCGGTAATCATTTTCTTAGGAAAATTAGATTCAATTTCATTAAAAAAGATTTTATTTGCGCCAAGGGAACCTAGTAGATCCGACAAATAAATTAAAATTTAATATTTTGATTAAAAAATACAATTTGACTAAATGCTTTCCAAAATTCCTATACAACGGATTTGCTCATTACTTATCAAGAAATTATGAAATTCGCTGCGCGAATATTAATTCTATCAGCTTATTTCAATTAAATGAAAATAAAACGGGCAAGGTAGATGTCTTTATATTTTTTAAAGAAATATAATAGTTTTTGTTAATTAGAATTATCTAATGAGGTATCAACATAATTAAAGTATTCTTCGTGTAAAGATATACAGAGACAATTGATACTTACGATAAAAACAAAAATTACCTTCACTTATATAAAGATAGTGCTACTACCATTTATTTTAAATTTATTATGAATTTATAAAACATAATTCTTTTAAGCGTTTATTTACATAAATAGGCAAAACCTTCACCATCATAAACAATACAAAAATTATAGTAGAATTTAGGTTTCCACAGGTTGCATTTATAATACAATTTTCCATTATGGATAATTCCCTTGTTGTCGTTATCATACAAGCTGAGCTTTCGTCACAAGTCGTAGTAGACATCTTCAGAGCCCGGAACAAACAGTTTGTTATCGAAAATGAAAAATTGTATTACAAATACAAAAATTGACAATTGATTATAAATTACAACGTACCTATTATTGACAAATAATATTTTTAATAAAATTAGCTTTCATTTCAATGTTTTCGGTTACAGTTATTGACACCCTCCGTTGAGTAGAACAACCTACAGAGAACCGGGCGGTTCCTACAGTCAAACCCCGTTTACACCATTAATACTTTCGTTTGTCTTGGTTTTTTTCAAAACGAGTGTATATACCTCTATTGTCATATTGTCTTTTTATTTTTTTTTATATAATTGTTTTTTTTTTATCTTCAAGCACCCCAACCTAATTACTTTTTGTATAAACCTAGAAATTCGTATACAGTAATTTGAAATACCTCATTAATAAGGATTACCAGTTTAAAGTTGTAGCTAAGAATTAAGCAAAGGTTAAAACCAAACAGAAATTATAAAACTTTATACACGCCATTAATTTTGGCACCGTTTTTTTTAAAAAAATCACAAATTCCATTACCATTTTTGTTACTAACTTATATTAAACAAACTTTTACAGGAATCGATTTAAATCATCCAAACTAATTTAGCTTTAATTTCTTTAGTTTATTAATAATAATCACAATTAATTCGTTTGTTATATATCGTGACATGTTATAAAAACAACAAACCAAAATTAAAAATTTGGTTTAATAAAATAGTTCGAATCAAAATGTTGGTTTTTAAGGTTGTTTGAATATAAAACAAATTTAAATAATTGAATATATAATATGAATATAATTTAAATTCTTCACTTAGGAAGAGCATACAAAATCTCTTTAGACCTTTTTTATGACTAGGTACCTTTCGTGCCTCAAGCGTGCACTTCATCAGACCAAAGAAAAGTTTAAAGCGGAATAATCCACCGGACCAAGAAGAAGAATATTAATTTTGGTTTGTTGATTTTTAAGTATAATATTTAAATGATGATTTATCGGAAATTCCAAATAAAAAGCGTTCCATACAATGTTCATTCTTTTATTGAACATTATATTTTAAAAAATTACAAACAAAAAATGTAATTTAATGTCTATTTTAGTTTGTCCTTCGTGCTGCTTAAATAGAATTATATCCGTTCAACATTAAATTTCGACCTTATTTAAAGAAATATCGATAGTATACACGCAAAAAATTGGCCAAGTTCGTATAATAACTTAAAGTAAATAATTTAAGCAGTTTGCAGTAAAAGCAGCTTTCCTGACTCTGTATGAGTTATAGTTACATTGGGTGGTTATTAAAAATGATTTATACCACAAGCTCATCTTATCCTGCATTGTAGACTTAAAATAAATGATCCATACATTCAGTTATCAGGTTACCATCTACAACCATGTACATTTACTTTTTTCAACACTTTAAGTAAAATTATTGTCACTATCTAAGTAAATTGCTTTGTTTTCTTTCCGTTTTTATTTTTAGAAACACAGTGGACTTGACAAGAGCTTTGAACAATGTATTATCCAATTATTTCTTCACATATACGTTTTAACTAAAACAAACGTTTATTACTGATAAAACTTGGCACCATAATAGTTTATTTTTAACAAATATGAAAATTTTAATACGTGGTAGTGTAAAAACTCAAACATCTCTTTTATTACTGTTTATAATTTAATGAAACTTGACATACATATAGGTACATTATAACAAGGTAATGAATCAGTTGAATTTTTAAAGAGCTACAGAGAACAAAAAAAAGATATTAATATTAAAACATTTTTACCTTTAACATTTAACCTTATGCGAAATTACAGATTTTATTTTATTTTTAAAAGATACCGTTCAGATTACAATGCAACTAGTATCAACTGGAAGAAAAAATGCATTGAACATTTTAGTTACTTACAATTCAAGCTGTACATGTGGTAAGAGTAATTAGGAAAAAAAGTACTTGTTATCTCCTTGTTAATTACATGTAGCTACAGGTAACAGGGGTTATGTTTATTTCTTAGATATCTATCAAAGTAAATACCCTGTTCATATGTGTACTCTACTGTTCATAACACCTTAAATAAATACATAAATTAAAGTGTTACTTAATTTTATTGAAATTGAGTATTATCAATAAAGGATAATTGGAAAATATCTATAGTATTTTGAGTGTAACAGAGTTACTATAAACATACTTCTATCTCTATTAATTATATCTGCGTTGCCAGATATAAATATAAAGAGCTAGTTTACAAAATTTCATATCTTGAAGGGAAAGCAAGATACGTTAAAAATAATAATTTTTACCCATTTACTAAAGGGAAAAGAAATATCAAAGCGCACAAACAAATATAGGGGTTAAAATAAACTCAATTTGTCATATTTCGGTTATACCTTAATGAAATCGAGGAGAAGAATCCCAAAAAAAATATAGCATGCTAGGAAGTCAATACAAACATGTACATATCATTTCAAAGTGGTTTTATGACAACATAACCTTAAAAAAAATATGTAGAATTCCTCCGCCTTCCTCCTTATAGGAAAGTCGTGTAGCGACCACACCAGTTTTTTACTTTCCTATCAGGAAAGTGTAGCGATAGCAATTTTTTCTCAAAAAAATTTTTTTAAGCATAATTTTACGTTTCAAGGTCTCCTGAATCAGTAAAATGTATTTTTGACAAAAAAAAGTTGGGTGCCTGTGTTTGTGTGTCTGTGTGTGTAACGATGTACCCACAAACCAAAAGTCCTAGTAACTTGAAATTTGATATGGAGCTGGCTTTTCATATTCTCTCAGTTTTATCAAAAGATGGGTCTGATAAAGAAACCGGAAATGGGTGTATCCGTTATTTTTAACAGTATTTATACGTATGTAAATTATTCAAATTATTTTTATAGTTTCTTATAGAGATAATTCTTTTTAACAATTTATTCAAATAAAATTTTTTTCTAACATCAACGGTTTATAAGATATTTAATTTATAATATAAAGTGAATTCCATATATAATCTAAGTTCGAATCCTGCCTGCAAAGATTTTTTTAAAGAAATAATAAATGAATTTTGGTTCTTGAATTACATTTGTTGTTTGTATTTTTTAGAAAACCGTTGAACATTAGCTATTTAATTTTAATTACATAGTAAATTTATACTATGAGATGGCTCTGCCATCAAACACTTTTGATTAGCTATTTCATTGGTTTATAATTAAATCCGCAGTGATTGTTACAAATTTTTGGAAGTGGCAGCCACAGGATTTGAACCACGGATCCTTCATTCGTGAATGTAATGCAGCGTAATGGGAGACCTTGGGAAAACCATTAGATACACTATACCACGGCCGATTGATTGTAAATTGCTTAGCTGTATCACGTTCGTACGTTTTTTAATGTTTGAAATTTCAATAAGCAAATACTTTTTTTATTCAAAATAATTATGACCTGGCATTTTTTTAACTTAAAGAATAAAATTATAAAAAACTTGTAAAGTTGAAAACCTACGTACAACATTGCAATTTTTCAGGTCAGTAAAGTTAGCAAAACATTTTGAGCACTAATTCTGAAAATTTGTAATAAATTAGTGCTAAATTAGTGCTTATTAGTGCTTCATATTAAATCGCCAGCAAACAATTCATTAGAAAATTATAGGCAGTCAAAGTTTTCTGCTAATTAGTGCTTTGATAGTGCTTATTAGTGCTTCAAATCAGAGCATCAGCAAACACTTGGTTTGAAAGTTATAGGCAGTCAAAGTTTTTTGCTAACTTCACGCTTCAGCAAAAAATGTTGAGCACCAATTCTGAAAATTTGTTAGGAATTAGTGCTTTGATAGTGCTTCTTAGTGCTTCATATTAGAGCACCAGCAAACACTTGGTTTCAAAGTTATAGGTAGTGAAAGTTTTCTGCTAACTTCACGCCGAGCAAAAAATGTTGAGTACTAGTTCTGAAAGTTTGATAAGAATTAGTATCTTGTTAGTGCTTGATATCAGAACATCAGCAAACACCTGGTTTCAAAGTTATTGGTAGTCAAAGTTTTTTGTTAACTGTACGCCAGCAAAAAATGTTGAGCGTTCTGAAAGTTTGTTAGAAATTAGTACTTTGTTAGTGCTTATTAGAGTTTCATATAAAAGCAGTATCAAGAAAGGCTCGTACGAGTTGTGAGGTTGTTGTGATGAAACCTAGAAGTTTAATAACAAATTATTTTAGTTAAAACTTCTATATCTAACTCTTAAGTGGTGCATATTCGTATTGCTATTTGGATATGTTCCATAATTTAGTCATCTTTGAATGTTTAGATTATAAGCGACTTTCAACGTGTCGCAATGGTACACCTAGACCTTATAGGCTTACTTAGTGCTAGTTTCTCCTTGTGAGCCTAAACAAGGAGATGAACTTAACATTTGCCGTTTTGTCGTTTGTGAACCCAAACAAACTGACGTTTCGCAAGACATTATAATTAAGCACTAATTCTGTAAACATATTCAGAATTAGTGCTCAAATTGTTTTGCTAACTTCACCAACCTAATTTTTCCGCACATAACTATGAATGTTTAAGCACTGAAAAAACAATTAAAAGCATAATAATTAAGGAACATATGTTTTACTTATAAGTTTGATGTTTTTTTAAGAATTAAGTTTGAAGACATTCTAATAAGTAATTGCATTAGAAGTCAATACAAGCGTGTACATATCCCTTTAAAGTGGTTTTATGACAACATAACCTTAAAAAAATATGTAGACATTCCTTCATCATTCCTTATAGGAAACTCGTATGGTGACCCCACCAGTTTTTTTTTTGTTTTAAATGAAATGTTTTGTGACGTTTACTTAAACAGTTTCTATAACAAAAAGGATTAATTTTTAAGTTTTAACTAATATTTTATAATAGTAATTTACGTAGCAAACGTCAAAAGTACATCATAGCTTAACGAACGTTAATGCAACGCGAGGCCGCATATAAACAACGGTCATTCCAATGTTGTCTAAAAACTAAGCATTATGTTGTTTAAGTACAGTATTTCTTAAACTAATAATAAGCTCGTAAGCTGCTAAATTTAAGTTTTTACAAGTGCAAATTTCATATTATTTTTGTTGCTTTTAACAGTTTTTTTTCGGTCCCCCAAATTTACATATAATGAAACTCACAACGTGATAGAAAAGTTGTAAAATTTAGTGGTAGTAGTACACGCTATACCTGCATTCGAAACTATATTAACTTATGTTTTGAGACAAATTTAATCCAGTGGCAGCTCGTCTGTTTTTTTAGTGGGAGAACACAAAAGCAATTTTTACATTAAGTTTTCGATTTCTCTCACGCCCTGATGAAACCCCTTATAAAAGTGGGTGAAACGTTGGAAACTTCGGTTACAACATTAACACAGTTCAAACTTAAAAACGTTCTAATCTTAATATCCGATTGTTTGTTCGTGTTTTACTTGAAGTTGTGAATTTTATTTCGGAATTCGTAGTAGAACTGTCTTTCTGTTCGTATAAAAAGAGCTACGGGCGACGTCGAGTTGTGCCGATAATCGTCCAAAATCGGACAATCTTTGCTCGCAGATCGTTTACGTGCGCACGTTCAAAACAGGTACATATTGCTGCCTGCTCTGGAACATAATTTTGAGTATACGTTTTTTCTCGTTGAACCGTTAAACGAAAGTTAATTTTAATAAATTTTCATCATCAGTGACATTTACCACTCTGAAAATGCAAGCTGCAATGTCTTGCGAAACGTCAGTTTGTTTGGGTTCATGAACGACAATACGGCAAAGGCCAAGTTCTACTTCTTGTTTGAGCTCTCAAAGAGAGACTAGAATCAAGCCTAAGTCTGGGTGTTTAAGTACGACGCGGTCTAAGCCGAAAGTCGCTTATAATCTTAATAAATTTTACTAACAACATATATTTAAAAAGCAATTTAAGAAAACTTCAATAATTTGAATTTAAAACTTTATTTTTCATCATTTACACTGCTATAGAGGACAAGATACGTGCCTTTTAAGACAAGCCGCCTGATGAGCTGATGTAATCTGCTGCAGGCACTTGCAATACTGGATGATGAAGAAAACGACCAAGAATATCCATCCGCGTGTCAAAATTTTTTATGGTCCCTCAGAAACCAGATTGTAGGATGAATGACGATTCTGATGAAGAAGACGAAGAAGGTTTATTAAACCATTTCAGTGAAAACCATTTGCGGTCGCAGATTAAAATTGTTTATGGAGGTAACAAAGATCACGATAGATATAACTGAACCTGGTCAAACAAAGTGAGCCATAAAAAATCAAACAAGGAAATAAAACTTGATCATAGTTGCATCGATGGGAATCTCATAGACAATAATAGTGACACTACTTTTAACCCCAATTATTCAGAATTTTTCCAGATGACTGTTCTTGTTGACGAGTAGCTTTTATAAACTGTTACAACAAATGAAATAAGAGTATTTATTGCTATACGATAATTTCGGACGTTATGCGTCAAGATAGATTTGTTCAAATAATAAAATTTATTCATTCTGCTGACAATTCAAAAATAGGCAAACAAGATGAAATGTTTGAATTGCGTCCACTAATTAACAAATTAAAACAAAAATTTCTACAATATTTTGAACTTTCAAAGTGTTTGAATTTTGATAAAAAACTTATACGATTTGATTATAAGATATGGTACCTCAATACCAAGTGCATATATTTTGTTAACCTCGATGTTTATCAAAGCAGTAATCCTAATAGTAATGCACAATATCAAAACAAATCTTTGCAAACACATCAAAATAAATTTTATCAAACGCAATTTGTGGAAATTACTTAGCATCAAATAAAGAAATCGAGACAAAAAAAAAGCAGGTTGTCGAACTGAGTTTTAAGAAAAAAAACTGAATTTGAAATGTATATACTTCTTACATTGCAATTTGTTTTGTTTAGTTAGCTGAAGTCTTGTTTTCGTTACAACTGCAGATAAACGTAATCGAGAATACAAAATACATTTTGTTAAGTAAGGTCAGTGTTAACACAAAGAAATTAAGATTGGCTTCGGCTGTAATTATGTTATTAACGATTTATTTTGTAGATAATGGAAAATTAAAGAAAAAAATAATCAACACAATATATCAAGATTTATTTAAATACGGATCTCTCGACATTTCCCGATTAGTTAAAATCAACAGTCAATTTGAATAGCCAGGACCGGTCTGAAAACTTTACTTGCAAATATCTCAAAAATGAGTCAGTTTACACAAAATTATTAAAGAAAAAAAATTCATTCAACGCCACAAGGAAACTACTCCTCGAGCTGTAGTCGTATTGCAGAAACACCGCCTCATAGCACCAAATATTACATTTCTGTGACTAGATTGAAAACACATTTAAAAAATGCTGCTCTAAATAGTAGTTGTGTTTAAAAAAAACTACGACAAATTCGCAAAAAATAAACGTTTGGTTTAAATTGCGCTAACCTGTATATTTTTGGTTGAATTGAAGTTACTCTTACACTAGTCGACGCCATCTAACAGGTATCGCTTTTGTCACTTCCGTTCAAGTCGTCATTTTTACTATTGTGGTACATACCGTATGCCTGACTGAGCTTAGAGAATATTTTCTTAATGCTTCCATGTGTTGTGGCGTTATGTATTTCGAAAACAGCTCTAATTAGATAATTTATTCAACGCAGAATAAGCTTTTTCTATTCTTTTTCAGATTAAGTGTTATTTCTATGTCGATTACTTGGCACCACGTGTTACCTCCAAATGCGGGTCACGATCATCTACCCACACGGGTTAAGCACCCCTTAGGTGGGTCAGAAACGTTCGCATCGATTCTAAAGCAAAGCATCGAACTAATAATTAACTCCTATACGAAGTGTATATGCGATTGATATTTTTATGTTATCTTTGACTTTTTTTTGTAGATTTCGCGAGTCATTAGTTTGACACGATTTTTTTTAGTTAGCTTAATTACAGGTGAGACATTGGGAAAACCTTTTCTTAAGGTTAACACCGGATTTGGGTAAGTCAAATTTTGATTATCATTCAATGTCACTACGGTGCTTCTCGCGAATTTTGTTTGCTTATAACTTCGGTAATTTTCACAAAGATTTGTTTGCTACTAAGTAGTAATCTAACTTAAATTTTTATCCGATAGCGATATGTAAACAGTTAATTATCATTATTAATTTAATTAATATACTGTTACGTCTTCTTTATTAAAAACTAATTTATTTAAACGATTAAAAATACGTTTACTTAATCTAGAAATATGTACACTTTTAACTTAACCGAACTTAATTAAATCTAATAATATTTAATGGAAACACTTACACGAATTTATGTATAACCGTTGTATAACACGATAACTAACACGAGATAAGATAACGTCCTCGGATTTCGCACTGTAAGTCACGTTCACTTGATTCGGTGTACACTGTTATTTATTTAAAACTCTCGCACGTGCTAATCACTTATTTATCTTCACTTGATTAATCTTCTTAATACTGCATGCATTCACATTCCAGCAATAACTGACCTACGATCTGTCTCGTCGCTATATAAAGACATACGGAAATCCTTCTCGATCGTTCGTCACTTTTCGCTATAACTTCTAGAAAATAGATAACAGCATTCTAGAAGGCTCTTGCGTTTGCAAGTAATTTCTTGAACGTTTCAATACAAATAATTTACATGCCCTTGCCATTAAAATTTACTATGCAGATGTATTGTGAGTTGCCGATGCTTCTGGCGTTCTTACAACCAACGTTGTACCTGTAATCAAACTAAACTACTTTTTGTGGCAACCAAATTTCAGACTTCTTTGTTATTGATTCTAATTCTATTTATACGTTATTATTCTAAGATAAGTAAACCGAATTTGATATTAACAATTTAAATTATTTCTTCGTTTCATCAACTTTACGGACCTTAAAAATTTTAATGCTTCGAACCTTCTATACTGATCAAACAAGAGCTGTGTCTGCATTGCGACATCTAGCGCTCATTAAAAATAATTCTTATCAATTTGACCTCCCCTCTCTCCGATAGGAGTTGTTTCAATTCTATTGCGACCTGGCCGTGCAAGGTTTGTAAACTTAGTACCAACGCAAATTGGTTCAAATTTGAATTATTTGGTGCCAATCTTCCAAAAGAGAAGAGAAGACAGTGTTGTTTCACTCCAAATTTCATTTAAGCAAGTTATTTGTCTACTTAGTCATGTTTTGACAGATATACTTTAATAAGCTATTCTAATTACATGAAGAAGATGGTGTTTCTGCTCAGTTTGTTCACTGAAGCTTTTTTATGTTGAACGTTGGACTTCTCCTCAGAAGACTTCGTTGATACTAAAATTTTATAGGCTCTCATCTTTCTTAAGTTTTAAAACAACCATAGTTAATTATCCTTCAGATGTAGGTTCTATTTCACAGCAAAAGTAAATTTGCTGTTGCCGATTTTTGCATATACATATGTTGTTTGTTCTCAGATGTTGAGTAATTTAAATATTGTAAATATAAAAATTTACTTTCTTTTGTCAATTGAGCACCACCTTTGTTTCTGTGAGTTAAAATTCTAAGATGGTTCTACAAAGTTTCACAATTCTACCGATATAAAATAGCTGAATATCAACCTTAGAGAGTGCAGATCTTCCTTGTCAAGAAACAGCAACCAATACAGCTAACTACTATGAACGCTCGAAACCAGTCGATCTTCAACCACTTTTCAGTTGTTTTAAATATTTTAAACCTCTAGTATACGCTTGTGTATTTTGAAAAATGATCGTACTCATATTGTTTTTTATATTTTAACCGCTTCGACTCTAAAAATGTAAACCAAGTTTTTTGTTCTTTGTCGTTATATAAGCGTACACTTGTTCTCCTTCTGGCAAAACATTTTCAGTGATTTCTATAATCCTCATACTTTTCGAAAATCCTCTTAAATCTTTTACTGTTTTGGTTAAGCTTTAATACATTTCTCAAAAAATAATCGTTCCATTTCTTTCGTCTTGTTCTTACAAGTTTAATTGTAACTATTATTGTATATTATATTTATATAGTAATTTCTTACTCTGTCTTAAAGTTTTTCTTTGTATCACTTCTGCGGTATGTAGTAATTAACAATAAATAAAACCGCACCTCCAAAAGACTTATAACGTCTAAACTATCAACTACAATTAATAAAAGTTTTCTTTAATATGAATAACGATAATCAATTAAAATACTGATCAAGGACATTTCGGAATTACCACCTAAATAAGAACTGTCAGTATAACTCTAAATAACCTCATTAAAGAACCAGTAAACAACTGTTTCATCCTTTTTAGACGCCTCAACACTGAAAAAACTTTAATATGTTATACTGAAGGATGATTGTATTTTATGTATGGTGATTACTAAATGAAAATTAATGACAAATACTAATATTTTCATCTTCCACGTACTATTTTAGTCTGCGAACTCTTAATTTTTGACTGTAAAAATCATCGTCAGAGACACTAAAGGACGATTACAATTAGCCGGGATCATAAACAAATAAATTTACACACAGATTCTCCAGTTACTTTTTGAACAGTGTAAAATCTCAATCCAAAATAAATGTAAAACCCATTTAATATTTTATCTATAAAAAAACTTCGAAACTTAATCAAAGTATAATAAAAAATCAAACAAGTGGGAGATACATAAATTTTAAAAAAAGACGTAAAACTTTAAATTCAATTCGATAGACCCGACACTTTATTGTGACATCTTTAAGATTGAATATCTTATAAGTGAGAAGAAAATTGAAAAAGTAAAAAAAAACGTTTCACAATAAAAAATTTAAACTAAAAACTTCAAGTTTATTTGTTATAACTTAACGATGTGTCCCAGGTTAAATAAAAGACATATTTTAACTCGTCTCTTCTCTAATACAATTCGTAAGGTTTATGAATGAATTACAAATATTTTATTATAAATTTTTGGTTCACACGTCAGCCTAGTTAGTTCAACATACAATTATGTACTATATCTATCGTAAATCAGATACTATGAGAAGAATAAAACTAATTTTAATAGCATGAATTAAGAAATTGATTTCTACAGCATATACTTAATAGATTTGCAAATTATTGATAGAATAAAAAGACTTATCCTGGTTCATGAGTCATAAACAAACAAAAATTGAATATTTTTGTATAGTGAAACATTTCCTTAACTAAAATGTTTTTTTAAATATACTAACAGGACAGCAAATTTTCTATCACAGATTCAGCGTTACCGTAATGAAACAACTACGGCCCAATAGTCGATAGTGAAGAATGAATAGTACTAAAAGAAAAAAATATATCTTCTTTGAAAAAACGGTTATGATGTGTAATCTTGGTAATAAAAATATCTACTCAAAAATGATAGAACTGAAATTGTATTCACATGGTAAAAATCAGTGAATTGGGTTTTTTCAGAAGTTCGTAAACTGCCTTATATTTCAACAAATGACCACACTTCAAAGATCTAATTTACAAATTCTAGCACTATCGCTTGATTTTGTCCAAAGTTCACTATCTACTTTGAAAGATAGATTTTCTGTAAAAAGTTTTACTTCAGTTACTTTTCTTTCTTGTTGATGTTTTCTCCAATCAGTGTGAAGTTTATGGCTTTCCAGCTGATTGCTTTTTTACCTATGTCTATGCTAACTGTTATCCCCACTACTTCTGATGCTCGTTCTCTTATTATGAGCCCAAAGTATCTGATCCGTTTTATTTCCTATATACTTTTTTCTTAAGACTAAAATATATTTCTAAGAGCTTTTTTTCTTCTTTACGTCAGGTAGGCTGCTAATCCGTTCTGTCCATTCACTTCCTTTATCCGGACTCGTGACTGGCAACATTAGCTACTGAGCTACTCAATCCACCCAGCAGCTAATGCAGACAAGATCACGTTTAAAGAATGGATAATAACGGACTTGCAAAAACGGTAATGACCCAAAATCCAAACACAAAACGACCACCGGAAGGCCAAAAAAAGATAGTATGGTTCACAAAAAAAATGATACGTAAGAAGCAAAATATAAAAAGACAAGACAATGTCCTAAATTAAAAAGCAGAAGATCTTTTTTTAACTTCTAATATCCCAAGAATATGTACCCCGTATTTTTGTGTCTTCTATAATGTAATTTTCTTTTTCTATTAAAAATGTTATATATCATATGCTAAACCGTATTCTGTTTATTTTCTGTCGTCGTATGTTAATCCGTTCACAACTGAGGCACGATGGGTTTCTCTGAATCATAATACCTTCATTAGGCGATCATCCTTACGAGAAGAACCTCGTTACCATGGGTAATATTAACAGTAATGTGTACGTTTTTAGATATTATTATGGCATTATGCATTCTCATTTAAATGTTTTAAGTCTGTACATCCTGACCTTGCCCAAATTTTATCGGCTCCATCACAATAAAATAATAAACATAAGAAAACAAACAAGGCATTTATTGTATCACATCCACATCGCACTAATTTTTATTACAAACTACACTAGAAAATTGCCGTGTAAAATTACGTTTTGTAGTTTTATCTGCTTGATTTAGTTCTAAATTTAAAGTAGGCCTTTCGAGAGTTTTTATTTCAACCTTTTCTTCGAACGGAAGTCTTACGAATTCATTTTCCAAAATAAATTGTACACTATTTTTGCAATGTTTGAAAATTACGTACAACAAATATACCATTTCACGTTGAACATGTGTTACACGTTCCAACAAACAATCAGTACTGAATTGAAACCACCGCGGGCTATAAAAACGTAAGACACTTTGCACGTTAAATGGTTTAATCTCTATATAAAAATCTTGTAGTAAGGGTCGCAAAGTGATGTTACACTGCTCCGCTACGTATACAAGCATTGGCTCTGATAATTGTAGCTCGCACGTAAAGAAATACCTATTTAGGTTGCATTGCTTTTGTTACGTGCATAAATTTAAAAATGCACTACCCTGTATATTGGTTTAATTAAAATTACTTTTCCATTTCACAACGCCATCTATCGTTGGTCCCTTCGTATTGAGTAGACGATATACGCGGTGATATACGGGCATTTTGACTTTAACATCGTTCACGATATAACCTATGTCTGCGTGAATTAAAAATCGTTTTCTTAAAACATCCACGTGTTGTGACACGATGGGTAATGAAAGTATTTTTAATTAAATAATTTACTCCACGCAGGATAAGTGGCTTTTGTTCTTTTTTTGCTTAAAGGTAATTTTTATGTCTTTTCATTAGCGCCATGTGCTACCTCCTAAATATGGGTGTTCTTGTCTTAGTTTAAAATCTACAAGGGAAAAATTATAATCGGAAGCTGTAGACCTATGAACGCTGCGATACAAGGGTAGAATTTCTATGCGGAGGCAATTAATACCGTTAAATAATATCATCTTGTACGGAAGGGCCTAAGTACCAGACAATTAAATTTCTCTTCGGAGGCAATTAATATCTAATACCATCGTGGACGAAAAGACATATTGTAACAGCATACGATACGTTTCGGTTTTAATACTTTCTTTTAAATGTTTCTTTTACCTGTTGTAGTTTGTGAGTCGCCAGGTAGACACGATTATTTTCAGGAAGTTTGCTTACAGAAAGCCAGTAGGAAAACGTTTTCTGAAGGTACACCTGAATCGCTGTCGCTACGGTGCTACTCATGAATAATCATATTTACGCATGCTGATTACGTCAACTGTCAATTATTACTATTATTAATGTAATTTACTTATGAAGATTTTTGTTATATGTTCTGATGGTTACACTTTTGTTTTAAGTGTAGTGTAAGTTGCCGATACTTCCGATATTTCAGTACCTGTTTATATTTGTACTTGGACTAGATTTATTCACTATGATGCTATCAACTTATCTCGTAATTGTTATTGATTCAAGTTTTAATCTATTTATCATTCTAAAGTAATTAAAGTGCAATTTTTGTTAACGATTTAGTGTCTTTCTTCGTTTCCTCTAGCTTTACGAACCTTAACAATTTTGTACAAGCTTCGAGCCTCCTGTGCTGATCTAGCAGAAGCTATTTAAAAAAAAGATCTGGCGCCCTTTAAAATAAAGTCACTTGAACCTCCCCTCTCTCCGACAGGTATGGTTTAAATCCTACAGTGAGTTGATCGTGTAGGTTCGTAAATTACTAGAAGCTTGTAGCACTTTGAATCGCCACCATATTAAATTAATGCTTTAAAGTACCTAATAAAAAGTAGATCATACCTATATCCGGTAAATATGTATGTTTAAATATTTTAATTCATAATAGTTTGTTATAATGAATGTATAAAAGACCCGCGTTCTGGAGCCCTTCTAGACCAGCCGCCAGTGACATTCGTATTTAAGAAACAAAAACATCTAAAGAATTGTGAAATAAATTAAAGATGACGTATGGGTATCTATAGATAATAGTAACTTTGGTGATTTGTTAATACATTAGTGACTGTGTCGAAATTGGTAAATGGTGTATACAAACTAAAGCTAAATGAATCGGCTGCACCAGAAACAAGTATAACTAGCAAAGTTTGTCACAAAATATTGGGACACAAACAGTCAAACATTAACTAAAATGAAGAATAGAATCGTGAATGATTTGGTTTATCAAGAAAATCCAAGTGAGCACAAACCAAATTGCGTTGTGTTATGTTAAAAAGTTGGTAGTCCAATTTTCGAGTATAAAAATTTTTTCAAGTATAAAATTTGTCCCTCGACATGCCCCACCTTTTTTTCGTAGCTGACTGTCAAAACAAATTTATTTCCTGTTAACGTTTTGTCAATTACGGACCGTTCTTAGCAGTTTTTCTAGATCAACAAGGCTTTCATTATTAAATTTATTCACGCCACTCCACGTGAATATGTAGGTGAATTTTGCGTAGTGTTGAGTGAAAGCTTATTTTGGGGTATGTAATTTTATAACGTTTTTTGTATTAAAGGCTTAAATTAATTCTTTAGCGGGTTCGATCCCTCCACACCACTTTCCGAGAAGAAATACTTACAAAGTGCGAAGTTAATTAGAGAGAAGCTCGGCGCATTCTTTTACGTCAAATATTGTATGTATTAAATCAAATTACTTGTGCTAACACAATATGTACACTTGTGTCAAATTGCATATTACGTTTTAGGTCAGACTGGTACGGAATTAGCTAATCCCTTACTGGATAATACACAACTGTAAGTATTGCATTTTCTATTTTACTTCGTTGGTCATGTCAATTGTTGGAATGGCCACACGTACATACTACGTTGTAATCACAATTAATATTAAACTCTTTTTTTGTGTGTCACATACTTATCGGGTGCGCTGCGATTCTCGATACTTTGATTTTCGTGTTCTTAAAATTTAACTTAATAAAGTAAAGTCATTTCTTCGTTAAATGTAAAAGTTAGATCTATTATGGCACTTAAATGTGCGACGTGTTGCCTAGACAAAGGGCGTAACTTATATTTGGCCTGTGATGTCAACCCAAGTAATATTGCTTGCAGCGTTTATATAACTATACTTATGTACTGTCTTCGTCCTTTTCAACTACTTCTGTGATACAATAAATATTCTGTGACTTCTGTCGTTCTTGTTCTTTTCCAGCTACGGGCAGAGTTAGATAATATCTCCCTAATTTAATCATTCCATCGTCTTGGAGCTTTTTACTTTCTCCGGGAAAATTGTGTTAGCAGTTCTAGCGGAACAGTTGTTTGCTGTAAAGGCAAACAGTCGAGAAATAATTATTCATAGACATGTATGTCCTATTAGAATTTCTAAACACTTCTTGATTCTAGAAGATACTTTCAGCAGAATGCGTTTTGTATATTTCCTCAAATCTAAAAATAAAGTATTTCATTATTTTTAAATATTTAAAAGCTATGCTAAAAAGCAGTCCAAACAACCAATCCAGTGTTTCAGAACGGACAATGACGGTAAATTATGCAATAATGAACTTAGCATTATTTAAATCTAAATGCCATGTGTGAAAGATATAATCGTAACCTAATGGAAATGTCTGTAAATTGTAGTTGCAAAACCCCCTTATGAATATTGGTATCGATGTAAACCATATGTTAGCTATTTGCAAATATTTGGAAGCCATGTATTGGTGTATGTTCCAATAAAAGAGACTAAAATAGAACAGAGAAGCTGTGAGTCAAATCCTAGTTATTACGGTAAAAATGTAAACGTTAACAATCTGGTAACGAATTGTGTTACGACCAGCAGATATGTTATTAAAATGGAAGATGCTCATATGAAAGAGACATCGAATGTCGAAGTTGTCAATGGTAGTACTGAAGATAATCTAGATCCGGTAGAGAAAAAAAACGATTATGATTGTGAGGAAGAAAATAATATGGTTTGACGATCCTCATGACAACCAAATCCAAGAACCTACGTCGCTTACATCTGGAGTACGGAGATTTAAACCTGGATGAATAGTATATTGATCTACAAGTTTAGAAAAGTGATTTTAATACGACCATGCAAATTCACTTTTCTAACAATTTTACAATTGGTATCAGAAGCAGTTTATTGCCTAAAAAGTCCAAAGCAAGGTACGAGAAAATTTACCAGCAGTTCTATGGCTAAAAAAATGAAAAAAATGTGCAAGTAACAAATAAATTCTAATTACGTACCTATTTTATTGAAAAGGTTTGCTTTCTTTATACGATTTATTAGCACTAATATTTAAACATTCTTAGGTGAAAACTCTTAAATCTTCAACACTATGATCAGAGTATTTTATGCTGAGAAGCACTTTACAAATAAATAAAAATGTGAATATTTCTGCATATAAAAAATTGTTGGCTTACCTGAAACGTCAAAATGACGGTTATGAGGCAAAAAATCGAGTTGTATCGATGGATAATGTGAAATCTGGAAAAAGCTCCTGACGTCAGTTACATGAAGCATGCCGGGTAGAAGAATTGCGTTTAATAAAATTAGTTTATGTAGAAAATTGCGGGCATAATTTGATCTTAACATTACATGACACGAAAACAAAGAAAAAAGCAGTATTATTAATTATGTACATCGGAAAATGGAGTAAACAGAGTTGAGCTTTACAAAAAATATTTAAATTTAAGACTATAAAACGTGGACCATAGCAGACAATTGGTATAAACACCTTCTACAATTTACCAAAATAAATTGCTGCGTACTTAGGGCTACGAAAGCCAAACAGCTTTACAGCTCATTCTTTTTAAACAACATCAGCGACTTTTGCCGACAGTGGAGCTAACAGTTTTGAAGAGACACGGCCGGCTGACGTAGTAGTGCTGTTTTACAGAACCCTATCAAGAATATCGTCAAAAATAAAGTAAACATTTTAAAAATTTTAATAGTTTGACTAAAGAACAGTCTTCGATCTCTAAAACGTCAACATGAACAGTAAAAGCAAGCGAAGTAATAAACTCTAATTTGTCAGTGTCTGCGTTGCAGTTAGTTTCCTCATCTTATAGTATAATATTTAATAATTTAACAAATTGATCATTTACAATTTACGCTAGTAAACAAAATAAATGAAAAATAGTGTTGCTAACTGGAATTGTAAATAAAAGTCCACTTTTCTTCACGATCTTTGATTGAAAAATATGTTACCTTTATATAAAGTACACAGAAAATAGATCTTTCCACACCTAAAAGTCCACCCTATGTTTTTGCTAATTTAAACGCCTTTTTTCCATTTCAACCTTGACTAATTATCATTATTACATTCATCCACACTAATAGATTTTACTTTATATTCTGGAGTTGAATACTGTATGACTTCTTAATTATACAACAATAATTACTGTAGAATTCTATTGAAATCGAAATTTTGGTTCATACTATAGGTACTCTATAACTAACTTCTGTTTTCTTTCTAAAACATTTACTTAAATGTTTGTTGCGTTGCTTAAATTGACGAGTTTTAAAGTCTTGGCTTCTAGAATGCTTCAAAATTGCCATAGAAATAATTACAAAAGTACTTTTAACTTAAAAAATTGCTCCAACAATCAAGAGTAACTAATTAGTATCGAAATAAATAAATACTAAACATTTAAAAAAATCCTTTCTACGTTGTAATAACTAAGCCCAACCCTGATTAAATCTTAAAAATTAAAATGATATAAAATAAATAAAGTACGCGCCCTTTATATGTATCTTTTTAGAGCAATTTAACTTTACCTCAAATTGATGAGGGCGTAACAAATACATTCATCAATGTTGTAGCATTTTTGACAGAATTTGTACCGTTACGTTAATTTCCCTGAGGACTAAAATATTTCAAAATATTTTCCCAAATATTGTTAATTTCAAGATACTAACAATTTAAGCAATTAGTACTATTATGTAATAAGTTAACTACAATGTGGAGATTTTTAAATCGTTTTGGTAATTAAAAGTCATTGTGCAGTTGTATTGATTGCACAATAATTTTCGTCTATTTCTAAGTAAATTATTGAAATTATACTATATGAATATTCAAATCACATTATCTTAATTTGTTGTCTTATGAAAAAGTCATACAATTATTTCAATAACGTCCAATAGTTGCGTAAAACTACATTAAGAAGTGAAACAGTAATCTATAGATTCTTCTAACAATTATATTCCATAATATTTGAATAACCAATGGGGCATTACACATAACAGAATTAAAGCCGAGTATACAAACTTTAACCGCTATAAACTTGTAAGAAAGTAAACTATGGCTATGAATACATCTATCTTCATGCTAAATTAGCAATTTAAATAAATACTTCTTGCTTTACCTTTTTCAAGAAAAACAAATCCTTTTGCACTAGATAAACATTGTCGATATTCGTTCGTTTCTGCTTCTTGTTTAATTTGAGTGCGTAATCATAAAATCTATTTTAAAACACTATTTAGAGACGCTTTTGCGTAAGAAATCTCTTTATTCCAAGTATTCACGTTTATTTTCTACGGAACACGTGTAACCTTCAAACTCAGTAGATACGCACTTTTATAAATAATGTTTATTCCTACTATTAAATAGCTGTATATAAAACGTGAAGCCAAATTCGGCCATTTATAAGGTAGGCAAAATGTTATTATCGGTCAGTTCGAATGTGATTCCTTATATCTTGTGGTATCGCATAAACTACTATTAAAAACGCAATAACTACATAGATACAGTTTTCTTTAGTAGTAACTCGTGAGATACCCACAAGATGGTACTCATTACTATATGTCGTTAACTAATCGCATAACAATATTTTGTTTACCCGGTAAATGGCCGATTTCGGCTTCAATTTTAATTTATTAGTTAGCTATACATAGAAAACGTAGGAGTAAACCTCATTGACTTTTACTTATATGAACAAACCGCACGTTATGTTTTTAAACTAAACTCTATTTATCACAGTTGTCTTTTTAGATTTTCTTTAATCGTTGCCTAGAACATTACGACGTTTTTTTAAATCGCTTTGACGTTCCAGAACACCTTGCAAAACTATAAAATACTACAATATCTCTTGGTACTTTACTTAGAGTGGAAAAAATCAGAAAATCAAAAACTGGAGACGTTATCATTTGAATCGATAATTTTATTTCGCAAAAAATAATAATGTGTTGCACAAACGTTACCGGAAGAAAATAAAATCGTGCTTATAAAATTTGAAATTTTATACTCGAAAAATTTTAACATACCAACTTTTTAACATAAAATCCTGCTTGCGGTAGTTAATTCCACATTGTCGTAACTGAAAAAACGTGTAGATTTTCGTTAGAGTTAGAGTAAACTGATTTCTTCTTTTTGGACGTAAAAGTAGCTTTGTTTAGTAATCGCAGCATGTTCATTGAAGTATAGTCTACCACGCCTAATAGGTAATCCAATATTTCTAATTGACAATGTGGAATCTAATTGAGTATTTCGGTAGATAAACTCGACTCCGACCACCGACGTCAAGTTCAATTATTTTAATTAATTAGTCGCAAAGACAAGATCGACTACTACAATAGATTAAAGAAGTAGATACCTACCTATTTTGTCAATTTGCAATAACACAAAAACCAAATATGAGTGGAAAGAAATAATGTTAGATTTAGAAAGACTGAAAAACAATATAAAAAATTAGAGTGAATTCGGGAAACAAAAACAGAATACAACTTTTCATTCTGGATAATTCCCGCGTTGTCGTAATCACACAAGCTGAGCTTACGTTACACAAGCTGAGCATTCGTCACACGTCGCAGTGGACAACTTCAAAACCCGGAACAAACTGATTGACTGCGCCATAAAATCTCGCTTTTATAAGACTTCTGCTCGATAAAACTGGTTTCCAAATCTCCGGTAAAAAAAACTAGAATCTCGGTTAATATTAGAAAGATTTTTAATTATTTCAATGGATTCTCTAATTTTTCGCTGATAGTAATTAGAAACATTAGCCAAAATCTTAGTGTTTCCAAACATAACTTGATGATCCATTTCTGGCACGTGTTCCGGCACCGAAGATTGTTTAAGACGACTTTATCTTTGATGCCCCTCAATACGAATTCCCACACTTCTACCCGCTTCTCCTATATATGCACAACCACAAGAGGAAGAAATGCTATAAACGCCGTCAGATTGAAAAGGAATGACAGATTTAAGTATTGACCCAATTTAGAAAGAGTAAAAAAACAAGTAATAAAAATAATTTATTTCGATTAACGTTCAAAAATAGCGAATATTTTGATAAATTGAGTTTAAACGACACGGAAACTCGTTGAGCGTAAAAGGACAATGTTGCCAAACAACAAAGATGTCATCAATGTATCTGTACCAGCACTTGGGTTTTAGATAAAATTTGGATAAAACTTTTTTTGAAAATCTTCCATAAATTTAATGTATTAACAATAACCTATGAAAACAAAGAAACCACGGCGGCTTCTAATGTTTGTGAGCAAAACTCAAAACTTAAAAATAAAGATCTAATAATGTTAATTAAATGAGGTACCAGGACGTTAGTAAACAAAGACTCGACATCAAAACTAACCAGAATGTCAGTCGATTCCAGACGAAAATTATGTAACTAAAAATCCCCCGAATTGAGTAGAAATGACTCAGTCTTCCCTACTAAAGGTTTCAATAAACTTGCAAGACAATGGAACCCTTCGTATTAAACTGGTAAGATTGCTAAGTAGTTTAATATTTCTAATACGTTGTCATGATGATCGCATTGTTCCTAAGTGTTTAAAACTTAGTTATCATATAAGACCCGAATCTTCCTCAAAAATATTAATTCGCGCAGGTCATTCGTTAATTAGAGCACGTAAATCTTTATTTAAATTTTATCTAGAACTCGCCAGGGTAAATGTTAGTCGCAAACTGTTACAATAAAAAAATTAAACAATCTATTACAAAGTTTACATCTGCAAAACTAAGAATAACAGCGGAATCTATCTCTTAACGAGTGTCTTAAACAATCTTCCAAGTCAGCTGTGGCAAAACACGTGCTAGAAACAGGACATCAAATTATATTAAAATAATTACAAATTTAATATTAACCGAGATTCTAGTTTTCCTTCACCGGAGATTTCAAAACCAGTTTTATCGATTGGAGGCCGGTCTATAAACGAGACTTCACGACGCAATCAATCAGTTTGTTCCGGGCTCTGAAGATGTCCCACTGCGACATGTGACGAAAGCTCACCTTGTATGATAACGACAACAACACGGAAATTATTCAGAATATGGGAGATTGCATTACAAATGCAACCCGTGGAAACCTGAGTTCTACTATAACAAAGACAGAGCTTTAAACATACTAGTAAACCAAAAAAACAGACAGAAAACCGACAAAAGGAATAAAAACATGTATATAAAAAACAAAGAAAAAAATGCATCGCGATCTAGTACTCTAAACGAAAAAAAAATGCATCAATCTATGCATAAGAATATATTTGTAAGATTCTACATTGAAAATAATTCTATCTATTATTTTATCACCAGTAACAAAGATAAGATATTCTATGCTTGAGCTAATGTTAAAACCCTTAGAGACATAGCGCCCCGTAAAAGTGACACCTTTGTTTTTGGTACCCTAGCGCATTCTGTTGAGAGCAGACTCAACTACCTATGTTTAAATCACTCACTAAGTGCACTGGTGCTGATTGATAATAAAGGATAACCACACAGAGAAGATTATTACAGAAAATTTGATAGCAAATCTGTTGCTCTTAAAGTGTACCATTTGTGCAAACGTCCTTTACTAATTTGTCAGTCTTTCGTATATTTCAATATTTTGAAATTATCAGTACTTTAAAAGCGAATTCAACGAAAGTGATTCAGGTATAAAAACATGATTTATTTTCATTTTTATGTGGCATTCTTATCATATTACAGAACATTAAAATTAATTTAAACGTACTATAAAAAATAATAAATTAAATAAATAATTTAAATATTTACAGCTGTATTCATAAAAATTTACAATTGGGTTACAGAGTTTTTCAAACCTATTTTAGCTAAATGTCAAAAAACACTATACATAATCGCGTTTTAGCTTAACAAACCTTTTGTAACAGTGTTGTAACTTAGCAATATTTAAAATAGGGTCTACCCTTCTTTAAACCTATTTTAACTTAAAAAATTGTGTATAATCAGATTTTTTGAAGTGAAAAAATTTATTTAAAAGAAATTTAATTTGTTTCTGTAATTAATTTAACACTGATGCAATAGCTAATATTAATATCCACTAATATTTAAATATTATAATTGATATAAAATCCATTAATATTGTAAATAATGTAATTGATATAATTCGTGACTTCGACTAAGCTTTCAAGTGAATTTGGTCATCTTGGCGGTGCTACAAATCTTGGTACTTTTTGGCAACACGTCTTCATAGTTTTATTTATTCGAATTCTTTTGTAATCAAGTTTATTGTTTCTATTCTCCTAATTTTTTTCTCATCATGTAGTTAAATATTACGTCAAGCGATGTTTTACTGCCCACTGGTCTGTGCCATACGATCGGAAAGAGAATTTTGATTTTTTTAGGTATAGGTAATTCATATAATTCATTGATTTACCTAAATAATTTTTTATTTAGCAGTTTATAAAAATAAGCAGTTTACATTCCAGAAAGATGTATTTTATGCAATACCAAACTTCTCTCCAAAGTGCCGTTATTACTGCATAGTCCGTTTTTTTTACATTTACAAATTTACTTAAAATAATTACTACTAATGTTAAACAGTTATTCAAAAATCGAATTGTAATTAATCACACCAGACTTGCAAAATTATCTACCCAACAAACTATGTCAGCATTTTCTTTTGCTTGTTGGCGTCAGCATTTTTGTTTTCAATTATCCTGACCCTTCCTTGCACCCATTCTTGAAAATTAATGCTAAAAAAACTAAATAAGTTATTTTGAATACATTCAAATTGATACAAACCTTATGCTCTACAAGCTAATTTCCACTTCTTGTTTTCTTTTTACTATCTGTCATTATTAATTACTACCATAATTATTACTTGACAGACGTAACTAATAAACGCAAAAAATAGTTCTAATGTTTTGACGTTACCAACGCGACTACATTAAATTTACTGAAATCGGTATTTTAACTCTATTTTGAGTACCTAGAGTTTAGGAACCGTTTATGATGAATGAAAGTTAAAACGTTCTGTAAGCCTTAAAACACGTTTTAAATAAAACAAGTTTAAAGAGTATTTTTGAATATTTTTATGAATACAGCTGTAAAGTTTTAAATTTAAAAAAATCTTTTTTTGTAAATTTTAGACAATATAAATGCAGATAGAAGGAAAGTTGTCAACCTAAAACTTTTTTCTGAAAATGATTTATTGGATAGTGTTGATCATTCAATCAAAGATCAGATAAATTCAACTTTCTTAGAACCGTTAAGCCGTTTATTAAATTTTAATTCAAAACAGCTAGATCTACCAATTCTACAATTAACTGATCCTGTAGATGCAGTTTCTTCTACTTCAAAATACCAAGAAACGGTTTCACACAAAAAACTTAAAAAAAAGCCACTCTGATAAGCGCCTAAACATTTCTAAAATTGAGAGTTCAAGGAAAAATCGGATCTGCCATACTTTTTCTTGGAATTGAAAAATGTTTATTTAGACAAAGACACAGAGCAAGTAAACAAAATCCTAAATGATGAGCCGTATATTGGTTTCTCAGGTAGTATTGTGATAATTATTATTTAAGTATTTCATTATTTTTGTTCCTACACCAACAGCTATATACGGTTTAGATACTTTTCGCCTGAGACCGAATATTCCATTTGACAACAAAAAAATATTAAAACACCTACAAGGTGTCTCAGATGAACCACAGACATAAATAATGGTAAACTTTTTCTAGTTTATTGGAGAGATAATGATGTTGTTGTTCTTGGTTCAATAGTATATATAGCACTCACCAAAAAGCAAAATTTTAAAGTATGATAGAAAACATAAAAAGTAGTATCAAGAAGTCCCATGTCCAAAAGTTGTAGAATTTTATAATCAACATGTGGGCAAGAGTAGATTTAACGGATTCACACACTGGGAAACACCATATCAAACTGAAAAGCCAAAAATGGTATAAATTATTTTACCATTTGGTAGACATTGCTGTAGTGAATGCATGGATTTTTATATTTTATATCAAGAAGAAAAACCGATTAACACAAAAAAATTCAGGAAAGAACTTGGAATTACGATATGGAAAGAAAACAATGTCAAAAATAGGAAAACAAGTAACAGAAGAAGTAAACTGTATAATAAAGGCATTACCAACAAAATTACCTCCAAAAGCAGTGATCAATGGTAGAGAATATTACTGGCCTGTTTTGGGATGCAGATAGAAATCGATATAAACATAAACGTTGTACAGAAAAAAAAATGTCAAATGCGCAAAGTATAAAGTACATACATACATGTACGTTTTCATTCAAACAAAAATATTTTTTTCTCTATTTCATATAAATAATTAATTATAAGTTAAAATTTGAAATATGATTTAATAACGCAACGCCAAGCTTAACATAGGCGAAGAAGAAAATATTAATAATAATACATATATAATAAACTTGGTTTTACGAACTGCGTATCTTTCAGAATATATACCCTAAATCAACCTTCCCCAATGTGATCTATCAAATACTCAATTTTGTCAATTTAATGTTTTCAATCTGCTTCAGTCAGCTGATATGAAAAACCCGGCTGGTTCTGACGGTTGGTACTTGGTACTTCCAAAATGTAGCATCATACTTAGTGTTCCGCTTCAAATGTTGTTCAATTGGTCACTGAAAGCTGGTAAATTTCCGTCTTTCTGGACCAATCTTTAAGAGTGGTGATGCTTCATTAGTTACAAATTATAGACCAATCACCCTCCTATCTGCTATTCCTAAGTTTATTGAAAAATTAGTCAATGCAAAGCTGATGTCTTTAAGTAAATTATAATTACTGAACAGCATGGTTTTTCAAAAGGAATGTCTACTAATACCAATTTAGCGATATATAGTAAATTTATTCTAGACAAATTGGAGATGGGGGAAATAGTGCACTCTATTTACACTGACTTTTGGAATGCTTTTGATCGTGTGAATCATGCTCTTCTATAGTGAATAAACTGAAATTTTATGGGGTTGGTGGCTCGCTTTTGGACTGGCTTGCTGATTATCTCTGTGATCGTAGATTGGCTGTCAAATTATCTCCTACCCACCTGTCAGAAGTGTTCCTGGATTCTTCAGGGCTCCCACAATGCTCACACTTGGGCCCTTTGTTGTTTAACATTTTTATAAATGATATAAAGTTTGTTTTGCTGAAGAGTTTGCTACTACTATTTGCAGATGATTTAAAAAATTTAAAAAAACCAGCCAATTTTTTCACATTCTGATGTGCCATAAAATGTTTAGTATGTATGCTTAAAATAATCGGCGTATCAATTTTGAAAGTTGAAAAAAAATTTTTTTTCCACTGAAACATTTCAAAATCTTGTTTAAGAAATTAAATTGAAAATCGAAAGTGGTAAAAGCTACGGATATGCGATTTTAGGTTCTCAATGTCAAAGATTGAGACACGATTATCTGTAATGGATAATAAAAAATTGCCCGCGGGTACGTATCTATTTGACGTTTTTTCCAGACTGAAAAACTTTGAAAGTTTATTTTTTCAAACAGAACGCTTATTTAATTATCAGTCCACTCGATGCAGAAATAAATTTCTTTTAAATTGATATACCATACTCCTATACCTAAAATTAATGATTACAGAGTTATTTACATTTTTCTATTCAAATTTATAATTACATAGATACTTTACAAATTTTAATTCAATTGTTTCTTATGCTTTCTTATGTTTTTATTTTTATTTGACTGTTGTCACTTAGCTATCAGTTTGAAAGTTACTTTTACCTTTGTTACTAGCGTTATCTGAACTTATTTATTTTTGCGCTTGACATTTGTTTTTAATTGGACAATATGAAATACACAAATGCTGATATTCAATATTTGTTTTACATTCATAGCGAGTCTGCTCGTATTACTCTTTGGATCTGCAGAAACTTCAACGAAACATACCCACATTTGCTTGCAATGACAGAACAAAAATTCAGCAAGATTGAAAAGAATTTTCTAAATTTTGGAAAAGTAAATGCGCCGCGAAATTTGCCAAAGCCAATTGTCTCCAATGAATCTGCAGAAACCAATGTATTGTGATAGTTTAATGTTTTCCCTGAAAATTCTTTTCGTTCGGCGGAAAGGAATCTTGGATACTCCAGAAGTTCAATAGATAGAATTTTAAATAATCATAAAATGCACGATTTTAAATTTTCATCAAGAATTACATCCACAAGATCAAATTCAACGGGTGCAGTATTGCAAAATGATGCTTGTTAAGATTCAAGAAGATCCAAATTTTTTTCAGAAAATTATTTGGTCAGATGAATCAATATTGTCTAAAGAGGGTATTATTATTCGGCATAATTTACACATTTGGTCGCATAAAAATCCACTTCAGACCAAACAATTATCAGCAAAAGTTTAGCTTCAACGTGTTTGCAACGTTAATGAACCACCGCATGTATTATTTTATTTATGACCAGAATTTAAACGGTGAGAGATATTTAATTTTTTTAAGAAACAGGTACAAATTTTTTTCCAAACATGTCCACAAGCCGAGTTAGAAACATGCTGGTATAAATTAGATGGTGCTTCAGCTCATTGTACCGTTGCAGTCAGTCATCAATTAGAACAAATGTTCGAAGATCGATAGATTAGACGTCTGGGTCCTTGGTTGTGGCCAGCAAGATCACCAAATCTAACGCCATTGGATTTTTATTTGTGGGTCACTATTCAATCAAAACTGTACGAAACTCCTGTTAATACCAGAGAAGAACTACGGGGTCGCGTTATCGCAGCATTTAATAACTTAGATCCTTTAGAGATCAGTAGAGCAACGATTCAGGTGGTTGAAACACGTCTTGTGAAATGTATGGAAGTGAATGGTACCCATTTTGAATACTTAATATAACTAATGGGTTTAAATTAGTCAAGAGGCGAGATCAAACACAAATTCGTGTAGCAACCTAGTGATTCCATGACCCGTGCAGCGTAGAACGTAACGGATACGTTTAACTTAGAATTAATTTGTTGTTATACCCTACACACGCTACAGATTTTAATTATAATTTAGTTATCGTTTGTTTAAAAATTTTTAAAGCCAACCATCTTTTGTAAAGTACCTATGTAATTATAAATTTAAATAGAAAAATGTAAATAACTCTGTAATCATTGATTTTAGGTATAGGAACATGGTATATCAGTTTAAAGGAAATTTATTTATGCATCAAACGGACTGATAATTAAAAAGGTATTCTATTAAAAAAAAAACTTTTTAAAGTTTTGCTTAAATCTGGAAATAACGCCAATAGATACGTAACCGCGGCAATTTTTTATTATCCATTACAGACAATTGTGTCTCGATCTTTTGACATTAAAACCCTAAAATCCCATTTCTGTAACTTTTACGACTTTCGATTTCCAATTTTATTTCCTAAACAAGATTTTTAAATTTTTCAGTGAAAAATTTTTTTTTCTCAACAATCACAATTGATACGCCGATTATTTTCAGCGTTCGTACTAAACATTTTATGTTGAAAAAAATGGAAAAAACTGTCTGGTTTGTATTTTAAAATAAAGAAGTTGATGCTCACTTCCGGTATTTTCGGAGATGCTGCCATTTGGAAAATATTTTTATTTAATAGATTAAACACGGCATGTCAAATTTCTATCTTTAACAGTTCTTGATATACTTCTAACCGACGGTCACCGTGAGACACCCTGTATATACACAATATTTCTATACAAATCTTAAAACAGCAGAAAAGGCAAAAAAGTATTAGAACTTTAATAATTCCGTAAGAATTTTTTAAAATTGTTAAAGATATTATTTGAATTAATAAAATTGTCATACATAACTTCTAAAATGATAATATTAACTTAATGCCATTATGTAAAATTAAATTATTTGAAAAAAGATTAAATGATAAAATTTCATTAATGTTCCAATTTTCTTCACTTCAATTTTTGTTTATAATTCACAGTTAGTTCCGTAAATTCAAGTAACGTCTTCCTCTCGGTACAGAAAATAATTAGATTTGATCGTAAAAGTGTTTGATTTTATGATTTCTTTAAAAATTAGTTTTCTATTTTAATTGAGGAAACTGATTGCATTAGGATACAATAAAAATTTTAGTTTTTGTAAGCATTAGTGGCACCTGTAATTGAAGACCTCGCAACTAGATAACTAAAATAATGCTCGTTTTAGTTAAGATCTTTTTCCCTCTTTTCCGCTTCATACAACTTTAATGAAGGAACTTTAGTAATACAAAACTAACAGAATGAAGCAGACATTGCATTTATATTTGAAAAGGGATTAATGATAGAAAACGAGTAAATCGATCCGAAATAAGTACTTTTCGCGATCACTAAATCAAGCAACCTGTAGTGATACTTAACTGTGACAACTTTATTTGGTAATTACTTAAAAAAAACATACCAATTTTTCGTTTTCGTCTTCCATCTCCAAGCGAGCAGCAATGCAATTTCTCGTATCCAAAAATGCCTTCCTTTGTGCGTGTTCCATAAGGTTGTGCATAAATATTCCAACAATATTTACGCACATAAAAACAACGACGTTTGCAATTAACTGAAACAAAGATAATAAATTTGTTTATATAAACATTACTCCTTAAAGTTAAGAAATTTAATAATTAATGTTCGTTTTCATGATATACAAGTTTTTATAACAAGCAATTTTCAAAGTTGGAAATAAAATTAATTACTTCAAACATAAAAAGTATTTATAACTTCAACTTTACTTACATTTTCACTTTTTATTTTTGAATTAAACATACATAAATTCAAATATAGTTAACATACATAGATCTGTACAATGTTAAGCAAACATGTTTTATTTTTGTAGTAATTGAACAGTTGATAACTAAAGTGACGATAGACTTAAATACTCCAGAAACTGTAATGATACAAAAAAAATTGTTGAATCAGAAACCATTTTATAGAACAATGGAAAAACTTAATCGTTGTTTTATATAAAATGTTTCTAATAAAACTATTTACTTTAACAATAAATCAAAAAGGGATCACTATAAAGAATTCGTAAGAACATAATTAAACGAAACTTAATGCTTTATTCTCCATTACACCTTTTAACCTATTCGGCATCGAGTTAATTAATTTTGTTGTGTAACTGACTGATATTTCATAGCACTCGCTCTTTAAATGTCACTCTTAATCATTTTTATTACACGGATTGTGAAAATCTAAATTTAAGACAAAGATCGCAATTTAAGTTGATATCTGAAGATTAAACGTGTTTGATTTTTCTTCTTTATTTTTATTTACTACTACAGTTTTTAGTTTTGTGCAACACGAAATTAATAATCTCAAGCAATTGTTTTTTTTTGCTTCTTGCTATTACACTTGCCAACTGCAATTAATGTGTAATAATATTAGCGTAGTAAATGTAAAAGTGCTGTAAAAGTATTCAATAGTAAACTCCTTGTTTTTTTCATTTTGTTCCCCCATAGTTACAGGATATTTCTTTAAATCAATAGCGAAGGCTTCCCCGGCCGAAACGACTTCCCGGTTTGGATCGTGTCATTACTGTAACCGAAGTTGCCAACGTTTCGCCCACTTCCGTAAAGGCTTTCATCAGGCCATGAAAGAAATCAAAGATCTCAAATTAAGCAACCGAAATCTAACTAAGGACCTCAACAGACTCAACTTGTGAAGCAAGTCAGATGTTACGTGCACAAATCTCATGATGTAATACCCTGTATATTCATTAGCTTAAAGTTCGATTTCTTTTTCTGGCGCCCTCTAGGGAGTTTAGTTTTACTTCATTTCCTGTCAAAACGTCAAACCGTCAATTACTTAAAATTGTGCTTGTGATGGTATAACCTCTTAATCTTATAACATCGGCGTTAATAGAAATAAAATTATAATTTGAAAACGCATTTCTAGTAGTTTATTCATCGCAGTGTGAGCTTTTTCCGGCGTGGTTCCGCATGTTTTGGCTGCATGTTTCCACGTATTATCGATCAATGAGGGGTTAATATTGACAAATACCTTCATGAAACCGTTATAATTCTAGAAGGCATACGTTAAAACTCAAAACGAAGCCTCGACAAAAACTTTTCACCGAAATTCTACTCCTTATGCGTCAAGCAACTGCGATATCAACTTTTACTTAATGCGTGCAACAGCATTCGATAATCGGGTTTTTATGTCTAATTTCTTTTAGTATTGATTAACAATTTTGTAGATTTTTGCTTTCGTGAGTGATAGTGCTGACACGATTTGCTGTTCATAATTATTCCAGTCGACTCAACGAGGAAAATGTTTTCTTCGGGCAAGTACTGGATTGTAGGTAAGTTTTAGTTAATTGCATTTGTTTTCTCTCACGAAATTTTGCTTGTTCTAACTTACGTAATTACAGTAATTGTTGCAATACCACTAAGGTATTTTCATTAATTATTTTGTGTATCGCATGCTGTGAACCATAGATATTTGTCACGTAATTTTTCTTCGCTATCGACACCCTATGAGCAAACCTATGTATTGTGTGTTGCAGATACTTCCGGCATTTATGTACTACAAAATTTCTGGTGCTCGTTGTTAATACCTAATCTACGTTATTAAATTACAGTTGTTATACATACTTATCTTTTTCTTTTTTTTTGTTACACGAAAACCAGTGTAACAAGGATTACGGACCTTAATTCATTACAAGCTTGGACCTTCTGTCTTGATCGAAACAGAAGTTTTACTTAGAAAAATCTGGCGCACTTTAAACCCTATTTACTTGAACCTCCCCTATCTCCGACTAGTGTGAGTTGGCCGTGCTAGGTTTGTAAAACCTATAGCTTGTAACACAGATTCAAAACTCCCGAGAAGGTACTTAATAAGAAATATCGTCGCGACGATGATTAGGTTACAGTCAAAAAGAGACGTGTCTTCGATAATGGCCATAATGGGTTATTAACCGGAAACCGTGGTCAAGATTAAAATTATTGGTATGTTTGATGATTTCTATGCTCTCTCGAATTTTCCTATTGCAGAAGAATAGAGATTTCGCTCATCTACTGTTCTGCAACTGTAGCGATCGAGTGTTTCCGCACCACCGAGTGTGTAAAGCCTGCATACCGCCAAGCCAACTCCAAGGTAGACTGTAGCGAGGTCTCTGCGAATCTTTCATCGTTGGAAGAATAACAGCTAAGTCAAATAAATTAATTGTTTACTAATTTTAGTTACTAACTACCATGGTCGGCTTTGCAGTTGCCGCCTAACTTATCCAACCCATCCACTTCCATTCGAACTCGTACCTCGTCTGACGCATGAAAGCGGTCCGTCTCGTCTAATGTTTCTACTCGTCCTGTCAACTCCCGCTATTATCAATTTTCGCCATAACATTAAAACTCAGAAACAACTCTATACTTATTTGCTGTCCTTCAACTCCGCTTCCTACCGATACGGAACGTAAGATCCATTATATCTACGGCGACTCCAACATTAATCTTAACCAATTGTCAGAACCTAGACCGCTTAACCCTACTGCCAATACCCATTCTTGCACCTGCGTTTTGCGCAACGTCAACAAAGATATTACTGAACCCGAAATTCTCACTGCTATAAACCTCCCCAAAGTCACTAAAACTATCGGAATTATTTCCCAGCTAACACAACAACCTACTTCACGAATCCGTTTGGTTACTTCTAGTACCTCTCGATTACCTCCTGGCCAGAGACGTTTCCATGTATGGCAGACACTATTCGTGCGAGCCTTCAAACATTTCCCAAGCTGTCCCTGTTCAACCTGCACCAAAGTAGGTCACCTTTTGGACGAATTTCCGACTAAAGTTTTGATCTGCCCTAAGTCTCAGAAAAAACGCAATTTACCAATCTGTTCATCTACTGATCCCAAATGTAACAACTGCTCTAGCCCACACCCAACTTATTCTCTTGCATGCGCTGTCCACAACGTCCTTCCTCAAACCCCTCAAACACCCGTACAGGCAACGGCCATTGACACCAATAACGAATCTAAAACTTCTTTCCTTATCGAAGAAAACGTTGCAGTTGCAGATGACGATCTCAGACTAAAACCTTTTAACAAATCTCTCATGTACATGTTTCCCGACCGCCGTAACGAAATCATTAAAACCATCAACAGAACCACTGCTTCCGTTCTTAGCTGCAACGTTTACATGTCCTTTGCTAAATCCGCTGTCGCCTTCACCTTTAAGCAAATCAACTCTTAAACGCACCATCTTACCAACTCGCTACAACTTAACCAACGAACACTGATGAAACTGGTTGTTGGTCAATATCTGCGGCGTACGCCGTAAAATCTTATCAATCTTATCAACCTCTTATCAAAAATTTACTTTTTCAAGAAAAAAATGACTCTTTCGCAATCTTTTACACCATTAGCTGGAGTTCCTCAAGGCTCAGCCATAATTGCCCTTTTATACCTCTTCTTTGCGTTAGACGTTCACCAATCAACCCATAAAGACGTCGCTGTCCCGCTGTGTTGCCGACGACACGGCCTGTTAAGTTGCAAACCGCAGCAGCGGGAAAACGTCTAATCGAATTCAATCTTACTTGACCAAATGGCCAATAAATATAGAACAACACCCATACAACTACAAGACGAAATAGTATACCTTGGCATCAAATTCACTAAGACTTCAAACTGGAACTCGGACTTGCAAACCTCCTTAAACAAAATTAAAAAACGGACAAACCTACTGAGCGCCCTTCGCGGACGAATTAAAAGATGCCACCCTTAAACATTACAACACACGTACAAAACATTTATACGCCAGATAATCGATTACCGCACCCCTATTTACTCGACCCTAACCCAGCCCTAAAAATAGCATTTTGCATGCGAGAAATCCTACGTAAAATTCACGAATTACCTGACAGATTCCCCAATAATCTCACTATTCAGCACGCCAATTTTTTTGGCAAAACCCAAGCAACGAGGAATCCTGCTAACATAATTTAACAACCAGCGCTACGAAATATTCCTACCTAAAAAACCCAAACGAAAATACAAAATTCCCACTTTCAATACCTACTAATTACGGCTTTATCTACAACACCAATTACTAACACCTCCATCCACCAGTCAACCAATACTCAGCTAATCTTAAGGTTACTTCAACAACACTTCATACTAACAAAAAACCAAAGGTTGAAGAGGAGACAAAACTCCTAAGTTGCCTAAATATAAAATAAATGTCTTGTACTCAAGCAGACGACGATAAATAACTACTTGAATATTCCGCTTCATATAGCCATTGTTCGCAAAGGCTCTAGTAAGATGACGGAATTTTAAGCTGAGATTCTCAGGCTGGGAAATAAAAAAAGCGCGATAAATCAAAGTTCCAATAACAGAACGTTTTTGTGCAGAATGATAATGAAACAAGGCATGAAAGTATCTGTCCTTATGTGTGGGTTTGCGATAAACAGAATGGCCCAGATCAAGAAATCTAGACAATTCGAGATAACCATAAGACCAAAAAATAAACGCGTCGTGAACATACCGAAACCAAACTTTGGGTTTTAATATTGACGATACCAAAGCAACACTTTCAAAGCATTCCATAAAAAGGTTCGCTAGAACAGGAGATAGGGGAAAACCCATAGCAGCATAGTGAGTAAAACGTCGGCAACTTCGGTTACAACAATTACACGATCCAAACCCAAAAGACGTTCTTATCTTACTTTCTTTAAATTGTTATTTATTTTATAGTAATTTTAAAATTACACTTTGCAATTAAATTAGGCGTTATCGAGTATTTTGAGAGGAAAAAGCAATTAGAACTGAATCGCATAAAGCAATGCAATCATATAAAATCTTAAGCTTTCGCGGTTATTTTGTTTATGATTATAAACGACTTTCGGCTTAGACCGCGTCGTGGTTAAACGCCTAGACTTTTTAGGCTTGGTCCTAGTCGCTCCTTGAGATCCAAAACAAGAAGTAAAACTTCGCCTTTACCGTATCGTTCTTCGTGAATCTTCAGAGTGGTAAATGTCACTGAAGTAAAAAAGCGTAAGTGACGATATTTATATCATTAGCGATTAGCGTAATTAACGGATCTTATCTTTCCGTTACGGCTTGACTGACTACGTTATTATTCGGAGTAAGTGTTTGTGTCCTTTCCAAGAAGGTTGCTCTTTGTCTTAGAAGGTGTAATACTAGTAGTCCAGATTGGCTGAGTCTTAAACCATCTCTCGGTTCATATTATATGAATGTTTTTCTAGTTCCACAGCTTTGCGCATTAGACTGGAAAAGTATAAAAAACTTCTAGGCAACACTTTAGTTTGGTCAGTTTATCGTGTGTCCTTGGTGCCACACGTGTTCTGCCACTGCAGATTTTGCAACTCTGTGATGTTTGCAGTCAGCCATATGTTCTTTTAACCTGATCCACAGGAACAAGGAATTTTGTAAACTCCGGAATTTTTTACAGCCTCTTGTTTGTCTTTAACAGATGTAAACCAAGTGTTCAAGGGATCCTTGGTCATAAAGACAGTTTTGATATTATATTTCTTTATCACTTATACTGTTTATTATTTATTTATTGCTTCTGCTGCCGCTTTATATGTGGTTGTTTTTATGACTTTCCATTATTCCTCTATATTTCCTATTAGTTTTTGTTCAAACAAAAAGTTTGTTACACACAAAAAAAGTCATTCTTGATTTTAAGCAAATTTAAGCTTTATTTGTAAGAACTTATTTCTCCTTTTTCAGCTAATAATATTTTTTTCTTATTTTAAGAATTATTTAAGTATTTAAAGAACTTTTTAAAAACTAAAAGTACTAAAATTTCTTAAATTAAGTGTATTCTTTCATTCTCAATTTTAGTATGTATTCTTATTTTCTAGAACGCGTCTGAGCTTGTTTGATCTTATTTTTAAGCATGCAGTTGGTAAATTAAAAAATAACTGGCCCATTTAAGAGACTCACCATCTGAACATCTCGCTTATTATAAGAGATACACATTTGCTTAAATTAGGAAAAAGTTGCATAATTAAAAGGGTAAAAATATGATACCAAGAAGTTCAGCATATCTTTCACTGGCGGGTTCTAGATTGCACAAATTTGAATATGATGGTACTAAAGTAATATCGTTTTCATGTGTTTCATGCATATGGAATACTTCGTACCTATTACTATCACTATCGTAATTCATCTTACTAAAATGTTTACGGTATTATACACAACCACCTTTAAAGCTTTTGACTTGCACAAAATTTAGTTAGGTACATATATTTTCATGCATTTGTGTTTAACACGACGTAGACATCTTTGTTTTTGGCTTCATCAATTCGCGCATAAACGCAATACGATTTTATGCGATAACCGTCGAACGGAATCTAAAATCGAGTTCCACAATGCTTAATTTTAAGCACAAGTTGTTTTAATGTGTTTTATTGATAAATTTTATTTAGAAATAGAATATTTTAAGTATCAAGAACGATGACGTAATTATAAGAAAAGACGTACTTTATTAAAGCACAACGTACTGATTATCAAGAAATCTAGTAACTCTAAATTTAAATAACTAATTCTTAACTTATTCTACAAAGATATTTCTTTTAGTGTATGGATGTCGGGTATAGTTGCGTAAGTGTTTTTATATGTTTCTTCTGTAATTCCCTTTCGTTCTTTTGTATCAAATTTCACTCAGGGTTTTGGAATAGTTATACGCTTACTACTAGGCAATGGTCAAAACCTATGTCGCTGCCTTTATGTTTTCCTTCTTCTAGATCTAGAGCATGTAGTCCTATAATAACAAGTAGTGCATTTTGGTTTTCAATTTTCAATATTTTTCATTTACATATTCATATTTTTGTGTCTCTCCATTCTTTGTGCTACACATGCACTTACTCTCTGTTTTTGTTTGACGCTACTCCAGATGATAAGGCCTTTCGTTTTAGTTTTTTTTTGTTTCTGTTGTCACCACAATATTAATACGTTTTTTTTTTCATTATATTGCAGATTTTTAACTGTTTTGTGGCTATAATGTTACGTGCATAAATTTCAAAATGTACTACCCTGTATATTCATGACACTGAAGTTAGATTTTTACTTTCGACGCCCTCTAACAAGTTTCGTTTTTACTTCACTTCCTGTCAAGACGTTAAACCGGCCATTGCTTGAAATCGTGCTTGCGATGTTTAAATTAATCATCGGCTTGTGTTGAAGCTATGATATAAAACGACAACGCATTTCTATTAGTTTATGCATCACAAGGTAAGCTTTTACTATTAATTTTTAAAATTCATTTGTAATTTCTATGTTAATTTGTTAGCACGACCCGACATGTGTTAGTCTACATGTATTTTCCACCACTGAAGGGTTAATATCGACCAAATACCTTAATAAAAATATTGTAATTTGGAAGGCCTAATTTAAATCTAAAAATGACACATGGAAAAGAAAATTTTCTCCGATGTACTGTTCCTTACCAATCAATATACTGCGACATCACTCTACAATTTATTTATTTACAAATGGAACCAAAGATAAAACACAAAATTATTAATTGATTTTAATCATGTAACAAAATTAATGTAACAAATTTAATGTGTAAACAGCATTCGATAACCGGTTTTTATTTCTAATTCCTTTTAGCATTAATTAACAGTGTTGTAGATTTTTGCTTTCGTAAGTCATTGTGCTGACACGATTTTTTCTGTTCATTAATATTCCAGATCGACTCAACGAGGAGTACGTTTTCTTCGGGCAAATACTGGATTGTAGGTAAATCTTATTTAATTGCATTTGCGTTGTCATTAAGGTCTCTTACTTTCTTTTTTTTTGTCCGTTGTGGGTTACGAACCTGATTTTGTTGCAAGCTTAGAGCTTCTGTCTTGATCAAAACAGAAGTTTTTACTAAGTAAGATCTGGCGCCTATTAAATTCTATTTACTTGAACCTCCCTTATCTTCGACTTGTGGCAATACATCGCGTATTTCATGTAGTAATCTTTTGGATGTCGTTTATAAATGTTGTTATACTTCACTATTTACACAAAAAAATTTAAAAACTGCTACCACACACCCTTAATATAACTTGCGTAATTTACTTATGTACCATTTTAACCAAAACCGATTTTAACAACTCCCAAACGGCGATAATTTTATTAATGAGCGTAGTTAATTCATAAATATATGTGACCGCACGACGTAGTTAGTTTATGCAAAATTAAAATCATCTAATAGATGTAATTTTATGATAAAACAATGAAATAACAAAAAGTACTTAATTGCTTACGTCCTACTGTATGTACATACATACCAAGCCCGTTATTTTGCGTAAACAAAAATAAATACTGATACAAATGTTTCGGCAATATAAAAAAGAATAAAGACTGCTTGGCGTTTGTCAGATAAATTGTTGTAATTATTTGACACAAAATATACGTAGAAAATTTCTAACCTGCAGCCACAACCACTAAATGAAATGGCTCGGTGAGTGGTTAAGCCGTTGTATCTGTCAGATTTAGCAGAATGGGTTTGTCAGCACTTGCAGAGAGAAACGTTATCACAATTTTCTTCTTGTAACATTTTATTAAATAATTTTATACAAAATTTAGTACACCTTAGCAACGATAGTATTATAAATCGCAATAGTAAAAAAATAGAGTTTTGAATATACGTACAAAATCAATACAAAGATAGGTAAAATTTATTTAGGAAACGATTATAAAAATCGAGTGATTCGAAACCAAGAGCGCACTTGACTCATTAAATAAATTTTTGAACCAAAGTATATTTAATAAACCGGGCAGATTTTTAAAGGGTTTCCGTTTTAAAAATTTAATGCAGTTTCAGTAATTACATTCTTATGCTATGGCATTGATCCGCTTAACACAAAAACGTCTGAACAAATAATTTACACAATTGATGGAAAAGACTTATGTTGTGCTTTGTAAAATGTATTACAAGGTTTGATTAATTAATACGTCAGTGCGAAATGCATTAGTACAACTAAAATTCCTCTGCATAAAATATTAATTGATATTACGTTTAAGGTCCTTTAATATGTATATCGAAATCTACAAAAAAATAACTATTTTTATAAAATATTCAAATTAAAAGATTCTTTAAGATTTTCAATTTACAGCAGAATACTTTGCAGGTAGTTAATTAAGACGAGATTTGCATTCAAAGTTTCTGTGAAGTGTAATAATATTCATAAGATAACTTGTCTTACAGCAACTCGTGTTGTCTGATATGTCGTTTCAGCCATTACATAAATTGTCAGATCGTGGGCTGTTTGTAGATTCGGTTAAGCTTAGAAAGTGATAATATAGAATAAAGACAAAACCCTTGGCATTTCATTAAGATTATCTTAAAAAATAATTTATCTTTTATAATAAGAAAAGAGAAAGTATCATGCAATAACAGTATATAAGTACGCCAAACGAATGTCTGTTCAAATCGGTAAACATACCCAGAGATATAACAATTGAAAGATTAAAATCAAATTAAGTTAAAAATTTTCTCATATATCTATTACATAGTTCCTTAGATCATATAAGTATAGCGCTATGCATTAATTATTTACATCAATTGTGTAAATTTTGCAATTTTCAACTCAATGGTATAGAGTGAGTGACGTAAATAAGGACTCAAGTAAGTCAGAGAGAAAAGGAACATTTTAGTTTGTCTCCGTTATCTTAGAAACATAGTTGGGTAGATGTTACGGTATTCATGTTAATATATACTGGGTGAACCAACATTGGATTACCTGCATTTTCATCATTTTGTTTGGTTGGTAAAACTTAATGATAATTAAAATTCATTAGTGTCAAACTAAATGTTTCTCAAAATGTACAACGTAACTTATTTATTTACTCTTAAATAAACTACTACTACTACTAACTTCAGATAACAAATTTTGTAGCAGGAAATGTAACTTGACCCGTATAATATAAGAATAGTTCACACACAGCCAGAACACGCATGTACATACTATTGCGTACACTTAAGAGTTCAATATAAAAAGTCTTCAATATTTTTAGTCTTTACTCTTACCATATCACCGCCTACTAGTTTTGTCAGTTTACTAACAATATTTTTTATTTTTTTTTACTTTAACGTGCTCTATACGTAATGACATTGCAATTCAAAAATGATCCAAAAACGCTTGTTAATAAATAGATTAAGTATTTGATTAGTTTATAAATTTCTTTAGCAACATAAATAAATCAAAACCTAAACACGAATTATATTCCAACCTTTGACATTGTTCTTTATCCCATTTTTTAATTATAACTAATAGTTTCAGAGTACTCGCTTGTCCTACTATTTACATCGTCTTTAAATTAATTTAAATTCTATTTAAACTAAACAAGAAAACTAATAAAAATAAAAACAATTGTATTGTTAATAACTGAAAAAAGAAAAAAGATATATTAAATAGTATATAAAGTATTTTGGGCAAACACGGTGCTTGTTCTCAAGAAAATATTTTTGCACAAAACCAAAAAAATAAATAATATTTTTGCTAAAAGTAATAACCATCTACGATTATAAGCGACTTTCAGCTTACACCGCGTCGCGTAGTTGAACACCAAGACTTTTTAAGCTTGATCCTAGTCTCTCCCTGAGAACCAAAACAAGAAATAGAACTTGGCCTTTGCCGTATTGTGGTAAATCTGCAAAAGTGCAAGTGACGGTATTTATATCATAGCGATTAGCGTTATTAACGAACCTAAACTTTCTGTTACCGTTTGACTGACTTCGTTATTACCCAGAGTAAGAGTTTGTGTCCTTTCCAAAAAGGTTGATCCCCAGGATACAAGCAAACAATATTTACGAACAATCAAAAATGAAGCAAACTAAGAAAATTCTTCACAGCTTAAGAAAACGTTAGACGACGATAAAGTAATTGTCAATCTAACAGATACAATTTTCAATAAACAGACCACATCCTTCTTAAAGAATGGTTTTAACTACGCTGTTACGCCTAAGACAACGTCGATAGAAGACATAGTACGTGGAGTAGAAGCTGCAATACGCACTCTGCCTAAGAACTATTCGACAAGATGTTTGTAACATTGTAAGAAAAGCAAAACCGCCATGCTAAAAAAACAGACATGAGAGAGAATCAGCTAAAGGTTACGTGAGAAGAAGGACATTTTAGTACTGAAAGCAGATAAAGGAAACGTTACAGTCGTTATGAACATGCAAGATTACAACGACGAAATGACAAACTTACTTTCGGAAGATTGCTACAAAAGTCTATAAAAAAACCCTTAAAACTCTTATTCATGTCAAAAATCCAGTTATGCCACGAATCTACGGTAATCCCAAAATACACAGAAAAGGAGTCTCCCTTCGATCGACAGTAAGCACCATCAATTCACCGACCCAATCTTTAGTACGTTATCTACCTGCTAAACTAAAAAAAAATAACAACAGATGATATCCTATTTAGTTTTGACGTGGTATCTTTTTTTACTAAAGTCTCGATCGACGAAGTGTTGTTTTTGTTCAAGGAGAGATGTACTGAAGAAGAAGTTCTGCTCATCGAACTCTGTCTGTTTATATGGAGTATTTTGAAACTGAAATTATGAAAAATGTTTAGTTAAAACCAAAAACTTGATCAGATATATTGATGATACGTTTGTTGTATGGCCTCATGGCACAGATAAACTAAATCAGTTTATTCAACTTCTAACCTCTGCACATAATAGCATTAAGCTTACTATAGAGTTAGAACATAACAACGGTCTAGCCTTTCTTGATGTACTGGTGATGAAGAAAAATAACAAAAAACTGGGGCATTCCGTTTATAGAAATAAAACGCACACTAATAGATACTTAAGCGCCAAATCTCACCACCATCCAGTACAGAAGAATACTGTTTTACATACTTTAGCTAAAATAGCTATACGTATGTCAGATAATCAAAAAACCTACAAAAAGAACAGGAAACACTGTTGGAGATTCTACAACAAAATGGATACGGGTTCAAAGAGATCCAAAAGGCATGGGAAAGAGCAATAAATCCAAAAGTCAAAGAAGACTGATCAGCTCCTACTAGTACCGCTGTAAACAATTGGTTTACATCGGCTAAAGACAAACCAAGGAGCTTTAAAACATGCCGGAGTTTACAAAATTCCTTGTTCCTGTGGATCAAGTTATATAGGAAAAACGGGACGCTCTATTAAAGTTAGAGTAAAAGAGAACATATGGCTGACTGCAAACACCGCAAAGTTACAAAATCAGCAGTAGCAGAACACGTGTGGAACCAAGGACACATGCTTAACTTTGAGCAAACTAAAATTCGCAAAGCTGTGGAAATAAAAAAACGTCCTTACAATATGAACCGGAAAGATGATTTTACCACTCCGAAGATGCAAGCTACAATGTCTTGCAAAACGTCAGTTTGTTTGGGTTTACGAACGACAATACGGCAAAGGCGAAGTTCTACTTCTTGTTTTGGCTCTCAAGGAGAGACTAGGACCAAGCCTAAAAAGTCTGAGTGTTCAACTACGACGCAGTCTAAGCCGAAAGTCACTTATAATCGTAACTAAAGTATTCGCAAAAGCTTAAGAATTTATAATGAAGATCTAATAGAGACAGTATAGCGTGTTGCACGTCATTTTGATAGTCTCTGATGTAGGACGTGGCAAATAATGCCCCAAACGTATACATATATTCTGGGGATCATTACGATCAAAAAATCTTATATGACCTATAGGTGAATTCTTTTTTGTTTCGGAGATAGCTAACTAATTCAAAATTACAGTAACTGCTCAAAATGAAAACCACCATTCTCTAAACATACAGCTATCCATCGAGTCATAGAATGTTGCCAGTTAATTACTGCCAATTCATACTTAAAAAAAATAGTAGCTTTAACTATACGGTCAGTCAACTTAAGGCAACCCCACAGAAAAAATCTATCGTGCTCCCTAATGTACGGGACCATCTTATCCTATAAACCTTTCCGGAAAATTTTCATTAAGAAACATTGTCTGTTTTCCAAAATGTGGTGGTGCCCCATCTTGCAGAAACTACATGCCAGAACGAGCTTCTAGAAGAATATTTATGTAATTCGGCAATTCTTCCAAAAAATGAAGGTAAGTTTCTGCACTAAGACGTCCTTTAATAAAATGAGGCCCAATAAGATGATTATATAATAAGCCACACCACATGTTGACGAAAAAAATATGTTGATGTTTCGTGTGGGTTTTGATCCGTCCAGATGTGTGTTGTTAATATTTTTCTTTTAAATTGGGGCTCATCTGTAAAACTTACGTGTGAAATAACGTCCAAACTATTTTGTAACCACTGACAATACCGTATTCCATTTTCTAAATCTTCAGGAAGTAAATGCTGGACTTTTTGTAAATGATAGAGATAAAACCCATCATGGTGCAGAATACTTCATACGCTAAGGAATTCCCGTTGTATAAGATATACGAACACTGGTAGAAAAACTTCGTTCAACTCCATTTAAAACTACTTCAGCGTGCCCACTTCCATCCCTTTCCAGAATGTTGTGTGGTGAAGAACAAAGCGGTCTAGTTATCGCCTTCGGTAATCTGTAGCTGCAGCACGTCCACTTCCAGTGCAAAAACCATACACAAAAACTATATCGACATATTCTGCATTAGTAAAATGCGGAATAATCGCTTAAATTAATAAGAGCACAAAAATCATTAATTTGTCAAGGTTAACCCAAATATAATTTTCCGATATCTCCGAAACCAAGAGAAATTCGCCCATAAGTCATATAACTCCCGAAATATATGGTATAAGTCTGTCGGTCAAGTCGCGGAACACCTAACTCACAAGTTGCAAAATTTACTGATAAAAAATTTTCTTCTTCTTTGATTAGATTTATTTTAGGTTAGCAATCGTCAGTCTCGCCAACGCTTCGGTGGTTTTCCTTGTTATCTCCTTCATATCGTTGGTACGTACCAATTGTTTAGTTGTTTGTGTGTCGGCTGCAGCTTCGATACCGCACGTCATGATAAAACTTTTGCACTTTATTTCTTTTCCGCCATAACCGGTCCCTAACCCTGTCCAGAAAACAGGAAAAAAAACATCTCTGGAACGGACTAGTAATCCTTGAAGATGTATAGCCAACATTGCCTATTGTTTCTAAGGATTCTACACTACTTGTGACATCAAAAAATTAAATTCGGGTAATAAAACAAACAATTATAACTGTAAATAGCTCTAAGGACGGAAAATAACACACAACATGCGATCACAGTAAAGTTCCATCCTTGAAGCACAGAAAGTAGCGAGCACCTCCAATGGATTCTTCTTGCATAGGTCCGCATACATCAACATAAATGCGTTGTCCTGGTTTAGTTGCTTTATTCCGACGAATACCAAATGGTGTTCGATGCTGCTTTCCATATGCACACCCCGTACAGAATTCTTCCTCTAATTTAATCTTGACTTCCTTTGTTTTTAAAGTGTTCTTTACATGTCTTTTATTCTGATGACAAAGACGTTCACGCCATAACTGCAAAATTTCTTCTTATGTGGTTAAATACACAACAGCAGCTTCCTCTAGAATGCACACTTTCATATTTAAGATGGATAAGCCCTTTTCAGTTTTCTTGTCGCTTAACCTTACTAGACTATTCTTGCTAAATGTACAACAAAATTTGATTTGATTTAGAATAGAAACCCTTATTTACGGTTTAACAAACAGAGATTAAATTCTGTCCCGCCTTTGGAACATCGGATAAATGGTTAATTTCCAAAATTCCTTCATTTATCATTGTAACATTTATTGAGCCTTCCCCGTACGCATGCATGACATTGTTGTTGCCTACCTTTATTGGTTTTGGTTCGATAAATTTGGCATTTACCACAAACCATTATAGTATTATAAGTTATATGTGCCGTTGCACCCTAATCTGCAATCCAAAAGCTTAATCGTCTTCAAATTCACTACGCATAATTCACCTGTTGGTTTCAAACAATCTTCTTGGTTTTGCTTCTTTTACAAGTTCTTTATGAATTTGCTTGGGAAATGACCAATTTAGACGCTCTGTTAGTTTGTTAATGATTCTTTCACTCACTGGTATATTTTCCCAAACACTTTTGAATTCTAAGTATTCAACTGGAAGGGTAGACATAATTCTGCTTAGAGGTACAAGTTCTCGAAGCCTCCTTCGTGGAGTTCGATGAAATTTCTTTCTAAATGAGAAATATGTGTTATGATGTCTTCTTCCGGCTTCTTGTCGAGTGTGAAAAAACTTCCATTAATTGGTCCATTTTTTGCTCAGAGTTCTGTTCATACACTGATAATAGCTTGTTCCAAGTCTCCAAAGACCAAAGAGTTTAAACTACACACCAAAATGAAAGCATCAGCTTTCTTGAATCTTTTTATTTGTGTGGTATATTCCGCCTTTTCTGCCTCGGAAGCATCTTTAGAAATCGCGCTAGGTTTTACGTACTCTTCTCTAACTACTTCCAACACTTCATTGTGTTTTAGCACCAATTCTACTTGGCGTTTCCACGTGGACCAGTTTAAGGAATCCACAAGTTTTTCGATTTGAACTTTGAAGCCCATCTTTACCAAAGGTACGCAACATTGTTAACTTCACTTTTTTAAGCATGTTTTTTCTTACCGTGAACACAATTTCTTCACTCAGTCGCCTTTTCTAACTATTGAAACAGTTCGAACCTGTTGTAAATTGTGATAATCAAGGAGAAAATAGCGACTACGAGTGTTTATTAAAAGCAAAGCAAAAACTCGCCACTGGGGACCGCTTTATTAAACTGTTATCAATATCACACTGACATCTGTTGGAAGCTTAGACTATCATTGCGATCATTTCCATATGAGCAAAAATAATGCTCTACCAAGAGCACTTTTTCTACCGTCGGCGTCGTTAGAACTATATTCAATTGAAATTCAACTAATGACAATTAAGTCAATAATGCCAAATGTATATTACGTAAGAACTCCACAGCACCATTAACTCTCGGTACTGTTTATTTTAGCAGATAACCGTAGCTTCCTTCCCTATTTGTTGTGTTATTTTGATTTACCACACACAATCCCATCGCTTCTTCCCATTCCTACATTAAGGGCGTTTTTAATGTAATTAATTACGTTTACCATTTACGTATAGAAATGATTTCTATTATCTACGTTCATCTTGTTTTATCGGAGTGGTCTTTGTGCAAACAAATAAATATACACAATAAACATGGTTGTTCTTGCATTGACCTTAACAACTTTGAAATTATAATTATTTTACTATCGTCTGTCGTAACTGTATTATCAAATTAGCACTAGTTTAAAACATGTCAATTACGAACATTTTGAATAACTTTCAAGTTGAGACACTTAATTATGATTACGTTTATGATGACAACCTAATTATTAATACACTTTTAGTCAACGCACTAATTACTCTATACTAGTTAAAAAGCATCATCTGCAGTTCTAAATATAAATAATTAAAAAACAGCGCATAAAGCTCAAGTAAAAAATAAAAACTTTCATTAGAAAATGTAACGAAAATTAGGAAATACGCCGACTTTATTTTTGTTGCTCCATGAAATGTAAATTTTTTCAGTTTTCATCAAATATTTACATTTCTTTTAGTGCCCGATTACGGATTTACAAAAACACTGGGCGTTTTATATATCCGGCAATGTGGGTTATAACTTATAACTGTGATGTTTGCCTTACTTACTTTTATCTCTGTTAAGTTAAATATAATTTATTTGTGTGTCTGATAAAATTAGACTTTGAATATGTGTTGGTGCATAACTTTGTTTAAGTGTTAACATTACTGAATAACAAAACTTTGTTTACGATGATCTTGCACAACACGAATAATAGTTTGAGTACGCAACTAACTTCGGATTTATCATGTCATTAAATTAAATACATAGACAAAACAAATATCCTGATAGGGTAAAATACAAATATCTATACTATTGTATTTTGAGTACGTTTTGATCAAAATGTATTTAATATATAATACGTTATTTTAATGATTAAAATCTTACCGCATGGCTTAATAAAGCACGTTATTAGAAGTCTGTAGGAGAGAGAGAAATCTTGAAACAAAATTCCTTTTTTTAAATCATGATTAAGTCTACATTTAGAAAAAATATTTTCTAATAAAATTAAAAAAACTCCTAGTTTAAATTGCATTTAGATTTAGTTATAGTTCTATAGTTTTCATTGCATTGAAATATAATAAATCTCAAGAAATGCAAACATTGTTATTTTAAACATTTTTTAAAAATAAATTGTATAACTACCAATTATCATAAAAACTTTAATACACTCGTACGCATTTACGCCTATCATCTTGTTCGACAAGAATAAATAAACACAGTGGTAACTGATGTTTTTGTGCTATGTTGGCTTCTGCAGTGATTTACTAATGAAAGCAATCCTAAAAAAAGAGTTCAAATAAAATAAAAATTTGGAAAAGTTACGATTTATCTTTGTATTTCCGCTTTAATTGCATATTTTCCATATCATAATAAAGTTACCAAGGGAAATTTACTTATGAATACACCGTATGTATGATTTTGATTATTTCAGCAAATATAAATGCAAATTTATTTGATTTTGAAATGTACAAGTTATTCCGGCAAGTTTAATTCTTTGTACGACGTGTTGCTCAACAGAAGGAGGCTTGCTTCAACAATTATTGTCTGTGATGTCGACCTACGTTCTAGCGTTTGATCGCATTTATGTAAAGTTATCTCGTTTCTCTTTTCTAACCCCTCTTTCTGTAATAAAATAAATATACTTGTTGGTACAGCCTGTGTTTTTGTCATTCGTTCTCTTTCAGGGTAAATTTAAACGGTATCTGTCATCCCAATCTTTCACTGTTTTGGCGCCTTTTGAACTTCTTTTATAATTTAAAACTTACGACCCAATCACCGAATCAAACTGAGGTAGTCGCTGCCGTTTAAGTTACGAGATAATTCTCGTAACACATTTTTGGCCAATACACTTGGTACCTCAGATTTAAGCATAAATCTAAAATCTAGTACGTGACATTGGAATCCGAGTCGGAAACAAAGTGAAGAAGTAAGCGCCATTTGAATTACAGCGCATGTGTTACTTTTAGAGATATGTGTTGATAAAATTAAGAAAGCATTGGTCGATAGATGTCAAATAATTATCATAAACTCGTCTTCCTGTTAATGGTGTGTTGCTGTCGTATTGTGTTTTTGTTGTTCCGTTAACGTGCAAAATGCACAGATGCACTTAACTCAAACTCGCCGATATGCACCTTGAGCTCGGGGAAACCCATACATTACGCGTCGCACGCCAATTGTAAATAGACGGCCCTCAAACACATGCTTTAAGTTCAATAAAAATCTAGTATAAATCCGTCCTTTAATTTTTCGAATTTCGTAGTAAGTAACTAGCAGAATAGCACTTTCGGGACTAGTTATACAAATAACTATTGTATTGTTTTTTGACTTAGTTTTAACTAATATACGGCTTAAACATTAAAACAATTATGATATAGTTGACATACATGGAAGACAAAACTTGGCCTATAAAGTAATAAAATCTTTAAACAACCAGGAAAATGATAGAATACAAATAAACAACATAGACGAAGAAAACTGGATAAATCATTACGAACAGCTGTGGTACAATGAAAACGCAGATGAAACAACAATTCAAAAAGAAGACGTAAGCGGTTTGGATGATATAGATTTAACAGAACTGACAGGAGCTTTCAAAGCTACAAAAAACAGAAAAGCGACTGATATGGATGGTATCAATACTGAACTCTGGAAATACGGTGGACTTATATTACACCTTAGACTTTTACATTTATTTAATAAATGCTGGAAAAACTACACCGTCCCTGATGAATGGAAAAAAGCAAAAGTAATCCCGTTGTTCAAGAAAGGTGATAAAAATAACCCTCAAAACTACCGAGGAATTAGCCTAGTCAACACCGCATATAAAATTTATGCCAGGATACTAAATAATAGACTGAAAATCATAACAGAAGAACTTATAGAAGAAGAACAAATGGGTTTCAGAAAAGGAAGATCGACAATAGATGGAATATTCACAATACAACAAATCATAGAAAAACACAGAGAATACAACAGAGAAACACATATGAGCTTTATAGACTTTGAGAAGGCTTTTGACAATGTAAACAGAAGCAAATTATGGAGTATTATGAAAGAACGGGGATACCCAAAACACTTAACGAGAGCAATACAAAGTTTATACATTGACACCAAAATTGCAATAGATACGGGCGGAAAGTTAACTAGAGAAATATTAATAAACAAGGGAGTTAGACAAGGCTGCTGTATTTCACCAACATTATTTAACATATATATAGATGCCATAGTGAAAGAGTGGAAAACGAAATGCCCTAAAGGTATATATTTAGACCAATACACCACCTTAAACTCTATTTTATATGCCGATGACTTAGTACTCTTAGAGCAAACAGAAGACGACCTACAGAGAGAAATATATACTCTACAAACGATCTGTCAAAAATACGACATGACAATATCAGCAAGCAAAACGAAAACCATGGCTTTCTCAGGCAAATACCCAGTTAGGACAAAGATAGTCGTAAATGATACAGTATTGGAACAGGTAAAACACTTTAAATATTTAGGCTGCGATATATCGTATGACCGAAGTAAAGACAAACTGAATAAATTCACACATATTTGCGGAACTATCAGCAGAACATTAAAGAATAAAACAAGAAAAGACACACAAATAAAATTTTACAAGACGATAGCTGTACCAACCCTCTTATACGGTAGTGAAACATGGATAACAACGAAAAAAGAAGAAAGTAGAATACAAGCGCAAGAAATGAAATTTCTAAGAAGAGTGAAAGGTTGCACAAAACTGGACAGACTAAGAAATAGAGATATAAGAACGGAATTAAACATCTTGAATATAAACGAGAAAATTAAGGAAAATAGAAGTAAGTGGAAAGAACACGTAGAGCGGATGCACGAGAAGAGGATACCAGCCAAAGTCAGATTTTATCAATGCCATGGAAGAAGAGATATCGGAAGACCGAGAAAAAGATGGGTACCGTAACAGGCAAAGTGCCTAAAACCTGAAGTGAAGAAGAAGAAGATATAGTTGAACACGATTGTTTCAGTTGGCAAAACGAATTAAAGATTGTCACTCAGGCCCGCGCCGTACATAAGGGTAAAGTCGTGTGGTGCACGACAGCGCCGAAAAGTCTAAAAACTCAAAAGTAAAAAAAAAGATAAAGCAACAAACAAGATTGTCAAAACCAAATTTATAATGATAAAAAAAACAGTAAGGAATTGCTAGCTATTACATTGTTTTTTATTTGTTTATTTTTTTATTTTTACTCTTTAAGACGAGGGAACCGAATTACTTCTCGAAAATAATATATTTTCCAAATGAGAGTACACAATAATAGCATTTATTCGATCGAATACGTAATACGTAACATAATAAAGTAAATTGTGTGAACTCAAACAAATCTGATTTTATTCAGGTTTGAGCTTGAAATTTGGCTTGCAACGAGCCAACGAGCGAACAGGCGTTTTTTTCCTGTCTGAGCTTGCAATGTACAAAACTATATATTTAAGCGCTGCATCGGTCGCGATTTCATTTGTTGCCTAATGCCCGATCGATCATTGACTTAGCGAAGTGAAAAGGTGCATGGGGTAAAAGATATCTGCGTTTGAAACTTTAGTTTTTTGTAGTTTTACAAACTTTATAGTGATGTATTTTGTGTTGTGAATTAAGGTGAGTTCATCTAAAATTTATTTTTTATTTTAGATTTATTAAAACATTAAAAGCCAAAAACTTGCATCTCAAAAATCCTTTTATATTTGATTATATAAACATCACTGTTAATCAAAGTAAATTCAAACAGAATAATTGATAAGAACTAGTATTACTATTTATAAAAATTTATAAATTTTGAAATAACTTGAAATAAGTAATGTTGAGAAAATACTTTCGAATTTGAGTTTGAGACGTCGAAACATTTTCATTTTTCATGAATAATTAGTCACTTTGTTTACTTACGTATTAATTTCTTTGCAGTATACAGGATGTCAAAAAAAAAGGAGAAATTGTCTGGATACCAAAATTTGCATAATAAAAGAAAAAGAGAAGAACTGGAAAACCATCTACAATTATTAGATCTTTCTAATCGTTTTAATAAAAATGAAACAATTGATTCCGAAATTTACAATGTAATAAACAGAGAAACTAAATACTGCCAATCTGTTATAGAAAGAATTTTCTACGTGATTCAGTTTTTAGGTCAGCAAAATGTAGCTTTTCGTAGAAGTAGTAATAAGTTATTTTAGAAAAACAATGGTAACTTTTTAAAATGCATAGAAATGATTTCCAAATTTGACCCGATTACGTCAGAACATACAAAACGCTTTCAAATAAAAGATCACAAAAACTATCTCGGGGATAAAATACAAAATAAAGTAATCAACTTGATCGGTGAAAATATCAAATCCAAAATTTTAGAACTAACTAAAAAGGCAAAATATTATTCCATATTATTAGACTGCACTCCTGACTCTAGTCACCAAGAACAAATTTCAGTTTGTATAAGACTTGTTAATTTAAACAGCACGGGAATTAGCATAGAAAAACATTTTTTATTATTTTGTCCTTTAGATGATGTGTCAGGTGTAGGCTTAATAAAATTTCTTTTGTCGGCGTTAGAGAAAGAAGGCTTAAATATCAATGATTTGCGGAGTCAGGGTTACGACAATGGGGCAAATATGCGTGGTAGGCATAACGGTCTACAAAAAAAAATTGAATTTCAATCCGCGAGCCTTCTTTGTTCCTTGTTGCAATCATACCCTAAATTTAGTCGTCAATGATGCCGCAAAATCGAATACTTTGAGCATCGATTTTTTTTCTTTAGTTCAAGAACTGTTTGTACTTATTTCAGCTGCTTGTACTAAACGCTGGTCAATTCTGAAATCTAATTTATCTAATGCAACATATTTAACTTTATAACCTTTATCGGATACTCGATGGTCTAGTAGAATAGATGCAATAACTCCTTTAAGGTATCAACTTGGAGAGGTTTATAATGCTCTGTTTGAAATAAGCCAAGGAAACTTTGAAAATAACGTAAAAAGTTTGGCTGCATCGTTGGCCAAAAAATTGCAAAATTTTGAGTTTATTTCCATTCTTATATTGTGGTATAATATTTTAAGTAAAATTAACATTGTTAGTAAAATTATTCAAAAACCAAACTTTGATGTTGCTCGGTGTTGTAATCATTTAAATAATTTGAATGTTTTGAAAGCTTATCGCTCCGATAAAGGTTTTAATAATCTATTGACTGATGCTAAAGAAATAGCATCCAGCTTAGACATAGAAGCTAAATTCAAAAAAAAGAGGTCCAAGACCGCAAAAAATAAAAAAAAATATTTTGATTATGAATGTGACGATGATCCGATCCACGACGAAACTTTAAAGTTCAAAGTTGATTGTTTTTTTAATGCTCTAGGTGTAATCATAACATCAGTGGATAAGCGATTCCAACTACTTTCATCTTACTCTAATAATTTCGCGTTTTTATGGAATATTGATAAATTTAAAAATCATTCTGAAAACGAACAATTAGAATTATGTCAAAAAGTTTAAAATTTATTAAACGACAAAACTCGCAATGAACGAGACATAACTGCTGCGGAACTTGTTAACAAATATCAATATTTACAAAATTTTGATAAAAAAGTTATTACGCCTCCAGAAAAAACTTTAAATTATATAACAATTAACAACTTAGTGGATTATTATCCTAATACGAGCATAATACTTCGTATTTTATTAACAATGCCGGTTTGTGTTGCTACCGCAACACGATCTTTTTCAAAACTGGAAATAATAAAAAATTATTTAAGATCGACCATGGGGCAAAATCGACTAAGTAATCTTGCTATCATTTCAATAGAAACGGGCCAGCTAAAAGAATTAGACACCGAAGATTTAATTAAACAATTTGTAAAAATTGAAGCACGGAAAGCTTAATTCACTTAACTAAAATATTAATAACAATACCTTATACCTGGATATTAACTCTTAAAAGGTGACATGTTGCATTATTAAAATAATATATTGTTTTGTTTTTATTTGTCGATGTTTCGTCCTGTGATATATAAACGAGTATTTTTAAGGTTTTAAATATTTTTTTTTTATTTCTTGTGCTTTTGTATTATATATTACATTTGAAACTAAAATACAAAAATTTTGAGTTGTAATACTGTTAGAATATATTTCTGTTTTCTATAAGTTTATAATTATGTTATGTACCTCAATGAAAAAATACTCGTATGGCTTATGGCTTGTACTTGTAAAATATAAAAATAAAAATAAATTTATGAAAATACTTTTTAAAATTATTTTTCAATAGTGGATAATAATATCTAACTTAACCCGTATCTGTACTCACATATAAACGTAATAAAAATTTGGGGCGTTATTTTAAATTCGCACAAGGGCGCCAAAAGTGCTAGGCGCGGGCCTGTTGTCACTACTGTTATAAAGTAACTTACAGAATTCAGGATTTTTTGTAGATTAAGTTATTTATTAACACAATTATGAACGATAATTATACGTATACATCAGTCAGTATAATTACAATATCGATAAAAACACTTCTATTACCGTTAACAACAGAAATTAAGTTTCTTTTTATTGAACACAATAAATAGTTTTCTACCTTATTTTTGCTTTGGTTTTATAAGCCTTTTCATACCTACAGTTTACATTAATAAAACTTAATAAGCTTATAAAAAATATAATAAAGCAATAAACGTATCGTTTGAATTTACTCAGTTAAATCGTAATATTTTATATTGCATAAAACTTTGACTCAATATAACGAGAAATAATTTGTCAATTTCAATTTTTTTTATTATACAATAACGTTTAACAACGCATTAAGTTGTACTATAAAAAATAAAAATTCCAGCTGAAAATTAAAAACGTGTCAACAATTCGTTTTTTTTTTAGAAATACCACATGGTGCCCCATGCAAAGTTAGTATATGTCATGCTATATGATATAGATCATCGCGCTTTATATTCCTCATGTACATTAATAAATAATTCATTTAACTAACAATCAAATGTTAATTACGAACTAATTAATACAAAGCAGAGGTATTTGAAATTCATATAATATAGATTGCTATACGTATGTATGTAGTACATTATTTGATGCTAAATTAACCGTTGTCTATGTTATCATCGTTAAGAATACGAAGTGTGTGAATATGAAGCATATGAAGCTCATATGTCATACACTAAAAAAAAGACAGTTATTTATTACCGTATTTCCATATGTAATTTGCATGTTTTTTTAATAGTTACATTATAACATTGGACGGTTAACAAACATAGATAGAAAAACTTTGTTTAAATAATATCTTCTAAAAATGTTTCTGAGACTTATTTACAATCAATAAAAAAAATAACTGTGAAGGTACGTACTACATTGTTTTAAATTAGTGTCACACATTATCTACAAGCAGTAAATTTCAGAAAAGTATAAATATTAATGTTAAATTATTGTCCTTGAAATACTAGGTAGATTCATGTTTATTATTAAAATTTTTCTTTCTCCTAAACTATACATACAAAATCAATAACACACTTTATCCCAGTTTTAACGTGCAGTTAGTCAAAGGCCTTTATTAGACACTGTAGACCGAGTTTTGACAAACCTTTAAACACATTCATGATCCGCTTCAATAGAATCGGGGACCAGAAAAAAACCGAAAAAAACCCTATGAGCAAAAAAATTCCCGGGAAAAAGACCTTCAAAAAATTCTTTCAAAAATATTATTAAATATTTAACATACGGTAAAAAAACTGTTAAAAGTAACTCAATGAAATGTATGTAAACAAATAGTTATTTTTGATACTAGATTGCAAAATGACACTCACAAAAATAAATCGCAAACGCAAAAGCAGATTTCAATACCATTTAAATTAAAACATTATGTTTTATGAAATATTAAGAAGTTAAAAATATCTTAAAAATGCATCTTTTTTGTTATGGAAAGTGCAATTTTGCGCCAGTAAACGGTACAAAAATTTAGTTTAGTTTAACAATACACAATAAACATAAATTAATTTTTTTCCTGAGTTTTATTCCAAGAGTATATTTCGAGGGGCCTTTTTTCCAAAATTTTTTTCTCACTATTTCTTTCCAGTGGTTTTTTCCTGCATTCGTTTTTTTTGCGTAGTAATTTTCTCAAAGTCGTCTTAAATTAGTTTAGTTAATTTTATTTTTACTTTTCATTTTTTATATCCTCAATTCTTGCATTACAACTATATATATATTGAAACGCAGAAGCTTCGAGATCATTCAAGATGATTCGAGGTAATTAGCGGAATGTAGCTAACGTAAAAATATAAAAAGTATGAGTTTTAGTTTTAGAATCGAGTTGGAAGTGTTAAAAAGGCTTTGTGGGTTTCAAATAAATAAAGTGCACGTGCGGGTCTAAATAATAATACAACATCGTGTAAGTGAACGTGTTGTTAACAAATAGCAGTATATAAATAAAAAATGCGGATAGTAAGTGATAGTAATACATAAATTACTTGTAAATTGTTTTCTTAAATATCATTACGTTTTATTACTGTTATTTAATAATAATTTATGTAACAAGGATCAAAAGTAAGGCATAGCATAACGAACGTTAATACGGCCGTTGCATGTAAGTGAGTTATGGCTATACTACTTCAAACGAGAGTAACGTACATTATTTTTTGTGTTGCCTTTTGTAGAACTACATTCTTATTTGCAAAAATAAAAAAAAATCACCAAAAACATAATGTTAGTACTACATTTATTACTAAATCTGTAAAAATTTGACATTAACTTTAACATCGTTTTTTTTTCAATTTTACCTAAATTCTTTAAATGAGTTTCCCACGTGTCGCATACTCGTTCTAATATAATAATTGACTTTGAACACTTAGTTTTATGTAGATTTTTAGTTTTCCATTTTGTTTTTTTCCTATTACGTAACTACACTAAAAAACGAATATTGACGTTTGCGATGTTGGCAGCACAAAAAAGTAGTTATATCTAAATGATATCTAAATTACATACGTGTAAATCTTTATGTTTAAATAAATTAATTTTAAAATTCGTTACAATTGGTACGAGGTGTAGGACGAATCGGTATTATTAAACGGTTGATAAAACGTTGATATTGTGTAAGTAAACAACTAATTCGTTCGCGATTCGCCTTTGTTTGTGTATTAAACTATTCCAGTTCGTTAAAACTGTGCATTTAATTTTATAATAAAAAATCAGTCGTTCTTCAAACTCAGTGATAATAACTAAAATAATAATATAATATTTTTTTATTATTCTTAAAGTCTTCTCCACAGTATTTTGTATTTTTTTAATATTTTATTTTAGGAAAATATACATGTTTCGCTAATATCAATTAGCATCGTCAGTATATATAACTAAAAACTAAAATTAAAACAGTGAAATATAAATAAAGAATACTAACCGAATAAAATAGTTAACAAATTATAAATTGATATGAATTAAACGTATTTGACAATTTAATACAGTCGACTATATTTAAAAAATTAATTTAAATAAAGAAAATAGAAAAATATCAAAAGAATAGAAAAATGAAAAGAATAAAACTATAATTTTGAACTGAGAAGAATTGAGGGATTTAAATTTAACCGAATTTAACATTTCATTTAGACAATTTATAGAATCATTGTTAGAAATTCTATTAATTTCAAGAGTCTCTAATGAGTTAAGAAGAGATCCTTTATTACATACATGTAAAATTTCGATATTCAAATCTGAAGAAAATGAATGTCCTGAACATAAAATATGGTTGGCAAAAGCAGAGTTAGTATTATAAATATTTGTATTTAAATATCTATTTATTAAATATAAACGTTCATTTAGTCTCGTTTTGAATTTTCTACCTGTTTGACCAATATATGAAGAATTGCAAAAAGAACAAGGAAGTTTATACACTCCAGATTTATTAAAATTGGTATTTGATCTTTATTATTAACTAAAAATAATTTAAGTGTGTTATGTGTCGAAAATGAAATGTTGATATTATGTTTTTTAAAAAGTTTTTGCAGAAATTGAAAACAGTGACCAAAGTATGGAAGAGATCCAAAAACCATTTCATTATTAGTAGAAAAATTGATCAAATTTTTGAATAAATGTTTTATACGAACTCTGTGAAAAATACTATTAATGAATTGAATAGGATAACTATTATTTAAACCAATTGGATTTATAATTTTGTGTTCCTTAGCAAAATAAGAAAGTGACAAAGGTATTGAAAATAGTCTATGAAAGTACGAACGAAAAGCAGCAGTTTTATGAGAAAAGGGATGGCACGAATTAAAAGGAATTACGCAATCTGTATGAGAAGATTTGCGAAAAATATCAAAATTAAATTTATTGTTAAACCGTGAAATTTTTAAATCTAAATAAGACAAAGAGTTGTTTGATTCAATATCTAAAGTAAATTTTATTTTTGGATGGATAGAATTAATAAAATTACTAAAATTATTTAATGGCGACAAAAAACTTTGTGATTTAAAAGTCGCGAATTAAAAAAAACTAGAAGAACGTGACTTAAAAATTAGTGGTACTAGATTGTGTTACAGTAACGGCTTTGCCTTAATTTGGATAAGAACGGAATAGAGGTTGATTCGTATTTGTTTGAAGTTCCCGAAGTAATAGTTTTTGGTAGTCATATTAGAAAAATTGATAATTCTCAGAAAATAGAAGAAAAGCTGTCCAAAAATCCTAAGAAAATGGAAGAAAATGTTAGAAACTTTAGAAAAAAAATACAAGCAAATATTGAAAATAGAATGAAAACTATCAAACAACAACCACAGTAGTGTTGAAAACCAGTTTAAGGCTGTTCACAAAGAGATACAAGCCCGTATTTTAAACTTAAGAGAAGAAATATACATTTGAAAATGAAATAGGCGAAAGAATGAAGCTGCTTGAAGAGTTGCGAATGAAACATCGAACAGAAACCACTCACAAGTTTGAAGTTGTACCTCCAAATTTTGATGGAAAAGTTCCTTGGTCAACATATTTCAAGCAGTTTGAAACAGCTAGTCGTTGGAGCAACGGGCAGAAAGCGACGTCCTTAATGGTAACCTTGCGTGGAGGAAAACTTGGAATTCTGCAGACTATCTTCAAGGATTAATTTCATGTTTAGAAAGGAGATATAGTGATGCTCATCTGCAACAAGTATATCGCATTGAAACTAAAAACCGCGTTCCGAAAGATGCAAAGAGCGTTTAAGAGTTTGGAACCGACATCACAAAAGAAGTTATCGGGAATGAACGTTATAAAGAAATATGGGTTCCATTTGGATATAAAAAACGATGTCCTGAATTTTGACGATGATGATGATGCCAGAGAAGGCAACCATGCAAGTCCTATTGAGTGAAGACGTGACTCCGCCTGAAAGGACTGAAAGTATAGTGATGGTACACCTAGATGGCAATCTTCAGGAAGGCTGCATTCGTGACATCAACTCAGATCCGATTATATTAAAAAAAAGATCGTGGTAATCCAATGTACGCCAGTATCTGAAATTGTCGATACGACAACATCCACCCCGACTTCCTTTGGCAAAACGAGAAGAAGCCGAATAAACAGTTACAGATATGCAGAGAGAAGATGTGATTGAACCTTCAAATACTCCATAGGCGTCCCCAGTAGTACTAGTAAGAAAGAGAGATCAATGAGATTTTGCATAGACTGCAGACAGCTTAGCGATGCGACCAAAAAGGGCAGGTACCCTTTACCGAGAATTGACAATACTTTAGACACTCTGTAAGGTGGTTTTCCATGCCAGATTTAAAAAGTGGTTACTAGCAGGTGGAATTGGAACAAGAACTGTAAAAAAAACAGCGTTTACGATGGAAAATGGTTTGTGGCAGTTCACTATTACACCCTTCGGTCTATGTAACACTCCTGCAACATTCGAGCGTTTGATGGAGACCATCTTGCAAAGACTGTCTTGGAAGACGTGCTTGTTTATCTGCACAACGTGATTGTAGTTGGAAGGTCGTTTGAAAAACATATGAAAACATCAAGGAAGTGTTTCATAGACATGCGGCAAATCTAAAACTGAACCCCAATAAGTACCACGTATTTAAGAAAGAAGTGCAATGTTTTGATCACGTCGGATCTAGAGATGGATTAGCGACCCAGAGAAGATTCCAGTAGTCCAAGCATGGTCGAGACCAATCGCCAAACATCAGGTCCACAGTTTTCTTGGGCTGTGCACCTATTATAAACGATTGTACCCCGACTTGCCAATATTTCCAAATCTTTGACAAAACTGACCGAAGAAAGATTCAAATTTAAATGGAATGAAAACTGCGAAAACGCTTCCCATCTACTAAAACAGATCTAGTCACTTCGCCAATTTTAGGTTTAAGTTAAAAGAAAATGGATACCGATACCAGTAATCTGGCCATAAATGCAATCCTTTTGGAGATGTAAAATGGACAAAAAAAGTCATCGTGTATGTTAGCAAAGTTTTGTCCAGGTCATAACGGAATTATTGCGCGATTAGAAAAAAACTGTTAGCAGTACTCAGGTCCTTAGAGCACTTTTATAAATACTTGTATAAACGCAAAAAAAACCAACCACGCCGCCTTGAAATGGCTATTGCAATTTCGTAATCCAGAAGAAAAAATGGCAAAATGGGTCAAGAGATTGCAACAGTATGACTATGACACAGAACATCGTGCCCGAAGCATTCATCGCAACGCTGATGCCTTGTCCAAAAGACCATGTCCGGCAGATTTCAGCAATGGGAGTGCCCTTATAAAATTCTGCAGCGTATTAATGACGTCATATATCGTATCCGAAAACCAAAAGTCGTCCACATCGATCGTCTAGCCCCGTTTGCTGGCGATACCAACGTTACCCAGGTCCGAACCAAAGTAATAACAAGTAGAATCATGAATCAAGTCGCTAAAATAAACTTCGATGAGTTTATGAGTGTGTACGAGGGTGTTGGAAAAGCTAGGTTCAAACCGAAAAGCAACAAGACCTATTCCAAACACGAAGGGGTTATTGCACATTGTGTGAATGAGGATCTTGAGATGTCAAAAGGAAGAAGAAGAAGATTAAGAAATTCGAACTGCTGGATAAACTACGAAAACAGCAACCGGCAGTCGGCAAAGCATTAAAACTACGTGATAACCGAAACTTCATTTTCTATCTGGTCACCAAGAAGTACTTACGTCCAAAACCGTTATACGAAAATCTGTGGCAAGACTATGGAAACTCAAGAAAGTAAATGTTCCACAACACTATGAAATCGGCAATACCCTAGCTTGGTTGCGGCTTAGATCAACTTTATTGGAAGCCAGTTTGAAATATGTTAGAGGTCGTCTTCCGAAGAACAGACGTTCAAGTGTTGCTCTGCAATTACCATTCAGTAAAACATCGAGTCAGAAAAAATCTATTGCCTGCTACTTTTATGCTCAACGAAGTTGCCGAAATGAAGAGTGCTGACACTATTGCCATGAAGGGGCAGTAAAACGCATAGAAGCGTCGAGATCATTCAAGATGATTCGAGGTAATTACCGGAATGTACTCGAAGCAGATAACGTAAGAATATAAAAAATATTCGAAGGAAGATCGAGTTTTAGTTTTCGAATCGAGTCGGAAGTGATAAAGAGACTTTTTCGGTTTAAATAATCTAAATAATACAACGTCGTTTAGGTGAACGTGTTGCTAACATACCAAAATTAAATAAACAAAAAATGTGGACAGTAGTGATACATAAATTACCTGTAAGTTGTTTTCTTAAATATCGTTACGTTTCATTAGTATTAGTTTTAAGTAACTTATTTATCATATCTAAATCAGAAACGTGCAAATAGCTAGCAACTTTCCATTCACACTTGTGTTAAGGGTCCAATTTCAACTCTTCTAGTAAATCTTTTTACCGCAAGCGGGAGAACAATTAATACAGTTGTATTTGGATTCCATTTTCCGTCTGACAATTGTTCCCTTGGGGTGTCTAGTTAAAGAATCGTTTGTTAAATACAAATTTTTTCTTCTGCAAACACGCACCTTGTTTAAATCCTTTTTTTTATCTATTTGTTTTATTAGAAGAGATTAAAGTTTTCGGCTTGTGTACTCCTTTCTTTTGTCTTCGCTGAATACATTTTAATTGTGCTTTTGGATTTCCTGCTAATGATTAGTTCTCTTACTAATACGAAGATTGGTGTAATTGAGCTACCGTTGGCTTCCGTGCGAATTATCAGTAACAGAAAGCTCACCGAAATTTTATCTCGAGTGGATTACCAAGGAGGACAACTTTCTTCATCAGAATTGAAGGTATTTATGCCGCTTTATTTGATTACAGATTCACAAGAGCGCAATCAATGATACGGTTCCGTCAATCGAGGAGACGAAGCCCGCTATCCCCAAAGTGTTTTATGCTTATATGCAATTTTTCTTCGTTACACGGTGCATAAACCAGTTAAGTCAACTTAACTTATTAAATACTTAGTGCGTCAAGGATAAAGAACTATCGATAACTATTATTTATCACGTTTAACTTAATCTGTAAAATCTAAAATGTGTTACATTCTATGAATAGATGCGAAAGTAATTTTATCATGCGTACTTTTGTATCGTGGTTACTGAAGTCACTTCGTACACCACCATCGTAGCTGACGTCACCTACTCGAACTGGAACAATAAATGTAAACGGGTTCAAGTAACATTTTTTTTTGGTGTTTTCTCGCATTAAAATGTAAGGGTATTCGTTACTTCTTAATCTACTATAAAATTTTACATAATTTTTGGCTAATTATAATTGGAATTTTAATATATAGTTACTTAATGTAATTTCATCATTTGTTGCCGTCTGGTTACAATTGATTTGTACAATTATATATGTATTACTAATGAACTTTTTGTGGATTGGAATTCGCTGTATCAATTTATCTCTATCTCTATTTTTTTGTGTAAATCGTAGGAATACTTTTGTCACAACGTACTCTTGTTTTCTTCCTAACACGCGGTTGTGTTGCGAGTTTGAGAGACCCTCACCTCAAACTTTCTTTTCTACTCGCAAGGAAAGGTGGTGCAAGCCACCGACTTACCACTCTACTTATCTCTACCCACGACCATCTCTGACAGGAATCTAGCCAAAGCAGGTGTCTAAATATTTTTCTCAATCTACACAATTAGTGTGTTACAATACTTCAAACAAATTAAGTTCGTATTTTATCTCAATGTTTCTATTCTTTCGTTATCTTTTTTTATCCTTACTTGCGTTTCTCTTTTCTACGTTTGTCAAATTGTTTTTTAAAATTCCTTTAAATTCTCATTTGCTTCTTTTTATAATAATTGCTTTTAAACAAAAATAGAAATACTCGATTTCGCGTTATATTTAAACTTTTATTCAAAAAAAAAAGCAACTGAAACAAAAATTAGTTGAACATAAAGATGTTTACGAAATGAGTATGTAAAACCCCATTCAAATTGACACTTCAGGATACTATTTGGCAATATTTCAGAACAATGTAAGTACATGCCAAAACAGTTTAATACTAATTTATCTGCTGATTTGACGCCCTGAGACATATCAATTATAAAAAGATTTGCATTAAAAGCAACAATGAAAAAAAAACAAATACAATGTTAAAAAACCATGTTTGCACGAGAAACTAATTTTTATTTACGTTCTTGCTTAAATTTTGAAATAATAAAGTGATAGTAAATACCGAGTCCATCATTAATCATTTATATTTACGGTTTGATTGATAATATACAGAGTACAATAAAATAAGAAATGCATAAATGCGTAAAATAACTGAAAGTATAAAAAGATCAGAAATAAGACGCCAACAATAAATATTTATTTAGAATTTAATTTTTCTGTGAAAAATTGCCCACAGATAAACTAACATAAACATTTTTCAATTTAAAGTCAATAAATGAATCAAATTACATACAAACGATATAAAAATATCACAACACAAACAGATAGTAGATTGAAAAATTCCAGTCGTGGCTATTTTCAGATCGTTAGTAAAAAAATAGAACTAAATACTTGAAATGCTATCCGAGAAAGATACAAATTAATTTTGTTTTCAATATTAAACGCGTCTAGACACATAGATTTCTTATTGATATTGTAATTTGAGGGACCGATTTAGGAACTTTCGAAGAAAAAGTGCATACATTCGGTAAACAAGTACGAAAGTTGCACAAGACTTTAATTAAATATAAAATCCTTTAGCTTAGTTAGCTTTATGTCCAATTGAAGCAGTTTCTTTAACCGCAATAGTGCGGCCACGTGGGGCTTGTCATAGTCACTAGTACGTTAATACAGTCACTTAAGAAGCGATTAAAGTAATATGTAAAATAATACTGACATATGAATACAATACAAGATTATTCCGCAACTGTTTAAATAGTAAAAAAATTAGGGCGTGTACTAGTGTACACATGTAAGAAGTGAAACTTCTTTATGGCCTTATTTTTCGCAAAATGATCTACATGCAACTTTTCAGAAATTGGTTAAATAAAGTTAAATTAGATAAATTTTAAACAAAAGGATTTTATTATCATAGACATGAATACAAATTTTTGTAAATCAATTAACTAATTTTTGTAGATTCAATTTCATATTTCAGTTACCATAAGCCATTAATTACAAAAATATATAATAACGATGACAATGATAGTAATAATTCTATTACAATTAATGAAATGCTGTAATAATCTTAGTAGCAAAAAGTTAAAGTGAAATAATTGTATTATTTATATTCATGTCTATGATAATAAAATCCTTTTGTTTAAAATTTATCTAATTTAACTTTATTTAACCAATTTCTGAAAAGTTGCATGTATATCAATTAATTGATGTTCATTAAATTAGCAGTCTTATTAATTAATAAATACTATTTTAATGAAATCATATACATTGACCGATAGTTACAATAAGAAACTGAGGTTAACCTTAAATATTTTAAATTTAAAATTAGATAAATTTTAAACAAAAGGATTTTATTATAATAGACATGAATACAAATAATACAATTATTTCACTTTTTGCTACTAAGATTATTACAGCATTTCATTAATTGAAATAGAATTATTACTATCATTGTCATCGTTCAAACAGAAACTGCGGTTAACCTTAAATATATTAAATTTAAAATGTCATCGTTCAATCAGAAACTGAGGTTAACCTTAAATATATTAAATTTAAAATGTCATCGTTCAATCAGAAACTGAGGTTAACCTTAAATATTTTTAATTTAAATTAATAACATATTTCAGAATTTATACTCTATGTCAATTAATTCCACCCAAGTATTAGAAAAATAGATATAATTACACCTATCCCTCGATTTACACGGTAGATACGTTCCTGAGAAAAACGTGTAAATCGAAAATTAAAAATTTTCAAGTCAAAACCGTGTAAATCGAAAAGCTTGCAGAAAATGCATAGTTTTGCTATTTAACAGTTGTGACTTTTTTCAATATTTTTAGGTGTACACAGAAATAAAGATAAAATGCATTGACAGGTTAATATATGTAATATATTACGGAAACACTGGTTTTTATTTGAGATGTGTACGCAGCGCACGTGTTCAATCACAGTAGCGTTTAGTAGAGTGCGATAAAAACAAAAAAAAAACTTATTTGGAAAACCGTGTAAAAGCGAAAACGTGTAAAACAAGTACCGTGTAAATCGAGGGATAGGTGTACTTACTTTTGTTAAAAATCCACTGGAATTAAAATTATAATAAAGCCTTTGATTTTGTTGATCACTTTAGTATTGATATATTATTTATCACGTCGCTATTGCGTTTCCGTAACCGAAAAAAAGATGGCGCGTAACGGAAAAATGTGACGGTAAATTTTTTTCCAACGCCGATAAAGAAGTTTCACTTCAAAAATTTATGTTACAATATTTCGATTTCTTCATGCATAATGAATAGATAGTTGGTTCTTTAGATAGTCTAGCCAAGAAATCCAGTTGTATATTTTCAAAAGATAATAGTTATTTAACCAACAAGGTTGGTAGTGAGGACGATTAATATCCAAAACGTTTTCATGCGCGAACGTTAATATTGTCGAGATTATTAATCGCATATTATCAACCAAGTTGGCTTTTAAGTTTTTCCGTCGATCTTATATTATTAATTTTTGCATTTTCTTACAATTTTAATTGTGTGATTTTTAAATAGTGGGAAGCGATCGCTAATGCGAAAGTTCATCAACAACTGAAAACTCCTTAATCCGTGAACATCAACAAATTTATTGACAGTTGAAGGGGTAAGAAAAACCAAGGACAATTGTTGTTCACGGGTGGTTCCCAAAAACGCTCTTTCAGATGGTCAATTTGAAAAAAATAGATTTTCCTCGACGCCATCTATAGTAAATATGTATAAACTAATGTTCCACTCTATCAAAAATTTTCTCATAATAAAACTAACTTCAAATTGACACACTATATATCGAACCGTAAAAATTCGTTATTTATGTACGAACGTAATATCGTAAGAAATAAACGTATATAAAAGACAGTACATTACATTAAGTTGAGCATTTATAGTCCGTAATTTTCTGTTCTACACTACAATTAAATAAAGTTTTTTGTTCAAAGAATGTTTGGATTAAAAAATTCTCGATGACGCCAAGTACGTAACTACCAAATTCTAAGAAAAGCACAAGTTATCTGACATTGAAACTTAAAATACTACGTTATCCCTAAAGAGCCAAACCAATCATTTAATTTTTGGGTTAGAAAACATTCGTCAAATAGAACTTTGCAGTTCGATATAAAAAGCCAAAATAACCTTACAAGTATTCTTAGTGCTAAAATCCTAAATAGAAGTTTGAAATAGAGTAGTTATACCAAGATCCTGGACTGGAAATACTTTATTTAGTTCATTATTATTTAAATAATTTACAGTGAACCGAAAAGAAACCCTGTCCAGATTAACCTGAAGCTTTTCACAGTCAGCAACATTATTAACAGAAACGTCAGCCAACGTTATGAAAAATATTTCAGAACAAATAAAGGATAAATCGTTGATAAAGTCAGTGAATAAGAACGAGTCAAGGAGTGAACCTTGTAGAACCACAGACTACAAAAAAATCAGTGAGTTTTTGATGAGATAAGTAACTTTGCAATTCGTTAAGAAGACTGCTATAAGTACCAATATGAAGTATATCTAAATTAGAAAGTGATCTAGCTTATCAAAAACCTTAGATGTGAAACAATTTAGAACCTTTAAACATTGTAAGTTAATTAAGAAGGCGCCTGTCAAGGTAAATTTGGCAACATTGTAACCAGCCGACAGGGGCGACGCACGAGACACAACCCACGGATTGACTCATTTGTAACGTAATGTTAGATCATGTATTTTATTAAAAATTACATCAACACAAAGGCGTTATTAATTACAAAATACATATCATCATATGGCGCTGCGGACAGGATGATAAAATAATAAATACATAAGGGTGAGAAATGTAAATACATATTTCTACAACACGTGGTTAAATTAAAAAAAATACAATAAAATGGCGTCAGTACTTCCAAATTTGGATTTAACCAAAGAAAACATTGCGAATAAATGGAGAACGTGGCTAAAACGATTCGAAGTTTATTTAATTGCGACCGAAAATTTCAAAAAAGAAGAAAAAATTCAAGTTGCCTAGCTGCTGCATTTTGGAGGCGACAAATTACATAAAATCTATAGCACTTTCCAATTTGGGGAAGGAGAGCAAGACAATTTAGAGGTAGTTACAACTAAATTCAATAATTACTTTCTGCTAAAGCCAATATTACATTTAATCGATATAAATTCCTAAGTGTACTACAAAATTGCTCGACACTAGCACAATCTGTTACTGAATTAAAAATGAAAGGGTCTATTTGCAAGTTTGGTGAATTAGAGAGTGAAATGATTAAATGCATGCTGATTTGTGGAATAAACAATGGCGAAATACGACATAAATTACTAAAAAATGATGATATCAAGTTAGACGTTGCTGTTAAAATGTGTCAAGTACATGAGCTGTCAAATCTGCAAGCAAGAAACATTGAGAGTAAGGAAGTAACTCCTTTAGTCAATAAGTTAAATGGAACACAAGGGACCGAACTACAGAAAAAAGGGAAGAACTACAAAGAACAAGAAATACAACTCCAGGAAGACATCGCTCAAAGACTCCAAAGAGTAAGAAAATAATTAATTGTAGAAACTGTATAAACATAAATATGTGTTTTGCATTTGGTAAGGAATGCTTCAAATGTGGCAAATTTTGGCAATATGTGTAGAAAAAAGAGACATATAAATGCTGTGAGTAATGGATTAGAAAATATTAATTTACATGTGAGATCAATTTATAATAATGAATACGACAATGTAGTTAGTTTAATAAATAAGCATTTTGGTAGTTGGTATGCAGAATTAGAACTAAATAACTGTAAACTACAATTTAAACTGGATACAATGGTCAATATTCTCTCTAGAAATGATTTTAATAAAACAGGTTATTCTGAAAGAGTTATAAAAAAGACTGCGGCTACTTTGAGATCATATAAAGGAGATTTCGTTAATATAGAGGGTATTTGTAATTTACCATGTAATTATCAAAATCACTTATATAACATAGAATATTACATTGTAAAATCAAATTCAGAATCTTTATTAGGGCTGCCCGCTTGTACAAATCTCAATTTAATTAAAAGAGTTAATGTATTGACCCAAGAAATTGATATAAATAATTACAATGATTTATTTACGGGTATAGAGTGTTTAAAAGTGACGTACCACATTAAATTGACTGATAATGCGACGCCCATAATTTCACCAATCAGGAAAGTACCACTTGCACTAATGGGTACTCTAAAAAATATTTTAGATGAATTAGTCAATACAAATATAATTGAAAAGGTAAAAGGTCCGAGTAAGTGGGTTAACCCTTTAGTTTTAGTCAAGAAAAGTAATGGTTCGCTAAGGATATGTTTAGATCCGATGCATCTTAATAAAGTTATAAAAAGAGAGCATGCAGTGTTCCCTTCATTAGAGGAAATTACAAGCCAATTAACTAGCAGCAAAATATTCTCAGTGTTAGATGCGTCTCAAATTTTTTATCAAGTTAGGTTAGATTCTGAAAGTTCAAGTTTATGTACGTTCGGTACACCTTATGGAAAGTTCAAATTTCTTTGACTTCCATATGGGTTAAAATGCGCTCCTGAGGTATTTAGTGAAAAATTTAAAACAATATTTAATTTCGAAAACGTTAAAGTGTATATTGACGATATTATTGTGTACGGTAAAAATCAGGCAGCACACGATGAAGCTCTCTTGAAAGTATTAAATGCCGCTAGACAAAACGGTGTCAAATTCAACAAAAATAAGTGTAAATTTAGTCAGAGCAAAATTAAATTCATGCGGCATTTAATTAGCAAAGTTGGGATAGCTATAGATGATAACCAGGTGAAAGCAATTAAAGAGTTTCCCACCCCTACCAATAAAAAAGATGTACAGAGATTGTTAGGGATACTAAACTATTTAGGTAAATATATACCTCAATTTGCATCTACGAATGAACCGCTAAGAAACTTGCTGAAAAAAGATAATCTTTTTATTTGGGATGAAAACGAGAAGAAAGCATTTAATACTATTAAAAATAAACTAACGCAAAGTCCGGTATTACAATTTTATGACTTAAATAAAGAAACAGTAGTTTCTGTGGATGCTAGCCAGTCCGGACTGGGAGCAACACTATTGCAAAACAATTTACCTTGCTTATATGCGTCGAAAGCATTAACACAAACGCAAACCAATTATGCACAAATAGAAAAAGAGTTGTTAGCCGTCTGGTTCAGGTTATCTAAATTCAACGATTTTGTTTATGGTAATGAAGTAATAGTAGAAACTGATCACAAACCATTAATCGGATTTTTGAAAAAAAACATTAAATAAATGTCCAGCGAGGTTACAGAGAATATTGATACAATTACAAAAATATACATTTCAATTAAAATATAGGAAAGGTTCGGAACTAGTAATTGCAGACGCGTTATCTAGGGCGTATTTAAAGGTGTCAGAAGGGTTAGAAAGTTGGAACGAAGAGCTTAAAGCTCAAGTATGTTTGATTCAATCACAAATAGATGTTTCAGATAACTACTTGAAGACAATCAAAAATGAAACAAAAAAAGATGAAGAATTGGTAGAATTAATGAAAATTATTAGGTTAGGATGGCCAAACAACAGTAAAACTTTAGATAGTAAACTCAAAAAGTACTGTAATTATCAAAACGAGCTAACAGTTAACAATGTTTTTTAAGGGTCAACGTATAGTCATACCTCATTCGCTAAGAAAAGAAATGTTAAATAAAATCCATTACAGTCATTTTGGGGCGAATAAATGTATTAAAATGGCTGCAGAATCTGTTTTTTGGACAAACATGAAAACCGAAATTAGACAAATAGTGGACACGTGTGGTATGTGTCAAAAATACGCAAAAAGTCAGACACCAGAACCGTTAATGCCACATGACATAAAACCAATTGCTTGGTATAAGGTAGAATGCGACTTATTAAAGACTAATGGAAATAAATACTTATTAGTAGTTGATTACTATTCTAAATTTATAGAGTTAGAAAACTTGAGTAGTACAACTAGTGATTTTGTGATATTCAAATTAAAAACTATTTTTGCTCGACATGGGGTACCCCAAATTGTAGTTTCAGATGAGGGCCCACAATTTTCATCTGAATTTTTAATCATATAATGTCGTCACCTAGGTATAGTAAATCGAATGGAATGGTAGAGCGGCATATTCAAACCGCCAAAAATTTAATCAAAACATGTACTGAAGATAAACGGGACATTTATCTTGCTCTATTACAGTTAGGAAATACCCCTGTGATAGATAATTACATTCCAACACAAATTTTAATGTCCAGAAACACGAGAAACCCGCTGTTACCAATTCCAATAAACAAATTAGAACCTAAATTGGTAAATACATATAAACTCAATCAGGTAATCAAAGCAAATCAACACAAACAGAGTAAGTACTACAACCGTAGTACGAGAGAATTGAAATCGTTACACCCGGGTACTAATGTAATTGTTCAGCTGCATCCACAATCAACTGGGACCAGAGGTCGAATTATAAAAAAGGTTAATGTTCGTAGATATAAGATTAGATTAGATAATGGTAATGTATTTGTTAGGAACAGGAAATTTATAAAACCTTCAATTTTAAAAATACGTAATGAAAATGAAGATAGCAATAGAAATTATACAATTTTGGAACCATTAGTTAATGTTAAAGATCAAATTGTAAACAATGACGTTGAACAATATCCTAGTATAAGTACAAATAATAATCCGCTTGTAACTACCAGGAGGGGTAGAGTAGTAAAGGCTCCAGAAAGGTTAAATTTATAAGTTAGCTTTAATTTGTTAAAAAAGGGAGATGTCAAGGTAAATTTGGCAACATTGTAACCAGCCGACAGAGGCGACGCACGAGATACAACCCAAGGGTGGACTCATTTGTAACGTAATGTTAGATCATGTTGTTTATTAAAAACTACATCAATGCAAAGGCGTTATTAATTACAAAATACATATCATCATAGCGCCGAAATGTTCCATACAACAGTAACATAAACTATATAAAGTAAACTCAATATATCAACTACAGTTGTAGTTTTTAAAATAACGCAACGTTTATATAAGTAAAAAGTGCCAATTCAGTGTTATACCTGTGCGGTAGAAATAAATAAACGTGGTTGCTTTATCGCAAATGTGATCGATATTTGAAGTGATATGTAAATTAATTAAGTTCTTGTTTTAAGAATTAGTAAGTTATAATTTTCTTAGGTTGTTGTGTTTTAGTTTTAATAAATTTAATAATAATTTCGTTACAGAACTATAGCGTTTAATACCTAATGGCCAAAAATACATTTACATTTTTATATCAAATATTAAAAAAGAACATCTGCAAAGATTAAAAAATAAGCTACCTTACGAAAGTTTGCAAAACTTTTGTTACAATGACAGAAAACGCCTTTATTCTAGTAACGAAAGTGATGTTTCAATACGAGCGAACTACAAAAATAATCTATTCATTCAAAATAATTAATTAAAATCTTAAAAAAATTATTAACACGCGTTTACAATTGTTTTAAGTCGTACAACTGCAATTAAACCAACAGTTTAACCGTTTTATTGAGATTCTCTAAAACCGGTAAATTAACTAATTGTTAATAGTTACGCCATTTTAATTTCTTGTAAAATTTTGATGTTTAGACGTATAATAAAACGTGTATAAAATTTCTCTTGTCTATTCTAACTGAAATATTGTATATTCATGCACTTGAAACTACAAGTAGTAAAAAGCAATTCTCTGTAAAATTGTCTACTGCCGCACTTCTGGAAAAACTATATCAACACAGTGCCCGTGTAACTTTTAGCTAAGTAATCAAAACTGCATAGAATAGTATTGCATCAAAAATTCAAAATCGTTATTATGCATATGAGCATCCCGGAAAATCCATTGTACTTCCATATATAATAGAATGCTCAGTGATATTTAGTCGTAACATTGTAACAATCATGATTCCGATCTATGCTAAAAAAAACAAATACTTTCATGTGATTGTCTGTGAAAAATTCAATTAAGTTTTTTTCAATGAAAAATGTTGCATAGTTAAACGCAAAAATAATTTTACAAAAAAATATGACCGCTTAGTACAATTTAATTTTGATAATTTCATATTTTGTACGCAGTAGTTTATTCTGTTTAACAACAAAAGACAATTAAATCAATGTAATGTCAGTTATTAATATGAAAGCGTCTAACAAAAGTTTATTGAATGATAAGACACATTTTGATACTCCCTAAATTATTTTCTAATAACTAAGTTTTAATTATTCTAATTAAGACACATCACTAAAATAATAGAAAAGAAAAAATAATATAGAAAAACCCAAACAACAAAAAAGTCAAAGATGATATATTCGAGCTCAGAAAACGTCCCGGAAATAACCGAAAAGTAAATTATTTTTGCTTTCTGAAAAAAAATAAAGCTCTGAGGAAGGATGGTATTATACCAGACAGAGACGTGAAACGAAGAAAAAAAATAGTATAGAGTACCGTATAGAGAGAAAAGTCACAAATACAAAATTATAGACCAATAAACTTGTTATCACAGATGTATCAAGTTGTATTTTAATTTTTATTTTTTATGCTTGAAGTAATCTTACTTCCCCGACACTGGTTCGCATATCTTTTTTACCAAATACTGACACGAGCGCGTACTTTATCTAAACAGCAGTATTTTGTTGGTTTTTGTGTTGTACAAATAAAACTGACACTCATTGTTTATAGGTATAAAAATAAAAAGGATGTTGCACAAAAATATGACTTACATTTTAGGTAATTAAACCGGGTACACAAGCACTACCGTTTTACTCTGCTTAAGCGCGCACGTCGGAACCAGAAGTGGTTGCAATTTCGCAACCCCTACTTAAAATTCTTTTTTAGGCGGGGTAAAAAGATAGGCGGCTAATTCAAAATATTTGAAAGACTTAACAAAAGTATTGACAAAAATACTTTCTAATCGAATTAGGAAAAAGCTGGTTTTCAAAAGTTTGACTTGATATCAAAGCAAACTTTAAAAAAATCAAGCCAAGTTTTTAAATAATCAAGTCAAGTTCAATATTAGCCAAGCCAAGCTTTCACAGATCAAGCTTTCAAGCTTTTACCAAACCTTCAAACTCTTAAAATAAATGTTATCTTGATGTAATATTTATACTATAAAATAAAGTTTCTCGAAGGCAATTTACACAAATCACTTTAGCGAACAGCGTCAACTGAAGAAATCAAAACAGACATTAAGCAAGTTGTCTAACTGAGTTCTAAGAAAACCAAATTTATAATTTACACTTCCTTACTACTTACATTGCAACGTTTTTTGTTTATTGAACTGAAGTCTTGTCTCGGTTACAACCGCAGATAAACATAATCGAGTACAAAAAGTTGATTTTCTTAAGTTATGACAGTGTAAACACAAAAAAACAAAGATTGGTATTTGCTGTAACTATTTTCTAACAATGTATTTTATGGATGATGGATAATTAAAGAAAACCATAATTATCGCAATACATGAAAACGTTTTAAAATATGGATCTCACAGTATTTACCAATTAGTTAAAATCAAAAGCCAATCTTCACTTTCAATAGACAAAACCTGCCTGAAAACTTTGATTGCAAATATCACTTTAGACCAAATCAGGAAAAATTTGTATTTATTTATCAAATTAATAATTAGTTAATTAAGTAAATGTAACTGAGAATTTGAGTTGATTTATTAATTGTTGTATTACAGCTATGTGCAGGCATAGATCACATTTGATTCTGTATATTAGACGACGCGTTATCCCTTCACGTCAGTTCGAAGTTATGATGTAACCTATGCTAGCAGTTGGGTAATTATTTATATTATGGCAGTGAGCTGTAACACGTGCGAGGTACGTGTTCCAAGGTCATAAACTATTTTTACGGAAGTAGCAAGAATAAGTTTGAAAAAGCTTGAAAACCAAGCCAAGCCTGTATCCACTAACAATCAAGCCAAGTCAAGCTTTTATTTTTAGAAGGTTGACTTTCAAGCCCAAGCCAACCTTTTACGTTTCAAGCCAAGCTACTTAACTTGGTAAATCGCTAAGAACATTTTGAGCATAAAAAAACTAAACTGCGCCCGTATCGACTATAGGTACAAGAAATCAATACAAAATACCTACGCACAAACGAAATCGAAAATAAAAATGCACGAAAATACAAACACTATTCATATCAAGAGGAATCCAACAAGGTGACTCCATATCGCCCAAACTTTTCACGATGACGCTAGGTAACGTATTAAAAAAATTAAACCGACCAATACAGAGGAATCAAAATGAATGGAAAAAAGCTAAGCAATCTCTACGCAGACAATGTAGTCCTAATTATATGTAACATAAAATATTTACAAAAATTGCTAATGAAATTAGAACATGCATCTAACAGCATTAGACTCAAAATGAAATAAACTTACACAAGGTACAAACAAATGTGCCCACCAGGAACAATAACGATACAAGGATAATGATCCATATATTTGGGAAAAACAATACAAATGGAAAAAAACAAAAGCATAGAAATAGGAAGAAAAAGACGAATAGGCTGAGCAGCGTTCAGCAAAAAAGATTATAAAAACAGTAAAACACCCCAATATGCAAAGACGCAAAAGCTTGATGAACTGGTACTCCCGGTGTTGACATATACAAATAACCAAATAACTAAAGGTTACCGAAAAAACCATATAGAGAGCAACCATAAAAATGAGAGATAAAACAAGGACACGTAAATAAGACAAAAACCTAGCTAACAGATATCATAAATAGAATCACAGACCTAAAGTGGAATTTTGCAAATCATGTAGCAAAAAAAACGGACTAACTGTGGAATGCAAAAATCATACCGTGGAGAGAGAGAGAGAGATAGAAAGAGTGGACGTTCAAAACTTTATTTACACCGACAATGTCTTCCTAACACTAAGCCGCAGCCAAGCTTGAGTACCGACAATTTCTTAATGTTGTGAAACTCCATTTATCTACTGAGATTCTATAATGCTCGCCACAGGTTTTCGCATGACGGTTTTGCATATGAGCACTCCTTGGTGACCAGTTATAAAACAAAGCGTCAGTCATCACGCAATTTTAAGACCGCCGGTTACTGTCTCCGTAGTTCATCTAGCCGTCCGAACTTCTTCTTAAATACGACTGCCCCTCACGCAATGTGTGTAATGACGTAATCTTTTCGTGGTTAGAACAGATCTTGTTACTCCGCAGTTGTACCTAACCTTTCCAGAACCCCCGTACATGCTTATAAACTTATTGAAGTCCATTCCATCCTCTCGATTCCAGGTTCTGCTAAAAAATTTTCTCGTTCGGACCTGATGTTTGTCGATTGGTTTTGGCCATGGCCAAGGTATTGCACTTCTTTCTTAAATACATGACACTTCTTTGGGCTCAGTTTTAGATTTGCCTCACGTAGTCGTTAGATGGTCTCCATTAAACACTCGAATGTTGCAAAAGCGTTACACAGCCCGAAGGGCATAACAGTAAACTGCCACAAACCAGTTCCAATCGTAAAGCTGTCTTTCCACGGTTCTTGAGTTCCAATTTCACATATCATTAACCACACTTCAAATCCAACGTAGAAAACCACTGTGATCTTGACAGAATGTCTAAACTATCGTCAATTTTCGGTGAAAAGTAGCTATCCCTTTTCGTCACGTGGTTTAGCTGTCTGTAGTCTACGAAAAACTTCGTTAGTCCATCTTTCTGCTTTACCAGTACCACTCGGGACGCCCATGTACTATTTGAAAAGTCAATCACACCTTCTCTCTCCATATCAGTGATCATTTGTTCGGTTTCTTCGGTCTCTAATGCAAAAAGAAAACGGCGTTGATGTTGTCGTATCGACCGAGCGTCTCCAGTATTAATTTTGTGCTTTACAGGGCCAGTTCTTTCTTTGAAACTATTCTCCAGCGTAAACAAAACTTGATACTGTTTCAAACTCCAAGGTATGCACTCAAGCGTCGTCCAGCGTTTCGCTGCCTCGAAAGCCTTCTACAAATGTTTGAATAGCCAACTGCTCCAAAAAGGTATCTGGATACACAAGCCGTGTCAATCTCGTGATGTCAGCCTCAAACTTCTAAAGACTTTCTGCAGCTTTCCGAACCATACTTTTTATTTGGGCTTGATACAACCTGTTGAAGATGAGCATCTCCATATCTTATTTCCAAACTTAAAATTAAGAGTTCGGGGTTTCTTTAGAAGTGGCCAGGAACAGTCTGCAAAATACCAAGTGCTCCTCCACGTAAGGCTACTATTAAGAACGTCGCTTTCTTTTTGTTGCTCTAACCATTAACTAAGGCAGCGGCTTCAAACTGTTTGTGGTAAGTTGACCACGGAACTTTATTATCAAAATTTGAAGGTACAACTTTAAACTTGTTAGTACGTATTTCTTCCATTTTTTGATAATTTTGATCAGTATTTCTTTCATTTTTCTAGTATTTTCTTCCATTTTCTGAGAATTTTCGGACAGTTTTACTTTCACTTTCTAAGAGTTTTCGTCCATTTTTTTAAATTTGATTCGAGTAATAGTTTTGAATTCATTTTCACTGCTTGAAAACGTGTTACTGGAATAAATTATAATACTTTTAAACTGCAATTTTTGTAACACTAAATTTTAATAACGACCGATTCCTTATTCTTAAATTAAATGCACAGGTTTAACGAACTGGAACAATTATAATTAGACTCTATACCCAAACACACAGGCGAAATTACATTTATTTATACGTAGTTAAATAATTTAATTTAGATATGATAAATGTAACTACTTATAACTAACACTAATAAAATGTACTTCACTGTCTTTAAGAAAAACAGCTTACTAGTAATTTATATATCACTATAATAGGTATTTATTGTCCGCACTTTTTCTTTAACTGCACTTTCTCAATTTATTTATCTTAAGATACATCTGATGATCACTACCTACAAACTTCGTAAATTGTGCCGAGGTAATAAAAAACTGTTAGTAATTAATCATTCATTTCGTCCCACACAATCATTCGGTCTGCTCTGCAAAAGTTTGCACATCTTTAATGCATCCATTAAAAGAACGCAAAAACAATAAAAAGAATATAAGTTAAATTTCAAATTATTTAATTTAGATTAATCCCAAAAAATAATAATATTTGGCATATTAATTAAAATGAAAAATTTGTAAATAAAATTAAACTTAAATACCTATTACCCTTATTCTTGAGTAAATTGTCTATTAAACAAGAATTTCTTTTTTATAGTACCAATTAAAATAATTTAATTTTTCCACAGTTTGCAAATTTTTCCGTTGTATTTTATACTTGCAAAATACCGTACGATGTAAAATGTAAATACAAAAACACAATTTGGTTATAAAAATAATTGCAAAAACCTGAGCAGGAAACGAAACAAAAAATACAAATTTAGTAAGCAAAGAGCAAACTCAACGTCAAATATTTTCCTCGTCAGCGCATTTCACAAGATAAACTTTAGAATAATCTGTGTTTTACCCTCGTGTGTAATATAAATGCGCATATAAACGATAAACCCCGATGACAGATGTAATAAATAATTTCAATTGTAATGTAATGTATGCATTATACACGTTTTTCTGTTAATTCAACTATGCAAATATATGAGTAATAAATTAATCTGCTACTGCAAATAGTAATTGCAATTATAATAAAAGTAAAACAAGTAATTTATATAATAGTAAAGGTTGTTGTAATTTTTAAATTTGTAAAATAAAAAAACCTTACCTGCTGCCACATTAAATCCGGCAAACCCTTGGCAAATATGGAAGCGACAGCCAGGTGAGCACAACAAAGTAAACAACCAAACAGCGCAGCTATCCAAGCTTTCAACGGCATCATCGCATACGCTAAAAACACCACGAAAACAACTTGCCACGTTCCTTCGGCGGCAACTTTCGACGTTGCAGTTGTGAAGTACAAAGGTAACGCGACCGCACAAAAAGTCGCTAAGAAAAATAACACCGCGTAACAAACCCATAAGAGATAAGCGTCTTGCATAAAACGAGTATGCAAGAAACCTAACAATACGGCAAATAAAATAAAGTGAGCCGCGTGGTAAACATTTTGAGTCGTTGGACCGTGCGCGTAACCCAACCCTAAACATGCCAAAATTGCAGTTAACATAACGAAGAGTGCCACAACTGCAACTACACTTGAATGTTGTAATTTGCAAATGTAACGTTGATAGAGTTGTTCGAGTTCATCGTTTTCAAATCGATGAGGATTTAAAAGACGCGCCAGCAATTTGGGCGACGTCATCGCTTTTACAGAGTGATCCATCTCGAATTTCTTTGTGTGACGAGCTAGCGCTTGCTCAACAGTGTTTGTGTTTTCTTCGTCGTGTCATAACTGAAACAAAAAAATCGAGTTACTCATACTATCACATTAAATTAAATTAAAATTAAAATATTGTTCAATTGTACCGAATCAAGATAATACTTTAAACAACTATCAAACGCCTTTAATGGTTAAATAGTCACAGAATTTCTCAACCGTATCATCTTCTCATGAAATACGTAACAAGAACTCAGTGTATTTTCTAAACAATTTACATGACTATTAAGGAGCATCACAAATATGATCCAAACATTACTATTACTATACGAGGGTTGATGTGCATGTATGCGCTGAGAATTAGCTACACTGCTGTTGCTAGGTGCGATCTGACTGCGTCGCCGCAAAGTATGACACTTTTAACAGTATAGGTAATGAAAACGTGTTGTCGTACAGACGCTATTTATATTGTTAATTTAAAATTTTATCTCGCCAAAAAACATGAAAACGAATTGTGAACAGTTTTGTGTGACGATTTTTTACAAATTTCGACCACCATCCATCAATGGCCAAAACGTATCAATGGCTTAGTAAATTCAAACGTGATCGTACTTTGCTGGCGAACGAATTTAAAGTTGTCCAAAATGGCTCGTTGTGCCAGAAGGCATTGTTGCTGTGTACGAACTGATAAAGCAAGATTTCCATGTGACCTATTGTAGGATTAAGGCATTTCTAGGCATTAGTATAACAAACATACAAAATAAGATATTGCATAAACATTTAGACGTCAAATAATTTGTTCGCCTTAATCGATCAAAATTGACTGAATTGGTGCAAGGAACTGATTACAAAAAACAACCGCGGTACATCAAATGCAGGTACACACATAGGTAATTAATATTGAATTTATTTTTATGAGCCCAAAAGTAAAGAGCAGTCAACTGTATGGGTTATCCAAAATGAGCCAAATCCAACAAAAGTTGTTCGTGCTCGCAGCATTTCAAAGCAAATTGTGTCCTATTTCTTTGGTATAAATGGTAATGTGGCAGCCGTGCTTTTAGAGCAACGTAAACTCAACTTTGAATAGTAGACAACCATTTGTTTGCTAGAAATCTTCAGTAAAATAAAAACACGAATCGCTGACGAAGGATCATTCTTCACCATAACAATCCGAGTTCACATGCATCAGTTCAAGCAACCGGCTATTTGAGCAGTCAAGATGTCGCATTGATGGCTCATTCAACGTACAGCTCTGATGTAGCACCCATTGATTTCTATTTGTTCCTTAAAGTGAAGAACAAACTACGTAGACAACGCTTTTCGACGCCACAAGAAGCTGTTAATGCATTCAAAAACCTTGTTTTGAAAATACCTACTTACAAGTGGAAAAACTACTATGCAAAAATGTGTGGATCTTAAATGAGAGTATTTTGAACAACAACAAATAAGTTTCTCCACTCCAATCATTGTTTTAGTTACTCATTCTCAATACCTAAATAGCAACCTTTGTAGTACTATATTCATTGACATCCAAGAGAAATTCCAAAACCAAAAATCGATTCAAACATTTCATACACTATTTTGTTAAGCATATAACAGAAAATTTTGTCTCATTTAACCACAGTTGTACCTATTGCCGTTTTTGAGATGTGTATACTACCGTTTTCTGCCACTGGTGCTTTTTTACACTTTACGTTAATTTTTCTCAAATTAATTACTGTTTGCTCTTGCTAAGTTACTATTTTTTAAGAACTTAACCAATGAGAATTTATAGTGATCTTTCCGCTTATTACTAATGATTTTTCTTTGTTATCAACATTTTTCATAATATGCCCATACTTCGATTGACTAAGCACCACCAACAATAATAGTAAATTTGATTGTTTATTTTAATTTTTACTTCGTGATTATATATATTTTGGTACTAGTTTGTGTATGTCAAATGTTTTCCTTCAAACTAATTTATTTAAAGTTTCACCAAGCCAAGTAGCTTGGTTGGAAACGTAAAAGCCAAGCTTGGGCTTAGAGGTCAACCTTTTTAAAAATAAAAACTTGACTTAGCTTGATGTTTGTGTTAGTTTGGTTTTCAAGCAGATACCAATCTTTATTTCTTCGCATTGACACTGACCTAACTTAATAAAATGTATTTTGTGTACTCGATTACATTTATCTGCGGTTGTAACCAAAACAAGACTTCAGCCAAATAAAAAAAACGTTGCAATGTAAGAAGTATAAATTCTAAATTCAGCTTTCTTAGAACTCAGTTTAACAACTTAACAACAGATAATATTATTTTCAAGAGCTTGAAAGCTTTGATAAAAGCTTGCAGTTGTTTTTTTGTAACTGTGATTTGCATTCTGTTCGCGAATACTTCATCAGGCTATCGGAAACAAAAAAAGTTTCAGATCAACCACTAAACTAAATGTAGAACATATTTGTTCAAACTGTAAGAACTTCTTAATACGAATCGTCGCTAACGAAACAACTACGTAGTTTTTGTTTTATAACACGCCTCCTATGTTAGAAGAATTATTTAATAAGATCTTTATTCTGTTGTATCTTATATGTATTATCACAGTATTATATAGTACGTACATATACATATTGGTCGTTCTTTATTCGTTTATTCATAACATATATTTTTATAATAATCATCAATAATGTGTCTGCATGTTATAATTCTCAAAATCCATCGATATATTTCCTAAAATGTTTCAATTCAAGATTTTTTCTATAAGAAGATGAAATTTACATATAAAAAATAAATAATAACAAGAAATTTAACAAAACCGCCTAGAAACCAAATTTCATAAAAACATAAACCTCCGTAAATCTAGCGTTAAATATTTTACATTAAAAAAATTGATTTTGCTTTATGTTTACCGACTGTAATCAATACATTTATGAATATTGATTTTTAAGCGAAAACTAAATGTTTTAATTCGTATTAATAATTATTGTGTATAAACGCATTAATTATGCATAGACAATATACAAGAAAATCAATTTCTCGAACAATACTCGTGTATTTACTTTAGAAGTTTATCTGCAAACATGGCTGTATAGTGTACAATTCATCGTGGGCATGCAAAAGCGTGAAATCCCACTGGAGTTTCACGAAAACCGCCAATTTCCAGCTTTTATATAAGCGATGAGGAAAAAATGTAATTGTTTGCTAGAAAATTAACTATTACCTTACATCCTACGCAAAAATAACAAAAACGTAATTTTAATTTTGGCAACTTATTTTTCAAATGACAGGACGAAAAAAAACTTATCTCATAATTTTAAATGATTTAATGCCTTTCCCATATACGTAACTGTTTTTTTATTTATTAATTATTGGCGGCTACATGTTTCGACCTAACGGTCATCATCAGGCCTAATTAATAAATAAATTAATAAATTATAATTGAACAGTTTCTGTCAAAATGACATAAAAATTAAACAAAAAAAGGCATTAAATCATTTAAAATTATAATTAAATCCCATTTTGAGCTTTACAATGGATAATACAATCTTCAAAACTTATCTCATTTTCAACATCACCGATTGCTTAATAATTAGCACATATCTATAATTTTTGTCTCAAAATAGTGAACTGTACTTTTCAAATAAAAATAAATTATGATGAATTTCAAATTTAATTTTTCAAAATTTAATTAGCCCAGTTATTGGTACAATACCGCTTCAAGTTTGCATTGTATAATATACATATAGTGTACATTTGTAATATATAAAATAATTATACAATGTACGCGGCTTAATAGAATCACATTGGGACTTAGGATTTTTGATAACAATAACCGAATGATAATATCCGATATTTAAAAAAATGTTTATTGATGAGAAAGCAGTAAATACATACAGCGTGTATCTGATTAGCAGGTTGCTAATTTAGAAGATGTAATTATAGTATTAATATACAAGCAAAAAATATCAAAATAAAAGTTCTAATAAAACATTTTTAAAAAATCAAAATTTTGATTCAAGTAAATAGAAAAATTACGGCTCTGTTGCAGTCAATAGTTTATTGACGCAGTAAATAGTTTATTCACACCGTTCATAAATAGACTTTAAAAACAATGTTATGATCTTTAATTCACTGTTCTAAGCACTACATATTTCTGCTCAGTAATTTGCTGACACTAAAAATAAAAGTAAATACAAAATAATGTTATCACATGAGACGTAATTAAATTAGTTGTTATTCTAAGAACTATACATTATTTTAAAGTACTCTGGAAATATAAAGAAACTCGAAGATAACGTGTTTACAGATGTTTAAACCTTTAAACGTAATGTTACATAGTCAGTCAAAATACTTAAATTAATCAATAACACTGAAACGATAAAGCTAAATATGTGAAACAAGTATTTTTAGGATACAATAATTATTTTTTTTATCACTTTACAAGCGTATTGTGAAAATTAAACTATAAAATCCATACAAAATAGGTTATTGTTCATGTACAGAAACAAACCTGAGAAAGAAAATTGATAACATAAACCGAAATTATGATTACTATTACTATAAATATAAACAATGTTTTTTCTATGTAGCCGCATGCATACGGTCCATTCTTTAATAAAGTGATAATCTGACTGATATTATCCGTAATTACATTAAGCGGCGTGCACGTACTACTTTTAAGACTTTGATGTAATAGGCGATTGTGGTAATTTTTCATACCATGAATAAATTGCATTAGAAAACTTATCGTTAGAGAAATTCTTAGTGCGTTTTCTTGCGTAAGCACTTTCATTTACAAACTATCAAAACTACCCTACTAAAGCACAAGAATGAAACCCATTCATAATGTAATGTTTAATATTTTCTTAGTATAAACAAAAACGTACAAAATACTCTAAAGCAGTTTAAGAAAACTGAAGATTGTTTATGGTTGGTTTCAAAGAATAAGTAACATTAATGTCAAAAGAGAACAATCGATTTGTAGCACAAAAAGTATGCAGATCTATTTATAAAGACCTAGCATCTGTTTGAAATATGGTGGACTGTCATTCAGTAGCTATTTGTAAAGAAAAACCATGTTAAGCGGTCTCAACCGATCAACTAACATCAGCACCAGACAATAAAAAATTGGAACAAGTCAATTATCTGATCACCTCAACACTCAAATTTAAATTCCATTCAGTTCTGTGAATAGAAAAAAAATGTATTTCAAAAATACGAAGCATATTCTTTAACCATCTCGTGTTAAAGATAGATGGAAAACAAACCATCAAAATTTTTCGTGCCAAAGACTCTTCAGTCGTATCATAAGTAACTAAACGATAAAATATCAAAATTTTTAAATTACTGTTCTAATCCTTTTGCTATTTATGCACCACTTGTGACAAATGCTTTTCCACATTTCTATTAAAACGCTCCACCATTCCGTCTAATTGCAGACGAAAGTGCGTTTCTTAATCCCAAATAAATAAACGTCTTAAAATACTTTGAATTCACAATTTCATACTTGCTTCAAGTGCATTTTTACTTTTTAAAACTCCAAGATGACTAATTAAGTTAGCAAATGCAACCTTTGCTACAACAATTTGTTTAAAAAACGCTCTAACGTTGTGTGTCTTCATATTTTCTTCAGTACGAGTGTTTAGCCCTACACTATACAAACCTAGTGTGTACTGACAATTCACTTTTATTATCAATAAATTCTAATGTTCTTTTCAGTCACTTATTGTTGCTACACTCCTGAAATTTAACCGAGATCTGTAGTCTGGAATAAACTTTTTTTAATTTTTATTTCAGCCACTAAAAATGTCCACTTGTGAAAAATGTACAATACGGAAATTATCCAGAACGGAAAATTTTAATACAACCCGTAGAAACTTAAATTTCACTGTAACGTACAACTTTCTTTACACGACCACTAAAATAAGACTCTAGCAGTAGCATTTATTTCATTCATTCTGCTAGCTGACCTTCAAAATTTTTGAAAGTAATGTAAACATTCCTTAAACTTAAGACATTTAAGAAAAATAACTTAAATAATAAATCCGATGTTTATAATGTCCTAAAATATTGTACAATATTCGTGATTTCTTAAAACAATAATCGTCTGGACTTCTGTCCAGCCATGATGTCACTTTGTCAAGGCTGATTTCAAACTCCCACTGTATTGAAATCCATTCGTTTCCAGTTTTATTTCAAAGAAGAATTTTCACTCGATTCATTGTTGAAACGGTGCGTTTCTACACTGGCTACAGGCAGTATGCCGAAAACTGTAAGAAGACGGGGAAAAAACAATTTTTCAAAATCTTCAATACTTCGGTACCTTCTTCAATTTCGGATACAAGTCCAATCCAAATAGAGTATTCTCCTGGAAAATATATTTCATCAGTTTTGAAGCTTTTGAATAAATCCTACTAAATTCAATGGCTCCATTTTTTCTTAAATTCTTCAGCGTCAAAATGATTTCTTGGACATGTCTTACGTATAATTACAAGTCATGCTGCGAAGAAGGAAAAAGCAGTGGAAAAGAAAGTTTGATGCTAAGTATCTTCTCACACACCAACAAAGATATTAGAAAAGCACTTTTCCCCATGACTGATTAAAAAGTTGATGCTCTAGAGCTCTGGCATGGAGATTCAGAAAATTGTTCAAGACTGATGCAAATATACATATTCTAGTAGTTACACGAGGTTTAACCAACTATCATGACGTTCTATAAATTTTGTATTACAAAGATCAAGCAGTCTTCTCTTTTTAATATCTGACGTACAAGTATGAATAAAATCGTTTATTATTTGAGTAACTTAACAGTTTTTTCGGAAAAATCAAGATGTCTCTTAAATCATATTCAAGATATTTCTCACACTTTGCTTTAATAAAGTACTCGATAAAGCTAAGTTAAGTTTGTGGTTGGCGCAATTAATGAATTCCCGCGTTTTTTGCAAGCATCATTTTATTCAAAATGTTTAATAAATATTTCGGGAGGAGCCTCAGAACCCTTACATTGGCTACGTCACTGATATGGCGGCTTCTCATTGCCGTAAAAGCACATATATTTAAGTTTATAACTCCAAACAGCCTTGGCTAGTTTATACTAATTAAAGCTTTTGCGATAAATACTCCAATACTCCCCGATTTTCTTCTACCTTTGTCCATAATAATTTCTCAAAAATAAACACATTTGCTGTCACAATAGTAAAAGATCCTGCAAAGATTAGCAGAGTCATTTTGTAATATTCAACTCTGAACCTTTGTTGTCCAATCGTTGTGTAAATAAAATGATCAATGTGCAGTTTGTCAACTTGAAAACTTTTGATTGGGAACATATAATGTCAAAAATTAAAAAACCCCATTCGACAATACCAACTTCAATAATGTAATATGCAACTTCCCACTTATAATACATCCTTGAAAAAATCTTTAAAAATGCTATTCAGCAATACTAAAAAAGTTGACTTGACAGTTTTTAAATAATTATCAAATAATGAAGGTTGAGGAGATTCTGTCAACTCGTAAAATTACACCCTTTGTGAAAAAAAAATTATTTTTGAGATCTTTATTACATGTTGAATCTCCTAGAATATCCAGCGCAGTTATTTTCGAGGATATTGGGGGTGATACTCTTGTACGATGAGCTCCATTATTTCAATAACAATCAAGAGAATCAGTTTTTTGTAATTTTGTTTTATCAAAGGTATTTGTTTGGGCCTGTCACTCATTGTTTACAGGTGTTTACCTGTCAGCATTTATTGTTACTTTGAAGTGTGTCATTGTTAAATTTTATACGAACTGGATTTTTTAAGAGAATTTGTAAAGATGGTATATTCAGTTGCTAAACGGGTTGAAATAATTTATCTTTCCGCAAATGAAAATCAATGTGCTTTACGGACGGCTATTGCGTTCATTGCAAGGCATCTAGATAAAAATTTCAGCAATGTTTACGTGTGAAATCTTTTGAAGCCACTGGGATGCAAATTGAAATTTTGGAGCAAGTCGCCATGTGTCCAATAACTTCGCTTCGCAAAGTTACAGAATTAACGAGAGTGTTACATGGATCAGTTCCGAAAGTCTTAAAAGCACATAAGTTTTTTCCTTACAAAATATACATTCTTCAAGAGAGGATCACACCCAATATCCTCAGAAACTAAATGTTTGAACTGGGATCCTAGAAGATAACATGGTTGGGCTTTTGTTTCTAAATTAAAACCTCACAGGTGATATTTTTGTGAATTTGCTAGAAAACACAATAGAGCCATTGATTGTTCAAACTTTGGAAAATCAAATAAATGGCGAGCCGCAATTAGATGCAAATCTGCTTCATCTTCAACTGGATCGTACTCCACCACGTTACTGCGTGGAAACTAGACAGTGGCTAGATGTACATTATTCAGGAAGATGGATTGGTCGTAGAGAAGCAATCGAGTGGCCATTGCGATCGCCTGATTTGACACCGCCACATCAAATCAATCATTTGTAAGATAAACCCAACAGATTTACAAGACTTACAACAACAAACTATTGACGTTTGTTATTCCATCACTAGTAAGTCATTCCAAACAGTGAGACAAGAAGTTGAACTTCAACTATCTTTATGTTTAGAAAAAAAAAACGAACATTTTGAGCAGTTCTTGTAATTACTTTTCCAAATAAGATTTCACAAACAGTGTATTTTTAAAGCATCTCTCAAAACTTCATTATTTGCTAATTATTTCTAAACTGTCAAGTGTAATGTCACTTTCTGAATAGCATTTTTAAATAGTTTTTCAACAATGTCTAATAGTAGGGAGTTGCAATTTACATTTTTAAAGTTGGGATGGCCGGAGGTGAAAGGGTAGGTTCCACCGCCGTATTGTCAAAACGAGTTTTTATAATTTTTGAGATTATTTTTTGTTGTAAATGTATGTCCAATCCAAAGTTTTCAAATTGACACATTGTATAAATTTACTTCTCGATATACATAAGCTGTCGTTACACAAACATTAATTAGAATAACGATTTTTTGTTTTCTGACACTCTCAAGGCAATTAATTAACTCGGTAGCACCAGTACAAAGACAACAGTTTTAATCATTGTGACCGTAGTGAACTGAATAAAAGAATGGTATAAATTGTCCAAAATTCGCGAATCCTAAGAGAAGAGCTACTAATCCTGACGGTTGTCTATAGAACCATTGAATATAACCGATATTTCACAATTATAACAGTGTTTTGTTTTTCTTACCATTTTTGACATAATGTTTATTAAAACCCGTTGTGTTTTAACGAAACTAGATGAACTAATTTCACAATGCCAGCCTAAAACTCTTTTGCCATTTTTCGGATTTCTGTTATTCAGTTGAGTTTACCAGACCTGTCTTAAATGGTTATTGCTGTAACATAATTCTCAAGCGTTGCAGAACTAACTGTAATGGTTTTGGGTCCAGTATCAAAATAGATTGTCTTGATTCTAGCAGCAAACTTTTGTTCCATCTAAATTTTAAAACTTCACTTGTTGATTACCGCCATATCCTATTGCTGTCATTGAGATATCTTATCCTTGCATTGCATCTTTTGTTGTATAGTTACGACATACTTAAAATCATTTTGTTTTTTTGTCCTTGCATTCCTAAGATTGATTCATGCATTTCTTCTGTAAATTTTATTCGCTCTATTCGGTACAATTTTAATGTAATTTCCATAGGCGCGATTCATGTATTTATAAACATTTGATTGAAATTTGAGATACGTTTCTCTTCTCCGTAACACAGTTCTAATATTGATTTGAAACGCACTTGGAATTAATTTTAGAAAGGATCTTTCTGGTAGTTTATTTTATCATTCTTCAACAAAGCAAATTTTTCTTGATCTTGATTGGAAATAAATTTTATGTAGTTAAATAATCAATTTACAAGAATCAACTTTTTTTATTCGACGTAATTCCAAAGAAAACTACAACAACAAGGCGTACTTCAGCTAAAAAAGTACATATCAAGTTCGTCCTTTGGATTTAGTTTTAAAGCTTAGATCCCATAAATTTACAGAAATAATAGTACATTCGAGATAAATAATCGAATAGCGCAGTATAGAAATCGAATATACGTGCAACTTCAAGATATAAATTGTTTCAAGTTCAACACAACAACAACATTATATAAAAAAAATATTTTAAACGTAGAACTCTGACAAACTTTTACATACAGCTACGTATATGATGTGTAAATCGATTTAATCAGAATGTTTTCATAATCCATAACAAGTAAATTTCATAAAAAATTATACTTTACAGTCAACGTAAACGATTACAGGTCGACCAAAAAGGGCTTCGTAATAAAGTCAACTGTATACAGTTCAATTAATTAATATAAACTTTTCCCCTATCCTTATTTTCAAACACTTCAAAACTACAAAACAATAAATTGATCCCTTCACAACTTCTGACATATTTTTGATTTAAATGCCTAATACAAAACTTAAATACCACATCGCGAAATTTTTTTGATGCTTTTCAGTTTATAATAATGTTTGAAGGAAATGAAAATAAAACGTTAAAGGAAATTAAAGTACAAGTTGATGCTGCCACAACTGTATGTATAAATCCGATTCATAAAAGCGATTGTCAAGTAAGAGCAAAAATGGAAATATAAAATTTATAACCTTTTAAGGTTTTGTGAATTTAAATTAGTGAAAATAGTTCTGTAACAATATTCGTATATTTTTTTTCGTGTAACAGAACTATTAAAACACCTAAAATTAAAACCTAATAGTTAATTTTTTTGTCTCAAAATCGGCGATGCATCAATGACATCAAACAAAATGTAAAAAATTTTCTATTGGTTTAATAAAAATAAGTCCCAGAATAAAATATATCATATTTGAGCACACAATACATACTGAACATTACTTAAAAAATGTTCCCAAACTATGCGAAGTTGTAAATTAAACCGACAGCGGAAACTCATAGCTGTCGATGTTAATTTAGTAACATACATTTTAAATACTTTTATTTATAAAAATCATTTACAAAACCTTCCGTTGCAGAAAAAATTAGTTTTGAAACTATTATTTTTAAGAAACAAATCTGTTACTAATGACTCGTGGCAATATCTTTCACGCAACGTTATTGTATTAATAGTTAATGAATTACATAAACGATTCCCGCTTAAGTAAATGTGTAATTGAATAAAAAATAAATTTATTGCATGATTACGTTTCAGTTAAACCGGGGACAAGTTGTGCGTTATTCTTAAATATTATACTGTTAAATTACTATGCAAAAATAAGAGATTTGAATACATCAGAAACAGTAAATGTTATGAAGATATGCTGTAAGATAACAGGTGTATGAAAAACTACTATACATAAAACGTTGAAAGATAATAAACGATAATGACATTTCGAAATACGACAAAAACAATATTCGAAGTAAAGTACATTTCATTTTACTTTAGAAAAATGTCAACAAAGTTTTGTAAGTTGTCCATGAAAACGGTACGTTTCTGGGAATCGGTAGAATACGTTAGCACCCATTCTAATTCAGTACATATGCTAGGACCTCTAACAAAGATTTTACTTTCTTCAGTTTTATGTAAAATTAAAGCATTTTACAAAACGAAATTACGTTTACGTAAGTTTAATGAAACGGAAAATTGAGCTTTAATCCATATTATAAATAAATTTTGTCTGGTCCATTATTTAAACGAACAGCACACTAAAAACTTTTAGGTAAGCCACCAAAGAAGAATGAATTGCTTTGGCAATAGCAATAATACCAGGTTTTTGTATTTTTAGGATTAGTCTGCATTGCAAGCAGTGAAAACATCTGCAACAAATTTTGTTTAAAATTGCTTGTTAATACTAGTTTAATGGAAATGGAGAATCTATTAACTATAAATTTTATATTGTTGGTTAAAAAACCCGTCTGATTCTAACCATAAATAGTAAAGTATTTTTAAACTTTTATTTGTATCGATTATTTAAATGAATGCAAATTACACTTGTGTGTTGCATTTATCCTTAATTGAATTCTAATCAATAGTGAACTGAAAATGATAACGATAACTAAGCTGAAGAAAACATGTCTATTTAGATGTATTTGTCATGTACTTAACAATATCTTCTTATCGTTGCTTCTAAGTTCATTATGCCTTAATTGTAAAACAATGAAAATTTAATCCTTGTTCGTACTTTGCATTAAATAGGAAAACCCACGATTCTTAATAAACGATTGAAAGCTTTTGTAAAACAAATCAATCCTTGTAAAATATTAATAAAAAAATTTAAGTACGTGTAATCTTTGAAGTCTAAATTCTTTGTCGATTGTGGCAGGTATTACTAAACAGATTAAAGTTAAATTAAAATAAATATCATTTCCAGTTGATTTTTTCTTTTATTTTTATCTATTGATGAAAGAGTAAAATGTTCTTGGAATTCTGCCATTTTAAATTAACTGAACGCTGTTTCATTTTATATTAATGTAACGAATTTTAACTACTAATTTATTTAAACGACTTTTACTTATACTAGAAATATGTACATTCTAAATTAACCGAACTAATTATATCTATTAATATTTAATAAAAACACTTACACTATAATTTATATCACTTACAAGAAGATAAGATAAGGTCCGCGGATAGCTTCACACAATTGTTTACACTAAAATCACGTACGCGATTATTCACTGTAAGTTTATCTCACACGTGCTAACGACTTATTTATTTCGACTTGCATAATCTTCTTAACACTGCTGTATTCGCATTACTGCAATAACTGACCTAAGATTTCTCTCTTCAGTATTTATACACGTTTGCAAATCCTTCTCGAGTGTTCCCTAACTTTCGGTATATCTTCTAGAAGATGGATAACAGCTTCTAGAAGGCTCTTGAATTTGCAAATAACTTCTCGAACGTTTCATTAATAATGTTTTATATTCTATATAGAATTCGTTTATACCGCTCTCACTTTTTAAATAATTTTCACTAATCAATTAAACTAATTAAAAAAAAATCAAAACATTGCTTCATAAACACGTAAATAGTCACAACAAAATTAAAGGTTAGAATAGCTCATGTCAATATAAACGTCAGAAATGTAAATTAAAAAATGCTTATACTTCAGTTGCCCAACAGATCGAAATAAATCCATCCCACAAATACTTTTGCAATTGGTTAATTCAAAGTACGCGGGAAAATTTCATTAAAACTCTGAAATTATAGTGTATTCTTCGTATTTTGCGTTTCGTTAACTGTTATGACTATTTTTTATGTGTACAAAATTTATTAATTTAACACTTAAAAACCTAGTAGTTATGATATTCCTTCTTTTTATTACTTTCTCAAAAAGTAACACAGGTGTGTCCGTGAGACACGAGTGAAATTATGCTAGTGTTTATGTCAGGTGATGAGGTATGCGTCCAATACTTGGTAATAAAATAGCACGTTACTCAGCCGCTGAGTCCACTCAATATTTTTCGCAACTATAAGAAAAAGTTAATTTGCGGTTATTCAGCGTTTCCTACACAAAGAAATAAAGAAGACGGACAGCACCTATCAGGAAATTACAGGAAATTATAAATAAGCTACAAAAGTTTTACTTGCCTGAAGAGAATGTGACAATTAGGAATTCCTTTTAGGAAAAGAGTGTCACTCAAACAATACTTGGCAATGAAACCTGCCAAGTGCGACAAAGATGTAGTAGATTTGTGATGGTTATCTGAAATATTTTATCTTGAGAAAGAGAGAGCTAATAGAACATAGAATTTAGCTCAGACGGTAGTACGTAAATAGTGCAAACCTTATTTCATAGTCAATGAAAACATAACATTTGACAACTACTTAATCAGTATCGAAGCCATTACACCAGAATGGATTGACAATCATAAGCATTTTGAAAAAAACAAGCGATACACGCTCAGAATAATGAAACGAATATCTTCGGGTTTTGTAAACATTCAACATTGGTTTCTTACGTGCCAAAGAAGAATCACGCTGTTATTTAACTTTTTACTATGCATCACACTAGTGAAGTAGATACGACAAACAAAAACAAATAATTCTTTATTACAACGCAACTAGACCAAATGGCACATAAATATACAGTTTGCCGCAAAACAAACAAGTGGCCAATTGCATTTTTTCAAAATGTTCTTGCTAATAACAAATTTTTAGCCCACTTAGAAACAAAATATGTTCTCAAAGAAAAATTTTTCTCCGCGAAATATCTACGGAATTGGCAAGGAAAATATGTATTATATATGCAAGGAAAAAACAAGCATCACTACAGTCTGCAGATGAGTCAACGGTGCAACAAAAAAGCGATGTCACATATACCAGTTGAAGATTTTCTGAAACTCAAGCAATGTTGTGATCAATCTAACCTGAATGTGTGTGAGCATATAAATTAAAAAGATACTATATGCAAACTGCCTTTTTGCTTAAGTAATCACAATATGTACTACTAAATAAATGTAAGTCTATTGGACACTACTGCACTACTTACGGTATAAAATCTTTCTAGGCTGTTAAGGGTTAAACTAATATTTTTAAAGACCATGTGCTATTGTTGATATTAGAATAAGAAATAATTTCTTTTTAAAAACCTACCAATTGATAATTCAACATGTTTATAAGTTATCTAATGCATTAATATAGATATTTCACCAATAAAAAGACGTAGATCAAAATTTTTAGCAGTATCTAATAAAAAAAACATTCTAAATATCTATAAAACTTAAGAACAAAAGCCAAGTAGTTCAAAAACATATCATAGCAATCTAACTTTATTTATTTACTAGGTGTTTCTGTATGTATGTGCTGACTGACTATAACACAGATCACGTACTACATTCTCCGAAAGTGTACTGTAAGTCAAGGCCAATATTAGTTCGGTTAGAATGAAAAGCGCCATAAGACGTATTATGCATTCTTTTCTTTTACGTAACGAACCACCAACAGTGCAGAAAGTTATGGCTTGTATTAACGAAGATGAGAACTTTAAAGTAACTCCGTTACAAACACTATTGAAAGAAATTAGCTTTAGAGTATTAAACAAACAAAAGTTTATTGTGTTTGTAACATAGATATGTTAATTTATAAATACAGGAAAAAATCGCAACAATATGCTACTTGAAAATAATGATATTATGGCGTGGAGAAGACGATTCCTTCGGGAACTAAGAAAGTATAGAAAACAAGACAAAAAAACATATTATTTAGACGAAACGTGGGTCATGTTACTACAAATATTTGAACAGATACAACAATTCAAAGGGCAAGCCTTCATTTCTGGATTATATACTGGATTTCAAAATCCTCCTGGTAAAAGCAAACGATTAATTGTGCTACATATAAAATCCGATACAGAATTTGTTGAAAAATGTTTGCTTATTTATAAATCGAAAACTGTCGCCTACCATGAAGCAATAAATTTTGAAGTATTCGAAAACTGGTTTGAGTCGGTATTAAGTAACTTAGAAGAAGGTGCTGTAATAGTGTTAGATAGTGTTTCATATCATAGCATAGAAATTTTAAAAAATCCAACTTCCGCAACTAAAAAATCTGATATACACGATTGGTTGACAAGTAAACCGATTTCATTTAATGAAAATATGGTTAAAGCTAAACTTTTATCACTTTGAATCCTATCAAATTATTATAAGTACAAATAAAAAAGATAGTTCATAGAAAAAATACAACATTTAAAATACAAGATGTTAAAAATTTATTTCTTAAAGCAGTAACTAATTTTTCTGCAGATAATTGGAAAAAATCTATACAGCATGTGATTAAAAGTAGAACAAGAAATGTGGCAGACAGATCTCACAGTAAAGATTCCCCTAAATTTTTGTCATTCGATTTTTTTAGTTGCTTATACATAATAACCTGTTATTATTAAATTGGGCAATGAATCTTCTACATCAGACTCCGATTTCGCATAAAATTTTATTTCGTTATTCGATTTTTTAGTTGTTATGTAATAATCCTATATAAAATATCAAATGTAATGTATTTATCACTCGCTGTTTGTTATTACAATTACAATATTGGTTTTTTTTTAATATTCAATATATAATCGTTTACATACCTAGCTAATAAAGAACAATCTGACTACTTGCCTATAGCAACCAATAACGTACATTATTATTATTAATAGTGTATGAGTACTACATCTGACTTATCATAATTCCGTCCATATTTTTAGTGGGAGGAACTTATTTCCATCTGTTGGGCAACTGTAGCATAGTTAACGTTTTTAAATAGTAGAAATTATGTCAGCGTAACTTTGGTCAGAAAAAAAATCTGAGTTACTCCCAAGTCGCACCTAAAAAAATTTTACTTCAAAAACAACATGAAGTATTTCAATGCCACAAAAAAGATAAAATAACGTAGTTACTAGAAAATAATGATATATACCTATTTTAACAGATTGTTGAAAATTAAATGCCACAGAAATAAAACTTTAAAACCTAATAATTGTATACAATATATATATATATATTCTATGACATTAGAATTTGAAAGACAAGGTTCTACACTAAACACTAGAAAATGTTTTTAACATTGAGTGTACAAATGTAACCACGCACGTCCAGTATACGAAAAGTAAATAACTTTTCACGTTTAGAAAAAAAAAATTAATAGTCTTTAATGTAATCCCCAAAAAACCAATAAAAAGAAAAAAAGAGGTATCAAAGACAATAAAAATATCTCAAATACAAAATTGGAAAAATACTGTATGCCAATATCTGTACGTTTCAATTTAAAGTATTGTTTACTAAATTTTACGTTGAATTTAAAAATAACTAACACAAAGCAGAGTGCAATTGCAACCCTTCAGTATGATAATAACAGTTACATTTTCAACGTTTAAACAATCAGAAAAATCATGTCACCATAAAATTTTTAAATTACCGTACTAATTTTATAACATGCTCCATGACACTATTTTCAACGGAAAAAAAGAAAATACAGTTTTTGTATAGTAGTATAAACAAAAATATCGTCCTATATAAAAAACTTTTCGTAAAAACTATATCAGTAAAAGATGTACTAAAAATTGAGGAAGTTAATGTAAACTGCTCTATTATAAAAACTCTATAGCTTTAAGAATATCCTAAAAGGGAAATAATGGCGGATATAAAAGTAAAACGAAGACAAAAAATTATCATGAAGAAAATGCATTAATGAAATCAAAAAAGTTCTACGAAACCCAAAAGCAAAGAGTGAGTGTAAAAAATTTAAAAACTAATATAATTTTAGAGGCTTGACCGAAAAGTTTAAAGAAATTAAATGCACGCGGTCAAAATATAGTAACTATAAGCACAATCACAAAACGTTTAGTAGCTACTCGCTTAAAACAGAATTTCTTACAAAAAAACTGTTACTGCAGCTTCAGAAAAATAGCCCAATTAAAAAGAAATCAAAAAACTAAAACAACCAACCGAAATCTACCTCTAAAGAGTAAAAAGTAATCAACTTTTGAATCAAGCCAGACTCTACACTCCAAAAAAGTAAAAAAGGAAATTGATCTACTTGAAAAAACACGACAATGTAACAAAGAACGTAGTCACAATTGCAGTTATGACGATGTTTGATGACTAGTATGTTCTCGGAATTTCCTATTGAAAAAAATTAAGAATTTACAATCATTGAAGCGTTGCCAGAATCTACATTCTAATCGGTAGTGTAATGATCTTCAGCAACAACAAACTAATAAATATACGTTTTTCTTATACAACGATTATGTTCTGAAATATGTGTGATGACGAAACAACCAGTTTCTCTAATAAACAGAAAATTTGGTATACACATTAAGATGAAACTGTAGAAATTTGATCTTTGGAAGAAGAGCGAGTCCTTATAAACCTTAGAAATGAAGAGATTCGATAGTAGAGACGTCCATGCTTAAGCACGTAGATGTAGACGATGATAAATACCTACCTGATTATTGCGTTTTATATAACACCAAAATTCAAGTAAGATGAGTTGCAAGACTTTATCCTCGACTTGGCAAATAAAGAAAGCGCTATAAACTGAAGATTCAACGACAAAGCGTTTCTGTGCAGAATGATAATAACACGAAGCATATAGGTATCTGTTAGAATGAGTAGGTTTTCAATAAATAGAATAGCCGAAAAATCCCTCAGGTTTATATATAACAAGAACGCTCAAGAATAGGAGAAACCCATTATCTTCGACTGCTATAATGAATTTGATATCCGAGTATTTGTTTAGATCAGTGGTTCCCAAAGTGGTCCCTACGGATCCCCAGGGGTCCCCGAGAACATTCAGTAGGTCCGTGGAAAATTAAAATTGATTTGGAGTTCTCTGAACTACGTCAGGAGGCTCAAGGTCTAATATAAAATTTAAAAAATTTTATTAGTATGGAAGTTAAAATAAATAACAAAGAATAAATTATTAGCGATTTTTACGTCCTAAGTAAAATATAAATATCGCGGTGAGTCACGCATTCATTAAGGATATTTTTTTATTAAAAACTTAAGAAGGGATTATAACTTTTTCTAACCTAGAAGTGTTTCTAAAGAAAATATTATTAATTATTCTGTAAAAAAAGTTAAACATATTGGATTTTATAATTTAATATAATCCACCCTAAAAGTTATAGCTTACTATTTTATATTTTTCTTTACTTCTGCAAATAACCAAATCCGCGAATGTTTGGAATTACCGTATATTACTGTATTATTATATTCCGTTGTTAATTAATTTTTGAATTATTTATTTTTCTTGCAATATTAAATAGTACACAATAAGTACCTACACAATGTGTGACATTAACATGAAATTTTATTTTTACTTCTCAAATAATTAATTCAATAAAGCGTACATTGCAGCATTCTATTTAAAAAAATTATTATAATTAACAGTGGTTTGTTGTAAATAAAATTTTGATTTATACATATTTTCCTATATCTTTTTGGTCCCGTTTTTTTAGATAACGGCATGAGTGAGCCGAAGAAAAAATGCAAACAAATACTGTATTGAATATATGCAATGTGGTCTTATTCCGTCACCAGAAAATTGTACTTTATCTATGTGTCTATCTATGTAATAAAACGATGTCAAACAATTCAATGAAACCTTATAAGCTTAAAGAACATTTAATAAAAATCCACAGTGACAAAAAGGATAAGAATTTAATGTTTTTTCAAGCAATCAAAGAAGAATATTTGAAAACACCGACATTGCAAGAACTCATAGGGACAACATGTAAGAGAGATGACGATGGACTGCGTTCTTGTTATAATATTTCTTTAATGATTGCGAAGTCCGGAAAGAGCATACTATTAGATAAGAACTTATCCTACCAGCTGTAAGTGAGGTAATACACATCGTGTTGCACAAACCAGCTTTCGATATTATAAAAAAAATCTACTGAGTAATAGTACTGTATGAAGAACAATCGACGAAATAGCTGTCTGTAGAAAACTTTTTTTGTGACTACTTAAAAACATGAATTCTCTATACAGCTTGACGAAAACCAGAAAACGAATTTTTACGCTTATGTGAGATTTGTAAAAGAAGAAAAATTTTCCCAAAAATTGTTATTTGCTAAATTTTTGGAAACTGATACAAAAAGTGAAATGTTATTTACTGAATTAAAAAGATTTTTCGACGTAAAATCTATACCCTCCGGTAATGGTAGGACGAAAGCGAAGCTTTCTGACATACTTAAAACAAGCTATACCGAATGTATTATATCATTCATCGACATCATTTGGTCGCAAAAAACTTTTGTAAACGTTTGTATGAATGACTACATTGGGTCATTAGAGTAGTTAATAAAATCAAAAGAAATGCCATAAATGAGAGATTATTTGCTCAACTTTGTTTGGAAACTGATGATGACTATAATCGTTTACTACCTAACACAGAACTACGTTGATTATCTAAAAGTGCATGTTTTCATCGCTTCTATTTGCTCTTTGATTCAGTGTTGGAATTCCTAGAGAGACAATGATTTGCGGTACGATTTAATTATCTCACAAAATGATATCGCTTATATGATTTTATTTGCCAGATTTAACGAGACTAATTTAAAGCTACCAGGTGAAACATTAAATTTAATCAAAGCTAAAAGTGTAATATCTGCGTTTATTGCAAAACTTTTACTGTACAAACAAAACTTGGGATGTTCTCGGTTTTTAAAACTTTCAAAATTGCAAAATAGAGATGAAGATTTCTTTGCTTATTGTCAACACTTAACGGCGCTTCATTCGAACCTTAACCAAAGATTTGAAATTCTTCACTTGGATATTCCCGACTGGGTGTTGAACCTTTTTGCAAGTAGTCAAACTCAGAATTATTCAATTATCCACAAATGAGAAGCTGAACCCAATGGTTAAACAAAGATACGACAACTTCTGGGTACAAAAAGAAATCCTAATTTTATATCCAGCATTATGGGTTATTGTACAGAAGCTGTTGATTGCTTTTCCGTCTTCCTATTTGGTATAACGTGGATTCAGTGCCGTGATGAGCCTCATCATGGAGATTTGCAGTTGCTACTCACAAACATTAAGCCGGACATAAATACACTCATAACATCCCCATCAGGTTCATCTAAGTCTTTAAATTTTTTTTTTGTATTTTAAAACATCAGTTATAATTTCAATAGATACTTCTTCAACAAAATATTTTATTTATGTTATTTTTACGTCACCATTTAGCATTCAAGACATCAAAGTTAAATTTGTAATTTTCTATTATGCATTTATGTAGTTTTTTCTCAAGCATAGCAAAAAATAAAGAAAAACCCATAACGGTACCCGAAGAAGCTTTGGTAAAAAATAAAGCAAAGAAGAAGATTCTGAGGTTTATAGTTTCTAAACATTAAATCAAATGGTGAGGGTTGAGAAGTTTAAAAATTTACAAAAAATATTAGAAAAAAAATTATACCTTGTTTGTAGGTTTTCAGTCTATAGACGAGGTGTAGTACCTCGAATCTGAGAGGGTAAAGTTTAAGAAAGTATATTAAAAAATTTAATGATTTAGCTATAGTTCAGTCTACAAAATAGGTCTTAAGGTTAAGCAACAGCGTACGTCCAATCTGAGAAAATACAATAAATTTTTCCAACACAATCAGTTTGGTTCAAAATTAGAGCAGTATTGCCTTTGTGGGTTGAAAGAACGCTAATATCGCGATCCTTACAAATACTTTTTACAACAAACCTTCCAATTTCAACTTGTTACAATTAAAAAACTATAGATTTTGTCAGAGTGAATGCGAGTGACATCTAAAATTTAACAAACACATAAAACGCGCGCTCTTTAAGAATCCGTCAAAAAGCAACAGCAAAATTCAATCCCATAGATAGTACCGAACGTTGTTCTGGAGTGAGTATAAAACTAGATAAATTAAAGAATGTTTTCAAAAAGACAATTGTGGAATATTCTAACAATTGAAATCTTTCACACCCCTTACGAAAGTAGACAAAATTTTGGATACAACTTTGACAAGGTCGAACCCTATATATATTAGAAAATAATGTTTTTGAAAGAAGAAAAATGTGACGGAAAACTCAATTCATACAGACTCGATTATAGCATGATTATAGATTTATTATTTATTATTACTTTTATCTGAAGCATTTCTTGCCATTGCAACGGACAATTATGGTTACAGTTGCAGCGATTCAATTATCAACAGATAATTAAACTACAATTATTTGATAGTGTCCATTTCCGAGTGTATTGCTTCAACCCTATATTTATTATTTGTTATTATCAGCAGTAATTTATATAACAGTCAGTGCTCAGAAGCACAGTGCAATTTGTCATTAATAACAATTACGAAACGTTAGATTATTCTTATGATAATAATAATAGTATGTATTGATTGTTTTGTCTATTTTTATTGATTTCAAGTATAAATACTTCACCACAGATCAATTATCAGATTAGCCCTTAATCCTAAAAAATGTCTGTTTTTTATATATAACAATAATTTGTACTATTAAATAAATTAGTTATTTGTTTTTTTTAAAAGTAGCAAAAAATAAGACTTTTTGCCGTTTCACATACGATAAATCTAAATGTAATTGTTCCATTTTCCGTAAAGCACTTTAGCTTTGACCCAATTCTTCAAAAAAATTTATAAACCACGTTTCTTTTGTTCACGAATTATAGATTACACAAGATAATAATTTTCACTTGCAGAAGGTTGTTAATTAGTTAAATGAAGTACATTACAAAGTGTTTGTCCCTTTATAGTGCTTTGTGTGGGTAATTCTCATGTCGACAAGATTAAACGAGAATGTGAGTAGTCTCATAAAAATATTTTAAATTTAACAGTAAAACCTACACAAAGAATAAACTTATTAAAAATTCATAAGAAATGGAAACATCAAACACTAAATTTTTATATCGAATCATAAATTTTGTCAACTCAGCTCGAAAGTGAAAAGAAACTTTTCTTCTGCGACCGACTATATTTGTAAATAATAGATAAGTGTTTCCTCTTAAAGAAAGAAGTTAATTTACATGTATTTTATATTCAGAATTTGTAATTATATTCATGCTGAAGTAATGACGCCTAAAGTACCACTTTAATGTTGAACTGAAAAAAGATGTACACGCGTTATTATTTTTTAGCTAACGGCGAATTTACCATTCCCTGCCTTTTTATACGCAGTCTAGTCTAAATGCTTTTTTAAATAAAAACTATTCAATACTAAAATCGTAAACTCTGCGAATTGATAAGCCATTCACCGGTTGTTCCATACTAAATTCAAAAGAAGAATATAAGTAAATCGAATAACGAATATTAAATAGTTTGTATCTGGCTTTCCGATTTAAAAATACGAGCAACATATATAAAATAGAATAAATTTTGAATTTTTTTAGTATCTATAAAATTAAAAAAATTCATTAACATCGTAAAGTTTAGGTACAATTGAACTAACAGACTAACACAGTATTCAAACTACGAATGTTTAATATTTTCCCATCGATGTGATAGTAGAAAACTTTTTCTCGGCACTGTTTGCATTTTCTACAGTTTCAACATCAAATGTCATGTACAAAGCGTAGTTTCCATCACTAAATTCAATTAGTTCAATTCAATATCAACGATAAATCTGAACAATTTTAAGTACGTCTGTATACGTACATTCATCTGTATTTTTTGATATATTATAAAAAAATTGTATACCCAACACACCTCCAACTTGTTCAAATCGTTAAAGGAACAAAGATTTCACGGTTTAATCAAAATTTAATTATTTCATCTATCTGGTGTAAACCACAGGATGAATACATTATTTTGTTTAGTTTTAATCTTCCAGTCTTAGGTTAGGTCTTTAGTTCATCATTCACAAACAAAGCACAAGCGTTTGGAGTCTCAAAGTCGGTAACAAAACAAACAAAAATAGTCAAAATAATTTACTGTTTTAATATACGTTATTTAACATTAGTCATGAGTAAAAGTACTATAAATAATTCGCGTTTCTTTGGTCGACTGATGTTAGACATAAACAAAAAATAAACTACTGAAACACATAATTAAGAAAATATGACAAACAGGCAACATAAAGATAAAAACGTTTTTTGCATTAGTATTTTTTTATTAGTAGTAGGAAACGATTTATCGTGGTATAACTTTTAGACATCTGTCCAAGTCGCTGAACTTACATAAACATTCGTTCTAGGAAAGACAAAACATTCCTCGTCAATTGGTTTTAGGTAATAAATTTAAATTATTCCAAGTTTTTTGCGTATACAGTGGGTTTTAAAATCGTCAAAACAAACAATGGCGTCAAATTTGTTAAGTCGTGGTATACATATACACAAATACAGATGAAACGTTTCTCCATTTTATCAAATCTGTTACAGTTTAACGTCTCTAATTTTACAATTTAATTTGTTTAAAAAATTTATATTTGTATTTTTCTACGTTTATCCATTATTCACATAGTCTGATTAGTGCACAAGATTCTAAGACAAGACAAAATGCGTCTACATAAAGTAAATTTGTTGTAAAATTTTGCACCAAAAAATCCAGTTCGCACATTGACAAATTCATTTTGTCCTTCGTTGAATACCTTAAAGTTAGCCTCAACAAAATAGAAAACCCATAGTAAAACAATATGCGTAACAAAAAGATATTAGAATATCTACAGTGTGATTAAAACAAACTGTACGTAAATGCAAACAGGCGTATTATAGCAGGAGATAATTAAAGGTAAACTAAAAAGTAAAAAAAAAAAACTTCAAAAACACTATATTGCTTGCAGAAGAGAGCTGTGGTAATATAAATAAAAACAAAAAACCAGAGGTGGATAAATTAAATGTGCTCCAAAGTAATAAAAACACAAAAAAAGTCGAAAAAGCATGCAAACAAAAAAAATATAATATAGAAAGAAAGAAGAAAGAAATATAATGTTAAATTTAAAAGAGAAAGATGGCAACCGAATAAATAACGAAGAAAAAATAATAAACCGATAGAGCAAATTTTTCGAAGATAAGGATATAGAAAACTAAAAAAAAAGGAAGAACAAGAAATATGTAGAACTTATAAGCAAAGAAAAAATAGATAGCAATAAAAATGATAAAATTAGGTAAAGCACCAGACAAAAAGGACCCCATCGAAAATGATAAAATATATAAAAACAAAAGAAATGAATAAACTCCTAGAAATAATAAATCATGCATTGAAGAATGAAAGAATACCAAAGGAGTGAAAAACTGATATTATTTTACCGATTAAAGAAATGAAATAGAAGAAACTGCAGTAACTACACAGAAATAACTCTCTTAAGTGTCCCTCGAAAAGTATAGATTCAAAATAAATAGAAGCACTTTAGACCTCAGGACAATTAAGTAAAAATTTAACCAATAAAAGCAAAGAAATGTACAAGTGCAATATAAATTTGAAAAAAGCCTATAGCAGAATTAGAAGAGAAGATGTACTAAATGTGTTAAAGAAAACGTTAGTCAACACACAAACATAGTTGGAAACTAACAACGAAGAATCTAATGAGTTTGAAACAAAGCAAGGCGACAAACAGAAATGTGTGTTGAGCCCGTTTCTATTTTCAAGACTACTATATGAGGCAATAAATAAAACAAAAAAGCTAAAAAGTAAACAATGGGGTATTAAAAAATAAAACAAACTCAGTTGACGATATGACCTTAATAGCAGATGCAAGAGAGCACTTATAACACAACCTTACAGAAACAGAGAAAGAATTAGAAATATATATAGGAATAGCATAATCGGAAAAACAAAAACAATGATAATTTTAAACAAACACATACAATAAATTCGAAAAGAAAACAAATAGAACAAATAGATCACTTCAAATATTTAGATGCCATAATCGAAGCAAATTGAAAATTGAGCAAGAAATTAAACGAGAGAATGGGAAGGGTGGAAATATATTTAATATGTTAAATACCACATCTCTAGGCAAAAAAGAGATGCCGATTTAAGAAAAGTTTTAAAAAATGTGGTTATGGTAACAATTACATATAGTACTAAAACATGGACATTAACAGAAAACAAAAAGTAAAATTAGAAATACAGTTTCTAAGAAAATTAGAAAATGAAACGACATAATCATTAAAGGTCAATTTAGATGGTTTGAGCATGTGAGTTAATACAGCGGATGGAAGACATACAAAAAACAATAATGTTGCTGCATTCTTCAGAAAACTACAACCGAAGACATCACATCTTGGAAACCATTTATATCGTATACTAGGCTGTTCCGAGTTATCTTTATACAGTGCACGCCGCATAATGGAATCACAAATGATGTTATTAGTCGGCTAATATTATCACTTTATTAAAGAACGGGTCAGGCGTATGCTACTACATTAAAATACACCGTTTATAGTTATAATAATTTTCGTTTATGTTATCAATTTTCTTCTCAGGTTTGCTTCTATACATAAACAATAATCTATTTGCATGATTTTTTTAGCTGAATTTACAGAATTCGCTTGATTAGAGGGAAACATTTTATCATTATACCCTAAAAATAGTTGTTTTGCATGTTTAGCTTTATTTTTGTAGTGTTTATTCGAGTATTTTAAAAAGATGTGGGATCTTAAAATAACAACTTGATTTAACTACGTCTTATGCAATAACGTTATTTTGTATTTATTTTGTGTCCGCAAATTACTGAGAAAAAATATGTAATTCTTAGATCGTAACGTTATTTTTAATTTCTTTTTGTTAACGATGTCAACAAACTATTTAGTGCTACAGGTCCGTAATTTTCGATTTATCTGACTCAAAATTTTTAATTTTTTTTTAACGTTTTATGAACATTTTTTCTCGTATTGATGCTATAATTTCACCTACTAAATTAACAACCTGATACACGCTGTATGTATATATTTACTGCTTTCTAACTAATGAACATTTATTTGTTCTTTTTCCGAAATTCGGATATTGTTATCATTCGGTAACAGTTGCCTTTCCGTTTTTAGTTTCCTTTTTGGTCGTGATAATTTTACATTTGCAGGTGCTAAGCGTATTATCACCTCATTATTTTTCTAGTTCCATTGTAGATTTTTTAGATTGTAATATGTTTTTATTAGATATCATGTTTTAAATTGTTTTCTTTGAAACTATTCCTAGTATTTTTGTTTTCAAAAGGTTTTCAGATAGTTTTTGAATATCATTATTTTCTATGAACTATCAACATCGTTAGTTCAAGTGAGAAAACGAAGCTTCCAAAAGAATAGTGCACATGGATTTTTTCCCAAAAGTAATCATTGTTTCAAGTATATGTCAATTTAACATTCTTGCATTCATTGATTCTTGGCATTCTATCAATTTTCAAATAGTTAGAAAATCAGACCGTTCGTTATCCGTTTAGGCTGAATCTGATAGATGTTATCGTGAATCAAAAATACCATTTTGCATATTTTTGCTATAACTTTGTTTTTAAACGTTTATTAAGTTATATCTCAGTGGTTAGTCATGTACTCGCTAACACTGCAATTAATTTTATATCTATGCTAAGAAACTAATATTTTCCGAATCAATCAAATAAAGCTAGTTGGAAACCAATGTATACAATAACCTCATTAGATTCGATTATAAGCGACTTTCGGCTTAGACCACGTCATAGTTAAACAGCCAGACTTTTTAGGCTTGATCCTAGTTTCTCCTTGAGAGCCAAAACAAAAAGTAGAACTTGGCCTTTGCCGTATTGTCGTTTGTGAACCCAAACAAACTGAATGAATGTCACTAAAGGAAAAAGTGTAAGTGACGTATTTATATCATTATAGCTAATGATATAAATACCGTCACTTTAAATTGAAGTATTTTGAGTACACAAAGATTGTATTGTCTATCTATTGTAAGCATTTTATAGCTAGTTCTATAATCATAGTATGTCAGTTGTCAGTTAAAGTTATACTTAGTTGGATTGTAAAATATTGTAATATTTATTGGTTTTCATAAATAAAACTAACAACCAATAATGTCAGTATTTTAAAATTAAAATAAGTATAACGAAACTAACGCTTATACCATGATTGTATAACCGGGCCTTAATCATATTGCAATATTAAAAAACAAACGTTGGTCATATAAACATATATAAATAATATAATAAATAATGTTTTGCAAACATTTTTAGAATGTTTTTCTAATATTGATTTTGCAACGTAATTCTAGCCATTAAGACGTTTTTGCAATGTTTTTAAAAATGTAAATATATCTTTTGTAAAACGTTAAAAAAACATTTCAAAAATATTTCCTTTTTGATTGGCTTATTACTTTTAACAACTGTTAACTACAATTTTTAATAAAACAGATGCCTGAAGAAGTGCGCACTTAGCTGCAAGAAACGTCGCCTTCTATAGACACTTAAAGTGTTTGGATGCCTCTCCTCATAGAAAAACCTTAAAGAAATTGTTATAAATCTTTAAGTGTCAAAATCAAAATTTTTAAGGATTAGTTGACTTTTTGTACAAAAATTGCTTAAATTATCGAACTACAAATTATAACTTAAATTTAAAAACAAAAAGCAGTAATTCGGAGTTTCATTGACGGCTATGAGCGATCATCTTCGGTGCTAATTGGGAGACTTTAGTACTGATTTTTCTCAGCAATGAAAATTTTGAAAGGACAATATTGTATCAAGATTTGTAAATAATGTAATTCGTTTTATATTTCAAAATAGTATATCATTATCAATAAAGTTCCTGTCATGTTTTTCTTCGGTTTTTATTATTTTTTTTCAATTTGTCTTTCAGTTTTAATTAGTAAATTTAATAAACAATAAATTGATATTTATTCTGTTATGAGATCATATTGTACATTTATGTATATGATGATAATTAAATGGTAACAATCAATTAAAATTATTACCTGTGGTACCTATTTGATGGAATCATCTATCGTACTATCTATATAAATTATAGATTACCTTATATATTATCTAAATAAATTCTTCAACTTTTATCTAAATCGTTATCTAGATAAAAAAATTGGAAATTATCTCATCTAGATAAATTTAAATTATCTATGCACAACGCTGCTGGTTACTAATTTTTTGTATTCAACGTCGAGATAATTTCGAATTTATTTTATGGTTTGACGAATCTAATTTTTCGAATTCAGGTAGGTACGTGCAACAAATACAATCTGACCAATCTAACTTTATGACTTCAGGTGTGTGCAAGAAACGCGAACAACATTACTGGAGCAGAGCAAATCCTCTTCTAACGGATCCACGTAATCCTCAACAACGCTTTAGCTTAAATGTTTGGTGTGGTTTAATAGGTTCACAAATTGTGGGTCCCGTTTTCTATTGTGGGAATTTGACTGAAGAGAGATATGCCGTATTATTAATAATTTTCTGCAGAAGATTCCGTTAATTGCTCACGCACATGTTCACTTTCAACAGGATGGAACACCTGCTCATAATTATTTTGAGAGTGTTATCTTATTGATAAGAATATTTGGCCAATATCAATGGAATGGAATTTGTTGGCCTGCACGGTCGCCGGATTTAACGCCTCTATATTTTCATCTTTGGGGGTTTTTGAAGCATGATCTTCAAATAACGGTATCGAAATGTGAATGAGTTAGAGGACGCAAGGAGAACAAGAAGTGCTATTGGGCGAACTCAAAAATGTATTGAGCAAGAAGGCAAAGATAAGATACCTAATCATTATTTCGCATGACGTTGTTATGTGAAATACTTTAAAGTAGGCTATCACATATCAGTTTTTGCATCACGCTTCTTGTTTTCTTAATAATGTAGCTTCATTGTTTTTGAATTGTTTGCGTAATCTCACATTTAGTGTTCGACGGTTCGGAAATCTCTTCTGGTAATGTTGTAGTGCTTCTGCAGATTTTTTTTTGCACACTCAAGTATGTCAATTTTTTTCCTATGTAAGTTTTGTAGCATTTAACATTAAGTTTAATTATTATTTGTTAGTTTATAAGTGTAAAGTGATTATGTGTTAACAATTTTTTGTTCAAAATTAAATTTTCTTTTGAAATTTATAAAAATATACAGGGTGTTCCATTAAAAAAAATGTTGTGAATATCTCGAAAACGGTACGTTTAATTGTTCTGTTGTCACTATTGTAATCAGCGGAAAAAATGAAATTAGTTCGCCGGTTTAACCGACCTTACAGCTCCAATAATAACGGAGATAGCAATGTGAACGTTTGAAGACGGTCTATAATTGTATATCATACAAACAACGACAAAAAATAAATAACAAACACGAATTGTTAAGGTATAAGTAAATATCTATATGCGGTTGACATACTTCAAATAAATTAAAAAAATCTTATATTTGATTGATATTTCTCTTTCGCTAACAAACAAAAAAGTCATATTATTTAGTTTTGTAAAACTGATCACGAGTAATACCCAATAACGACAACAAAAGCTCGCTCCATTTAATGCAAAATCGCTTTTGAAAATATAAATCTTGAAGATTATTTTAAAAAGCTTTCTTAAAGATTCCTTAAACTGCGCAATTTCCAATAGCCATCGAAAGCCTATCCATTAGATGGATTTATATTTAACGTACTTACGTTACATTTATTAGATCAATATGAAGACTAACGTGAAATTAATACAATGAATCGGGACTTCACAAATATTGCATAATCTTTGTAAGGATAATAATAGAAGGCAATCGATTTTTGTTGACCTTCGCGTGAATAACATGGTAATTATATAAAGCTGCGAAAACTAATGTTTGTGTCTATATAAAGATTTTCGCCCTAGTTTGGTCAAATTTATAACAACACCTATAGATAATTAAGTGCGTTTTTATCGTTAATGATAGATAAATCCCTGAAAATCGTTTACAAATTTCTAAATTTCAAGTCCTCTCGCAAATGCTAAAATCTAAATTTCAAAATAAATAAATTATACAGAAAAATATTTTTGAGTTCTACAACAAAGAGATTTTGTCTATAAAACGCAGAATGTAATCAAAATATATGTCATGTCTAAATACATAAGCCCGATTATATGATTTTTTTAGTGAATATGCCATGAGGCGTTGCTCTTCTACAAAGCTCTGTAGTTGTAGTTGTAACGCTAAGAAAATTGTTATTGGTACTTATTTTAATTTATGCATTCTTATAAAATAAAGCAAATTTTATGCATTATAAATTATAACTGAATATCAAAAAGTTTATTGTTTTAAAGTGTATGTTTGAATTTTTTGTGCACATATATCAGTATATTTCTTTGTGTGTAGAATCTGAACTTTACCAATTAATTACCAAACTATTAAAAGGTTTCAAAATCAATGCCAAAGTGTATTATAATCGGCAACATAGTTTGAGAAACACATTCTAAAGTCGATCATAAACTAAACTTGAATGCTAATTTAACAGAATATTTCTTTGAGAACAATAATCCATTATAGAAAACGTGATCGTGACAATATCTCGGTAACTGTAATCTGAGTTTACGACCTTCCAGTTATGTTTTAACAACTCAAATTTTACATTTACTCACTTCTTGATTGTACTTCGTAGACAGTTCGATAAAAGCGAGTAAACGGCAATCGATTCTAACAACGTAATTTATTCTGATCCAATAATTTTAAACTAGTGATTCACAACTGCCAAAAGCTTTTTAAATTTAGCTCGTTTATTATGGTTAATTAGTCATTGGCCTGCAACATTTTATGTGCCAGATGAGTTAGTTCGCATTCGTGTAAATTGGATTAATTATAATTTTATTGCCTAATTCATTCGCGTACCCACCCGCAAGTTATTAAAAGTTATGTGTACGTAATGATTAAATTTCAATTTACTTACACGCAATTAATGTCAGTGGGTTTTAAAATTCACACACAAATTTACCAAATCACTACGGTTTAAAAAAACATTGAAATTTTTAAATCACTTTAATTAGTTTACCTTGAAATAATGAAGATCATTAACTTGTCTAACTTTTCCAATGTTTTCGTTATTTCAAATTCCATTACTTAATTTGTTTGTAATTTACTTATTCAAAAAAAAATTTCAAAAACACAAAGTAGTTATAACTACGTTAGGTCACAAGTACCCAGACATTAAAATAAATTGTTACGTAAGTCTTAAATCTAAAAAAAACATAACTAGTATTTTTCATCTTTCACTTAATTTTAAAACAATCGTTTCAACGTACCTTAATAACAATCACACAAGATTTACTGTTTGCCGAAAAATTTGGTTTGAACTAAATTAATAAATTTTAGCAAAACTGTAATTGCTGTAGTACTTACAGCTATGTGTTAATTTAACTGTTGTACGTAGGTATATTGTAACTAGGAATGTGTAAAATAAACAATACCATACGATTTCAACAATTATATGGTCCGTAGAACCACGTGTAAAACACATGTTACTGTAGATTTAAGACTAAAAATAAATTTATATAACAACTAAGAACTAATAAATAACAATTAGTAATTAATAAAAAACACTTAAGAAACTGTGGCTGTTTATACAGCGACTAACAATTATGAAGTATCCAATCAAAATTATTATAGTTAAAGTAATCTATACTTTTCTTTCTATATTAATCTTAGTATTAGTACTAATTAGTAATTCATGTCACAATTCTTAATCTTAGTAATGTTTCTTTTAATTCTCAAGACAAATTTTTGTTAAATGCAACCCTTTACTATAAATTGCCTTTAATATTACTAAAAACATCGCTACCTAAACCGCGATCGCGTAAACGACGACCGCGCTTATCGATGCATCTTCGGTATGTTCGCACCCTAAGGAGTCTATAGTTTCAGTAGTTACTATGCAATAATTTAGAGTAGACAAATTTCTTCAGCCTCTACAATAAACAGGTATTAAACTTTTTAAGTGGGAATCGTTAGAATCATTTGTATAAATTACAAAGAATAATAATTACGACCCTTCTGATAAAACAAACATAACAGGTATTTCCGTAAATTGGGTACCACCAGACCGCCGTGTTATCCGTGAATAACCATTGAAGTAGTGATAAGATAAACGGTTAATTTAAGGTAAGTTATTATAAATGATTGCACTGTCAAATTTAAGACAATTTTTTAATAATGGTCATTTACACGTAAAAAATAATTGTCTACAAATGTATGTAAAAAACAGGTAGAAAATGCGTAGAAGATAATACAAAAAAACGACAGTTTTAAAAACCCCGCCTGTCGACAACTGTTTAAAGATAGAATTTAACCGATTTTATATAAGATGATTGAGGGCGATTCTACTTTCTATCAGAGACCTGGACCAGACCAAAACCGATATTTTAACATGAACCAAAATTCAGATTCGTCCAACCAGAACCGTTATTTATCTTTCGGTGCTTTTCGATTTCATTGTATAGATATTTATACAGCATGAACGTAAAACTGTAGCATGAATACAAACAAAAAAACCTATAAAAGTCCTATTAACAGTTAAAGAATTCAAATTTTTGAGCCAAATAAATAAAAAAATATGTACTAAACAGTTCGGTATATTTGCAGACACAAAGAATCAAAATAAATCATATTGTTTACAGAAGTTACATTTTTCATATAGCTGCAGAAAAATGCAAGTAGTTTAATATCTGGACTACGGACTGAACAGCATCTGCTGCTGTTTCTTTCAATCAAACGACAGGTAAAAAATACTATCTAAAAAATAACTAAGCAACTTACATGCGGTCTAGCTTCATCGTGCATCTGCCTTTAGATTTAGTTCTCAGTACTTCGTGCAAACGTTTATTTTAGAAAGTTAGGCATAAATCTCGTGTAAGTTGTTATAAAAAACATCCTAATCAAGTGTTTCCTAACATACTCACTCAAAAATTATCTAAAAATGAACCTGATAGTAAAAATCATAAAGGTTTGATTCAATCTAAACATTGCGTGTAAAACAACACTCGTAAGAAAACAAGACTCTAGCACTAAACTCGACGTCTGAACGTTCTTGTTGCTGAACCACTCAAAAAATTTACTTTACGGTTCAGAATCAATGTCGGTTAAAATGTTGCAGGCGTTGGAGATATTAAGGGTACAATAAATACTTTCAAAACGGCCTTTGTAAGTGGGAGCCCTTAAGCATTTGCACACATACCAAAATGAATCTTTATTCCTGGAAGTTACAATTACACTAGATTCACTAGAACGTTTAAAAAATATTATCACGTATTCGCAAACGGATTACTTAGCATTAAAATCAGGTTTATATGACAACTAAAAAATAAGCATTAAGACGATGAATGTTATGTTTCACGTGAAATTGTTTATAAAACCCGTGGTAGTTATCATTACCACTAAAAGCTTAACTAACTTTCATATTTTTCATTAGTTGTTAGTTAAATTCTAATCCTAAATTGAATAGTGCGCTTGCGTTATATTTACAACTATTCACAGAAATAAAAATAATAGAATAAAGAAAGGTTTCTACTTGTACGTATGTAGTACGTGCATATAGCATAGGTTTTTAATCAAAACAAAAAAATAAATAAAAATCTCATACGCACGTGTCATTAAAAACAATTTAAAGCCAAAAATATAATATACGTACTTAACATAAGTAGAAGTGTAAACGGACCTTAATCTACGAATTATAATCACAATTAGATTCAAGGTTACGATTCAATTATTTTCAATCGTTATTTTGAGTGAAATTGGGTAAATATACAATTGGAAGTAAAACATTAGTGTTCATTTTTATTTAACCCGCAAAATTATTGTCTGTTGCGTAATTTCTTTGTAATTAGTTAACTGAAACTTGTTTTATGGATGATTAAAAGTTAAAGAAAGCAGTAATTAACAAAAAAAATTCCATTTTTGAACAAAACTCAGATATTACTGTATCAACTAGATAATTAAAATCAACAGTCAACACCGACTTATTTAGACTAAAAACTTCAATTCCAAATATCTCAAAAATGAAACAAGTTGCAGTCAGGTATGTACCATCAATTTTACAAAGTGGTGTGCAAGTAATAATGTTCCCATAACAACTGTAGCTCATTCAAAGACATTGTTTCCTGCTACATTATGGTCCGAATACTCCATAAAATTGACATATCAAAATTTAACCGCTTAAAAAGAAACAAAATTAATTATCATTTGCCTCGAAAGTATATCTACAAACGAAAAAAATTTCAAAATTCTTGACGAAATATATTGTAACGAATTTTAAATCTAATTTATTTATAAACGAAATATTTACAGGATTACCACTTAATTTTGTTAAAGTAACTAATTAAATCTAATGATATTTAAGAAAAGAAGTTATATTAATTTATATACAGTGCACGCCGCTTAATAGAATCACGTTGAGACTTGAGGTTTTTGATAACAATAAACGAATAATAATAAGATCCAAAATTTTAAAAAAATGTTTATTTGTTAGAAAGCAGTAAATACATATGTGATTAAGAAGTTGTTAATTTAGAAGGTGAAATCATAGCATCAATACATTAAAAAAGTAAAAATTTTGAGCCAACGAACCCGTAGCATTAAATAGTTTGTTCACACCGTTAATAAAAAGAGAATCAAAAATAACGTAATTCACTGTTCTAAGATCTACACAATTCATCTGAAATATGCTGACACTAAAAATATATACAAAATAACGTTATCACATAAGACGTAGTTAATTTTAGTTGTTATTTTAGGAACGCGCACGCTTTTGAAATTAATTCTCGAAGATAATGTAGTTACAGATGTTTAAATTATGTACCGTTACGTAGATCAGTCAAAATATTTGGATAAATAAATAACGCTGCAAAAATAAAGCTAAACATGCAAAACAACTATTTTTACGGTACAACGATAACATTTTTGCAATAATTCGGATAAAAAATTCATACAAAACAGGTTCGTGTATATAAAAAAAAACTCAGAAAAAAATTGATAACACAAATCAAAATTATAATTACTATAAACGGTGTTTTTCCTATACGTCCGGCCTGCTCTTTAGTAGTGTGATAATATTACCCGTTTAATAACATTATCCGTGATTTCAATAAACGGCGTGTACTGTATTACTATCACTAGAAACATAATGTCCGCGAATAACTTCTGTTTATCTAAACCGTTATTTGTTTATGTTAACAACACGTATTTATTTTTCACTAACACGTGCACTTTATTTATTTGGACCGACACCGAATTCTTTTTCTCACTAAACTCGATTCGAAAACTGACTCGAGCTTTCTTGGAATAATTTTTATATTCTTCCGTTATCTACACCCAGAATGTTCCACGTTTCTCGATCATTGCTTCGAAGTTTCCAATTACTTCAAAAACGCTTCACTATCCTTATTTCAGAATCGCTTTCTTGTTCGCGACGCAACTACTCATTTTCCTACTCGTCATCAACCATAGCAGTGAACCGGAGGCTTGTTGTTCCAACCATTAGCTGTAGCTGCGATTTCAAACTGTTTGCGGTAGGTTGATCATGGAACTTTACCATCAAAATTTGGAGCTAGAACTTTAAACTTGTTAGTAGTTTTGTCCCGACAATCCATTAATAACTCTTCACTCGTGACACTTCATTCACCATAACAATTCTTTTGGTTCATTCTGTCTTCAACCAGTTTGATTCTGTCTTCTAATTTGTCGTTATTGCTTCTCTTTTGTTTTCTAGAATATCGCATATTTCTTTTCTTAAATTTTCTGAGTATTATCATTAATTTTTCTAATAAGGCTACCAAAATCCATTACTTAGAGAACTTCAAACAAATACGAATCAACGTCTTATTCCGTTCTCTTCCAAATTTTCGCAAAGTCGTTGTAACACAATTTTAGACTACTTATTTCTAAATCACGTTCTTCTAGTTCTCTTTTGAAATCTGCGACTTTTAAATCCCTTAAATCACAAAGTTTTTTTGTCGCCGTTGTTTGTTCACTTATTTTTTTACCCTAAATGTTAAGAACCGAATTTTTTATTATTAAATAACTAATTATACGCACTGATAAAAAAAAAGGTTTAATAAATTAGGTTTATGAATCGCGAGCTAATCAGTTCTTTGTTTATTTACACGATATCAACCGGTTTCAATTACCCCACAGCTAACATCAATGTAACGAGTTTTAAATATAATTTATTTATAAACAAAATATTTACACGATTAGCACTAATTTTTATAAACGTAACTAACGGTATTTAAGAACTTTATTCGAACACTGACTCCAGCTTTTTTCGAATAATTTTTATATTCTTACGTTATCTGCATCCAGAATGTTCTAAGTTCATTGTTTCAAAGTTTCCAAATATTAATTTTGATAACGCTTCACTATTGACTGAAAAAAGTTGTTACGGTTTTTTGTATAGTTGTACAATTTAAAAGTGAAAAATGTGGAACATAAAAATGATGTCATATTGATACAAAATCTCACTACAAAAAAAACAAAGTGTAAAGATCTGTAGTAATCAAATATTAGGTAATGTTTGTAGATCGTTATATGCAACTTCGACGAAAAAAAACTCAAGCTGACCGATTTTTTTAATCGTTATGAGAGCAGCGGACGTGTTAATCAAGTGGTTAGAAAACATACAATCTCGAAAATTCCCACCGGCCACTCTTACCGAAGAACGGTCATAGAAGGATACAAAGCAGATTCTAAAACGCAGGTGTAAAAAGAGAAAATCGAGATAATTTAAAAATTGTTGAAGCAGAATTGATATAGAATTTCTCAAATTCATTCATAAAACTACGTAAAAATGACATTTTACTTCATGATTTGAATCCAGATCTTTTAAGACTCATATAAAGAAAAAACAACTTTTAATAAGCGTTTGTGGCTTATATTATTCCAGTACATTCTACAGTCCTACACCACTCTGAATCTCCATTAATTACTTATTTTTTCAGCAAAAATTAAGTATATAATTTTTCTAGATCGGCAAGAAAATTTCTCAAAAACTAGTTTATTGCCCGTGCTTAGTACTCACGACCACTTCTACCGAAGAATTCAAAAATTTTGAATCTAATTTAACATATTAGACAAAAATCAAGAAAAAAACTAGAGCTACACGCGCCATCCATCGATGTAATGACAATAAAATGCAATGCTATATAAGTTAGTAGTAAGTTATCTGTATACTCAAAAAATCTAATTTTCTTAGATTCATACAAGATTACACTATTTTCTTATTTTTGGTATAGTTACCAATCGTGTACCGTACATTAATCTCTGACACTTTTCCATTATTACGCCTGACAATTTTAAAAAGCATCTCTCATAATGCCGCTAATCTATAATATCGATCAAGACAAATAGCTTTGGTAGGAAATGCAGTAAATCTATTATATATATTTTGTTGTCAAAAAATGTTTGGTTTCAACTTCGAACTCGCACATTATCTCAGTATTACTTGTTCTTGTATTATTTACTGTATATTTTGTTCGATCTCCGATTATGAAGACGTTACAACCCTAAATAACACAATGTTTCTATGCTCAATTTGTTTATATAAGAAGACAACAGTTAATTTTCAAACTCACTAATTTTACAATATTTTTGTTCTTACCAAAGATTCCTTATGTTTAATTTTCATCATATAGTAGTATATTGTCTAGTGAATAATGTCGTTCTTTTACGTTTAATAATTCTTTGTTTTCAAATTGTTAAACCAGCTTAAAAATATTAATTATTTATAACATTTTGCTTTTGCAGCCAGTAAACTATAGAAATCTATTCATACCAATGCATAAATCGTAAATATCGTTCTTTCGATAAATCGATGTTGGTATGTGAACGTTCTTCCTAGTGGCTGTAACAGAATAACCTGTGGATGTGAATTATAAAGTTAATTTGTAAGTGTTTTTAATTTGGAATTATTGGATTTATTCTTAGAAATTGAGCTTTGCAAAGTAAGAAGGTAATATAAAATTCTCACTTGAAAAAGTCGTGGTTTTAATACCATTGTTTTGAGCCTAAAATTGTTTTAATCTTTTTTTAACAAACATCTAATATGCTTTAAAATCTTTACTACAAAATAGGCTTAAGTATAAGAAACGTTGCGATAATAATATGTAATTTTTTTAATGTACATGATAACAATGTGTAAATTTCACTAGTCTTGTGATACACTGACGCGAAAACAATTGATTGTTTTTGTAGTATTTATCTTGCGTTGTTTGTTATAGTACAGATTGTTTATGATTATTTTGAATATGCAGTTTTATAGTATAAGCTACAAAAACAACCAAGGAAGCGACATTGTGCATATCAATTGCTTTTATAAGATTAGCTATAATGTAATACAGAGTAAAAGTATACAAAAATACTCACAAGAACTGCATTAGTAGAAACAAAAATAATAACGTATACATACCAAAGATATTCAAAAGAAACATCTTGTTATCATGCAACTACGAAACATACGCAAAGACAATTGGCTTTCTCGTGCATTCAAAAAAACTGACCGATGTTAATAAACACTTCTTTTAATTAATTTGTAGTTTTTGTTATCGCAAATTGAGTAATTTTATTACTTGACTGATTCGATTAACCAGTCAAACATACAAATTTACATTTAATTACAAGAAAGGTACTACTAAATACCAACGTTTGCAAACAACCTAAAACCCACATGACCCCAAATGGTTTTGTTTTAAACTTTTACAAATGCGTTACAAGTAATATTTGTACAAGTCTCCTAAATTATGCTTTCATAATTCATTATCTTGTACGGTAATGACATCGACCTGTAGGTAATAGACTTTGAACTGTATGGAAATGAAATTGGTCCAAAGAAATGCACAACGTTGCTTAACCGCTAATAAACAAAACTTTATGTTTGTATTAGCATAAATCTGCAAAACAAAATTATTAATACAAGAATCCCAATAAACTACTAGAAATAGGTCTTACGCAAATCTTCGTTTAGTAAAATGTTGTACAAACACACAATAAAGTTACGAAACTTATGTGTGTCCAAATATTGCCGATTTAGTATTGAATATAAAAAACGTTTAAAATTTAGATCCAAGCAAGAGTTTCACCATATTTAACTCATAAATTCTGGTTTCTCATAAACATTCGAGTTTAATCGTTTCTAACTAGTTGCATGTGCATCCATTAAACAACAACGGTAAATAAATGTCATGTGATGTTTTGTTTTAATAAATACAGTTATATTCTGGATTATTGCCTAATTTTCTAAACTTCGACTAATCCTGATTGTCGAAAAGTCAAAATTAGTTGGCGTCTATTTAAAGAAAATTTAAAAATAAATACAATGTAATTTATCGACTACCTCGACAATCTTCGTTCGGTAATACTTCAGTAATAAATAATAGGTAACCATCGTCAGAGTTTAAAAAATGGTGGTACACTTAATGTAAATATTTAGTTTTACCACCACAAAATTTCTCGACTTGTTGGTATACATTTACTAATATGTATCTGTTTATAATAAATTTTCTAAACAATAAATAGCAATTCTGTAATATTTGATTAAGAACGTAATTTAAAATAATTAATAAATACAAAAATTATAAAAAATTTTAAATATGCAAAACAATCTCAATTTTCAATGTTTAATTTAATCATTGAATTACTTCTGTACCAGGTTTTTTACCAATATAAAGAATAAAGTGAATCAAAACTTTACCTTAATATTCTAAAGAATGAGTTCTAAAGTGTTGTGCTAAACTAAGCATTTAATCATTTATTCAAATATTGTTATTAGTATTTAATTTAATATTCAAAATGAAATATTAATATCAAAGATATTAGTGTATTATAATTTGAAACCAAAACCCTATGTTTAATTCAACAATATTATTACACAATTCGGGCTGTTGTTTGTTCAAATTTTCCATAATTGTAATATCTGATAATAGTTACATAGTTATATAATTACTATAATTATTTATATAAAAGTTTTGAATTACTGCAAATAATACAATTCCTATTATATGTAGATATCGATTTCTAATTAGCGACATTCGATTCGTTATGAAAGATCCTGTAGTTTGTTGTGAGTTTTAGGTACAAAAATATTCCCATATCTCACATAAAAGATAAAATATTTACGTTTTTTATTTTCGCTCATACATCACAGCGTTCTTTCTGGTGCAGAATGACACTAATTAGAATATAAGTCCAATTGTTTCCAAAAACAATCGTAAATATAATATTTGCCGGTTTTAAACAAGAAATCGAAAAGGGCAAATTTAAACAATTGTTTCTACTTATATTTAGCTTTAAAACTGAAATCTAAAGTATCAATAATTAATAACTTTAATAAGGCGTAAGTTGAATGAAACAAGATCGATATTATATCTGAACGAAAGAGCTGCAGATTCACTCACAACTCACAGATATCACAAACATTTCAATCGCTAATTATTGGCTATATGAGGTGGAGTGATACAACAACCTTTACTGTTGAATATCGAGCTACTACTAATTTCAGTAATAGAATATTACAGTTTACTACTATTTAAAACTTTTATCCATTTATTGGTCGTTTCTGTAGCAGAACGTAGATGTCAGCTTAGCAAATGCTCAAAATGTTGACCACCAGCATCCATACAATAGTAGTATTATTCGAAACGTTGACGTACATTCTGTAACATTTATGAAGTGATTTGGCAATATGCATTTACGATAACGTAAATCTTGCAAAGAGTTGAACTGAGTAGAATAAATTTTACTTTTTATGTAACCACACCATTGGCTGCATGGCGTCTCGCCCAATGTAAAAAAATGTGACCACATCGAATCCTACCGATTCTACAATTTGGAAATTTGTGCTAGAAATATTGTCGAACAGGCAAAGCTTGGTGTAGAGGGAATACCAAATGGTTTTCGGAATAATGATTATTTTTCTCAATAATGTCAGTCAACTCTAGGTACATCCCTCCAGTCAGATTACCAGCTAAGAAAAAAAACGACAATACGGCCACTTAGTAAAATTATGTAAAATCAAAAGTAACAATTAAGCCGATTTACATTACGTTTTAGAAAAAACAAACGTTCATCCGAAAACTATAAAATATTCAATCATTAACCGCTTGTTCACTTATCACTTTATCAAATTCCAGGCAGGGGTTAACAGATTTTAGGATCGCACCACCGTTTAAGGATTACTGTTGCGATGTTGAAAATAACCTTAACCTTCCCCCTTATATGCAAAATTTACCTCTTTAAGAGATTTTCAACACATTTCCTAAATGTGGCTGTTTGTTTTTAAGTGGCCACCCTGTATATAGTAAAACACTGCGAGCCTAAGAAACCCACTGCTTGGTTTACATTTTTTTCCTACAGATTCTTATTTGCTGTGTTTTCCATTCAGTTGCTCACCTTTAATTTCCTGTTCTACTACTTTTCTACACTTGTCCCTTTTACCTTTTTTCCCTTTATTTTGCAATCTAATATTTTACTCTGCGTTCTGTCCTCTAAGGTTCTACAAACGTACTCTTCTTTATACAACTGTATGATTTCTGGATTTGATCTTTTTTCCCAAACGTTCTGCACTTTTTTTTCTATAAATATCTTCCTAAGCATATATCTTTCTTATTATTGCCAATGCTCGTGCATTCACCTCTCTCAGTCTTTACTGAGTGCATGAACACATTTATTTCCACTAATCAATCTTGTTCTAATTTCTTCTGTCGTTCCTGGATTTCTCGTGATTGTTACTCTTAAGTACTTCGTCAAAAGAGCTTTCTCTTTACGTTGTTACTATAAACTTACTTCCTTCAATCAACTATCTATTTGACTAATGCATAAACAAAAAATTTTTTTTGCCAAAATCAGTTTCTTAAGCGTTTTCTGTAACCTACAGATAGATTCCCTCAGGCCGTTTTGGTTCTTGCTAATATAACAATGTTGTATGCGTAAGCTAGACATTCGCGTTTTTTATGATATAACAAATCTGTTCTATTAATGTTTGCATTTACAATGACTTTTTCTAGTATAGGTAATATGAAATCATATTGCAGACAGCGGATCCCCTGGTCGTTGCAGCTCTTTGATTTGAAAACTGCTTCAACATTTTCGTTTTTATTTTAACGCTGTTTTCCGTGTTCTTTAGAGTTACTTGTACCATTTTTATCAGTTTCTTGCTAATTTCAAAGTCCCTCATAGCCTTGCACCGTTCTTTTTTTATCCTATTGTAGACTTGCTTAAAGTCAATATGTAAGTTTTAATTAATGTTCATGAGTTTCTGCCTGCAGTTCATTTAGCACACACACCTAGTTTACTACTCCACTACCTTTTCTAATTCCGCACTGAGATTCTCCAACTATGCTCTTCATTTTGTAACTAAGCGTATTCTTAATCGATGCGGCTAGTATTTTATACTACAATCTGTGACGTTGAAATTGCAACACCAAGAAGGTGTGGGAATTTTGTGACTAACCTTGACAGGAAGATTAAGCTACTCAGAGTTAGTAAATGATTAAAATTTTATTGAAATGAATGAAGTGGTAATGGCATATCTGACCGTTTTTTGTTTCTACTACCATTATCGTGTGTATTTCGTGCGACAGCGGGAAAATTACCACCAATTAAGCGAATTGCAAATCGTCTTAACCGGATTCAATCCGCATCAAACATGAAGTAGGAAAGTTTAGAATTCTCGTAGACCAGAAACTGGGGGACGGAAGCAAACAAATGAAGTTCAAGATCACTATCTTCGACATATGGCAATAAGAGATCGATTTTCTAGTACCAAATCAAATGCCCATCATCATTAGGTAATGAAGGTCGTCCTATAACCGTTCGAACAGTTTACCATCTAATCAGAAGTTTCGGATTACAATCCTATCAGCCACATTGTGCTACCACTGACGGCCCAACACCGACATCAACGTTTGGAGTGGTATAGGTTGCGGCTCCGCTAAAATCTGGAATAGCATAGAGTAATCTTCAGTGATGAATATCGATTCTGTTTGGGGATGCATAATGACCATATAGGAGTCATACGAAGACGTGGAGAAGCGCGCAATGTTCAATTGTTTGTTGAGCGGCATGTACACCACACTGTGGGGATTATGATGTAGGGTGCTATAACCTATGGGAATAGGTCTTGTTTGGTATTTATCCGAGGCAATATGAACACCCGCCGATATGTTAACGAGGTGGTAGAACCCCATATTCTTCCATTTCTTCAGCTGTTGGAAATTCCACTTTTCCAGCAGGACAATGCCCGTCCCTTCATAGCACTCTATAAACCGATGTGAAGATACCATTGTTAATCTCTTACCATGGTCAGCCAGATCTGCCGACCTTTCGCCTATTTTAGCACGTGACTTATGGGTAGAAGAGAAACTTAGCGCATCCTCCACAGACACAGGAAGCTCTCCGGCATAAATTGCAATTTTGCTTGGAATACAATAACTCAATAAAACCTGCTAGAACCGATGCCACGAAAAGTGAAGGAGTGCAAACCAATAAGGCAGGACATTATTAAATAAAACTTGTATGCATCTTTGTTCTTTTTGTCTAAAATTTTAATCACTTACTACCTATTAGTAGCTAAACCTTCCTGCCAAGTTTGGTCACAAAATTCCCACCTCTTCTTGGTAATGTCACAGAGAATATATACGATATTAATTACCGCTGTGGCCCTGTAATTTTCGTATTGGATTGTGTCACCCTTCTTTTTTATTAGACATTGACTTTTTTAGTGTCTATATTTTGTTATTAAAACGTATATTCTTTTAAGTAACTTATTATTCTACCTACACTGAACCCATTCAGCGACAATATCGTCCCTTTTTAGGTTCTTGTTTCGTTTCAGGTCTTTTGTTATGTTTTCAATTTCTTGTAATTTTGGTATGTTTTCTTTTTCACTGGGTTTCCAGACCTGCTCTTTCATCAACGACATCCTTTTCTTCTCCGCTGATATTCAGTGTTTCATCAAAATGCTGTCTTCACCATTCTAGACCATCGTCCTCATTCGTCCCCTTCCCTGCTTCTACCAAATGTGAACTTTAAGCTATATCCTTTCATTTCTTTCCTAATACCCACGTATAGTCCTCTAACTCTTTTGTTTTTAAAACTTTCTTGGTATTACTGCTTCGTGATATTTTCTCTTCTCTCTCTGGTGATTTTTTTACAATTTTCTTTATGCTTTCGAAAGTTGTCTTTGGCTTCATGTAATTCTTTTTCAATCGTTAGTGTTCTCGGTTTTCTTACTACTTTTTTTTTGCATTCTTCGTCAAACTAATTTTTTTGCTAATGTTGCTCGTCTAGTATAGTTTTCAGCGTTTTATCTTATTATTACTTCTAAATGTCTCAATTACTTTCTTATTTAATGTTTCTATGTATTTATCTTGATCCTGTAGATTTTCAAGCCCTTATCTGTTGATTTCTGCTGTTTTGTTTTTACTATTATTTGGTAGTGGTATCATTATTTTCATTTTAATACCTACCAGTAAGTGGTCCGAGTCAATGTTTGAGCATTGGTAATTTCTTATGTTTGCAATATTTCCATCATTTTCTATTTGAATATGATCGATTTGATCAACATATTTTTCATCATAGGCGCATCACTTTCCCTTGTATATATTTTTCGTTTAGAAATGTGTACTCTTTATTAATAATCCTTTCTCCCCTTCAAAATCTAAAAAAAAATTGTGCGTTTTCCGTTGGTTTCTCGAGAGAGACTAACTTTTCGTATTACTGGTTGGTATGTTTCTTACTTCTCCATCTACGCATTTAAGACTTCTAATACAATTTTCACATGATATATGAAGAATTATCTCATACTTCATGTCCATTTTGTCGTAGTATTGCAACAGTACATTATAAATAATATGAAGCGCTTGGAGCAACAAGGGACATGAGCCACATATTACAAAAAATGGGATTTCTTTATTATTCAGTTGTGTAAGAAGGTCACAAGCCACTAGTAAAATCTTTCAAAGAAATATCAATAGATGGCAGCGTTATGCCCAAAATTCTTTGTTGCGTGCGCAGAATATTTTAGTTATTTTCATTAAACAACGACACAGCCGACCGACTCCATGTGTCTGTTAAGAGAAGTTTGTCTGAAAGTGATATAAACAGTAGTAATAATGAAAGTAATTTTAGTGCTGACGACAGTATAGTAGACAGTATATCATCCAAGTGATAGTGAGTCTGAATCACCATTCCGTAAGTAAATAAAACTGTAGCTTATGCCTTTTTTGGTTTAATTTTTTGCAGGCATGTGCCTTTGATTTCTAAAAGTATTGTTTTATTTTTTTTGCACGTTTATAAATAAATCATGTTTTCTAAGTGCGCTTCAATGATAAAATGATGAGAATCAATTTTTTTGTATAATTGCATGATTTATATATTTTCCCCAAAAAAATATCCAAAAATCTCATTGAGGCTTATGACCTTTTTGGGTACAAAATCTAAACAAAAGTTTTCTTTTGATAGATTTCACGAGAAAAATCACCACATGAGAACCCACGAGAAAAACCACCATATGAGAACTCATGAGAAGAGTCATCAGATATCTAAAACGTAACACAACAAGGTGAAACATCGCGAGTTGCATTGGAAACACCGTAAAAAAACTCCTTCTCGATGGCGAAAGACGAATATTGAACGCAGAAAGAAAGAAAAGCGTAACATAAAACGAAACCTTGGATGCCAGTATCAAAGTAGTAGGGGAAAATTGGAACATTGGCCCGTTTTGTACCTGCAAGAAGAAGTGTAGAGAGCAACTCCTGGGAAAAAAATTATATTTTTAATTCATTTTGGAACTAAGGTACCTACAAGGCCCAAAATACTTACCTGTTCGCATCTATAAAAGCTGTGTCAAAGAAGCGTTCCTATAAAAAGAACACTAAAAGAAGAGAGTCATCTCGAAAAGTCACTTGACATACAACTGTGCAAACAAGAATTTTTATCAAGCCATGGTCTGCAAAAGTCGCCTAAGCGCATTAGACTTATTTGCAATCAGATAGCAGAAGGGCGATGTGTGCCAAATAGAACACCATTTAAACAGTCTGCTCACGATCACATACGAGCGTTTCCAAAATGTCATTCGTTATCACAGAAAGAAAAATCCAAAGAGGGTTTACCTCGACTATTATTTTATTTTATTTTATTAAAATACCTCTCATCTATAAAAACAAACAAACAAGATGAACTTGTTGTTTTCACGGATAATTGTGGAGGTCAGTACAAAAACTGGCTAATTATGTCACTTTGGCTGCAACTTGTCAGAGAACATAAATTAAAAAGTATTGAACATAGATTTTTGGTATCAGGGCATACCTATTTGCCTTGCGGTAGAGATTTTGCTCAAATTGAAAAACACAAAAGATTTTTTAGACAAATTTATTGCCCATAGGACTGGTACAAAGCCGTAAGAAAAAGTAAAAGAACTAATCCATTCGAAGTTATTGTTATGGAACAGAACGATTTCCTATCGTTTGATAAGGTTCCTATGGTGAAAAAAAACTTAACTGAAGATAAACAGCCCATACATACAAGGACGGTGCTTCCGATTTGAATCGGATGAGCCAAATACGATGTTTATGAAACATGAAATAAATGGGTATTATAAAAAAGTTAATGTTGGGAAGCGTGGAAGTAGGTTAGGCCTTCAGTCAAACGACATTCTTAGTAACTTAGACTGTAAAACTAAATAGAAACAAAGACTTAAAAAACTCATGCCCTACATACCAATTATCAATCAAAACTTTTATGTTGCTATTTTAGAGCAATCAACTGGAGGCAAAATTGACGAAACTGAAAATCAGGATATTATGGAAAATGAAGATGGAGAAGAAAAAGGCTAAATAATATTTCTCCTTACGTGTAATGTTTTTGATGTAGTCCTTAAAGAGTTACTTTATATTATATGTTATACCTTACTAAAAAATAAAACAAGTTTTTAAAGTTTGATAAAAAAGGGCACAAGTCATACTTTAATAAGAAAAAACCCAATAAACTCAAAAAAAAAAAAACATAATTGTTTGTTTTTTGGGGGGAAAAAATCAACTTACTGAATATCTATATAGTAAAAAAGCAACTTTTAACATACAACTTTGATTTACTGATTTAACTTAGACCTTTCAAGTCGTTTTTCTAAAAAAATGTACCAATGTGGCTGATGCACCTTGTTGCCCCGAGCGCTTCATATTATATTCATATAGAAAATTAAATCGATCTTTTAACACAACAATAGTGACTAGCGTAGTCAAAAGTTCAAAGCAACACAGCACAACTATGTATTAGAACAAGTGAAATAAACGTCAAATTCAATAGAAATAATTTATCCATCAACATTTTAAATATAAGTATCTGCCATTCAGATCCTGTATTCCTGTGATGTAGACATTTTATAGAATAAAAAAACGTACTTAGAAATAACAGATCTTTTCCATTTAGGATTTTAAAACAATAGTGTACTATTAAAAAAATAGTAAAGAAGATTGTATTATCCATTGTGAATCTCAAAATGGGATAAAATTATTTAAAATTATAATTATAAAAAAATAGTGCCTAATAAACAGTAGAATAACTTTTTAAAAAACATCAATTTTACCAGTTTTTATAATAAACATTCATGGTGTGCACTGTAGTCTTAGTTCTAAAGTACAAATTTACATGTACTAGTTAGGTTAAGATCAATGTAGCACGAGACCTCTTTCAGGATCTCGTGAACTGTAGTGTTGTAGTCCATATATCTCAAAATGTTGCTATAATCCGTCTTAGAAACATTCGCCGGTACATTTTTCTTGCCTATCTTTGCTTTTGTCGTACACGTATTTTTATTCAATATATAAATATGTGATTATTTTTAATTTTTGTTGACGTGAGTGCTTTTTAAATAGATTAACGTTTTTGAAGTTAATGTAGACAAACTTTCAATTTTTAGTTTATTAATGCCGATTTTCGAATCAAGGTCACAGTTCACGACATAATAAAGCACATTTAGAGTTAGCGTAGTTTGTAAAAGACCTGTCGGCGGAGCTTTTCTGCGCGTAATTAAAAAAAATGGCGTGGCGAAACGCCAATTATTATATTACGACAAAAGTACTTATACAAATACTTTACTTGCAAAGTCGTCTTGAAAAATACACATTAGCACTAAACTATATTTAAAAAATTAAACAAACAACACAAACATTTCCTAAGAATAAATTAGTCGGGTCGATTTCGTGTACTGCGCATTTCATGTAAGAGGTCCTTTACAAATTACGTGAACTATACTAAACTTACGGATTCCTAGAGCTAAAATAAACTAGAACAATTCAAGTAGTATTACAAATTGTCCAAAATAGAGTTTAAAAATTTACGTTTTAGCCGAAAAAAGTAGTATAATCTATGAACTATCAAGGATCAATCTCAAAAATTAAACCATTTACTTGCATCTACCCAATAACAGAAAAATTTTTTAAAAAGAGATAGGGGATCTTCACTTCAATTTTAATGGCTTTCTTTGTAGTGCAAGAGCAAAACCATTCATTGTATTCTTCTATTCCTAATTTCAGTAGCGACGGTTAGGATGACGAGACTCATTTTAATATTCTGTAAATGCGATTATAGTAAATCAATCAAATTACAGCGCGTTGTTTAAAAATAATGCAGTTGAAATATTATATTAGTGGTAAAAGGTTAAAACTGATTCAGTAAAATCAACATTATAATTTGAGCACGTACCAAAAATACCATCATATCGTAAATTTATTAAAACTAAATTAGTAACATTAAACGCGTCATAATCCTAACAAGTAAGTGCAGAAATGTACATCAAAGTAACTTACCCATATAATAGATAAAGTGTAAATAAAACCGTGTTGTACACTATTAAACAACACTTTAATGAATTACCATTCCATTAAATCTTATACAAACTTTACATAAAATATTTTTGGCACGCAATCTTAATGGAAACGAGTATTTTACGAACGTTATAAATAACAATAACAGACTGATGTGTGATGAGTAACACACATCAATCCACGTTTTAATAAAAAAGATTACTAGAAAAACATACTTACAATATAAATTTAGTCGACGTTGACTAGTAAAATTTTCTTTTTGTAGTTCTTCGCCATAGTACGAACCTGAAATGAACAATTTAAAATCAATCTATGAATTTTAGTCTCAGAAAACTACTAATGCATTCATGTAATTTCGCAATTTTCAAAACTAAACTAATCATGAAATTACTAAAATAAGGTTATACGCCAGCAAACGCGTACTGTCCTATGCATATGTATCTTAAATTATTTAAATGCAGCAGAAATACACACATACATTACTTAACGTTGCTGAATAATAAGTTTTATATTAGTATTCCTAATAGTAATACAAATAATTAATATTAATAACTCTTTAGAACTTCCCTGACCTAAATTTTATAAACTATGTTTCTACGACCTTTCTGCCAAAAAACGGGAACATTTAGTTTTCCCAAGCTTATCACCGTTAATTTAATAAACGTTTCGAATTTTAAGTGTATTATTGCTAATTAAATAGTTTCTATTCATAAATTTAATTTAATTTGTATGAGTAAGCGTTGTAGGAATCAAAACCGTAAGCGGAAGTAATGTAATAAAATTTTCTTAAGATGGTTGTGAGGATAAGTAAATGAGTTCATGAATCACCCCTGCCGGTTGCAATCCAAGATCGAAGAAAAAAGTTGTCGTCTTACCCTTACTGAAATGTAAATATCTCCAAAATGTCAAACACGAGACTCATATTCATATGGAAGAGATCGTATGGTAATTTCCCGTTACAGAAAAGTTATACAATTTATAAACATATGTATCTCACTCAGCCACCAAGTACGGAAATCAGTAAATAGTATCGCGATTACTGCATTCATTTTAATAAAGTAAATTTTATAAAAACAATTACTCCTATTTGCCATTTGACGACACGAGAATTTTTAAAGTTAAAGCTTTTATTGATAACACCAATTAAAGGTACTTACATATAATTACTCTAATGCTGATTGTTCCATATTCTTTAAGTAGTAAATATACTTTAATTGCCATATGAACATTTGTAACAGCGCATAACAATTGTTTTTACAGTAATTAAGCGTTATCTACAGAAGCGGACTGGCTGCATTAAAAAGATGTAACCTGAGTTCCTAAAGAGCGTATGTGGTGGAAATAAAGATGGTGATGTTGCTTAAAAAACTCGAAAACATGTTGTAGATTGGGTCTATGGGTTATAGTAGAGGATACGGCATAAGAACCACCTTCACCCATCTACCAATACATAAACAAACATGCCGCTAATAGGTCGCCTGACGAAATCCTGTCAAGGGTACTCTTAATTAAAATTAATTTAATTAATTGTTTTTTCACTTCTTCGCCGATCTGCTTACCGAATGAAATCAATACTGATCGAAAGTACAAAGTAAGAGGAAACGATCCGAGCGCATATTATATGCACTGTTCTCGACAGACGCAGAGTGAAATACGTTGAAAAATGAAAAATAAAAAATACTTTCTGTGCAGGTCAAAGGACACCGTATTCGATCTCGACACTGCAGCATTTAAGAATTGTTTGTTAAAGTTATTGTACCAAAAACAGAAAAAATTTAAATACTGTGAGGTTAACCTGGCTACGAAGGTGCTTGATGTAGTCGGTTATCACTCGTCTTGTTATAAAAAGGTTACGTCACTGACGAAGAAATATGCTGAAGATCATTTCATCGCGAATCTGGAGGTGAGTACATATTAAATTGTGCATTGAATCATAATCAATTCGGCGGTGAAATAACTCGTTGAAATAACGTGTCAATGCTTCGTGAAATAATGAGAAATAACCGACGAAATAACTGAAATAATTAAAAAAAATAATTTGAAATAAACGAAGTAATGAAGATAAAAAGTGGAATTGGACAAGATTATGAGAAATGTTGATTATTATTGGTTTCCAAAGAGTTGCTTGTCAATTTCATACATGTTTTGTTAGTTCTTTTTTTTATCAAAGTACACTGAATGCTCCAAAATAGCTAATCGTATTTATACAATTATTATTATTTTCAACTTTTGCAAAAGTTTCGGAAACCATTATAAACATGTGGAAAATGTATTTTTTAATCCGTTTAAAACATTCTTTCTTCCATGTGTCGTCAGTAGAATCAACAGAAACTCCTGATTCGCTTGATCATGTATCGGCAATCCCAGACCCTGACGTACCTTGTGCTTCAATAACAGTTAACCAAAAATCATCAAATGCGTCAGTTACAACTCTTCCATCAAAGTCTTCAACTTCTGATAAGGAAACCACATGCCTATTTTGCAACTGCAAATAAAATAGAAGTGGAAACGCCGTGCTCAAACTTATGTTTCCCCTGGGTAAAGATTCTATACAGCGAATGAAAGCCATCGCAAGAAGTATAGATGAGTCTGTAATCCTTTCAAAACTTGATAATCAAACTGTGGCCTATCACAAGGCATGTTACGCTGCATATCAGAAAAGAAGAGAAGAGAGAGGTGTACCGAAGAATCTGTTGATTCTGCTTGGCATCAATCTAGACGGCTACATAAATTAGGTTACGAGTGCCTTTCCAATTTTATCACGAAAGAAATCATTAAAAACTTCAAAGTTATGTACTTGTCACAGTTATTTTCAAGATACCAAGCTTTACTCTTATAAGTCGGGGAGTTGACGATTAACTCCGAAGATATTGCAGATTACCGACCCAAAATCTTGGAAAAAAAATATTAAGACAATTTGGTGACCGTATCAAGATTGAAGCCTCTACTGGACCGCGATGTAAGAAAATTGTGTATAAAACCGATATCGACGTGTCATTCGCGAAGAATGTTTTATTCCTAAAATGTTATCGACAGTTATACGAAATCTAATTTCCGGACCCGTCATTTTCAGCGATGATTCAGATGAAACAGCCGTCCAAGTAGCGTCCATTTGTAGCGACATTATTTATGCCATTACGAATGGAAAAACCAAACCAGCCAAACATCTGATCCTTGGACTGGCTGTGAATTCTCGGCAAGTACTCACGATCCTCAACAGGTATGGCCATACGATCGGATACAATGTGGTTGAGGAGCTCGAGATGGAGATGACGTGTACATCAGTGAAAAATGATACAATAATACCAACCGGTATCGATACAGGTGTTGGACGGAGCACTCACGTAGCTTTCGACAATTTCGATCGCTACAAAGCACGATACGGTTGGTATTATATATCAATTTGCTGGAACAGAAAATGAAGATTTTTATGAAATGGAAGCAGCAACTTCTTCAAGCTTTCTAATGAATGACGACGGAGAAGAATATCGATCTACAGCTAAAATGGAAGCAACAACTTCTTCAAGCTTTCCGATGAATGACTACAGAGAAGAATACCAACCTGCAGATGAAATGGAAGCAACAACTTCTTCAAGCTTTCCGATGAATGACGACAGAGAAGAATACCGACCTGCAACTGAAATGAAAGCAACAACTTCTTCAAGCTTTTGGCTCAATGGACATACAAATCAAATTGAATCTACAACTTCCATCTCTCTACCGAACGACGATACAGAAGTATGACAGCCGACGGCACGTAAAAGAAGACGCTTCATTGAAATGACACGAGCAATTCGATCATACTACTTAAAACCAACCGCAAGCATACAATTGCTTGCGGTTGATTTGTTTAGTAATACAATTGACTTATGTAGAGACGCTGTAGGTGCAGCCGTAGAGAAAGATATATTGTGGATCATGTCGCTATCACGAAATAATTCTGTTCCCATGTGGTTGGGCTTCAATTGCATGACGTCAACAGATCACAGCAAAGTTCAAAAAGTTGAGTATTTGCCTCCGATAAATTCATCACCGACGTCTTATGCGATAGTTCATTTCGGGAAAATGTAGACAAAGACATTATCGTGACATACGATTTGGCTATAGCCAAAATGGCAATCCAGATTCAAGCCAGTGAAAAGCCAAAATTTGATATTTTTGTAAATTTAGGTGCCTTTCACACGCAGATGGCATATTTCAAAGCGATCGGGAAATATATAGACTCTTCTGGGTTAGTAGAAATATTAGTTCAGGCAGAAGTACTAACAGCTGGTTCGAGGAACAGCTTTCTAGATAGCAAGCATTTTTATCGTTGCAAGCGCTTACAGCCGCTGATCGCTGCCGCCTTGCAACTATTACATTTCAAACAGTATTTATCTACCACTACCGCAAGTGATACATGCGATGCTGGATGAATTATTACGAGCGCTTGCAGAGAATTCATCCGAACATCTCACTTCAACGATACGCTTGAATTACCTGAACCGCGTTGTTAATGGTTATAAAGAATTTTGTAAAGAAACTTTGATAGAAGCAAAGGGAAAAACTGCTCAATACTATTATCAGTACTGTGGGTCTATTAACATATTCCTGCGTTTTTCTAGAAGCATCCGCACTAGTAACTTTGAACTGTACTTGGACTCGTCTTTTAATATGTGTGATTTATTTTTTGCACTTAACCAAACTAATTATGCCAGATGATCGTTACTACACTTGAGCAATTTAATCAGATTGCGTATTAAAGATTCTCCTTTGCTTTCGGCGTTCCGTAGAAGCGCATTCGGAATTAAACGTACTAAAGCAAATTTTGCAAGATCTCCGGTTGATTTAACTCTAGAGCAGACCATCAATGCTGATGCCAGCAATCAATTATAGAATAATCTTACAGCGAGCTCTATATCTGCACGGTAAAGATGGGCGCTCAATCACAGTATGAGAACAAAAATAATAAAAGCTGTGAAGGAGAATGTTGGCTTGACGTCGAAAGATGATACTTCGCATTCTTTGCAAAAAAGCAGAATACAGAAAGATGCAAAAAGTCTTGGTAGTATCATTGAAGCTCTTAAAAATACGATGATGACATCGATAAAAATGTTTTGTTCAACATCTCGACTGGCAAAGCAGCTTCTAATGTTGCTCATTCCCTGGTCACTATTCAGGCACTTGGCAGTCAGCAAAAGTTGAATTTTATTTCAGAATGCTCCTCAGCTTTCGGGAGATATAAAAGATCGATAGCACGAAATCAAATCTTAAATTTTGCATCGCAATGCAGTACCAAACTTCTGACGACTAAAGACAAGAGTAAGAAGATTTTATTAAAAATGGAGCGATTTATTTTTGGGCGACTATAGCAATTGATAAAAAAATTAATATTAAATTGTGCACTATGGCCGCCAGCTTTCTTCTAATGTATAGGTGATTTCTTGAAAACAGAAAAGGCAACACTTGGAAAGTTATTAAAATCTCTAGTTCCAATGGTTGAACCAATACTAATCGAAGTAGAAACAATAGATGGTTTTTATTCCATACACGTTATCGGATCGTCTATACCCCAAATTTTTGCTAAAATCGCTAAATCTGTACTTATAAATAAAGACTGTGAACGGGCAAATCGTCAAACGTTCGACATTGAGTATAACATTTCAGGACCTGAACAAATTAGACCTATGAGTTTTTAGGAAGTCTTAAAAATTCTCGTTTTAAAGTGAGATTGGTACAGTTCTTGGCTAGATACTGGGAGAACGACCATTTAAAATCAATAATCGGAACGAAAAAATTTTTTTAACGAAGATGAATGCTATTTTTATGAAACACAAAATGGTCGTGTCATAAAAACTAAAGAACTTGATTACAAGGAAGCAGATACGTCAATAATATTTCAACCTCACAAAGTGTATGTATTATAATTGCGAAAAAATAACTTTCATCCGGTAAGCAGATGAGTGAAGGTGGTTCTTATGCCGTTTTAAAATGTTTGCAACTAAAAATAGCATTTGAAATACTACGACCCGGTTGCATAATGTAGTTAACTACGTGGTTATGTCGTTAAGCCTCGTCATTGGTCCAAAAACAATTGTTTTGCTGACGACATACCCAAATCGATAGCTACGATTTAGTTAACAACGGAGCAAATTAACGACATAGTTAACTTTGCTTTATGCTACTGGGCTGAGTCTTTTTAGTACTACACTTTGCTCACAAAGCTGGTAAATAAGTTCGTTGTTAATTATGGACACGTTTTCCTTTTCAATTTTCATAAAAGCCACGCTTGTCTGACTGCGACTTAGCCGAAGTCTGGTTTTAATGAGCTTAAGATTTGAAAAAGCCTATTTGCAACTGGCTGAGTTAAAGGAATTAAAAATGTGTAAACTTTGTCGACTTTAGTGTGCAACACTAAGTTCATGTTGTAGTCATACACCAGATTAAAAACACATTTCATACACTTTGCATTCCTTAATGTTCTTACATACGAATTTTTAGTCTTCTTCTTCACAGTCATCGTTTATGTTCAAGTTGTGGTTTTTTAAATGGTGCATGAAAAGACTTAATTTATGGCCAAACATTGACCAATGAGAACAATTCTTTTCTTAACTTCACTTTGTCTATATCTTCAATTAACGAGCAAACTATGTCCAGAGCACGAGAAGACAAACAGTTTTTTCTTAGTTCATCAAATTTTCTTGGATCAAACCATGTCAAGTCCAAAATAAGCTTTTTTAGTCAGCAAACTTCATTTCTATGCTCCGATTAACTCTATCCACCACAACATTAAAAGGCTTACCCATCATCCTCACTCAAATTGGTAAAAGTATCCTTTGCTGACTCGTCATGTACTCTTTTCACTTGCCAAATCCTTTTGCTAAAAACATTGAGTAAAATACACAATTTATCTGAATCTAGAGAATGACTTTGATCAAACTGCAATCATGTACACTACAACCTGTTAGCTGCTTTTAAAACTTCTCTAAACTCATTTTTGATTTTTTGCAAAAACTTCTTTGTTGCAGCAACTAATAATGAAGCTTGAAGATAATTTAGGTTTTTTGTTTGCAAACAGTCACAGTGCTGTTGTTGCATTAAACGCTCTCAAAACTGTTTCAAATGAAAGAAAAGAGTTGGCTTAATTTCTCGTCTTCGGGTTAATAAATTCCAATATGTTACCTATAATACTTAAAGCTGCCATCGAACCAACGTACAATGCTTTATGCCGTTCATCAGTTTCTAAAAACCAACAAAAAGCACAAAAGATTTTGTTTGCAGCATCATTCCTCAATCTCTATCTTGTTACCCCATTAGCAGTTAGACAAATCTTTGGGTTCTGTTTTATGTACACATTTAATATTCTGTATTACTCCTTATAAGCTACGTGGCACTGCGTATAGAATGTGAAATGGAATAACATTTTTTAATTTTGCTAATCTGACGTAGTACTGTCGATTCATGTGTGATGCGCTATCTAAAGAATCAGCTATACAGTTCTCAATATTTTAACTAGTCATTTGTAAGACGGATTGTCTGGAAGGTCTGGACTAGATCTTCACCAGTATTCGATCGCATAGTTTTAAATATTATCAGCTTCTTAAACATGTATCTTAGAATGACTGCATAATGATCATTGGTTATGAAATATTTTTTGATTTCTTTTTCTTACGTCAGTCATTAACATTTATTTAGTAATGTGATTGATTTTAGTACCTGTAGTACTAGTATAGACGTCTCCAGTATTTTTTCAAAATTGGTTTTTATCTTGCGTGATCAAAAAAAAAAAAAGTTCACACTGAGCGTTACTGAAGACTTAAGTTATTTATCTTTACTTTCTTTTTTATATATAACAATTATAATTAGAAATGCTGACAATTATCGGAAAGATGGTGAAAATTGAAAAAAATGTGTGACAACGCCGCTATGACATAAATCTTAAATTCATATGATTTATATTATATTAGTCTATAGATCAGGGTTTCTTAACCTGGAGTACTTTGTCCAGTCCATGGCATAAGTGCTGAGGGTCCATATCAGATATGCAGAAATACTATGTGTGATCCATCTTAAAATGTAAATGTAGTTTATACTTCCTTTGTCGAAATTGGAGAAGCGCGGGCGGCGGGAGCGCTCATATATCTTTTGTCTTCAGTCGCATCACAGCCTTTGAAAGCCGCGCAGTGTTCTTAATGTGACTTTGCTGCGCAAGCGGAACTTAATATTGCTTGTCACGATTGTTTTCATATAACACAAGTAAAATTTTTACTGCTCAAATCAGTCTTGCAACCGAGTCATCAGCAATGTAAGTATTAACGCGTTCTCGAAGTAATTGTCAGCTTCGAGACAATAACCGAAAGATAAGGAACATTCTCAACACAGATAACAGAAATATATAAAAAGTATTCAAAGGAAGATAGGGTCAGTTTTTTGAATTCAGTCGGGAGTATTAAAATTACTTTGTCGGTTTAACTAAATAAGTAATTATCGTGTGTGCTAAGATAAATAAATAAAGTGCACAGCGTTATAATTGTACGTGTTATTAATATAAACAAATACCGGTTTAGATAAACAGAAGTTTTCCGCGGACATTGTTTTTCGAGTGATAGTAATATATAAATTATTGTAAGTTGGTTTTTCTCAAATATCAATAGCTTTAATTAGTTACGTTTAGTCGTGTAAATATTTCTTTTTTAAATAAATTTTAGTAATGTTAGTTTTTTCAAAGTTGGTATCTCGCATCGTAAGTTGACGGTTACATGAAAAACAAATCAGAATTATTGTAACTTAACAATTGAAATTCAAATGTAGATTCAAAGTTAAAATAAAGACGTTCTATTAATTCAAACTTATTTACTTATAAAGGTATAAAAAGATCATTTCGTATAAGATTTTAGTTTAACACATAAATTTCAATATGTCAAAGTGTAAGTGTTGCCAATTCAATAAAATACTAAAGTTTTCCTTTAAAAATTTAAATTATACAAAAAATATTAAAATTGAATAGAAATAGAGAAAATAGTATAAAACCTACGTCATAAAATATTGTTACATTTTAATTTATTAAAAACTAATTTATTTATAACGACTAAAACTACGTTTACTTATTATAGAAATATGTATACTTTTAAATTATTGTTACTAATTAAATCTAATAATAAAAACACTTACACTATAATTTATGTATAACCGTTGTATAACACTTAAGATAAGATAAGATAACGTCCTCGGATTTGTTTACACTATAAGTCACGTTCACTCAATTCGGAGTACACTGTTATTTATTTAAAACGCCGCGCGTGCTAACGATACGTATTTATTTCAACTTGATAATCTTCTTAATACTGCATGCTTTCACATTCCAGCAATAACTGACCTACGATCTGTCTCGTCGCTATATATAGACATACGGAAATCCTTCTCGATCGTTCTTCACTTTTCGCTATAACTTCTAGAAAATAGATAACAGCCTTCTAGAAGGTTCTTGCGTTTGCAAGTAATTTCTTGAACGTTTCACTGCCCCCTTCTTAGGACTGTTCTGTCCCAGAACAGGAGACTAGATGCGACACCGGTAAAAGGGATCGTGGCGATAACGGCAGCTTCCTCCATTTCGGCAACTTCCTTGACCATAAAAGTAACAGTCAATGGACTTTTCCTGACCCAATACTCTCCTCGGTTGGTAACTACAGACCAACACTTGAATGCCTGTTCCTCGGAAGACGACCTCCAACATGTTTCGAACTGTCCTCCAATTCAGTTGGTCTAAGCCACAACCAAGCTTGGGTACTGCCAATTTCTTAACATGATGGAACTCCATTTGTCTCTTGAGACTCCATAATGTTCGCCACAGATCTTTGTATAATGGCTTGACACGGGAGTATTTCTTGGTGACCAGATAGAAAACGAAGCGTCCGTCACCACGTAGTCCTAAAACCTTTCCGACTGCCGGTTGCTGTCTTCGTAATTCATCTAGCTGCCCAAACTTCTTTTTAAACACGACTGCAACCCCTTTGGACATGTCAAGGTCCTCGCTCACGCAATGTGCGATGGCGTAATCTTTTTGTGTCTGGAACAGGTCTTGTTGTTCCTCGGTGGTAACTCCGAACCTAGCTTTTCCAGAACCTCCGTATAAGTTCATAAACTTTTCGAACTCCATTCCTTCGATTGGATTCCTGGTTCTGCTACTTATTACTCTGGTTCGGACCTGAACTTGCGGATTGTGGTTATCGCCAGCAAACGGGGCTAGACGATCGACGTGGACCACTTTTGGCTTGCCTCTGGGCGGTTTTCGGATGCGGTATATAACGTCGTTAATACGCTGCACGACTTCATAGGGGCCCTCCCATTGCCTTTGCAGCTTCGGCGACAAACCACGTCTCCTTTGAGGGTTATTCAAGTGCTCTTCGAATGACCTTCCAACCACGATCACGTCGTCCAGGTAAACCAAGCACGTCTTCCAAGACAATCCGCGCAAGATGGTCTCCATCAAACGCTCGAACGTTGCAGGAGCGTTACACAGGCCGAAGGGCATTACAGTGAACTGCCACAAACCAGTTCCGATAGTAAAAGCTGTTTTTTCACGATCCTTGGGTTCTAATTCTACCTGCCAGTATCCACTCTTTAAATCTAACGTAGAAAACCACTGGGATCCTGACAGGGTGTCTAGCGTATCGTCAATTCTGGGTAAAGGGTAGCTGTCCTTTTTGGTCACGTCGTTTAGCTGCCTGTAGTCTACGCAAAACCTCGTTGATCCATCCTTCTTCTTCACGAGTACCACTGGGGATGCCCATGGACTACTTGAAGGTTCAATCACGCCTTCTCTCTCCATATCCGTAATTATTTGTTCGGCTTCTTCTCTTTTCGCCAAAGGAAGTCTGCGTGGATGTTGTCGTATCGGCCGAGCGTCTCCGGTATTAATTTTATGTTTCACCACGTTAGTTCTTCCTTTGGAGCCACTCTCCAGCGCGAACACATCTTGGTACTCTTGGATCAACACTTTAACTTTAGCCAGCTGGTCTTGGCTGAGGTTTTCGCATTTGGTGGTAAGAATGTCCAATAGATGTTGTGGGCACTTCTTCAGCGACGTATCTTCGTTCGACTTCAAGCATCTCACAATTTGTGATACTGGCGTGCATTGGCCTACCACGGTCTTCTTTTTCAGCGTTACAGGATCTGAGTTGATGTTTAAGATCCTTACTGGCATCGTTTTCTTTACTCGTACTAAAGTTCTGCCAACGAGTAGTCCCTTTTCAACTAAGCCGCCCTCCATTGGTTCAATCGCGCGTATGTAGGCTTCCCGGAGACTTCCATCCAGGCGTGCCATCACCACACTTTCAGTCCTTGCAGGCAGAGTCACGTCTTCACTCAATAAGACTCGCACGGCTGCCTTCTCTGACGAATGAAAAGGAATTTCTTCATTGTCGATCTTCAGGACATCGTTCTTCATATCCAAATGGAATCCATACTTCTTTATCACGTCCATTCCCAGGATAACTTCTTCCGTGATGTCGGCTACCAGTACTTGATGGTCGAGTACTCCATTTCCCAAACCAATGGTTACTTTGACTTGTCCGTGAGTAGGTATTTCGTCGCCCGTCGCTGTTCGAAGTCGTACTGTTACTGGTGATGTCTTCTCGTTTTCCAATAAGATGTCAGGACGAATGATGGTCTTCGTCGCTCCCGTGTCAACCAGTAACTGGACGCTTCTCCCATTGATCTTTCCATCGAGATAAATGCTATGCAATTGCTCTCTAGGCGATGCCATTTGGATTGTAACTTCCGGAGTTTGACTAGATGAGATTACTTTTTGTTTCTTTCGCTCGCCTCGTTCCAAATTTTCGAGGGCTCTTCTAGTCCTCTTCTTAGGTTTGGTACGATACCGTCGTACATGGCCTATTTCATCGCAGTTCAAAGCTGTCACTCCACTTTCCCGAAGTATTCGTCGCGCTATCTCCTCGATGCTTTCCAGTGTCTGCGCGGGTACTTCTGTAGCACAGCAGAGTCTATGACCATCTCGTTGCGATGCTTGTTTTGCTGCTTCAAACTCCAAAGCATGCACCAAAGCGTCATCCAATGTCTTCGGTCGAGCTAACCGGAGAGTCTGCTGTGTTTCGCTGTCTCGGAGGCCATCTACGAAAGTTTGAATAGCTAACTGCTCCAGGAAGGTATCCGGTGCTGTAGGATACGCAAGCCGTGTTAGTCTGGCGATGTCAGCCTCAAACTCTTGAAGACTTTCGGCAGCTTTCTGAACCCGACTTTTAATTTGAGCTTGATAGACTTGTTGAAGATGGGCATCTCCATATCTCATTTTTAATCGTGATATTAAAAGTTCGTAATTTTCTTTGTAGGTGGGCAGGAACAGTTTGTAAAATTCCAAGCGCTTCTCCACGTAAGGACACTATTAAAGACGTCGCTTTCTGCTTGTTGCTCCACCCATTAGCAGTAGCTGCGGCTTCAAACTGCTTGTAGTAGGTTGACCATGGAACTTTACCATCAAAATTCGGTGGTACAACTTTGAACTTGTGAGTGTTTTCTTCTCGATGGTCCATTATTAAATCTTCACTCGTGACGCTTCCTTCGCCGTGACAATTCAATCGACTTATTCTTTCTTCAAGCAGTTTCATTCTGTCTTCTAGTTTGTCCTCTATTGCTTCCATTTTCTCATTCATAGATTCGCAAATTTCTTCTTTTAAATTTAACATATCTGCTTGGGTTTCCTCTTGCACAATTTTGATTTGGTTTCCTACACTAACTTGTATTTGTTCCGCAATAGTCTTTATTTGATTTTCCATGCTCGCTCGTATCTCTTCTTTTAAACTTCTAGAATTTTCTTCCAGTTTTTCTTCAATTTTCTGTGAATTTTCTTCCATCTTATGAGAATTTTCGGACAGTTTTTCTTGGATATTTTTATTCATCGATTCGAGAATTTCAAGTATTTTTGAATCCATTTTAACTGCTTGCAAACGCGTCACCGGCATAAATTTAAATATAACACGAATATAAAGTTTTTAAATACACTACTTTTTTAAAATGCAGTTTTTGTATAACACAAAATTTAATAACTATCCACTTATTAATATTAAACCACTAAAACGAATTTAAATAATATCGCAATCACGCACTTGTTAAAAGAAAAAGTTTAATAAACACGCTTATCGCGAATCTTAACAGATATTTACGCAATGTTTTTATTACGGGTGCGATATCAAATAACTTAATGGTATTCACACTAAAAATCGCGAACGGTTTGATACCTCAACACCTGACGCCACTGTTACATTTTAATTTATTAAAAACTAATTTATTTATAACGACTAAAACTACGTTTACTTATTATAGAAATATGTATACTTTTAAATTATTGTTACTAATTAAATCTAATAATAAAAACACTTACACTATAATTTATGTATAACCGTTGTATAACACTTAAGATAAGATAAGATAACGTCCTCGGATTTGTTTACACTATAAGTCACGTTCACTCAATTCGGAGTACACTGTTATTTATTTAAAACGCCGCGCGTGCTAACGATACGTATTTATTTCAACTTGATAATCTTCTTAATACTGCATGCTTTCACATTCCAGCAATAACTGACCTACGATCTGTCTCGTCGCTATATATAGACATACGGAAATCCTTCTCGATCGTTCTTCACTTTTCGCTATAACTTCTAGAAAATAGATAACAGCCTTCTAGAAGGTTCTTGCGTTTGCAAGTAATTTCTTGAACGTTTCAATATGTTTCAATTACTCTACCGTTTCATAAACTCGCCGCTGCGCGACTCATGTATGAAACCCGGTCTCGTGATTGAAGCGCGTTCATTATATAACTTGTGTTTTAATATACCATTACAAGTCAGTACAAAAATGAATATATTAATTGATAAGAATAACGTTATCATTACTTCAAAGTTTGACATATTGATTTGAGATGACAGTTTCATATAAACTAGAACTATAAATAAGAAAAACATAATTAAAGTATGCATCAAAACTCTATTTTCTCTTCGTCTCTCCTTCACAGAAAAATGTCAAAGAAAAAAAATATAATAACGATTCGTATGTCACCTACGATTCCACTTTTACTACTGAACAAGATGAACAAAAAAACCGCAGTGCTTTTATGTGGCAAAAGGATCGCTAGCCAGAATACCTCACATCTGTTCGCCTAGAAAACGCATCTCATAGCGTCGATGCTTTCCGTGCTAAAAAAAAATCGACGCTTTTAAAGAAACACAAAAACCTTGTTGAAGCATCGTAGAAAATTGCATATCGCATTGTCGGGCAAAAAAAGCCAACGCACTATCGTAGACGCTCTTGTCAAGCCTTGTGCACTAGATATCGTGGAACTTGTGTGTGGTATCAATCAAAGAAAGTTGAAACGGTGCACTTTTCAAATGATATCACTGATTCTAGAATTGCTTTTTAACCTTGTGCGGCAAGTCATTGAAGAACTGAACTCCCCGCCATTTCTATTTAGCATGCAACTGGGAGAGCACAGATGTATCATAGTGTCGCAGCTCTTGATGTTCGTACGTTATGTACTTCATAATAGGCAAAGTATAAAAGATGAGGTTCATTTTTGCTACTCACTTTTGAGAATATCAAAAGCGGCTGATGTCCACAATATGAAAAAAAGTTTTTTTTTGCAAAACACGACCTATATTGGAAGAATAAGCTTGTCAGTTTATGTCCGGATGAAGGACCTGCGATGCTCAGAAACAATTTTAGTTTTGCAGCATTGTTTCCCACTTTCCTGAAAGAAGTGTTGTCAACGTGTATCAAAATAATTAACTTTGTAAGAGGTAGAGCTTTTAATTGCCTCTTTCTAAGAGAGAAAAAAAGCGCAATGTACAAACTTCTGAACACTGAAAACTTTTTGAAAGGAGCAGCTTACTTATCCGACATTTTTATTTTATTTGAACAATACAAATCTGTCTCTTCAGAGTTCTGTAGTCACTATCCTGAATGCAACTGAAGGATTAAAAGCTTTTCTAGGTAAACTGCCGTTTTGGGAAAGGAGAATGGATGCGGATGTTACTGCAATTATGGAAAAACTGCTGTCGCATAGTGATGATGCGAAATCTGCAAGAACTTTATCAAAAGAAGTACAAAAGTACTTTTGTAAGTCAGGGTTTTCAGTATTAGTAGTGTGAATTAAAACTAAAAATCGTAACCGACTAAACATCAAAGATGATATGCGTCTTGCGTTGTCCAAGACAATGTCACAATTTAATGTGCTTATCGAAAGGAAGCAGTAGCAACCGCCTTATTAAACAACTGTCACGCGCTAATCTCTACTTTGCCTTAATAATAAATGAACTCTTCTGGTAAACAACCAAAACACAAATCAAATCCGTAATCAGAATTTATGAATGCTAAATCAAAAAAACTAACCGAAAAATATGAGATACCAGCAGCACACCAATTAACAGAATAATGGTATTCGACAACGAGTCGAAAATATTTAAATATTTATTAAAAAAACCAATAAAAACTTTTTCGTGCAAAAATGCTCCCGATTGAAAACAATGAACGATGTTTTAGGCTTACTATTAACATCCTTGTATTCACTTTTCGTCACCAGTAGTACGATGTAAAAAACCTTTCCTTTTCTACACTTGGAGCAGCTGTTCAGAGATAAAAAATACGACTTTCGACGTCTCTCGGCTTTACAGTATCCAATTTCGTAGCTTTAAATCATTTCTAATACTCTTAAAAACGATTAGCAACTAAAACTCCTATATATGTACCTATATAGGTTTCAATCGACTAATCCTTCCAATTCTTCGTGTTCAAACTTTTTCGGGGCTCTAAAACATTCTTTATTTTCAACGTCAAAATCATTATTTTGAAAGCGTCGAAACCAACCCTTGCATGTTGTTTACGACAGAGCAAGGTCGCCGTAAGTCTCCCCAAATATTCTATATGTTTCAGCTGCAGAGCATTTTTGAAAAAAGTATGAAGTAAAATTCTACACCAGTACTCTTTTTTGACACGAAATTTGACATGTTCAACGCTATGAAAACATATGCTATTTACATTACGGCTACAATCAGTTACAAACAGTACAATTCCTTTTAATTGCGCAATTTTCTTCTTTCCAGGATTTGCAGAAAAAACAGTAGTTTTCCAAGTCATCGTCCTTGTAAAATTGCAAATGCTTGACATGACCTCTATTTTGTAGTTGGAAAATAACCAACCGTTCCTCTAAATTGTATTTCTGGTTGAATTGCACGAAGTTGTTGTCTAATACCTTCCTTGAATTCTGCCAGCGTTGTTATCTGTGTTCTAAAGACCAATTTTTTTAAATGATCCCACAGCCAGTAATCCGATGGGTTAAAATCAGGCTTATAACACAAATTTCAAAAACTGCAGTTAACAATTTTTTAACCGGTCGGCAAATGTGCGGAGGTGCACCATCCTGTATATAAACCATGTTTTCAATTCCAGCTACTTTTGCAATGAAAACCTTACTGAATGATTTCAGGCGAATTTTCTGTTGAGCATATCTGCATATTTGATAGTTTTGAGTATTATCTCCAACATTAAGAGAGAAATGGGTCCATAAAATATGGGATAATCATTCGGGTTCAATATCGATCCCTTACTTTATGATGACCCAATACAGTAAGCCAAGGAAAAAAATCTTTATTTTCTTGTTTAGTTACTTGTTAGTTCGCTCAATTATAGATTTCTGTCAAATATAAATACGTGTCATATTCGATTAAGCCAAAAAAAAACTGACCAAAACAATTTCCAAAGCTTAATTTAAATTAGCCACCGCAATACCATAATTTAATTTGATAATATTGAAGCAACAATATATTATTGATTTGAAGAATCAACTAATTTAAACAAATATATAGGCATATCTTAATGAGTACAGTATCGACTTAACGCCTAAAGCATTATGCGTGTATTGTATTTGTGTTGAATAACAACTGTAATAAACTACGTTGAACTCGAAGTGCAAACAAATAAAAATTCTAAGCAAGTGATTTCATCCTCTGGTAGCAAACGAGTTCTGAATTTTAAATCTCTATAATCATTTACTTGCCGCAATTGATACAATTTGCTTCAGCAAATTCGTTACGAAAAATAACTAATGGCACATCTTAAATTTTAGAGATTATCACTACGATAACTTTGTTTTGTAAGGAATAACATCCTACGACCTAATACCAATATACAATTTTTTATTTGAAAAAACGTCTTTGTAATTATAACAAGCAAACGAAGCGTAAAAATTTTGTCGTTTTGCTCGTTATTTCGAAAGTATCTGAACTTTCTTTGATCTGAAAAAAAAATTATAATCAATTGAAATACGGCCTACAATTAATATAGGAATTTCAATTCAAAATATTTAATTTCTGGTATGTTAGTATACTTGTTTCTGAACTAAAAATAAACTTTAAAAGAAATAGTGATTGATTTGATATTGAAAGAAAATGTTTATCTTTGTTTTTTGGCAAAGTTAATTCACTTAAAACAATGTAAATTTAAAACTGGTAAAATTTTTGTGCGCTAATTATAACAAAAAAAAATACATTTGTTCATTACATAACGTATGTATTAAATATTTAGCAACAATTATTATTTCCAATTGTGTAAAACAAAATACATAAAAGTTTATATAATACCGATCCTAAACTTAAATTTTATTTATTGAACTGAAAACACTTCAGCATTACCAATATTTGTATTATTATCTCACATTCGCACGCAAATAAGCAAAAACCACAGAATATCGTTTTTAATTGGGTTTATTTTATTCTATGTATTCCTCGAGTTCGCGCAATTTGTAAAGGACTTGTGAGTGGAGCTTTCCTGAACAACTTTTTAAAGACAATGGTGTAGCAAAACACCAATTATCGTATTATATTCGTAAGAATTGATTCGTGAACTGCGCATATCAGGTCCTTTACGAATTACAAGAACTCTAGCAACTGAATGATTCCTCGGTCCCGGTGCTTATTTTCCTTTAGAAAAAATTGAATTTGTCTCTTGTTTCTGCTGCTTTAACTTAATAGATTTATTACTGGTGACTTGTTTTCTTCTTCACTATAGTTTTCATGTTTTTTTAAATTTTTAAAATTTGGCTGACTTACGTCTCTTCACCAGTAGCTTTTGACTCTTCTGACACTGTCCCATTCTCTTTTCTCTTAAAATATTATAACAAGTACTTGAAATTTTTTATTACTGGTCAGTTGTACAAAGACACTCCCTTCCTCACAAAATTTTGTTCATCCCACGGCATCGCGACAATTGGCATAGCATAAAAAAAACATTTATGAATACCAGCGTACTGGCGTAAACAAAAAAATAAGACCTTATTAATTAAGTAAAACCTTTCACTAATAAGTACAAAGTAAATGCTTTGTAGTAAAAAATATTTTTTGTATTAATAAAAGAAAGTTTTTACTAACTATTTCCACTATAATCGATTCTTATAAACGTAATTATTTTATGTAAACTGAAAACACAATACAACAAGTTGAGTAAAATAAACACTTACTTAATTTATATATCACTGCAACCGTATACCATTCGCGGATAAAATAATTAATCACTTAATGCACAACAAGGACACGTTCTCTTTTGTATTTTCAACTTATCTGAGAGCAGAATGTTCCATCTGTTTCGGTAATGGCCTCGAATGCTCTAAATGTTTCGGGAACGTTTCAGTATTATAAATGTATCTTGTGTTCATACCTGAAAGTTTGCCATTAAAAATGATTTTTGTTTAGACAAACTAAAGTAGTAATTGTTGAATTTATGAATGTGTAAAACGCAAAATAATATAAACCTAGTAAATCAGGTTTAAAGATATAATTTCGTTTTTGACCATTATTTAAAAAAACGAGTACTGGTTTGTTTTCAGTACCTACACAAAATAAAAATTTACCTAATCTATATAAAAAAACCTGAATACTAAATTAAAAATGAATTAGAAGTAACACAATCTACAGCTTTAAGAACGATGAAAACTATTGTAAAGAGATTATAAAGAAAGCATCGTTAAATAAGTGTACGTTTCGTACTGCACTTAGTGTAATTGATTGTACTGATGTAAAAATATAAAAACCATGTCATGAAGATAAATATATAAATCGAAAAAATAAGTGTACACTAAACATACACACAACGTGCGATGCTAGATACAGTTTTACAAATGTGGATGTTAATTAGGCATGATATGAAATTTCAAAAAACCTTCAGCGTCTAACAGCATTTCCAATCAACGGGTAAAAATCTAAGAAAACCGATACAAAGCGATTTACATACGGGTTGACTCCATCTAGTATGAACTACATCGTGCCGCAAAATAAAAGTGATAAATTCTCAAAATCTCCTGATAAGATTCCATAAAAATGCTAGCTACAACAGGAGATAAAGGAGAATCCATAGCAACACCCAAAACCTGTTCATAAAACTTATGAAATTAGAAGTAAGTGAATGATAAGGACTTATCAATAAGTAAAACCAAACTCAAATATTTTCCATGGTGAGAGACAATCGCTACCATGATAATAAGCGAACTGAATGGAAACCTTGGTAAAAAGTGAAGTGACATTAAAACTCACGAGAAAATCCTGGAGTTCAAGTTTTATACTTTCCAATCGTTGAATAAAATGGCGTGAAGCAATTTTACCTGTAAATTCGCAAAGAACTTAGAACAAAAACTTGGCTAGCTTGTAAGTAGAAGATTGGATAGTACTGACGATAGATCTAACAGGTATATCTTGTTTGTGGATTTTGAGAAGTCAGTATAGACAAGGTGATTTTGAATCTGAAGAGGTAAGTCGACGTTTCGAGGTTACCACGAAGAATTTTCAAAGGTAACTCTTCTGACTTAGGAATGCGTTTAGAACCAATAGCAAAATTCAAACTCTTGGATAACACCGATTCCTGTTCTAAAGTAAGAACCAAACTAAACAAATTGACGACCGTTTTCAAGAAGCCAGTAGTAGAACTTTGTGATTCTTGGAATCCAACAATTGAAATTTTTTGAGATAACTTTCAGTGGTAAGCCGTAGAGTGGTCTCAGACTGCTGGTAAGTAATGTCAAACAAATGCCAATCATCTAGAGAGAAAGAGTGTTGTCCAACTCGGAATAAAGATAAAAGAGTTGTTTAGAAATCGCGCCTTGTACTCTGCTTAATCCGTGTGCCAGAATGATTTTGAGAAACAATCTTGTAGTCACGACAAGGATTAAGAAAAGTTAGAGTGCACATTTGTTTGGCAAGTTTGTGGCAGACTTTTGAAAATACTAAGATTTTAGAAGAGATATACTCCCCGTAGAGATTGTTAATGTATCAACAAAGGCTTCCGTGGCTGGAGTGGAACGCTGACAACTTCGATTACAAGATTAAAACGGTGCAAACCCGGAAGACATTTTTATTTTAGTATAGACTCTGGTCGTAAAAACCTTCGGTATTACAAAAATAAAAGCGTTTCATAAAATATTGGCTCAAACATTAACTGAAAAACGCAACTATAAGATGTATTTCATGAGTTATTTTTTCAATCTTCACATGGGTATCGTAAGATCAATGTAAGTTAAATCTTGCACACATTGGAGATGTTAAGAATAGAATGAATACTTACTTAAAAACGGAGATAAACACCTTCAAGCTCTAAAATTTTGCACACGTGCCAAAATAAGGTTTATGAAACACACATTACTTAACATTACCAACAAAATTGCAGAACTAAACCAGAATATCAAACCGGGTCCTAATAAATCTGAATTAATACACAACGCTCTTAAGGTAAGACCACATTAGTTGAGACCGAACCAACAGCACGCGCCACACAAACCTAGGAGAAATTTTGTTTTCATTTGAATAAAAGCGCGCACACTATACGGAACCGCACGAATCGCAATGTATTCATTTAAATCAATAGAAAAATAATTTCTACCGGCACGTGGGGTTCGTTCGGCTCCAACTAGTGTGTGCGTACCATTACATTGCACATTTCTCTTAGTTAGCAATCAAACAAAAATACAGAATTTTAAAAAACAATAGAAAATCCATCTTGAAAGATATTTTTGTTTCACACGACTTTCAAAAAAGTTCGTTTACGGTTACAAGGTGTTTAAAAAATGTTACGAAGATTTTCTCGTAACTTAATTGCTGGCGACTAACAACCAGAAAAAAGAGGTAAAAAAATGTAAGCAATGCAGAATTACAGTTATAGCGTTGATACAAGTCCTGGAGGGTAAACAATACTCAATACATATAGTTATATTAGTACAATATAACACAATCAGGTAATATGTAATCTCAGAGTTAAATGTCGATTTAATGCTAAACTAGTAAATTCGCAACCCGAAGCAAATCGCATTTAGTGTAAATTGAAATAGTACAAACAAAAATCTGCGTGCGTTAATTGTGATAATGTATTTTACGTTCGACAAATACACAAAGGAATAACTAGAAGGCACTCACGATTATTCAAGACATGCAAATAGCTATTTGCATGCTTCAATCATCCACTACATTCGATAAAAAAATAAAATAATAATTAGATATAGGATCGTATCACAAGTAAGTTGCTTGTCGACAAATAATGAATCTTCGTAAGAAAAATGCGTCAAGCATCCGAGTGGTTTTCACTATTCCTATTGCAGGTGTGCCTCCAAGGTTATTCGAATATCACATAAGATATAACAACAACTTGTCCCCAAATTATGTTTCGAAAGTGGTTTAATTAAGCAATAGCCCCTTTGGTACGTGCTTCTAGTTATAGTTTCCAACGGAAGGTATTGGATTGACATGAGTCACTCCAAATTAGCCGGTAATGCACAATTACGGGAAAATCCAAATAAATCAGAAAAATATGAATCAATGCTTACCCCAAGAAGGCTTTCACAAAAGCAGCGAAAATACTAAACCCATTTATAACACGTATGATGTGAAAATTTAGAAGTAACAACTTCGCTGGGTACTTACGTTAGATCATATGCGAAGCGTACCACAACCACCGGAAAAATAGTTTTTTTCCTCTGCAAAAATCCAGCTGTCGAGAAGCAACCACTTCACAGCGCATCGCTCTGAATGTAGCAATAAGTAGGCAAAACTTATAAAGTACAAAAATCGCATCAAACACTTTTAACTTTAACATAACAAAAATGTGATGAGTATTGCTAAGTAACCAAGTCTTAACTTGACTTATTTAAAAACTGCAACGTTATCCGTCTTCCTAGAAGGAAGTGTGTTACGTTTAATTATATTTACAATTTGAATCAAAAAGAACCCATAACAAAAAATAGTTTCGGTGCGGTCCAACAAATCTATTTTAGATACATTTCGACTTAGGTAGATTGTGCACAAAACCTTTAAGTTTCTCTAATACAGGACTGTGAGAATAAACCGCAACACCATTTCCGTTTTAAAATTTCTGTATTATAAAACATATTTAAAGAAAAAATTCAAATTATATTGAGAATTTATACATTTACCTAAAATTAAAATTTGAAAAAAAATCATCGATACTTTGCATAACAATGTTCATTTATATTTATAAATGTTTTAATATTTTGTTGTCACTGATTTTTGTTTTATTATAGCTGCAATATTCATAAAATAATCGACGAATGATACTTATGATATAGTCCGCAGCTTTAGTTAGTGTGGTCAATTAGAATCAGAGAACCTGCTCCATAATAACAAATATTTAATAAGAATTTTTATTTTACCGTTTGTACACTCTCGCCGAAGTACGCCGGGATTACCCAAATGCGAGAGTGCACTGACAACGTCCGACTCGCTTAGTATTAGTAGTGTCCAGCCCAGTAAATTGTATAGAGTTTTCTGGCAACGCTCAGCTCGCCCTGCTACGCCTTCTCTCGACTCGCTTTTAAGTAATCAAAACCTATTAAAACTGCAACTAAAACCGGAAGAGTGAATATTTAATTATTTACGTAATCTCTCGAAGAAATCTGCTGCCAGCACGCTCGGCGAGAGTGTATAGCCGACATTACATACTGTTCTAAACAGATTCTAAAAAAATTTTGGGAGAACTGTACGTTAAATTTTATTTTATTACAAATAAGTTGTAATTTGCATTATTTGTTGTCAAAATTTTATCACAGACGTTAAATTAAAATGATTATTGTTAGTTATGTTTAACAATATTTATTCTATGTAATGTGAAGAAAAAATCATATCTTTGTAATTAAATAAAAAAACAAAGATTGTTATCAGTGGCGGCTTCTCTATTAGGTCACTCGGACAATGACCCTCCAAAATGGATTAGAAAATTATTTTATTTACTTTAAAATTACAAGAACTCGCGTTTAAATCAAATTATCAGCGTTTGAATTTCAATTTTCATTGTAAGCGCAACATATGCGAAAACTTACGAATTTACCCGAGGCTGTTGTGTTTTATAGTCCCTGTGTATTATATTGTATTATCTAATGCAGCCGAATCGTAAATGATAGTTATTGTAGTCAAGAGTGCAACACGCATAATACAATCTTATGCGAATTAGAAAAAGACAACTAAATGGTTTCTGCGGTTGTCAGCCGAGTCCCATTTCGCGTACTCAATGCAATGCTTACGTCATTTATTATTATCTCCGCAATACGTGTTTGTAAAACAAAAATGCTGGAATTCACACATTTTTTATCTTATACGACAAACTTTGCACTCGATTTTTTAGTTGTTTGATAATATTCGTTTGTAACCAATGTCACTGACTTTCACAAATTAAAAGAAAATTAATTATGTTTAAGTAAATATTACCGTTTTTGTTTGATAAAAAAATTAATCGCTAATAATAGTTTAAATTTTGAAAGACGTTTAGAATTTAAAACCAATGGTCGTCCTCGGCCTTTACTTCAAATTCGACAAACAAGTAAACATAAAAATAAAGATGTACACCGTAATTTTAAAGAATCTATGTACGATTTACCAGAATGGATTTATGGATGTGAAGAAACATGAAAAAATCTTTAATTAAAAACATTGTAAATTTTAATGAACTTGTTATCGATCATTTTGCTAATTCTAAAGATAGACGAATTTTGTGATAATTGCGTTTTTTTGAATATTTCAAAATGACCCTCTGGTATGATTGACCACCAGCCGCCACTGATTGTTATACAGCTTTAATCGCCTATACAAATTATGAACAAAATATGTTTTATTTAATAAGAAAAATGTTATAATTGCATTGCATATCTACAACATTATATGTGGTTATTTAGCTGGCTATTAGCCATGTTCTTGTAGTCAGATTAGTGTAGAGTTTACTTAAAAAAACATATAATGTGAAAACAATGACAACGTAAGACTATTTAAAAAAATTAATTTTACTTTAAGTAGTTTAGGACATGTTGATGCGAAGTGCCAAAATCTTTAAACGGCACATACCAATATTGAATGTAAATAAATTGTTAGTAATAGTGACACAGAAATAAATTTTCTAATAATCGCTAAAAACAACTCGAATGTGGTAATGATTAATTATTTGTAACTTCGTTTAATTAACAAAAAATATGTTACGTATTTTCAAGACAATTTAATTAAGAAATTTCGAGATAAATTCACCTGCAGATATAATTTATTTAAAACTCTATGGAGATGTTGTTGCTTTGCAACGTAATCAAAAAATGTCAACAACCAATTAGGTGTTTCTAACAGTGATTACTTAAACAGTGTTATTTATAGCAAAATGAAAATGAATTGAATTATTGAAGACAATAGCCGAAAACTACCGCATAAAAGATGATGCGGTATAGTATATGTTAAAAATTACAGTTTCACAAAATAGTAACAACACGAGATTTCCAACAATTACAAAAATTCATTAACACAAACATTACAATCATAAAGTCATCACAATCCATAGTTCGTACTTGAAGCTTGTTACAGAACGGCTTACTGTTGTTCGACTTATGTCTTGCTTTGCTCTAATTTATAAATGTCAACAGTTAAAAGAAATAAGAGCTTTTGAGGTATTGATACATGTTTAGGTACGTTTTCGCTATTACGTTCAAAACTCGTGCATTAACCGTACCTCTTCGAAGAGAACGGCACCATAATTACAGTGTACCTACTCCTAAGAATTGAACTCAACTTAATCTCATCGACGGTTTTCAATATCAGCTGTGATTTGATAATTATTACCAATGACCTAAAAATTAGAAAAACAAAATTTTTAGATTTTCGCGCTTTTTTTCTTGAAAATAGAAATCAGTTCGAAAGAAGCAAGTAACAAAGCAGCTCTTCTGCAGCCTTTTTAAAGACTGATTGTTCATTTAATAAAACATCGGCAATTTCCGTTCCATGGAAGAACTGTCTTTTGAAATTACGAATATTTTTATGATATATCTCAGTTACTATTAAAAAGATTTTTCGTTATTTAAATAGACTCCCTAATTTTTCACTGATAATAATTAGAAACGTTAGCCAAAAGCTTATTGTTTTCAAACAGAATTGGATGACCTGTTTCTAGCACGTGATCCGCCACCGCTGATTTAGATGGCTTTTTTAAGACGACTACGTATTTGATGCTCCTTAGAACGAATTTCCACGCTTCTACCAGTTTCTCCTATGTATGCATGATCACATGAAATGCTATAAACGCCGTCAGATTGAAAAGAAATAACATCCTTCACATGATTTAAAAGTTGACTCAATTTAGAAAAAGTAGAAAACCGAGTAAGAATATTGTGTTTAGACAACATTTTTTCTTTACGGTCCGTGGTATCTTTGACATCAGGTAGATAAACGATAGACACCGTTTAAGACCTAGATTCCGCTGTTACTCTTGGTATCGCAAACGAGTTTTTTTTATTCAATAGGTGGTTCGTCTAGCGCCCCTGCACTGCATTCTCCTTGATCCTTTTGTGCACCTCCGATTTATTACTGCCTCAGCAGTTGTGTTTCGTCAATGAAGTCCAGAAGCTTATTCTAAGAAGCCTTTTTTAACTCGTCATCAGTTAGTTTTGGTTTGCCGAGAATCGTTGTGCATTGGATTTGATATGCTCCGCAATTACACAGCAGATGCTGCGGAGTCTTTGCAGTCCCATTTTATGCATATGTTTGTTAAGGTCACAGTGCCCTGTTATTAATCCCGTGAGTTTCCTTAACTTTTGTCGACTAATGCTTGATAGTGAATTTTGAGTGTTTGTGGCTCTGTAAGGAAGAGTCTTGTGTTCGTCATCCCTAAAGAGTTTTTCCATAGTCTTTTATGCTCCGCTGCAAGTTAGCTGTAAATTGTTTCTTTTCTCGTAAGCGATTCCAAAGACGGGTTCAAGTCCGATATATGTCCCTGTTGTGCTATTTTTAGAGAGTGCGTCCGCCATTAGGTTTCCCTTTGCATTCTGGCCTGTTGGTATCCAGATAAGCTGCACTGGTTGGCAAGTTGCCAATATTTCCAGACTGTTTATGCATGCCATAATCAGTTTGAATTTTATTACTGCCGATAATGTTCCTGACACACCAGTCAATAGCAGCAACCGCGCCCGGGTAAATGTGTTTTGTCCACTCGTCTCGTGACGGTATTATCACTTTAAAAGATTTGATAATCTTTTGTGAAGTCGGATCTCATAGTTAAGATTGTTTCGTTAGGCAGCACTTTATATATACGCGGTTTGTTTTTCCCGGTAGTTGACGTGTCTTCATTATTCTGCAGCCTGTATGCTGCATGTTTTGCTTCCATCATTACAACGAGGTGAAATAATGGTCGTGAAAGTAGTGCTTCCATGGATGCCGTGGGTGTAGTTCTCACCGCTTCTGTTATCAGCAGACATGCAACTCTCTGTATTTTGCCTAGCTTGGCAGCTTTTCAGGTTGGTTGTCTCACCCCATACAAGCCCACCGTATGTGATGAGGGATCAAGTTACCACAGTATACAAGGTGAGTCCTTAAGCGCAGCCCTCAAACTTATCTCGAAAACTATTTGGTCTAGCAATACAGGAAAAAGTTTCATAGACTAAATCACAAATAGGGAGTTCATTGAAAATATTCTCACTTTCAAAAACCCTTTGGGGTTGGTGCCATTAGAAAGTGGTTACAAAAAATTCATAATTTTCTTAATGGTTTTAAATGTAAAGATATTCATTAACCTACCTAGTTCGAAAGCTTATCTAATTCAACATTAAAATTGTCTATTACGAAATTTCTAAATTATATGCTAAACTGTTAAGCGAAGACATAACATTTATAAACAAAAATAAACGTATTGTCGATTAGAAATATTTTATTTCAAATAGTTTGTAGCTGTCGGATAGTACAAAAAATTCTACATTAGAAACACCATTTGGCACTTTTCTTGAAATTTTCTTGTTAAATTAGTGAAGAATTTTACTGAAGACGCTAAAATTTTTGCAATTTTCTTTAAAAAATTAAATGAAAATGCATAGTGAGCTTAGTATACTTCTAAAGTACATGAATTAGCAAATCTATTATAAAAAATTTGAACTCTCTGTTATTGGAGGAACGAAAGATGACACAAAATCTTTAATAATGAAGAATTTTGGTTACTTGATTTGTTTTTTGCCTTTTCGTATTATGAACCATACTATAACGACTATAGTAGACCTGCATTTGTTGATTTTAAAAAGTTGCCTATCGAAATTGTGCATTGTGTTTATATCTAAACGCTGTTAATTTTTGTGTTGCTACATACTTGAGTTTTGTTTCTATTTCCTGTTTTTATTTGAACCTTGTTAATTCTTCGTTGTTTTCAAATACTTTGTCTATCTGGTTTTCACAAATTTCGACGCATATGACATGTTACGGATATACATATTTTCAATGCCAAGAAAATAAACTAATTGCTTCACAATCTTACAACGCTATGTATCCAAATCGAGAACGCCAATGCAGAAGGTTTTTTTGTGGATTAGCATTACGATTACGCACCACAGGAAATATACAACCAATTCCAGTACGAGAAAGGCATCGTCCAGTAACTAGCGAAGAAAATATGGTTAATGCTTAACCTTGCATTTAGGCAAATCCCCATATTAGTACCAAGAAAATTGAAAGGTTATTGGGAATATATCAAAGAATTATCATCAAAATTATAAAAGCCAATCGCTTTCATCCCAATTCACTTGTGTCACACCAAGCACTTAGCAATAACGACTTCGTAATAAGACAAAACTATTGTAATTGGTTGCAAAGCATGTTGGAAAAAAAAACAAATTTTTTAAATAAAATTTTATGAACTGATGAGGCAAGATTTAAGAATAACGGAAACATTAACTGACATAACATGCATTGTTATGCCAAGTAAAAACCCTCATTGGATGAGAGATGTGGATAATCAACAGCAATGTTCTGTAAATGTTTAGTGTAGGATACTTAACGGACAGATTGTTGGTCCCTACATTTTTAATCGATTGCTGAATGATACTGCCTTTTTTGAGTTCATAACAAAAACATTGTCAGATTTATTGAATGACTATCCTTTGAATAGTTGTCAAAATATATGGCTGCAATTAGATGGTTGCCTTGTTCATTATGCAGGTGAAGTTCGGAACCATCTCAACGATGAATTCCCCGATCGATGGATTAGGATATACAGTGCGTTTCCTTGGCCAGCTAGATTACCGGACCTTACCAATTTAGATTTTTTTCTCTGAGGGCGTGTAACAGATTTAGTCTACCAAGATCCTACTATTATGCGCGAGAACATGATTTTAAAAATACAGGACGCCATACGGTCTATTCCGAGGGTGAAAGTAGAAGCTGCTGTACTATCAACCCAAACAAGAATTAATCAGTGCATTCCAAACAATGGGAGACAGTTTGAACACCTTCGCAATTGATGGTTCACAAAGACATTTTTAAAAATTTTGTCATATCTCACGTTCTTCCAATGACAGAGAATTCAAATTTTTTATGATAGATTTAATAATTCATGTACTTTACAACTATGCTAAGCTCACTATGCCTTTCCATTTAATCTTTTAAACAAAATTTCAAAAATCTGCGAGTCTTCACTAAAATGCGTCACTAATTTAACAAGAACATTTCAAAAAAAGTGCCATATGGTGTTTCTAATGTAGAATCTTCCGTACTATACGACAGTTCCAAACTATCTAAAATAAAACATTTTTAATCGACAATACGTTCATTTTTGTCTATAAAGGTTATGTTTTGGCCTATCAGTTTAGCATGGAGATTTAGAAATTTCATAATAGACAATTTTAATGCGGAATTAGATAAGCTTTCAAATTTACATTACTTTACATTTAAAATCATTGAGAAAATTACGATTTTTTGTAACCACCCCCTGGTTGCGCTGCCCCGAAAAGGTTTTCAAAAGTAAAAATATTTTTAGTGAACTCCCTTCATGTGATTTAGTCTATGAAATTTTTTTCCCGTATGCTAGACCAAATAGTTTTTGAGATAATTTTGAGATTCGCGCTTAAAGACTCACCCCGTATAACCATTTGGTCATTGTGGATTTCAATCCCCATGTGTGTCCGATCATCTGTTTGGTTGTATTAAGAACCGTGATGGCTTTCATTGTGACTTTCTAGTTGAGCTTTAAAGGTCAGTCTAGTATCAAGAGCGAATCTCAAATATTTGGCTTCTTTTGACATCGAGAGCGTGACTCCGTACATCGTAGGTAGTTTTGTCATCCGTATTCCGTCGTTTGGTAAACGGAACAATTGTCGTCTTGACTGGGTTCATAATGACGGTATTTAGTGCACTTTGCATTATCTTCGACACCGCTGCTCCAAACTTCCCGTCTGTGATAATGGTGAGATCGTGGGCGCATCCTAAAGCATATACCCCTCCATATTCTAGTTCTTGTAGTACGCCGTCCATGACAAGGTACCACAGTAGGGGTGACCACACCCCGCCTTGTGGGCATTCACCAACCACTTTGACTTCTACAGTGCTACCGTAAATTAAAATAGATAGTTTAATACTTTTGCTACTGTAATTGTTTGCGACTAACGCCTTAGTTAGATAATTTAACCCTTTTTGAAGATTTTAGGGTTGACTTAAAGAAACAGCATTGTGCACTATCAAAATCGATAAAAGTTACTATATCGCTTGAAATATTGTTCTCGCTGAATAAAGATCCGATAATGTTAAATGAATTTATAGCGCTAGCAATAGGTCGAAGAGAAATAGACTTATGAATATTAGGTAATCCGTAAAAGCGAGGAGCTTTAGAATCATTCGGTATTAAAATTTTTTTATCGGTACGCTTTCTTTATCCTCCTTATTTAACTTTAGTTCAAGGAGGGCCATAAAATACTACTCTTTTTTTCTTTCTGGAAACGTTTCATGCACTAAATGTCCACTTCCTTCAGGGCAATTGAAAATTTGAGCAATTGCTCCAAAGTTTCAAAAACATGAACACGACCTAAGCGTAATCCCATTTTTGTTGATTATGCTTAGGTCGTGTTCATGTTTTTGAAACGTCAGAGCAATTGCTCAAATTTTTTATTGGCCAGAAGATGTGCACATTTAGTGCACGAAACGTCACCATAAAGAAAAACTGAGTAGTTTTTTATGGCCTTCCTTGAACGAAGGATTCAAAATTTTTAGCTTTTGCCGGTTTCAGTTATTGACGACTCTTATAAGTTTAGAAAATGCTCTTTCAATAGATGAAGAAAGATCTTTGGAAATCACTTTATACGACCCGTCTGAGAGAATATTATAGATTTTGTTATCATAATCTGATCGATTCATAATAACTGTGGCGTTCTCTTTGTCAGCTTTAAGAATGACTAGATTTATCTTGTTTAACAGATTTTAATGCAAAAAAATTGCAACACGTTTTAGAGGTACTAATCTGTTTTTTAAGACAATTACTTGTAACTATCTCTTTGGCTCTTTAAGTTTGTTCAAAAAAAATTTGATCAACGAAACTCCAATACAAAGGCAAAAGAATCCTGGCGAGTTCTAAATGAAAGTCAAATAAAGATTTATTAACAATATCAATTTCGCTTCTAATCAAATGAATACGTTCTCTAACTAACGTGCCGGTACCTGATTCAATTAACATTATCAGATCTTTATTCAGCGAGAATTATATTTCAAGTGACATAGTACTTATTATCAAAAAATGTTTGACGTCTACATATTTTACTTTTTGAGATAAGTTTTACTTACAAACATCAGAAGCCGCTATAGGTTCTCCGCTTTCACCGATTGTTGCTAATATATTTATGGTAGATTTTGAGAAAAAAACTGTATTCATATTTTATCTAAAATCTTTGTCATTTGGCAACATGGTACCTTCTACTCTCAACAAGTTTCTATGTCATTTAAACTAAATTCATCAGAAATTCGTTTTACAATAGAATTAGAAGGAAACTCCTCTTTACCATTTTTGGACATTTTAGTTAATCCAAATAAAGATGGTTCATTATCACATTCGTTTATCGAAAACGAGTAAAATACGATGGCAGAGCCATCTCATAGTATAGTTTACTATGAATGAATACTTGGTATTTATCGAAAACCTACCCATACAGATGGATATTTAAATAGATTGTCTCACCATCACTCTTGTCAGAAACGATCAGTAGTGAATTCTTTAGTGTACAGAGCTGTTTCCTTAAATCAACCTCAAAATATTTTAACCAAGTAGGAAACAATTACAATAGACAAAGTATTAAACAATCTATTACAAGGTTTATGTCTGCGAAACCAAGAGTACCAGCGGAATCTAGGTCTTAACCGATGTCTATCGTTTTATCAACCCTATCTCGAAGGTACCACGGACCGTATAGGAAAAATGTTGTCTAAACACAACATCGTTACTATTTACTACTCTTCCTAAATTCGGTCAACTTTTAAATCCTGTGAAGAACGTTATTTCTTTTCAATCTGACGACGTTTATAGCATTCCATGCTCTTGTGGTCGTGCATACATAAAAGAATCGGGTAGAAGCGTGGAAATTCCTACTAAGCAGCATCAAAGATGCAGTCGTCTTAAAAAAGGTCAGCAGTGGCGGAACACGTGTTGGAAACGTGTAATCAAATTTTGTTTGAAAATACTAAGATTTTGACTGGTATTTCTAATTACTATCAGCGAAAAATTAGAGAATCCACTGAAATAAATAACAAATAAAAGCGAGACTTCACAGAGCAATCAATCAGTTTATTCCAGGCTCTGAATATGTTAACTGCGACATGTCACGAAAGCTAGCCTTGAGTGATAACGACAACACGGGAATTATCAAGAATGGAAAATTGTATTACAAATGTAATTCTACTGCAATTGAATTGTATTCAATTTAGTCCTAATATTGATTAAAAATATGGTATATAACAAAAGTGTACTGCAATAGACTTATCTAAAAATTGCTTTTAAGATAACCGTACGATTTGATAAAATTCTGTTCCTGACGTATTTTATTTGATATAAAACGAATTACATAAAGATAAACATATATTCCGAAGTCTGCTGAATTATCTAACATACAACTCTAGATAGTAGATTGCATATTTTGACACATTATGTTGACCTATCTCAACGGATTATTTATTCATCAACGGTGGAAAAAAGAAATTCAATACAAAGCCTTGTGTTCAACACGTAGCCGATTGAAATACTTTCCACTTCCGTAGTCAAAGAGAATTTGTTTGATATCTAACGCATTCAACTGAACTCGCCTTTTTGTTTGTCAACAAAAAAAATGTCCTATTTTATGCCCTAGTTTTTGTTTTGATCTTTTTTATCGAGTGATTTTTTTGTTTGCACAAACGCTCAAAGACTAAAATATCATTTCAATTGCGAATTATTCTGTCTACTCACTTTATATGCGAAAAAACATATACATACATCAATAAATTAATTAGTAAACACGTATTGATTGGCAAATTTTAATTACTGCCCGAGAACGTGAAATACAGTATAAAAGTTACAATAAATGTTTAATTACTATTTGAATTTTCGTAAAAACAAATTATAACGTATTTTGAAGCATCATAATAAATTAAGCTCAACCCTCTTAAATATCATCAATCAATCAAGCTTGTAGTCAACAATATATAGATTAAAAAATAAATTATTCTTCTCTTTTAGCAACAAACCTTCTTATATAAATAAATTTCTTAAAAAATATATAAAGAATTTCATTTCTGTAACAAACAACATCCTAAGAAACCATGACACCATAAACTAAATTAGAAGAAACGTCCAGTTTAACCGTACTCATTTTCACAAACTATGCCAAAAATAATTTCGTACGTCAAAATCGCTTAAATTATGATTTTGTAATGTATTAAGTTGCGAAACGCTCGACTACTTCTGGCATTTTCTTTATTTACAAGACAGCTTCCACAATTGTTGTTGTTGCTAAAATTTACAGTTTGAATGAATGTTTACCAGTACGCGTTCTTACAAAAAAAATCTCGACTCAAATCGATATTCAATTAAAAACATAATATATTAAACGTTACGGAAAATAAACTGTTTTTGCAAAAAAGTTCAAATTGAATTTTTCTTACGGTACAAAATTAGGAAATAAGTTTTCCGATATTGACAAATCGCCCGGATTTTTAAATAAATTTATTGGTTTGATAGAAGTTTGAATCTACCTCGAAACTCAATTCGCAGATCAAACTTTAAAATTTAATTTAATAGGATTCGAAACCTAAGAGGATCTCTGATCCTCCGTGTTTTCAAATTGCTTCTTGTAACTATGCCACTGCAATTATCATACTATGTTGATATAAGAATAGCATTAAGCGACAGCAGATTAGAATGTTGATTTTAAAATCCCTCAGTTAAATTTACATTTTAAAGTTTTCAGAAAATAAAGTTTGAAACCGCGTACCGACATACATGAAATAATTAATTATATTTGACTAGAGTATGTATGTACATGATTCCAATGCGTAATGCGTTACAAGAAAACTTTAAAACAAATTTACTCGTATAACTTTCAAAGACTTAACTTTAAAATTTAGGACAGGATTTTTATTTTCAAGCGTAAATACTTCATACTTGAAAAAGGAGTTAACTTATATTGGCAGGAAAACGTTAACGACTTTGGTAAATGCATGATCGTGTGTGCAAATAGTTTTTAATCAATTTCAAACCCACGTGCTTATGTTTTTATATGTGCAATCGAACAAATATAAAAATTATCGTATAATTACTATTATTAACTAAGCCAGAGTCACCACAAATTACAATAAAAAGGTTAAGCTAATAAACATTACATGCAAAGTACAAAGGTTTACCTTGCAAAGCAATTAATAACAAAGTTAATTCAATAGCTTTTTTTTTCATTTTGAAAGGAAAAATACGAATGTCTTAGCCGTTTAAGTAAAAGCACTTGAAACTAGTACTTGTAACTGTTTTTAATTAAAATGACTGATTTATGTAAGACTAAAACAAAACCGTTATTAATTAAAACTTTTTTAAGAAACAAAAAGTTTGCAATTATGTATCGAGTTTTAAATTAATTAAAACAAAAAAAATAACGTTAAGTAGGTAGTATACATAAAGCTGTTTAATCTTCATACTTTTGTAAATTATTAGATATAGTCAAGTTTTGAAAAAAGTTGTAACAGAACCTAGCGAAAAGATATTAGCTGACACTAAATTATGTAAAATCGTTTAATTTACATAATCTGAGATAGTGTTATACATAGGCAGAACTATAAAGATTATATACTATTCCGTAGATGCAATAATAAAAGCTTACGAGAAGAATTCCGAAAATCTTAAGTGACATATAAAAAAAAACTTTAAGTATTGTAAAAGTAAAAAACATTTAACACTTTTAGGTAATAGAAGAAAGTAGAAGAAAGCATAATGTTTTGTTAAAAATATTTTGGTATAGTTTGCGTAGGTACTGTAGGAATTTCGCCCAGTGATAATTTTACGCATTTACGCATTGAGAATATTTCCGCTTTGAATGTTAAGAAAATTACACGTGTGTTAACGTCATGCCTAGATGTTTCTACATCTTAAGTATCTTAAATCATCCAAGCTGAGTAAATAAATTGCGGTTTCGGATGTGTTTGTTGTGAGAAATTCGCTGGGGTAAGGATAGATTTTCATTTTACAGCGCAATTTGATTTTTCTGTGTTATCGTAGTAACTTTGATTACCTGCACATGTTCTTTTACTTTGAAAATTCCCTATGGGGGACCAATAAAGCATGCACGAAATATTAGAACTATACTGGATGCAAATTCTAATAACCTATGTTAGATAGGGACATTGAAACATACCGTTTAGATTTCCGTTACAAACAGCATTACTACGAATTAGAGGCACTCCTGTTGAGATACCTTAATTGACTTCGGGAAGTCACGACTAACGTATACAACTTGTTTGCAGGTAACAAATTAAACAGTGTGCTTTGTTTCATTATTTGTGCAATCACCTAAGTCCGTGATAATTGACAGTTTTGTTGTCACCAACGAAAATTTATTTGAATGTGATTTACAGTCAATTGATTGCTTATATGTAATGTAATTTAATGGGCCTGTATTATTAGCTCTACTGCGATATTTATTGACGAACCCTTAATTGTTATCTATTTTTTATTTTACTTAGTGGCGTAGCTACATATTTAGTGCCCTGGAGAAAGTAAAATCTGTGCGCCCCCTTTTTTTGTTGCACAACTTTTAGCTAAATATTGTTTTCTAATCTTGATGATGTTATAAACTACCTACATTAAAAATATATAAACCTTAACATTGTTTTTTTCTCGTTACCTATAAGGAAAGTATAGCGATGCATTTTTTTTGCAAATGTGCAAATGCAATGTCTCCTGAATCAGAAAAATGTATTTTGGGTATCTGTGTGTGTGCGTCCGCGCGTTTGTGTGTGTGCGTGTGTGTAACGTTGTACCCACGATAACTCTCGAACCAAAAGTCCTACTAATTTGAAATTTGGTATGGAGCTGGCTTTTAATATTCTCTCAGTTCTATCAAAAGATGGGTCTGATAAAAAAAACCGGAAGTGTTCCGACATTTTTAACAAAATTCTTATACAATTTTGAACGTATGTAAATTATTCGAATTATATTTACAGTTTCTTATAGAGATAATTCTTCCTAACAATTTATTCAACTAATGTACTAAAGAGGAATGCAATATCGAGGCGCACAAATATAGGGGTTAATCGATATCACAACATAACCTCAATTTACCATATTTCGGTTATATCTTAATGAAATCGAGGAGAAAAAATTAAAAAAAATTATAGCTTGCTAGGAAGTCAATACAAACGTGTACATATGACTTCAAAGTGGTCTTATGACAACATAACCTTAAAAAAATAAAAAAGCTCATATCTTGAAGGTAAAGAAAGATATGTTAAAAATAATAATTTTTGCGGATTATTTCTTTTAAGCAAATAACATTAGAAACCCAAGTTTTCTAAATTCTCTATATTCTTTTGACTTAGAGGTTTTTCTTCAATTTAAAAATAAAAAATATGTAGAAATTCCTTATAGGAAAGTCTTGTGGTGACCATACCAGTTTTTTTTCTATCGCAAATCGGTAAATTTTACTAGCAAGCTTTTAACGATTTTACTGAACTAAAGATTTTCTACGTATATTACGGATTTAAAGCGATTCTTAATCTACTTAATCCTCACAAGTAATGGCTACGGGCGTCAACTGTCAGCTTTATTGGTTATGTTCTACTGCTCATACTAATTTAGCTATATTTTTTTAAGATAATTATTAATATTTTTTATTTACATTTCTGACGTTTGTATTGACATGAGCTATTCTAACCTTTAATTTCGTTGTGACTATCCACATGTTTATAAAGCGTATTTTGAATTTGTTTTTAAATTTACAATTAATTTAATTGACGAGTAACACAATTTACCTTTTCATTAATAAATAAAACAAATCAATTAGTAAAAAAGTTTCACTCATTCGTTTAATTTTTTTTCCAATTATCCAGATTTTTTTTTAATTCTTCTTTAGATTTACATCTGTAAATTTACAACTTCCACTTCAAAATAGCCCACAAATTTTCTATGGATAACAAATCTACCGACTAGGGAAGCCTCTTAATGAGAGTAACTTTGTTAAAAACCAATCCAAAGTTTTTTGCTGTGTGACAAGAAGCGTTATCTTGCTGAAAATAGTATTATAGGACATCTTTGTTAAATAGTTTTAATATTGACGGCTTCAAAACTTGGTTTAGCATTCATCCTACCGTCACATAAAAGCATTTCACCCACCCCACTGGCGGCCATGTAACCCCAGATCATTATGGTACCACTTCCAAATTTGATGATAGAGACGATTCATTTTGCCTCAAAAGCTTCGTCCGGTCTCCGCCTTACAAAAATGCTTCCAAGTTGCTCAAAATCATAAAATAATACAAATTTGATTTCCAAGTGAAATTAAATAATTTCAAAGTAATACTGGTTGTTTATAATTTGGTTACAACATAAGCCATAATGATGTTTATCTCTACATTTAATTCGTCTGACCAAATACTTTTAGTGCAATCGTCAGATATCCAATTTTGCTGCGCTTTAACTCATTCTAGACAAAACTTCTTATGGCGCTTGGTTAGCAATGGCTTTCGGCGAGCCCTTCTTTCAAATAAATATCTTCTCACAATTTAATTTAACTTTTTTGTGCTTCCATAGATCGCTAGCCAGTTCTTTGGAAGATTTGGTCCTACTTCGAAGAAGTCTTGTTGAGGAAACGATGGTTTCTTCCTATTTTTAGTCTATTTTCATAAAGAACTAGTTTCTCTAAATCTATTTATAAAACTTTTCAATGCTTTTCTTAAGCATTTCATAATTTTTGAAATTTCCACTTGCGAATGTTCTTGTTCATGGAGTATCACAATTTGGCTTATTTCACTCGCAGGAACTTCACGTTTTTTTCTCATAATTAATATAAAAATAACACGATAAAATAAATAACTACTCTTAAACAATGAATAATGAGCTAATCATAAACGCTTAAAATAATGAAATGAATTTCTGAATGTAATCGTATTTGTACTAAGTGAGCATGCAGACAAGTCCAGACAAGCAAATCCAACATACATGAAACGATCAATTGCATCATATTATATTTCACTTTTTAAACACAAACATATTTGAATAAATAGATGCTCCATACATAGCCATAGCATCCAAAAGCATTAAAATAGTAGTATACATTTTTTTTTACAACTTTGAATAATTTTTTTATGTTCTTTCTAATATGGCTTTCCAGATAGATGGCAAATACTTGTTCTATCCCAATATAGATTTTCCCGATGACAAGGTCCAACACTATCTCCGTCGTTCTGCTAGTAAAGTTCTTGTTATTTTTCCTGTTGATATGTTGTTTCTCACTCTATTCACTAATATCCCGTTCTGTCTATCTATTTATTTTTTCTGTGCCTGTTCCACTTAGCCACATCATGAATTCTACGTATTTATATGAGATCTTTATTTCTTATTTTATCGTGCAATTTTCCCCAGGGTAGTTCTTGGTTTGTTAATGTCTCTGTCGCGTACAGTCTCATTTTGTAGTCAACACTTAGGTACTTATTGTTCTATGCAATGTCCCTTAGACCGTAGGATATTCGTAAATTTTTTATTGTTCGTGTCTTTATTTCGCGTTGCAGATTTCCATCACTCGTTAGATACGCTTCCAAATACGTGAATTGCTTAATTACCTCCATTATTTTTCTTCTATTTCCAGTTTACACCTTGGGTTCGTTCTCTAAGTTCTTTAGTTGCTACCATTCATTTAGTTTTATTGGCGTTAACGATCATGTTTAATTGTTTGAAGTAAGTAGAAGTCAATCTCTCCCATTGAGCAAAAATAGACAAGTGCATCAAATTCTAGCAAACTTTATCATATTTTCTATTGCTTGAAGATCGTTTTGATTTCCTTGTAATTTTGTTCCGCTGCAATTTAAAAATTCGTTTATTAATCTATCAGATCTAACTCTCTTGCGGCTTTTGATTGACTTCAAAATGATTCCTACCGTGTCATTTGTTATGTCCGGAATGTGTTCTTCTTTACTTTCAGATGATTCTTCATTCCTTTGTAACATAGAAATCCTCAAAATAAGTTTTCCACTGTTGATCTGAGATTTTATTGATAGGTATGTGTGTTGTCTTTTATATATTATTTGTTTAACCCCCATACCTTTTGTAAACCTTGGTCACTAATTCTCTTTTCTTGTGACTTCCTCTGTCGAGTTGATAACATTTTTCTTTATTAGAGTTCTCCATCGTTGATTAATATTATGCTCTTCGGTGATTCAGCTTGTTGTTATTATAGATTCTAATCTGTTTCTATATAATTGTTTTGTATTGTAGTCTTTTATCCAAACAAAAATATATTCTTACGTAATGTAAACTATACATAATTTTATTTTATCCCAAAATGCTATTCACAGCTCAAGATTACACGTAAACACATACTATAAAATTCCTCTTAGTTTTAGAACTATTTCATCCCAGATCCTTAAACAACCAAAGCACTGAGTAAACAGCCATGAAATTTAATTTATAGTACAACAATAAAGCGCTCAGTAAAGTTAGTAGCAATAAACAAAAAATATGCAAATTGCAAAAGTAATGTAATCATCTTAAAACGCAAAACAACTTACTAGTAATTTTATTTGTATATGAAAAATTTAGCTTAAGTTATTTCACAATTCAGAATGAAAAACAAATTCTGTATATAAAACGGCGAGTAAAAAAAATACTTTTTCGAATAACGCAATAAGGGTACAAGGCAAAGTCTGCAGATCACTGTTGAAATTTACGTAATTTTAAAAACAAAAACGTAGACAGAAGCCAATGAGTCGCAAATTATCTCAAATTGTATTCGTATTTGACGTCTTTTTATAAGCAGTCTATAATTTAATTTCATTCAAAAACCAAACGCAATGAAATAGATTCGCCGCGTCATGAATTTACAGCATGTAAATGCATTCAACAGAAGACAAAACGAACTAAACACTAATTCCGAGCGAAATGATGAATGTACTAGCATTAAAACGTAATTTACCCCCAGTGTAATTATAAATGACTATTGTATTTGAAGTTTAATTAAAACTTTAACAATAATGTAATACTAACATCAAAAATAACACATAAACTCAGTAGTTAATCCTGAAACTAATAAGCAATTTAGCTTTATTCTACAAATACGAACCATAAAATTATGTCATTTTCCAGAAAAATTAATTTCTTAATCGCAGCATTAAAATTTAAAATGATTGAAGAACCCAATTTTCTTCCTCGTAATAAATTAAAAACATTATTAAACGTCTAAAAACCATTATTCGTACTTAAAATGCGTCGCATCAGTTACCTCCAGTATTTTATTACGTAACTCCTACCAACCATATCCCAATTAGTAAAAACCGCAAATTATTTTTCCACTATAAATAATAGCGCCTGTTTAAAATCGCAAAAATATGGAGTTTCTTGTAAATAATTGCTATAGCTTTTCTATCAACAACGGTATTGTACGTTAACGAGATGGTCTTGTTCTGTTTCCTTCTTGTTTATGTGTACGTTACCTTTCTAAGGCTTTCTTTTATATTTTATTTCAATTATTTTTGCTGTTTTGTTAAACATCTGGTTTCCAGTATAAAAATATAAACTTTTTTTTAAATTTTCCATGTAATACTCGAAAGACTAACGTGTGTGAGTTTGTATACACTTTTTGAAAACTATACTTGAAAAATTAAACAAAAAATGTTAAATAAAAGAATAAACACCACACCACACCACATAGTCGTCCTGCATATAATAAAACTTGCAAAAAGACGTGCAATTGTTATCGAGTTTCAACTTAAAGTGCTAACAGCTCTATATAGACTCCATATGACACACTTTTGAAGTAAAACGAGTTACAGAACAAGGACATACTCGATTCTGTGTGCGTTAGTTTACAAAAAAAGTAAAAAAGCTCACCTAATATTTATTAACATAGAGACTCAAGGTAATTTAGTAATAAGTTCTATTGTGTAGAGAACAACAACGAGCTTAAAGATAAAATGAATCCTACCAATATATAGAAGAAAGTCGCCCCCATTTACTGTTTGATGTTCAAAAATTTGAACATTCAACATATGGATGTTACAATAGCTGCATTGAAAACTGTAAACAATTAATTCTAATATATGTACGTTCGACACAAATTTGAGGCAAGACTTGTTTTTTAAAAATTTGGAAACATTTTTCATTTATCGACAGAAGTCACAGATGTAAGTGTCTGTAATCGTAGTCGATGTGGGCCCACATAGAGCACATCAAACTCATTACCTAGTATTCTACCCTTGCGAAAACTTTACACAGCAGAAAATACACTCCGCGTCATCAATGGCTGGTGCCGATTCCCCCGGAAGAAGTTCCAATTCAGATGATTCGCCTGAGAAAGTTTCACTAGTGTCTTCTTCTCCTCAGCTACCTTGAGACGTGTTTTGGCCTCCTCTTGCTCCTCAAAAGTTGTCCTTGGAACAGATTTTGTTTTTGATCCACGATCATGTCCTCGACTTGTTGAAGGCTGTTTGGTGGGTGACTTGCTTGTTCCGGTTTCAGACTGCTCCAAGTCAGCCTGATATAACGAAGAAGTTATGATTTGAGATTTGCAGACCTTTCTTCCTCTCGTTGAAATCATTTATTCATTTGGGGAATTGGCGCTATTTCAAATGAACTCATACGACAAGATTTTGGTGCCCCTATCTGTGTAGATTCCAGAGTGACAAAAGGAATTGTCTTCTGGCTTTGTCCACAGGAAGACGTCGATGGAATAGGTGATTCACAAATTTCCTGCTTATCATTGTTACGTTAGCTTGAGATGCTGGTATTCACTAGATCTTCATCAGTTTAGCTAGGCTCTTTAATCAATTCATTGTTCGTGCATTTGTTTCTATCTAAAAGATAGATGCCAGTTATTCGAAAACCGTTGATTGAGATCTGAGCAGTCTGGCACTTGATGTATGCGTTTCCAAACAATTCGGTCACATCACTCTTTTCACTGTAATATATCTTGAGAAGACCCATAAAAATAAAAGTTCGGTCGAGGGGCTGCATCCTATGTGAAGAATGCGGTGGAAGCGAGAAAATGGTGATATGGTTTCTCTGGTCAAATCGATGTTTTGTGTGTGGCTGTAATGATCATCCAGAAGTAGCAACACTGGTTTGTCCTCGGTGGGCCTTATTAACTGTACGAAATGTTGGAACCACTGGGTGAATATGTTGGTCTAGATCCACCCTAAGGAGTGAGCACTAAAAATTGTTCCGGGTGGAACTCCTTTTTGCAGTTAAACATTTATATTTTTTCTAGGGAAGATCACAAGAAGAGGAACAAATGTTTCCTGCAGCAGTCACTCATAACTAATAATTCACGCTCAGCAAATGTCAAAGAAACGATTTGCCTTTTACGTCAAAGACCAACTACTCTTGCCACTTTCGACTGCACAATTGAGATCCCACTCTCGTCAAGCACTGAATATTCTATCCGGAGTATATTTTTCTTATTCGTAGAGGTCTATAAGATGAATAAAGAAAACTTCCACGTTTTTTTGCTAAACCCCAGCGCTCTGGAATAAGATGTTCCGGTAGGCTTTCTTTCGGAGAGCTGTGCTTGGTGGCAATTAAAAAACATCCTGACCCACTTTCGTCCAGCCATGGCGTCAGCAAAAGGATGCTTAAGATTGTTTGTTACGGCCAGCTGTAAAGCCATTCTTCGCAGGTCTGCACGCGTTAGCCCAAAAAACAATGCTTCCATAACAAGACAATATTCAACCAACTCATTTTCCAGTGCTTAATTTAAAACAGTGGGTTTTCTAATTTTTGTGCGCAAAGCTTTCACAGGGCTGCCGTATTTTGCCAGTCTTTAAAGAGTCAATATCGGGCACATTAAATTTTTTGCTTGCTTTTTTCAACTCAAGTTTTTTCGCTCTAAGAGCTTTCATGACTTTCGTCATGTCATCTGATGACCAAGTTCTTAATTTTGTTTTTGGAATCTTTTCGCGTTTCAGTATGAAAAAGGGATTAAAAAAATATGATTCATGATAATTTAAAAGAATTGAACAAAAAAAACAAAAGGAACAGAGAAATAAGGGGCACATTGAGGGGACCCGACTTAAACATAATCGTTTTTGTTTATCTTGGGATTATGTTTTTTTTGTTCGAGCAACCAACCAAACCTTCTACATCATAAACTGATCAATAATTCCATGTGTTTCAAAAATACGATTAATTTGATTTACTTACCTGTCAAAGTTCGTCCACAAAAAGACAAACACGAACGCACAAAAAAGTGTCCCAGAACGGCAAGAATTTGTTCGTACAGCGAACTATCAACCGTGACAGATTAAAACCGACGGTGAAGACATATGTGGGTCGTATTCAAAACTACCACATGCAGGCAATTTTGTGGGTATAGAAATCTACAGATGAAAATAAAGCAAAAGGTCCGCTTAGAGTCAACTTGAGAATGGAGTATCTGCAAACAGCAGAATCTTTGTTCAATTACTCGATAAACGAAACATAGCATTCTAGATACAATAGAGTCCAGGTGTTAATTTGTTATAAGAATGTAAAGAAGTTAACTATAAACGATAACTTAAAGCAATTTAAGAACATGTTCCAACCAGTAAAAAAAGTCAACCAACAACTGTTACATGTTTTTTACTAAGTAAAATGAGGACCTCAGTTAAAGTGTTTCGGGGTATAAGTAAAGTAAAAAGAAAACGAAATCCGACAAACTCAAACGTTACATTATAATTAATTATCACAAAAACTATAAAAAACATAAAACATTAAAATAACCTCAAACGTTTTCAATAATCGTAGTAAAAAAATGTACACTTAGTAATACAAAACTATTCGCCGTCGCTGACGAATAACCACGTCTTGCCAAAGTATATATAAAGATACAAGTACTTATCTGCTAACCAAGTACTTCATTAAGTCTGATTAATAATTCAGTAAATTTCCTTACAGTCACCTCCAGCTTAATACCTCGCTACTTTGATTACAAGAAAATTTGTAACACGGAAAGTGCGTGTTTTCGACCAAAGTTGAAGCAAAGTTGATTGAAAATAGGTCAATGCTCAACCGCGTAGTGCTACATAAACTAAAATAATACGTAAGAAATACTATTGTCAGTCCAAATCAGAAAAGAGAAACAGGATTATAGAGCAAGACTATCACTCTATCTATAGTAAAAAAATATTAATTTTGACAAATTACAGTGATCGGACCTAAAAGAAAAAAAACAGAACGCATCCATATATAGAATAAATCAACAAGTATAGAATACTATAATTGTGCGGAACAATCTTACTATACTATGGCAAATAACACACTTTTCGCAAACCTTAGAAAATGAATGTTGCTTCAAAACCAGTTCTAATCCGCCACTCGGTATATTTCGTATATGTTACACCTTGATTCTTCAGTTGGCAGCTTTGCATTGTCTTAGTAATTTTTTTTCCAGAATTTGTGATTTTGGTATTTTTCACGTGAATAGCGAAGTGAATTCATGACAAGCTGATGCTTAACGAAACTTCCTAACTGGTCTGTCAGAATTATGTTAATGGCAATGGTATATGTCTAAAATATTTCTGGATTTCTTAATATCGCCACTAATATGTACCAAAAGAAATGCGATCTCTCGCGGACGCATTTTAAGTGACTTACATTTTGACGGGATATGACCATGACGGCAACGTTATTATCAGTTTATTTCGTGTTTCTGTAATTGTAGGTTACAAGTTCGTATTTATTGTGTTTATTACTTTTGTTGTGGTTCTAGTGTAACCCCACATTACACCGCAAATTTTAACTTTGCAGGACAGTTAAGAGTTATTGTGACCATTACCATTAAGATCTTAACACTACCATTAACATCATTGTGAACGACGCTTTAAAATTGAAATATATCGATAATCAACCCGTCGATTTCTATTAAAATTTAAATAGAAAATTAAAAAATGTTCATGAGGAGTATCGCTGAGGTATGATACGCCTATATGTTTTGTAGTTAAATTTGATTTTCTTTCTTTGTTTGTAGCATTTTTTCTCCCACGCTGCTTGTCATACTTATTTTACCTAGTGTTAGGCACCTGCTACAGGTGTATTGAACACGTCACTAATATGTATGGTGTTATGCTAATCATGATGGTGTTGATTTCTCGCAATGGGTTTTATGTCCGTGGTGGGTTGTATTACACATGGAAAGATTTCTCGATTGATTAGAACTAGATTCTGATACCTTTGACGTTCCTGGAATAACTCAAATTTCATTTGTTCTCAACAACACGTTTATGTGGTATCTATCCAAGTAGATCCTATTACAGCTGCCAGTGTATTGTGTGTTTACCAGTCTTTCTAGCTCTAGGAAAGACGAGTATAGATTGTAAGTATCTTTATTGTTCTTTACTTTACTTTATTGCCTTATTCTCGATTTCGATTTGTTTACGACTAGTTTGCATCTGGTGTTCATGTTATCACAAATAACAAATTTGGTGTGCAATTATTATTAGACAATTTGTACTTAAAATATAACGCTTTTTCATGGAGTTTAAGAATAAATTGTTTGTTTTTAAAGTAAAAAAATTCTTACTTGTATTTGCTTTAACGTTACTCCTGATGCAGTGTGTTGCTTATACCGCTCATTTAAACTCTATTAAACTTTGTAGATATAGGACGGACGGGACGCTCTATTGAAGTTAGAGTAAAGGAACATATGGCTGACTGCAAACACCGCAGAGTTACAAAATCAACAGTGGCAGAACACGTGAGGAACCAAGGACACACGCTAAACTTTGACCAAACTAAAGCGTTGGCTAGAGCTCCTTACTACTTTCCCAGACTAATCTGCGAAGCTGTGGAAGTTTAAAACTTAGCAAACCTTGACTACCAGTATTACACTCTCTAACATAAAGATCAACCTTTTTGGAAAGGACACAAACTCTTACTCCGAGTAATAACGTAGTCAGTCAAGCGGTAACGGAAAGTTAAGGTCCGTTAATCGCTAATGATATAAATACCGCCCCTTACACTTTTTCCTTCGGTGACATTTACCACTCCTAAGATGCAAACTGCAACGTCTTGCAAAGCGTCAGTTTGTTTAGGTTCACTAACGACAATACGGCAAAGGTCAAGTTCTACTTCTGGCTTTGGTCCTCAAGGAGAGACTAGGACCAAACCTAAAAAGTCTGTGTATGTTACTGTAAAAGTACGAAATAAGGGAATATCAACATTCACCGGTGTATATCGACAATCACAAATGGGCTTCGGTGAATGTCGGAAACCATCGGTTATAAATAGGTTCGCTTCTGTGTTGTTCACGTAAGTTGTACGCAAGGTTTAATAACGTCGTGCAAGCTTGCTAATTTAATTTTTATACTACATATTATAATTTGTGTTCAATGGCTACTGCAGTGAATCGTGATCAGTTTTTTGAAAAGTTACATTCTTTAATTTGAAGTAAACGAGAAGACAATTGTTTTTTCTCAAGAAAATTACTCTGAAGTAGCGGTGGCTAGTATTTCCAATAACTATTATTTTGTAACAGTTATTAATACGGAACAATAACAACTTGTTACGAACGTTGTAAAATAACAGTTATTTAATAACAAATTTACAAAAAGCGTTCTTGGTCTTCTTTAGTATTTTGTTCTTACATTACGTCTGCTACATACTACTATTCCTACCTAACCTAGTACGTACTATTGAATAAGAAGTGATAACCCAGAAGATTTATGGTCTACGGGATTAAAACAAAGTACTCACGAAATGGTTAGTTTTATTTATGTATTTATATTTACTTTTGTGTCAACTTAAAAATTAAATGTATATGTAAACAACAAGTGTTTTGAAAACCATTACATTCTAATTTACAATTTATTGCTTCATCCTAAATTGCGTTTTACCAATGATTTTACAATTTTTTTATAAACAAAATAGCAATATTACTAGAATGTTAGGTTAATAGGTATTTAAATTTAAACGCATTCTTTTTCTAATAAGACAGTTCCCACAGGTGTAACAACCACCTAACAAACAAAGGGGAGTTTCCTTGTAGAAGTAATTGCAACATTAACATGAACAAAATACTATGGAAAGAATTTAAATAAGATTGAAAATATAAAAACAAAAATAAGAATATTTTTTTAAATAGGATGGATGGATATTGGGTATGGCTGTACCTACAACTACATATACTCAAATCATACGGATTACGCAGTTACAACTGTTACTAAAATAACTGTTATTTGGAACTATTACTCCATAGTAATAATAACAACTTGTTACTGTTACTAAAAAAAGTAACAGTTCACCATCCCTACTCTGAAGTCGTGTTTGAAGTGATTTCTGTTAAAATTAAGTGCAGTACACATTTGGACTACAGACGTTTAGAACGTTTTACATTTTAAAAGTTAGTGATACAGAAAAGTTAATTGTGCCGTTAAAACCAGGAGAAACGAATATCCAATAATATGATAAGAATGAATAGTTGTTTGATATACTTTGGGAAACTCACAGGTCATGGAGAAAGAACACGAATGCTTAAAGAATTGCAAGTTAAATATAAAAATATTACTTATGAAGTTGTAATGTTGTATTTAAATTTGTGTAAACACAGTTCGCCTAAAAAAGGTATTGTTGTGAAACCAATAATTAGTACCGAATTGAACTCTAGATGTCAATTCGGCTTAATAGACTTGTAATCACACAGCGATGGCGATTACAAATTCATAATGGTCTATCAAGATCATTTAACCAAGTTTGTCCAGCTACGACTATTAAAAACCAAGAGAGCGGAACAAGTAGCATATCAACTTCTTAATTTTTTTTTAGCATTTGGTGCTCACACTATGTTGCATTCAAATAATGGTAGAGAGTTCAGTAATCGAGTCATATCTAAACTATGTGCTATGTGGAAAGATTTTAAAATAGTGCACGAGAAGCCTCATCACAATCAAACACAAGGCTCAGTCGAAAGAGTCAATCAAGACATACGAATATGTTAATTTCATGAATGCAAGACAATGATTCAAATAAATGGTCAGAAGGCTTGTCATTTGTACAATTCGCCAAAAACACAACTTATCACGAAGGAATACAACAGAATCCATATGAAGCCCTATTTACCGTTAAACCAAAAAGGGACATATAGTAATCTCAAAAGTAGATGAATGCCACGTGACTTCAAATTTATGACGTCAGAATAAGTAATGTTGCCAGTTCTTATGTTGACATTTTATTGAGGTTAATTTAAAATTGGTTATGTTTTACATTCTTTTAAATAATTTTATAAGCGGTTTGTTCTATTAAAAATCTCTAGTTATACACAAATTTATATTTGTAAGATTGGCAGAATTAATATTTCAATCATCCGATTTGATACTTGATTTGTTTAATTAACTTTCGACTTTGCATTAAAGGTGAAATTGTTTTTACTTTGGATTAAATCAATATCAAATATTAATTTGGTTGATATTACAATTATTTGAGTTGATTGTAGAAATGTTTTTTATCTGAATTATCCCGACAGTAGTTATTTCATTGTTGTAAAATAATATTTATCATGGAACAACCAACAAAAGCAGAAGCTACATATATTTTGTGAATAATATGAACAATCAGTACTAACTATTAGCAGTTTTGGAACACGAATTCAATAAATTGTTTGAATGAACAAGTCGTCTGACAAATAAATTGCATTTATTTGAATTATTCCAACACTTCGATGTTTTATATATAATCTTTTTTTTTTGTTACATTACTACATAGGTATGGAATATAATTCTTGGAACTAAAAAACAAAACAGTTTAATATAATAGTTATTTCTTCTAGCAGAGATTATTTATTAAATTAACGAACAATGTTTGCACCTTGGTTCTGTTTCTTACTCTCAAGTCACCAGGTTCTCCTGCAATAACTTTGACCCAGACATCCTCGTATAAACTTATTAAATCTTTTTTTTTTTAAGAAATACTAGATGAAAAAGAGAACAATGCTACTGAAGACACAGAGAACATTGTTAATGCCAAGTTATTTATAACGAAAATAATAAAAACAGGAAACTAACATTAACAATTATTTTACATGCTACATTGAAAAACAAATGTGCATATTTTTTTAACAAAAATTTGAATGGTAGACAATTTGCATTTTAAATAGGGCATCATTAATTTATATAATTTTTTAATCAGTCAGAGTCACTATCATCATTTAAATTAATAATGAGCGGCGCCACGTCCCCGTCGTCGAAAGCTACTTCTCTCTTCCACCAATCTTCTATTATTTGTTCGCAATGTCGAACAGAATTTGCCCATGCATCTTCTGGCACCGCCATTAAAGCTTCTTTCCACATATTTAAGCAGCTTTCAACTGATTTTCCATCCCTTCCTATATGTTTATTGTAATAAGTTTTTGTAATTCCCCATATGAGTTCAATCGGATTGAATATACAATGATAGGGAGGGAGACGGAGTACCTTATGGTTATATTTTTCAGCCAATTGATCGGCTGCATACATTTTTTCAGGTTTATTCCTATAAATCAAAATTTTAGTTTATTCATTAACAGAAAAATATTAATTTACCTTTCAACAATGTGTAGTAACTCTTTCTTTAAGCAATTGATTTCAAATGAAACATGTTGTTCTTTTAACCATTTCTGGATATCTTCTTTTTTCCATCCTCTATTTGGAGTCTTCGTAACCTAAGTACTGTGGTATGGAGCATTGTCCATTATAATTGCAGAAGGTTTAGTTAAATTTTTCAGTAATTTATTCTCAAACCAATTCAAAAATTTGCTTGATTCATTTCCCGTGGTAATCTGAGTTTTTGGTCGAGGAACTAAATACCAAGTCTGCACCAGGAATAAATCCATTCTTATTACCGGCATGAAGTACAATATACCTATTTTTAACAAATTTTAATAATAGGCATAAGAAGAGTTTTATCTAAGTTACCTTTTGCCATCGACTTTGGTAGTTTTTACAGTTTTAAATCGTCATCCTGCCAAGAACGACCCACTGTACCATTTTGAAAAATCCAGGTTTCATCCAAGTAAACAAATTCGTAAGTTTTTGCTTTTTGAATTCTTAAATACTCTTTTAAGAATCGAATCCGTTTGATTACAATGTTTGGTAATTCCATTAAACCTCGTCTAGGATTATCTTTTTGGTACTTAAATCCTATGTTTTTGAGAACAGTATTTAATGATGTTTCACATCCTTTAAAAAGTTCGTCAGCAACAAGTTTCTGTCTCAATAATTGAACTGTTACAGGTTCATCTAAGTTAATTAAAATTGTTAAATTGAATTTTTACTAATTTTACAACTTACTATTTTCATACATTCTATAAATTGTGTTTCGAATAGCAACCTTAGCAAAATTATCAATGTTTGTTACTGGCCTTGAAAGTTTTCGTTTCAATTGAGAAGTACTCGGGATACTTTCATCGTTAACTTTCTGGGATGCTCGGTTTACGGTGGAAATACTTATCTTTAAGGCAACTGCTACACGCTGTAATAAAACTTAAAAAGTAATTTTGTTCTTAATTGTAATTAGTTAAACATACCTCTCGAACATTATTCAAAGATAAAAACGGTCCACCTGCATCACGTTCTTGCTCGAAAAATTCAATTAACGAAACTACCAACTCATAACCACGTTTTCCTAATTCCGTACCAGGCATATTAATAAACTAAACTCGCAAAATAAGTAATCAAGAAAATTGTTCTGAAAAGAACAGTTTTAATATAAATAAGAAACCAAAACGAATTTAACCTAACTTGACAATAATAAGTACGCGAAAAAGTGACAACACCGTGTTGTAATACCAACCTCTTTCTTAAAATTCATGCGAAAATAAACACAATCTTAAACTGTTTAGTGTGGTATGATTTTGACGTCATATGTCACGTGGCATTCATCTACTTTTGAGATTTCTATAGCATCGTCATCTTTCTCTTGCGGGCTAATTGCAAACATTGAAACCGAAGAACAGCTAGAAGTATACGTTAATACTTTCGAAGAAAATTTGGGTAGTGACCATATTAATGACCATTTTTCAGATAAAAGCAACGTAATGACTAAAATACCATTGAAGTTGATCCGCAGCTTAGCACGCCATCATCTCAAGCACTGACATCCGCAACCTACCACATCTTTACCTCATGCACTGACTGAACACCACGACCTGATTTCTTTAAAAAGAGTAGCCGCAAAAAAGAATCTTCTACTTCGAGCAACAAAAATGTTGCAAACTTAAAAAAAAAAGTTCCCTTCGGCCCAAATTGGTGATACTGTAAGAATTAAAGTTTCCGATGTCGACCGTGGTCGCACAGACTACAGAAATGTGTTAGCGGTTGTTGTTGGAATGATGGATTTAGACTTTAATAAACTAGCAAACAAAAATGGTACCTTAAAGCAACTTTTCACCCGTAATCAGTTCCTAATTTGTAAAGAAAAGTTACTTTCCACATATAAAATTTCAACCCAAGAAATCACGCTAAGAGAAGCAGTTTCTGCTAGTTCAAAAAGTGGAGGGCAAGGATTTACACGTTGTAACTGCAAAAGGAAGTGTTCCACGGCTAAATGCAGCTGTAAAGGCAAGGGGTTTTATGCAATTCGAAGTATCATGGTAGTTTAAGTTCTTGCAATAAATAAGATTGTCATACATTTTATTTGTTTATGTTTATATTTTAGTTTACCACTTCTTCATGTTTATTGGAAAAGTTTTCCCATGTTTAAACAAATAAATATAACCTATAACGTTTTATTTTTGTGTTCATTTAATAAAAAAAAAGTTTCATTATTTCAAATTTTAGTTTTACTTTTGTTAATATTATTAACATTGCTTAAATTTAAAAAAAGTGACCAATTTAATTAAACAAAATTGAAATTCTCGTAATTAAATTAATTATCTAATATGGGTCTGACATTAGAACTCGAGACAACATAGAACCGCAACAACCATTTGTTTTCTACTTTAGATTTTACGCTTAGAATATTCTAGTAAGATTTATTCTTTATTTAAGTCAGACACAAGATAATAGTCTGAACAACAGATAAGAGTAATGTACTCCTGTCGTGGTTGATATGTTATATGCCAAAGAAAGTTACAAGATAGAAAGTTACATTTACGAAAATATGTAGAACACAATAAGACCTACGAAAAAAGAAAACTATTACATATGTCACATGTTGACATTTACATGTTGCATTAGTCTCGCCCAGTTGTAACAAATCAAATCAGTCTACGACAAAAAAAAACAAAAATATCGAGTCAATGCCAGTTAACAGTTTCTTAATTATAAATTCGAACAGCTGATTGAAATATCACAACTGCTCTTAATAAACGCCCCCGACAACTTCAAATCAAACAATCAGTCGCATAGAGTAACCTAATAAGTTTTTAAATTGAAAACCCTTTCTATTGATTTGTATTCCATTAAAAACACGAGGGTCAAATTAATTAGAACGGTCCTTGCCTAAATTAATTTAGGAAACATATGTTTACACATGAAATTTATTCTACCATAAAAAGGTAGAGTTAAAATTTGTGACCAAAATTAATTAATGAATAATCAACGTCGATAAAAAAAACAAAATTTTGTAAACCAGCCTCGCTTGAAAATATCGATGATTAAAATTAAAAATGCAAGGGCTTCTTTCTGAAGCGACCGAAGCAATTTTCAACTAAATGCGATTTAGAAACTTTTTGTGCTTCGTGAATTAAACTTTGTAGAAACTATTCCAGCATTAAATGTTGTATTAAATGCAATTTAAAACGAAGTTCACGAACACTTTCAGCACAATGAACCTCTATAAGCAAATCAAAATTTTTCAACATTTTAAGGCGATAAGTTTTTCAATGCTTTGCTGATGAGCGTCAGATAATTAAACGAAAAAGATCTTTAAAAAGTAAATATTATAAACTTTGACCTCTTGTCAGATTTTACACGATATGATAATCCAACATATTTACTACCACTTGCCTTAACTTCCTTCGCAAGGCTGACAAAAAAACTCAAATTCGACTAGTTCAGATATAGGTACAAATAACTACAGAGTTCCATTAGACTGTTAAATTGTGGCATGAAAACTGCCCCTTGTAATGTTATTTTTATATTTTTCAGTACGTTATAATTTACTCCTAATACCTAGAGATGCGTAAACATATCCATAACGTTATGGATTTATTACGCCCTCTCATTACGCCTTCAAAACTTATATTTCTCTGTTTTTGTTTAGAATTAGATGATAAAAAATTTTCTAATTCGTTTTGTGCATTTTTTTCAACATATTTGGATATAATTCTTACACGTTCCTTATGATAAAAGAATAAACGTCAAATTATTTATTGTTATAGACTATTAGGTATACTTGTAGATTTAGTAAAATAGAAACTATTAAAAATTATTGTTTATTTTTAGTTATTAACTGTTATAAAATGAAAATGTGGAAAATGTTGTATGCACCACTGGCGTTACTGGATGATGATGCCCATCGAACAACATAGATCCCTCAGACCATACCCCCGGGGCTGTATCTCGTTACTCTCCGGGCATAGTCATCGTAATAACGTCTTTAGTGCACAAATAATATATTTAGCAATATAAAAATTTTATACTATTCTGCTTACAATCTGTAAAGGACGAAAAAAAATATTCTTCGTCCATTTCAGTGACTTTCTTAGAAATAGGTACATCGTTCACCCATCTCATTCCTGAATATATAAATTTCTATGCATTTTGTCTAAATGGAAAACAACTTATTAATCATACTTTTTCTGCGCTATACATTTGAAAATGCTGTATGCAATTTCATTCAAAATAAATTGGATTTATACTTATTGAAACTATTAACACTGAAACTTATAAATTACAAAATTTGTTTAAACCGATTTCGAGCGTTACTTTAGAAAATACAAGATTTTCAAGTGATTTTTAAAAAAAAAATAAGAAAAAACTGAAAATGAAATTCTCCCGCACTATTTACTGATAACAATATACTTATTTTTACCCAAAAATAATATATAGTAGTAAAAGTTGTTCGTTTTATTATGTATAGTTAATTAGTAAGTAATACACAGTATTACCTTTTACCTGAAAACATTCAACGCGAAACTGCTATTGACAATGAAATACCGAGCACATAACTTACATCTAAAAGACTAAAATCGTCTATAGTACCCAGGACAAAAATAAATTCAACGTCGTCTATGGAAGCAGACGCGATAAGACTGTAATAAGTTTCCTTAAGTATAACAACAAAAAAAACCAATTACGTTAGTCTGTTAAAAATATAACTAATAGAAAATAAATTACATTAAAATCGTGCTATAAGTATACATAAAAATCCCAAAAGGATACTGAAGTCAAGTCATTCAACGATGCAGTCAATTTTCTAATGGCAATTAATTAAATCAATGTACATAAAACAAGAAAACGCAATCATAACTGTCTTATACAACGACAAATAATTATATTGGAATCAATTAACCTCTTCATTAAATAGTTTTAATTATGCAGCATAAGATTACATTTTACAACGCGTCTATAATAAATAAAATGAATGAAATGAGAACATTCAACAATTAATTAAAAGTCGTAAATCTAAGAAGTATATAATACTTTCCTATTGACAAGGTCCATGACCTGCAGTAATCACTATATTATTCTTTTGAAAATATTTATACCCAGCTGATAAAATCACTTTTTTATTTTCTCATAAGAACAGCCATTGTAACTTATCTTAATGATCTTAAAGTAGTAATCAAATGCAGATTGCACATGCATAAGGCGTTGTCTTCATAGAGATTTATATTATTTCATGATGAAAACATAAATTAGAATAGTAAATTGGGTGTGTAATTTCATAGATTATTGTAATTTTAATTAAATTAAACTGTTGATTACAGGCGTTTTAATAATTACATTTAATCTTCACCCAAAAAACACATGTTAATTTATACGTTCAATCTAATTAGAATGCTTTCTTCAGAATGTTGTTTTCAGTGCGTAATAAAAATCTAAATAAAAAAAGTATCATTCATGAAACAGTTACTACAGTTGATGATAGTATAATTACTATCTATTTTTAATCATCTACACTAGTGGTTCCCAAAGTGGTCCCTACGGACCCCTTGGGAGCCCCGGTCTCCTTAAGGCGGTCTGTGGAAAATTAAAATTGATTTGGAGCTCCCTGAACAATGTCAGGAGGTACTATTTTATATTTTTTTTGTTTATTTCGTTTGCTTTCACGAATAACCAAATTCGCGAATGTTTGAAATTACTGTATGATTATATTCTGTTGTTAATTAATTTTTGAATTATTTATTTTTCTTGCAAAATTAATTGGTACACGAGTACCTACACAATATGTGATATTCACATGAAATTTGATCCTTACATCTCAAGTAATTAATTTAAGAAAGCGTTACATTGCAGCATTCCATTTAAAAAAATTATTGTAAATGATGCGTTGCAAATAAAAATTTTGATATACAGGGTGTCTCACGGTAACTGTAAAAGCTAGAAATATGAAATTTTGCACATGCGACATGCCGTGTTTAATCTATTAAATAAAAATTTTTCCAAATGGCAGAACTACCAGAAATACCGGAATGCTAAAAATAATCGGCGTATTAACTGTGATTGTTGAGGAAAAAAAAATTTCACTTACAAATTTCCAAATCTTGTTTAGGAAATAAAATCGAAAATCGAGAGTGCTGAAAGTTACGGAAATGGGATTTTAGGTTCTCAATGTTAAAAGATCGAGACACAATTGTCTGTAATGGATATTAAAAAATTGCCTGCGGTTACGTAGATCTATTTGACGTTATTTCCAGATCTAAGAAAAACTTTAAAAAAAAGTTTTTTTCACATAAAATGCCTATTTAATTATCAGTCCGTTCGATGCATAAATAAATTTCCTTTAAATTGATACACCATGTTCCTATACCTAAAATCAATGATTACAGAGTTATTATCTTTTGACATTGAGCTAAAATCCCATTTTCGTAACTTTTACCACTTTCGATTTTCAATTTGATTTCCTAAACAACATCTTAAACTTTTTCAGTAAAAAAATTATTTTTTCTAAACAATCACAATTGATACACCGATTATTTTTAGCATACATACTACACAAGAATGTGAAAAAAAATTGTCTGGTTTGTATTTAAAATAAAAATGTTGATGCTCCCTCCGGTGTTTCCGGAAGTGCTGCCATTTGGAAAATATTTTTATTTAATAGATTAAACACGGCAAGTCGCATGTGCAAAATTTCAAATTTCTAGTAGGTATTAACAGTTCTTGATATACTTCTAACCGACGGTCACCGTAAGACACCCGGTATATGCTTTCTTATATCTTTTTGAGTCACTTTTTTTCAGATAACTGCATGAGTGAGCCGAAGAAAAACTGCAGAAAATAGTACTTTACCTATGTACCTACATAATAAAACGATGTCAAACGATTCAATGAAACATTCTAAGCTTAAAGAACATTTAATAAAAATCCGTAGTGACAAAAAAGATAAGGATTTAACGTTTTTTCAAACAAACAAAGAAAAATATTTGAAAACACCGACATTGCAAAAACTCATAGGGACAACATCTAAGATGTACTGCACGAAGAAAGATCGACGAAAAGGCTCAGTGTGTATAAAACTCTTTATGTGACTACTTAAAAACATCTGAATTCTCTGTACAGTTTGACGAGTCAACATTACTAGAAAACAAAGCTTTACTTTTAGCTGATGTGAAATTTGTAAAAGAAGAAAAATTTTCCCAAGAATTATTATTTGCTAAATGGTTGGAAACTGATACGAAACGTGAAACGATATTTACTGAATTAAAAAGATTTTTTGATGCAAAAGCTATACCCTTGGCTAATATAATATCCGTTACTACCGACGGTGTTCCGGCAATGGTAGGATGACACTGAGACTTAAAACTATACCAAATGTATTATCGGTACATTATATCATTCATCGACATCATTTGGTCGCCAAAAACCTTAGTGAACGTTTGCATGAATCACTACATTATGTCATTAGAGCAGTTAATAAAATCAAAAGAAATGTCTTGAATGAGAGATTATTTGCTCAACTTTGTTTGGAAAATGATGATGACTATAATCGTCAACTACACAGAAATACGTTGGTTATCTAAAAGTGCATGTTTGGATCGCTTCTATTCGCTCTTTGATTCAGTGTTGGAATTCCTAGGAAGTAAAGATAATGATTTGCGGCACAATTTAATTATCTCAAAAAATGACATCGCTTATATAACTAATTTATTTGCCAGATTTAACTAAACTAATTTGAAACTACAAGGTGACAAATTAAAAATTTAATCAAAGCTAAACGTCTAATATCTGCTAAACATTTGGTGTACAAACAAAACTTGAGAAGAGAATGTTTTCAGTTTCCAAATTTCTTAAAATTGCAAAGAGATGAAATTTTGATTGCTTATTGCGAACACTTAACAGCGCTTTATTCGGACATTAACCAAAGATTTGAAGACATAAAAAAAATATCAGTTTATTGACTAGGTTTGTAAATAATCAATGCAAAAAAAACTTACCTTCAGAAACCGACAGGTTAGACGTTGTAACCTGAAAATAAAATTAATCAGAAATATTTGATCAATATGCATAATGTACATAATACAGTCAGAATGATCATTTTAAATAAGATCGCAATCCCCAATCGTCTTCGAAAACCCAATCGCCATTATCTATACTAATAAAGAGGTAAAGTTTGTAAGTTTGTATGTATGAGGTAATCTTCAAAACTACTCATCCAATTTTTAAAATTCTTTCACCAATATTTAGAATGGATTTTCAGGGTCAACATAGCCTATATATTATTTCGTTAAAATAAAGTTAACACACAAATTGATAAAATATTAGTAAAAATGATGTATATTTAAAATTATTCTTGATATGTCACAAGAATCTTAAGTAAGTAATCTTAAATTGTTATCGATATACACTTGCTTATCATCAAAGGCATTTTATGTAGCTAAATATGACTTTTACAGAACATTGTTTAGACAAGTACTTTAGATGTTGCGATCGTGTTTTTCAAAAACAAAATAAAATACGCTTTGGTGCAAGCGGGTAGCGAAGAAGGCGCGTTCGTCTACGCGCGGCGCAGCCGTGTGGTAGGTGTGATACGCTTCGTACGTACGTGTCCAGAATTGTTAGGGAATGCAAAATTAATGGCATAAGTAACTTTGTCGTTTTCTTTACATGTCAGTGAATTAACATAAGCAATACATAAAAATTAAATAATTAGAAAATTAACAATTATGTGATTTTTGAATAGATATATTTAGTGATGTTTGATGTATTATTGATATTCTTATAATAATCTCGCGCATATGTATACCGCTTTCAACACAAGAGTTAAGCGAAACTTTAACTTATACTACAAGCAGACACGGTAATAGGAAAAATGCAACAAAAACTCCACTCGAGCGAAACAGCGCGGGTAAGCTATTGTTTTATAAAACCACAAGATGAACATTCTTCTTTGGATAGAAATACGGCTAGGGCTCAAAAGCGATGCTGGACTAATAACGTTAAAATAAGCAAAACCTAGTTTTAAAACGGTTAAGCAAATCATCTTCTGCTGCTGAAACTTCTACTTTGACTGACGTGGTTCATACAAACAGAGCTGTAGGAACAGCTAATTTAGCGTATACAAAACACCGATCAAACAAAATTATTGAAAATGTATGGTATAAATCATCTAACCGATGTTCAGGTCCAAGGTAAACATTTTTGCCCAGAACCAGTTCGCAAATCTAAATTTGAACATTCCTTTAGATCCAGTTAATGTAAAATTTAGTTAAAAATAAAGGTACAATGTAGTCCTTTATAGACAAAAAATATTGTAGCAAATTTTGTTATTAACTACTAATTTATTTCAACTACTAAAAATATGTTTTACTTATACTAGAAATATGTACACTTGTAAATTAACCGAACTAATTAAATCTAATAATATTTAATAAAAAAAACACACTAATTAGGATAAGATAACGTCCGCGGATAGCTTCACACACTTGTTTACACTAAAATCACGTACAAGATTATTATCTGTATATTTATGTACACACACGCGCTAACGACTTATTTATTTAGATTTGAATAACCTTCTTAACACTGCTGTATTCGCATTACGGCAATAACTGACCTACGATTTGTTTCTTCGGTATATATACACATTTTGAAAATCATTCTCGAGTGTTCCATATCTTTCGATATACGTTCTAGAAAATGGATAACAACTTCGAGAAGGCTCTTGAATTTGCAAATAACTTCTCGAACGTTTCAATATATAAGTGCTACTCATAATTTTAGACATAAAACTTTCACTATAAAATAAATAAAAATATAATGTTGCCACAATAAAACACAAAATTTAAATTTATTCAGAACATACTTGCTCGTCAACTAAAATAAATTCAACCAGTACGTCCAAAGATTATTTCAAAAGCATTACCAATATCAACAAAACCACCAAAAATCTAAAAATAAATGTAAAAAACTCTATTGGCTTAAGTCATTCAGCTAGAAACAAGTTGACTGACATATTAAAGCTTTGAAGTAGACTATCAGAAAACTCAACGCTATTTACATTTCGATTTTTACCAAATTAGATTTTAGATTTCACTAGGTATTACTTTATTAGTCATCGTTTGCTCCGTTTCTTTAGCATTTTCTGCAAATTAAGAATGTAATTTAGCTTCATTTAGCTCAAACCATTCTTTGAGATGCTTTGCACTAATACCTACAGCAGTACGCAAATCCTGTTTTGCAACCCATTCTTCGGTTTCACTTCAATCATAGCTTTTTCTATGATGATTAGATTAAACTGGAACAAAGTTCCATAAATGGACAATGAAAATACCACGTCATTTAAGTTTAATTCTTTGAGGCATTTCTTGATATCACCGCTTTCAGAGATATTTTTAAGTAACAACTTTTTTATACAATGATTTCATTTTTCAAGTGACATTCTGGTCCATCAGTTAAAGAAAAGATGTACAGTTTGGTGGTAAGAACATTGTTTGAATTTTTCTATACTCAATCGAAGTTCTTCGCTGAAATGACCTAATGCATTGTCCAGTACAAGAAGACCCTTTCGGACTAGTTGAATCGTTTCGTAAATTTCTTTAGTTCTAAAACAAAGTCTTGATAGAACCACTGGCTTTTGTAGACCACTGGCAAAGATGCATCTTTAAAAACTCTAAGATTTTTAGCTTTGCTGATCACCAACAAGTCGAGTTTGTTGCTTCCGCTTGAACATGACATAAAAATTATTCTATCATTCCTTACTTTACAAGTAAATACGCTTAATTCTTGTCCCGCATTTATCGGCGTTGTAAACTTAATTCGGCTGAATCGCTAGATGATATATTTGCACTGCACCTTTGTCATTAGAAAGTATTGATAGGAAACGGACGCTACATTTCTTTTTAAATTTCTTCAACCACACAATACTGACACGAAAATCATGTTAGTTGTAGTTTTCGGATCAACTCTATTGCCTTCAGAATTCCCCAGAGATGTTTTGAACGTTCTTAAATGAACCACTGTACGGAGCGATTTGTATTTGTGGGCAGTCAAAAAATCGTATAGTTTTATGTACACCTGGTCTGAACTCTATCTTCTTCAAGTGTACAAATATCTTCGATCGTGCACTATTGCATGCCCAACACCGTATTATATGCTTACACACATTTCCGTCACTATCTAACTTCTTCAAAACTTATATCTTTTCTTTTAATGGCAATATTTTGTCCTCTCTGTTAATCGCCATCTTTGACATTTGCGATTTGCTTGGAAAACACGCGCTGATATACACGTATCTGTCAGAACTAAGATACTAGAAGTGCCGGTATCCTGAAATGCTGGATTAGAGAGATTCTACTTGTGGTATTGTTATTATTTTGCAGGTTCGTTTGTTTAAGTTGTGGCACAATAATTACACATCTACACCGTAATTCACAACCGAATAATAGGAAAAAAACATTTTTTTCTTTTTCTTTGTGTGATTTTATTCAGCCATTTTGGATTACACAATGTTAACTACAACGAACATAATATGCTAATTATTACACGTTTTTTTACGCTGTTGTCAGGTTTACAATTTTTATTGATATATACAGATATACAACATCCCTTCCATACTAAATTTTTTTTTAACGGTATCGCGCTGGCATTTTTCGGTTTCGCTCAGGGTTTCTACGGGGTGTTGCTACTTTGTCCTCTTCTATCTTTTCTGCTTCTTTTATTGCTGCTCTTGTTATTTCAGTATCATCTATCTCTTCTATGATTCTTGTATCCGGCTGATTCAAGATTATTATATCTTTTGTTTCGTTCAAATCGGGGTTGTCGATAGTTGTTGGGAGTAGATTTTGTGTTTCTATCAGAGTTGTATCCATATCGGGTGCTGTCGGTACGTGGGTTGTTAAATTATCACTTCTTGGTCTTAACTGATCAGCATGTTTTCGTTTGATTTGGCCACCCATGTCTACCAAATATGTATGAATAAATTCCAGTCTTAGATGTAATCGTTCCTGGAACTGATCCTCTTCCTATCGGATTGTTAACCCATACTGGTTGGTCAATGTCGTATGTTAATTCTTTTGTTTTTTTGTCATAATATAATTTTTGTTTTGCTGTTTCGTATTCTTGGTTTCTTCCTACGTCTGGTTTAAGTTGATCGAATATTGTTCGTAATGGTCTTCCATACATTAATTCGCTAGGTGCTCTTCCTGTCGACCGTTGAATGATATTTCGTTGTGTTAGCAAAAATTGGTTTAGTCTTATGTTGAAATCGTAATCGTCTTTACTCGCATTCATTCTCTCTTTAAACGTCTTTACTGCACGTTCTGCAATGCCATTGGATTTGGGATGATACGGAGTAACTTTAATATGTGTTATTCCGTTTGAAGTACAAAAGTTTCCAAATTCATCTGACGTTAATTGCGGACCATTGTCCGATACGATAAATTTAGGAATTCCTAGTCGCGCAAAAATGTCACGTAGCACTTTAATAGTCTTTTCAGAAGTTATTTTGTTCATTGGTATAACCTCTAACCATCTTGTATAGGCGTCAATTGCAATCAAAAACATTTTGTTTTCGAACGGACCCGCAAAGTCGATATGAACGCGCGACCAAGGTTCTGGTGGGGCATACCATGGATAAAGTGGTACCTGTGTAGTGTTTTGTTTTGAACTTTGGCACGAATTACATTTTTGTGCAAAATCGATTATTTGTTTATCTATGTTTGGCCAGTATATGTGCATTCTTGCCATTGATTGCATTGCACAAATTCCCGGGTGTCCATCATGCAACATTTCTAATGCTTGTTTTTGTAATGCTTGTGGAATACAAAGTCTTCCTTTCCATAATAAAATGTTTTCTTCCACAGACAGTTCTTCTCTTTTTTCGTAAAAACTTAAAAGATCAGTTGTTAGTGTATTTTTATCAGGCCAGTGTGTTCTAGTATATTTCATTTCTTTATTTAGCATGGCGTCTGCCGTTGTTTTATTACAAAGAATTTTCTTCGAAATTGGTAAATGTTTTAGTCTCAGATTTAATAGATGTCCTCTTTTTGGTAAACCTATTTTTTCATTCTCCGTTAATTCTATGTCTGATAATGGCAATCTTGATAATACGTCTGCAGGAGCATTATCTTTACCAGGCTGATACAAAATCGTGTAATTGTAACTGTTTAAAACCATGGCCCATCTCAGAAGTCGATTGCTTGCAATTTTTGGAGTGTTTCGGTGTTCACTAAAAATTCTCTCCAATGGTTTATGGTCTGTTAATAACGTAAAATGTCTACCATAAAGATATTGATGAAATTTTGTTACAGCGTATACTATGGCTAAAGCCTCTTTGTCTATCGTAGCATATCTGGATTCTACTTCTGTTAACGTTCTTGACGCATACGATATTGGCCTTAATGTATTGTCGCTGAATTTGTGAAATAGGACCGCTCCTAATCCATTTTCTGATGCGTCTGTTGTTAAATACACCTCTCTCTCGGGTTCGTAATGTACTAATGTGTCGTTTGATGTTAGTTGGTTTTTTAATGTTGTAAATATGTTGTCATCTTGTTTATTCCACTGCCACTTAACACCTTTCTTGAGTAGTCTGTGTAAGGGGATGCATGTTACATGAAGGTTTGGTATGAATTTACTGTAGTAGGTTATTGAACCTAAAAATGATCGTAACTCTGATACATTTGTTGGAGTCGGCATATCTCTAATTGCTTTTATGTGCCCATCTGTTGGATGTAATCCGTGTTTGTCTATTCTGTGTCCAAGAAAAACTATACTATCTTGTAACCAAGCGCACTTTGAAGACTGTGTTCTGATTCCTGCATCGTACAATCGTTGTAGTACTTGTTCAATTCGCTGTATGTGTTCTGTTTTGCTGGTAGCTGTTATTAAGATGTCATCCAGGTAACAAATTGTTCCATCAATTCCAGATAAAATTGTATCCATCGTTCTTTGAAAATAAGACGGTGCGAACGATATCCCAAATGGTAGTCTTTTATACGCAAAATAACCTTTGTGAGTTGATATGATGAGGTATTTTCGCGATTCTGGGTGTACATTCAGTTGTAGATATGCATCGCGCAAGTCGATTTTTGTAAATTGTTATCCACCAGCTAACTTGGACATGATGTCTTCAAACCGTGGTAAAGGATACTCATCTAGTTGTACGTGAGGATTGATTGTTACACGAAAATCTCCGCAAATCCGTACATTCCCGTTCGATTTGACTGCGACTACTATTGGCGTTGCCCATTCTATAGTTTGATTGGTATTTACTGGTTCTAATACATCTTCTGTTATTAATCGGTTGAGTTCTGCATTTACTTGCTGTTGTAATGCAATAGGAACTGGTCGAGGTCTAAAAGCTTTAGGAGTTACTTCCGGTTTTATGTTAATTTGCACACTATGTCCGTTTATGGAGCCCAATTTTCCACTAAAGAGTTCTTCGTATTTTGTTAAAATACCATTAGTGTCTAAGTCCTTGTTTTGTTCAGTTCTTTTAGCTTTTTCGTTAATTTCACATATCTTTGCGCCTGGTGGCATTTGTAATTTAAATTTCATGCACCAATCCAAGCCAAATAATGGAATGTCATTTTGTTCAACCACGTATACTGTTAGGAATTTTGTTTTATTAAAAGCCTCGACGTTAACTTGTGCTGTTCCAAGTGTTTTTATTTCAATATCTGTGTATGCGACCAAATTTTGTGTTGGTTTAAGGAGTGGTGAGCCAATCTTTAACCAAAGTTTTTCACCTATCACTGAATATGCAGCACCTGGGTCATACAGCATTTTTACTTGTTTGTCATTTATTGTAACTGGTAATAGCACTTTCTTTGGAGATCCTAGACACCTAATGTTTGATGTGTTTGTTGATGTTTCGGAATCACTCGAGTTTGGTTCATTCGTACGCAGACATCTTGTTTTAGTTGGATTTGTTCTGTTATATGCCCTTGCATGTTTTTGATTTGTATTTATGCACCTTTGTTTTAACTCTACATGCCCAGAAGCAATGCATACCTTTGCAAAATGGTTTAAACATCCACATGCACTACATTGTTTACCCTTTGCCGGACAGTCGTTTATGTTTTGATGCCTTTCGTTTCCGCAAAACATACAATTCTTAACATTTTTTGTTTTATGTTCATTGTTATTGGTTTTACGATTTTGTTTTGAACGATTTACCTTTGATAGTTGAATGCGGTTTGTATTTACTGATTGAGTGTTTGTTAAGTGTGTTAACCGTTTTGATTGAATTTCTGCTTGTTCCAGTTTGACAGCTGTTGCCTCTACTTGAGCCAGTGTTGCATCATTTGTTTGATGTTGCCGAATAATTTCTTGTTGCCACGAATTGTTGTTTAATCCGATTACTAATTGATCTCTTAATCGTTCATTTAAAGTGTCTTTGAAATCACATTTTCCTGCTAATGCCCGTAGCACCGAAAGATATTGTGTAACCGATTCGTTTTGATTTCGCATCCTTAGTGTGAATTGCATTCTATCAGCAAGAACGTAAGATTTCTTTCCGTAATATTGACATAAAACTTCTTTTATTTGATCATATGTTTTTGATAAAATGTTTTCCGGTTTAAAATTATCAACTAATAATTTAAATGAGTCTGCTCCTACCTTTGTTAATAGCAAGTTTCTTTTTTCATCAGCTGTTACCGTACCATATAATGTTAATTCAACTTCAAAACGCTGAATGTAATAATCCCAATCTTCCTTCTCCGGTATAAATTTGTCAAAGTTCAAATTCTTCAATGTTGATACTTCCCTTGTTTGCGGTTCAACTGTTGTTACCTCCATTGTTTGTTTATTTGCCACTATTAACTTAGTCACCTCGTCGCCAAAAATGTGGTATTGTTATTATTTTGCAGGTTCGTTTGTTTAAGTTGTGGCACAATAATTACACATCTACACCGTAATTCACAACCGAATAATAGGAAAAAAACATTTTTTTCTTTTTCTTTGTGTGATTTTATTCAGCCATTTTGGATTACACAATGTTAACTACAACGAACATAATATGCTAATTATTACACGTTTTTTTACGCTGTTGTCAGGTTTACAATTTTTATTGATATATACAGATATACAACACTACTCTATTCTATTCTAAAGAGATACGAATGAAAAAAGTAAGACCAGGGTTTTTCTGTTATGTAAAATTAGTATTACTACATGTTTTCGTTGTTCTTTTACAACAAATCGGTAGCAACCTCAAAGACATTACAAATTTTTGAAATGACATGCTACTGACAGATGTTACAAATTTCGTAGATATACCAAGTGACCAACGAAATAATATAACAACACATGAAGATTTTATTCAAATTGAAGAATTTGCAAACAATTTCGTTGAATGCATAGAAATACAATTAAATAATGATATATAAATTAAAGAATCAACTTTGAACTATCAAAACAGGAAAAAGTATTACTTATCACAAAAATTGTCTAATTTATTGTAAAAATAAAATAACTAAGGTTTTATTGAATTGCCTTTGTTTTGAGCTTTTCACATTATCTTAGCGTGAAAACTGTAATAGCGCTGTGCCTTTTTTGTTATGCTTATTTTTATAAATATCAATAAATCAATATCGCCAAGTCTTTCGCAAACTCACCCTAAACACTGAATAAAATCACGATACTTGTCTTAGGATACACGATTTGACGAAACTATAAATAAAATCTATAACGTCCGAGAAACGAGCAGAGCTGTGGGGAATAGATAAAAGAATTAAGAAGATTGGAATTACTTATTAATATAAGTTGATGTATTCGCTTTTGCACAAAAGCTGATTTTAACAGGCTAATACTCTTAAAGAAGCGTTCATTAGCTTCTTAAACAAGGGATCAAATCTAATCAATGACAACAACAAATATAAATAGCATTCTGATAAATTCATACAATATTTGTATTTGATAAAATTACAAGAAATCAAAAAAAAAAACCTTTTTAATTTGAGGTGGCATAATAATTCGAAAGAGGTGTGTCCCGAGATTATGTAAGCAATTCTCACCATTTTGTTTTGTCATCAATGTGTATTCATTTATTGATTTTGGAGAACTAGTTTAGAATAAACTCGTATAATTGATTTATAAAGCACCGATGATATATGGTTTCCCTGTTCAAATACATACAACATCAAAGCAATAAAAATAATCGTTAAGAGTTGATGTATTGCCCTTACTTACATCATCAATATTTTCATTTAAATTTGAGCTTAAAGAATATGTGTGGTGTAAGAAAATAAATCTTGGTTTATAAAAACTAAACATATACGAAAATATAGTTAACTAATTTCTATTGATAAATAAACATCGTTGCAACAAATTTCTTCGCCGTATCGAAATGAGATGTAGTGCTAATGATATAAATATATAATCGTTAAATAAAAACAAATCCAAGTAAACACCGTTAAGCAAAAAACGATGATCTAATAATCTAGTAGAAGTATTCCACCAATTATTTCATGAATATTGCTCCTTTTAAAACACTTGCCACGTGTATATTACTAAGATGTAGAAACCATGATGTTGGTTTGCAGATTTTACAACCGCAAAAATCTCAAACTGTAATGTTTGAGTGCTCAAATTTGTCAGCATAATTGTTGCAATTAGTGCCACAGGCAACTGAGCTGCTATTTCGTTCTTTTGAGACTCGTCAACACGGGGAATACTCTGATGTAATTTCTACAATTATACTAAACAAATATCTATAGTTATAACTTTCATTTATATAAAAAAAATTAAATTCCACAAACCAACTACATGTCAATAATCCACATGTGGCTAGTCCACAAAAGAGCATTTACCGCATTTTAAAATTAAATATTATCTAAAGAAAATAAGTACGACAGAAGTTCAGTGCACTACTAGTAAATTATAAAGTAACTAAGTTGTAAACACAAAACTAAAACAAAAAACATAGACAAATTTTAAAAGTCTTAAAAATGTTATAACTGATTACTGATTAGTATTAATGAAAATAACAAAAATACAGACGCAAAGTTTTATAAATATAGATATATACTAGATGTAAAGTAAATGGAAACCACTTAGAAAAGAACAATATAATAATAAATTTTTAAAAAATTTCCAAAAAAGAAGAAAAAACCTATTAATTATAAACTGGAGATTGATAAAATGAATTAAGCTGGTCATAATAAGTAAACGGTCAACAAACACTTCCTTATAGGTTGTAACAATGACTGCTCAATTTTTCTGTTTTTATTTTTTAATTTTTTTCTTTCCATTGACATTCAATAATTTTTTGTGTTGAAAACACTTATATGATGCTTGATTCGAAGGTTCGTGTAACGAAACGATGAAACGCCCAGATGAAACAAATCTGGAACTTGCGGTGGTGTCCAATTTCACACTTCATATCTCGTATTTTTCGAATGCAATGTTTATTATTATTAAACAAGATATTCCTTATGATTCGTTTTATGTTTTAAAAGTATAATAAGTCTTAATTTCACTCAGCAGTGATAAAAAATAATTATAATAATTGCAGAATTAGATCCGCGCGAGCTTCCGCATTGTACGCTGCAAAAACGGTACAATATAGATGAAAATTGCACATAAACAATTGATTGAGCACAAAATTTACTACAAAAAAGTCCGCGGGAGTGTATAATTATATCTAATAGTTTAAGAGTTACAGAATTTTAATGTAATGTAAGACATTGTCGAGCAACTTTGCACATTTGCATCTTCTAAACTATTGAAGGTAATTGTACCCTTCCGCAGACTTTTTTATAGTAAATTTTGTCCTCTATAATAATAATGTTTATGTGCAACTTTCTTCTGTCTTGCACCGTTTTAGGGTAATAATTTATTGGTTATTTTAGGTTATTAAACAAATCATTTCAATACAAAAATTGTGGCGGTTTCGATGCTGGTGTAATATTACGACACCGACAAAGCTACCCTTAGCCGCAAAAAAAGCCACGGTGGTCACCAAAAGCAACTCGACCGAAACACACATGTTCTAGTAAACCGATAATTTATGTTAAAATTTTAAAATGCGTAAACGAAATAATTTAATAAACCTGATTTATAAAGTTTTATAATAAAAAATATCAGTAATTACTAGTCTAAATCATAAATGATTTCATTGTAAAGTTATCAACATAGGACGAAAGTATGTAAAATAAAATTTCAGTAAATTTTGAATGTTGAAATTGTATTAACAGTCAAGCAATTGTAAAGATTATTAGCTTTATAAATCTGTTAGCACTAGAGAAAGGATTCATGTTAAAGTAAAATTCATCTCTTTAATGCTTTTTTATAGTCAGTACCGCATTTGTTTAATATTAATAGGAAAAGAGATTGTAAAATCAGTATAACAAGAAGAATTTAATAAAAAGGCATGTCGATTATTTCGCCTCGCGAAATGTTTTAATTGCGAGTCCAATCTGCTGTAAGTTAATTTAGATATGACAAGGAATCGCGAACGCGACAAACTGTTGAAATAAATTCAATTTTTAATCTGTGGATGCACATTTCCAAAGATAAAATCTCCACTTTGCAGATTTTTACATCTGAAAGGATGTGACAACGCTCGAATCGTGTCATAGTCTTAGAAGCTGTAGAACTGTGAACCGCCATAAAACTCAGGTAAAATCCAGTAATCATTTAGTTTTGTTGTTTTTTTAAAAAAGCGCATCAACTAGTTAGAGTGTGGTGAAGCAATTGTCAGGAATCACGCGATATAAATTGTTTATTTAATCATTGAATAATTTATTTAATCCAAACGTATTCAATCATTGTCTGGTTAAATTTCTAAAAGTTCCACTTTGGCTCTAAAATTGATTGTGTCTAGAGAAAATTTTACATTTATCCGAATGCTTTCAAACGTATCTAAGCCAGCAGAAAATGAGTCAGTGGACGTGAACCTCAATTTTTCGACCTTTCCTACATAAGATGCTTGTGAGCGCAATATTATCATTTGAGCTTTGGTGACTTTTTCCCTTAAAAATATTTTGTGTCAAATAAATTTCGATGTTTTAAGATTTTGTTGCTTGCTTTGTGTTTCTTACCGTACATCACTTGCAAAGAGAACTTAAGCGTTACCAATACCCATTTTTGTGCTTCTCTACAAAAATTTTCTATAAAAGATGTACCCTCCAGTTTGCAATCATTTCGCAGTAAACTATTACATACTATTAAAGCTATAAATGAGAAACAACAGCCGGGACTGTTTGCATTTAGAGTTTTTAATACTAATTCAAAGCCGATCACAATTTCCATTCCTCTTGGAGAGATAAGGAGCAAACAAATTGAACTACAAAAATAGAAAAAATTAGTGACGCCGGCTTGTTTACATGCCATGATGTTTGTTCGAGTGCATGGATTTAAGATAACCCGATCGGGTTTCTCTTTAGATATGTCACTGGAAGCTATGTTTTAACAGCGCGCAGCAATTCTTGATAATGAACGGCCTCGCTCATGATTTGTTATGACAAATAATTCTTTATAAGTCATTGGTGTTGCTGATTCATCATCTTCCAGCGATGAAGAAATTATGGGAAACAATTCTCAGGCATTTCATAGACAAATGTTAAATACAAACAATTGGTGAATTATCATACGACTCTATTCTCGTTTAATATGTACCTAGAATACTAGTTATTTGTGTTTTTAAATTTTTTTATTACTTATGTATGCATTCTTATTTTTGAAAATTGTAATAAACCTTGTTCATTATATTACGTATTGTGTTTGTTTTCAACACCTTCCGATAATTGCAAGATTTGCCATATCTGTGAATTTTTATTATACATTACTTGTGAAGTGTTCGTAAAACCTTCATGTACTTTGTTATTTTTTGACATTTTCATTTTTTATTATTTTTTGGGTTAACACTTAATAAGAATCACCTATAACGTAAAGTTATCCATGCTCTTGATGCGGTAGATTGCTCCGCTTTAACCTACTCTTGTAATGTTATCTGTATTACTTAGTTGTTCTTACCATATGTTGTTGACTTACGAGCTTTTAATAAATTTTCAGTGTTCTGATGAAGTACTTGCCCGTAGCACGAAACGTTGCCACAAAAATAGACTAAAGTGATTTGTTTTGCCCCTCCTAAGAAAAGAATTTTAATTTAATTACTGGAGAAAAACTAAGTAAAGCAACCCTGCATTATAAGAGCATAAACAAGCAAAAGCTTAAACAAAGCAATACTTGACGAGGTATAAAAGTACACTAAAAGAACACTAGTAAAAATAGCAAAAGAGGTTTGTTCCATAGTGAAAAAACCAAGAAGTAGAACTACGATAATTCAAAGAGATTAAAAGTTTATCTATGGGCTATATTAGAGGTCGGCAACGTTTCTAGAATTAATAGCCATTTTTCCCTAGGGTAATACATTATTTTTTACATCGTTAATATGTATTAGAAAAAAATATATAACCGTTATTTGCTGTGAAACATGTATTAATTTATTATAAAATCAAAACATTCTTTTTTGCGTAAAATAGAACTATTTAATTACTTAAGAACCACAAGTATGATTCCACTGTGCTTCTTGCGAACCGCAGGTTGCCGACCCCTGGTTTACATCATCAAACCAAAAATTTTGGATAAAATCGAACGTTTCAAGATAATAATTGACCAACCTCGAAAAAAAATAAAGGAAATAAACTTGACAACTGTTCAGCCCATGGAGATCTCCCAAAATTGAAAAGCATATTGTAACCCCGAATACGATATCCAAACGCCATTAGATCAAAGAATAATAAAAAACTTTACAAGAAAAAAGTTTTGCGTCAGTTACTTCGCGACATCAAAGGTAAAAATCCTACAAAAATCAACGTGCTTGATGCCAGGTGGATGTCTTCAAAGGCCTGAACCAATTTGAAGGAAAAAGTAATTGAAAACTGTTTCAAGAAAAGTGGGTTTAAACGACAAAATCAGGAAGACAAAGAAAGAGTTGAAGAAGACAGTAGTGCTGTTGATATACTAACTGATAAATATGAAACTCCTAAACAATGAAGCAAAGTTACAATATTCCTTAACGTTAAAGAACTTGCATTAGAGGAGTTTGTTAGCTTTAACAATGATCTGGCTACATGCCGTGAGCAAACAGCATCGCATCCGAAAGACACTAAAGGAGATGGCAACGAAAACAATATGTTACAGTTGCTACTTCTCCCTCCCTACTACCGCTACCATCTCTACAACATCCGAGGGCAATTAGAGGGTTTAAAAGAAGACTCCCGAGCTGAAGAAATGACTCTCTCTTGGAGCAGAGTCAAGACACCTCGCTGACTAGTCAAGGAGACGTGAGCCGCAAAAGTCTACATTGCTTAATGAACACCTGAGACTGGGTGTCCAGCTCACGCTTCCCTCGCCTCCTCCGCTACCGCTGTTACTACGTCGCCCCACGACGATCGCATCGCCGCCCGCAACCATATCTACGTATCCGGCCGTAACAACCATCCGCGTCGCCGTTGGTCTGACCTGCGTAGCAGTAGTCCGCCCGGAAGCCGCCGTCCGCGTCGCACACCGCCTACAGCCGTGTTCGCACCTGAGGTCGCCTTTTCCGTCGCAGCACGCGCTGTAGCCATCGACCATCGCCCTCCTTCGCAGCAGCTACGAGCCTACGAGCAGCCGCACCACGCTACCCGCCATGGTCCCGTTACGATGCCACCGCTGCCTTCCGTTGTTGGTGTCCCATCGCACAACACCGGGTGTAGTGACAGTGACCACGTTAGATACGACATTTATACTGTATAATTAGCTTTAGTTTATTTATTCTAAATATATAATAATATATTATCATTCCCCACAATAATCATCTTCATCACCTACAGGCCACCACCGGACTGTCGCTGACCGCAGCTTACCGCAAGCCAACTCGTTCTTCCCCGGTAACAAATAGAAACAGTAAAGTTTGAGGCACCAGACTGCATACTCTCAATGCGAGATATGCTATTTTCTCCTTGCGTATATTCCTTAAAAAAATGACGGTTGAGTGATTAAAGCATCGTATCGGTTACTATTCTAAACGATGTATTAGATATTATTAGATAAATGTCATTGCAAAAATAAAGCTAAACATACAAAACACGCATTTTTGAGCTATAATAATTAAATTTCTCACCAATAGATGCGTATTGAAAAAATTTAACAACCCCTTTCGTGTAAAACAGCACCCATCCGATTAAAAAACTACTACCTGAGAAGAAAACTGATAACATAAACCGAGATTATGATTACTATAAACGGTGTTTTTTCTATGTAGTAGCATCCGTCCGGACAGTTTCTTAATCAAGTGAAAGCGTTACCCGACTGATACCATTATTTGTGATTCCAATAAACGGCGTGCACTATATTAACAAAATATTTTTAACAAAACGTTTCTGGCGTCGAGCATATGGAAGCCTACCACCGCTTAACACTGTATGCAAGCTATTTCGGTAAGTTTCATCACTGAATACACTATTTCTATTGTTTTACAACCTCGTTTAAAATTGTTTCGTTCGAATTTCAACCTTTCAATTCAAAGCTTACTGTGGAGTACTTTTTCCAACAAAATACAATTATGCACAAAATTTGTAAATTAATATAATTATTTTAAACATTAACATTCAATTCTATTTCATACAATACACGGTTTTCATTGTTGGTATTTTGTGATAAATGTCCGTATATGTACATTTAATTCTTGTGCCAATTTATTTTTTCAAATTTGTCTATGTATGAATTTGGACTTTCTTTCTGGGTGAAGAAAATTCGGATGCTTTGCCAGGTTCTTTTATAATTGAAGATACCGGCGCAAAATAGAGGCAGTTCCATTTTAAGAATTTTTCATGAGAAGAAAAAAACTGTTTTACTGCGAATTCTTTAAATTTACATGTTTAATTCACATGTAGGTTTAAACTCTTAACTTAATACATAATATATTCACAAAATAGGCTTTTTGAAAATTTGATCAAATAACAACATCAAAAAGAAAACGTTGAAGCTGTCCCCTTTTTGCACCGGAGAGTAAAAAAATGTAAAACAAATTTCAGTACGATTTATTAACAAAATGTTATCAAACGTAGTAATTAAGCACAAACTAATCATCTGTAAAGCTATCTTCTTCTGGCTGAGTAAGTTCTTCTTTTCCTTGACAGTTCAGCCGGTCATAAAACCACATGCAGGTATTTGGGACGCTTAAGTGAAAACGGTCCAGAGTAGAAGAGTAATGTAGAAAGAGGTAAAGTCAGTAAAACATTACGCCATGTGTGTCTTCTTTGGTTTGACACTGACTTTTTAAAAACCCCGTTGAAATAACCATTTAAATTCAAAATCACTTCTTGGGAAACTGGAACCACTAGAAATTGGAGGCACGTATTTTTTACCGGCGCAACCCAATATTCTAGCAACACGATCCTTCCCCGTTTCATTTATTTTTGTTTTTAATGCCGATGTAAGTTTTTTCTTCAGCTTCCTTTTATATCTTGCTCGTTTCTTGACAACTAGTTTTTTCTGTTCACCTCCATTACGTTCACGATCACTTTGAACCGGCAATGAAATTGAAGCACTTGAACTACACACAGAAAAACGTCTAACGCTAGGTCCAGGGTCATTAGAAGAAAAGTCAAGATCTCTGTCCGAATTGTCAAATTTTTTCCTTAAACTATTAAAAATTATTATTATTATTATTATTAACTATTTAAAAAACTATATTGTTCGGCACACTCTCTAAATTTCTAAATTTCAAATACATGGAATAACAAAATGAATTAAACGTTAATAACAACGTGAACTGATGGTTAATAAGCTACTTATCATCTTAGTGGATAAAGTATGAATTATTCATTCTGTGCAAAAGCGAAGCAGCTCCAAAACTGACTTCTTTTTGTACCAAATCCAATAAACAATGTAATTCCTTTGTGATTTAACGGAGCTGCCTCATTTCGAACCAATAAGTGGAGCGCATTTGAATTAACTTAGCGATTAAAAACGAAAAATCGTAAATATATGGAGCTGCCTCCTTCTCGCAGCGGTGTCTTAAATTGTCTTCACAGTCTCAACCTAACTCATTTACAGATGCTACTTCTTAAAGGTTAATAGTAGTAGTAATTAAAGTTGTCTTTATTCCTTTTCTTTCAGCATAAACTAGCAGATACTACCCTGACTGTAAATAACTTTCAGTTAATTTAGGGTAAAGTTGCGCATGCAAAAAAAGAGGTGCGTGTTGTTTTCATCATTTCATAAATACGATTATACGTATGTATTTGTTATATAAACGTTCGTTTTTATATTGTTACGAATTTTAAAACTAATTTATTTATAAACAAATATTTACACGATTAGAACTACACGTAAGTAATTATAACTAACGATATTTAAGAAAAACAGTTACATTGATTTATGTATTACTATCACTAGGTCCGCACTTCCTAATTTTATCTAAAACTGACACTTATGATACACGTACGCGACGTATTTATGTTTTATTTATTTATCTTAGCACACACGTTTATCACTTATTTATTTTAAATCGACAAAATCTTCTTCTTGATTCAATTCGAAAAACTGGCCTCACCTCCTTTTGAATACTTTTTATATATTTCTGTTATTTGTATCGAGAATTTTCCACATCCTTCGATTATTGTCTCGAAGTTGACAATTACTTCAAAAGCTTCAATATTCCTAGTCACTACTGAAGACTTAAACTGAGATCCGGTAAACGGGGAGTCCGTTCCCTGCACATCTTGCATTCAAACGATTTGCCTACGTTCGAGCAACATATTTAGTCTATACATATCAACGTATGTAGTTGAAGTAGACGATCCCAATATAAGCATTATTCAGACAATTTTTTTCAAAGAATTGAAAAATGCGATCATATTTTCTAAAGCTTTTTAGATGCAAAAGTAATAGTAGGTAACATTAATTTTTCTTATAGGCGCCATTATAGATTTTCACATTTTTTGAATATAGGTTTTTTTTTCTGATTACGTTAATGTATCACGTGTCAAAGTACTGTCTTGCAGTTTGATGAAAATATCAAAAATCTTGTTTTAGCAAATAGTGCAAAATAACCTGCATACTTTTGATGGTTCGACTAAATTTTGCTTAACATCATCTAGAGTTACAAAATTAATATAAATTAATTAACAAAATGATTTTTTCTAGTAAAGAAAAATAAGATATGATTGAAATTAATTATTACAACAAAGTTCTGACAATATAATCACTACATAGAATAAATGTTACATGTACGTTTCAGGTTCGTAGTCAATAGTCAATATATTTACATTTTTTTAATTACACTACTTGAAGAAATCGTCAAAAGAAAAAACTTACTGAACGTAGATTCGTGTTAATTTATGAATTAATTATTCTTAACAGAACGGTAGTAACCGCAACCACATACGTAGGTACTAAAAGTTGCATTAATAATAAATTCATTTGAGTTCTATCTCCATTTCCTGTTTGGCTGATGGTTTCCCTAGTTATTTTAACCACAATTACTTAATTTAGTAAAAACAATAACTGAAAACTTTTAGTTCCCAAAAAATCTTAGGTTTCAGAGAATAATCGCTGTATTTCTAAAATCTTAACAAGAGACTAAAATTAACTCGGAAATCCCAAAAAATAGTTAAATTTATTTATTTACATGTACAAAGAATGTTTGGACAAAAAAACTCCTGGAATACTTATGTAAAAGCCAACTAAATAAGTTGCATTACACAAGTAAATAATTCTAATTCACTGAAGTTGTTCAGACACGACCGAATTATTCAAATGAAACAAGCAAAGATAACAAAACGTACTAAATGATGTAAGTAGAAGTCAACTTCACAGTTTCTTTATTCATTGTAAATGTAACGTCGGTAGTGCAAAAAATTTAAAACAATTTTTATTATATGACGGTTCTATTATTTACCCAGTAAAATAAAATCAAAATATTTTTCTAAACTACGTTTTTGTTATTCACTTTATGTGACATTTATTCTCATTTTGTTAAATTTAAGTTCATACTCCCGTGAAGGGAAAATGTTAAAAGAACATACAAACTCCAACCAATTTAAATAAAGTGAGAAATAGCAGCAAACGTTTTCACGTAAATGCTTCCTTTGTTCTTAACTCATCAACTACAACCAAAAAGGTGTAATTTATAACAAATGTAAAAGCTTCGGTGTTCCAGTTCAATGAATCGGTACTGTAATAATTTCACAACAGTTAAAATTACTTATAATTAACCTTCAGAATATGTATTTCCAATAATTATATTATTTAATCAACTCACCACAAACGCTTAAAAGCAGAATAAGAAAACTTTGAAATAGTTACTTGTAGATCCAGTGAGAGCATTGTTTTTTAACTAGACAAGAACTTAATTTAGCGTACCTTTTCGAATAGTTCAATTACTTAACTAATTTAAATTAAACGCTGTAGTCAAACAAAGTAAAAGTATGCAACGATAATTTAACTAAACACAAAATTCATTTACCAGAATTTTCCAATTTAAACTAAGTCTTTTAGTGCTCGGGCAAGCCCACTATTTAGATGCTTTAATTGAATCAATGTAAAGTAGCAAATCGCGTTATTATCACTGTAAAACCCTATTTAAAAGTTCGATTAGAAAAGTGATTATTTTACATCAACAAATCGTTACTGTTTATGTTTATTAAAACCATTGAACTCTATATAAATAACTGGAATGAACGTGCAAAACAACTGAGGCAAATAATTTTTTTTTGCAGTTATATGGTATTTCTGCCTCTTTTCAGATTTCAGATTTGTTGGGATGGGTCAAACAATGATGCCAATACCACACAATCATTTCCTTTCTTTTTGCCCTTGCTTCACTACGCTCATATTACGCTGGGTCCGTTCCGTTAATGTATATACAGTTGCTTACAGCATGTAATGCGTAAAAGCACATATATACTAAACACGCCGAATAGATGGTAATAAGTCCCTCCCACAAATACTTTTGTAATTGGTTAATTCAAAGTACGCGGCAAAATTGTATTAAAAGTCTAATTCACTTCGCGAAATTATTGTCTACTAATTATCTTGGTATTTCAGCGTTTCGTTAACTTTTATCAGTACTTTTTGTGTAGACAATTTATTATTTTAAAATAATTTAAAACCATCTGATATTGTTATCAAGGTAAGAGATAATTTTATATTACATATGTGTTTTTGTATCTACTGTATACAATGTGCTAAATGAATTAATACAGATCACGTACTACATTCTCCGAAAATACGCCATAGATCAAGGTCAATATTTGACAATGTTACAGATGGAATGAAAAGCGCCCTAAAACGTCTTGTGCATTAGTTCTTTTTATATAATGAACTACCAACAGCACAGAAAGTTGTGACTTGCATTAACGAAGATGAGAACTTATCAAACTTTAAAGTAACTAGGTTACAAAAATTATTGGAAGAAATTGAGTTTGTCAAAGTAAGTATGCGGTGGATGAAATAGCAAAATCCAGTAAACAAATTGTGCTATGATTGCCACCATATGACTGTGAGTTGATCCGATTGAATTAATATAACCACAAATAAAACTAAAAGCTGCTAGAAAAAAGACATCATTTAAAATACAAGATGTTAAAAATGTATTTCTTAAAGCAGTAGCCAATGTTTCTGCAGATAATTGAAAGAAACCTATATATCATGTGATTAAAGTAGGACAAGAAATATGACAGACAGGCCTCACATTAAAGTTTCCCTATAACTTATTATGTCATTCGATTTTTTTAGTTGTGTTATGTAAATACTTAATAATTCTATATAAAATATCAAATGTAATGTAATTATTACTTGCTGTTGGTTATTACAATTATAATACTAATTTTCAAATATTCAATACATAATCCTTTATATTTCTAACTAATAAAAAGCAATCTGACTAGCGCATAGGCAACCAACAATACAAGTATGCATGTTGAGTAAACGTTGTAGATTTTTATTATTCGTGTAAATCTGACTTCATATAACGCAGACCCATTTTTTAGTGAGAGAGACTTAATTCCATCTATTGAGCGTGTCAAGTATAATTTGCTAAAACTGTTAGAAATATAAGAAAAGAAAGAATTAAAATAAAACAACCGATGTCCTTCTACAATTGATTAGTTTTAATTAATCAACTTTGGTGTAACAAGAACTCTAGTACACCTAAAGAATGTACGTATTAGTACAGTGAAGTAATGTGAACAACAAATGCAATCTAAAATAAAATTCAAATCAAATAAAACCCAAAATAGAGCAATGAACAATGTTTAATTTTCTGTTGAACGGCATGTGCACTACACTGTGGGGATTATGGTATAGGGTGTTATAGCCTATGGGAGTAAGTATGGTATGTATTCAAAGCAATATGAACGCCCGGCGATATGTTAACCAGGTGGTAAATCTCATATTTTCAATTTCTTCAGCTGTCGGAAGACCCATTTTTCCAGCAGGATAATGCCTGTCCCCAGATAGCAAGACACTCTATGAACCAATTCGAAAAGGCCAATGTTAATCTCTTACTATGGCCACTGAGATCTCCCGACCTTTCGCCTATTGAACACAGACACAAAAAGCTCTTCGATATAAATTGCAAGTTGCTTGGGATACAATAACTCAAGAAAAAATCGACAATGTGCTGAAATCGATGCCACGAAGAGTAAGGAAGTATAAAACCAATAAGGGAAAAAAACCAACACATGATTAAATAAAAATTGCGTTCATCTTTGTTCCTTTTCTGTGAAATAATCATTTACTATCTTTCAGTAGCTAAGCCTTCCTGTCAAGTTTGATAACAACATTCCGACCCTAGTCCTCTGTTTAATAACATTGAAAGAAACAAGTCTGTGGCCTATTGGAAAAAGGAAGATATTGCAACGGTGCACGGTATTGCCATTATTTGAGTCAATTAAAATATCAAATAAATTCAATTTAAAAATATACAATAACACGACGTAAACAAAGTTGAACAAGTTTAAGGTTATCAACAATTTGACTGTAAGAACGATTTGACGCTACCAATGTGACAGTATCGTATTAAAGTAAATACTAACCAGAAAAAAATCGATTTAAAAACATATTTTATAAGAAACTTAAAAAGAAGTAATCTGAAAAATATGTTTGGTGATGAAACCCCGGTTGAAGAATAACGGCTTTTGTCAATGTTAAAAATCCGAATTAAGCTATAGCGGTCTATGTACACAATGGTTTTTTTGAATGTCGACGAACCACATAAAACCAGTAGAAAAAATTATTACTGAATGAAAAATAATACTGGAATATAGTCACGTGTCATATGTGAAGATTCGGTATTTAAAAAAAAACACTTAAATCAAATTTTATATTTACATTAAATTATCTATGCCTACAAAAAAGAACTGGAAAACGTCAAAAGATTATGCATTGTAACAAAATCCAAGCTCGCACATGAGAATATAGAAGTTAAAAATTTAGAAAATTGCGTAGTCAAACATTTAGTAGGTACTAGACAATTCAGTCAAAATATTTATTTTTCACTTTGTTAAATTTATTCATAATGCCTAGGATACGAAATGTGTAAACACCTAGAAAACCCGACACGAAACTTGGAACTGTAACAAATTAAGTAGAGAATCGACCCAAGAACGCATTTATGCAAAATCCCACCCCTTGGATCTTGATTAGACTACAGTAGCGTATGATCAGGTTTCATAATTTGTAAACAGATTTGTTAAAAACTTCTTTTCATATAAATCGCTACTTGTATCTTTTTCAAACATATCGCATATTGAGTAGATAAGATAAACACGTCCATCATCATAAATTTGTTCCGACAAACCATATATTTATGTTACCAAAAATTATGATACACGCCACTGGATTTTAAGTTGCAACTTTTCATAAGTAATCTCCTTTGGAGATAAAAGGTAATCAATACCATTTTAGTCTCATATCATTTAACACTTTTTTTACATTGCGGTTCACTATGATTATCAAACGTGTGGTTTTCAATACATATAATTTCTATAAGTATGTTACATCGCTAACAAAAATGTTGGTACTATATTAGTTGCGCGAAAAATGATCAACGTTCCTAATTTTACGGAAAAGACTTCTATGTGCTTTTGAATCTTGTTTTCATAAAAAGAGATGCATAGACAATTCGTATTTATTTAACTGAACATCATTTTGCTTAATTAAACTTATAAATTATTTGGTAACCACTTGCATTTGCGCATCTTTACAAAGGTATTATACTTACGGCACTCGAATAACCATCGATTAAACCCAAGATGCGACGAGACTATACATAACAACTGAGCCATAATGAGAGCAAAAGCGTTATGCGTTAATTACGCACTCAAAAAAAAAGTTTTTTCATATCTTTGTTTAGATTTAGATAGTACCAAGTTTTCAATTTTTTTCAACATATTTGAGCAATTCTTGCACATTCGTTGTGATTATAAAATTAATTTGACAAATAAATAATTTAACGTAAAAGTGTTTATTGCTCTCAACTACTAGATATACCTGTTATGTTAAATGCATTTTGGTCTAGTTTGCGTGCTGTATGAATTTTGTCACGAAACGTAAACCTCATTTTTACGTATGGGAAAGTATTAATTTTCACTTCTGTTTTTGACGGTGAGGAACACAGCACGTAGCAACGCTGTCCCCTGTGAGATGTACATTTTTGCATTATTAAATAACGTGTACCATCATCGTTATAAATGAGTCAATCAACTTCGATTTGTACGTGCTACCTGTAAAAGTTTTGCTGAGGTAAGAATTCAGCTCTATTTTACGACGCGATTTAATTTTCTCATATTATCACAGCGAGCTGGGTTATTTCCACGTGTCTGCTCTTTTTGGAGTATCCCTCTTTCGAGTCAATAAATTGGAACACGTACGGATGGAAGCATTAATCACAAACACCAGTTTTAATAGATAATTTGGGGTCAAGTCGATGGGATATTTGTGAGATGAACAATTAATCTCTAAGACACAGTAGCACACGATGTTAATAGTGAAAGTCATTTAGAACCTTGACGCATTCTGTTTATATTATTGCATGACTTACTAGCAATTTACTTGTGATATTATATATTTATTTTTGCTAAACTTTCAGCAATTTTAGAAGATGGTTTGGATATGCCACTAGCTAATCGTACGTCTGGGAAACCGCAAATAACATTCCCTTTATTATCTATCAATATGTGTCGGTGTCGAATCTAAATACTTGTTAAAATTATCACAAGTGCACTTTGCTTCTGATGGTCTAATCTCGAGATTTGCATTGACTAATTTATTATTCTTCATTGTATCAAATTATGTTCTCATACTTTAATTCTAATAACCTATATACCTATGTGTATAAGGTGTTGCCTACTCCAAGGATCTGCTAATAGTAGAATTATTGGTCTTTTCTTATAGATAATTTGTTATCGTATAATTCGTAATAGTGATTGTTACCTTTTTATTATGAACGATTTGTTATCAAATACGTCGTAATACTGATTGTTGATTTTATTCTATTTCATGATGCCATTGCAATAATTATATATAGTCGTTATTATACTTGTGTCGTTCGATTTATTTACTTTACTTTACTGTATGTTTTAATTACTTTATTATCAGCATATCGAGGATCACGTACGACTCACTCTCAGAAGTTCTATGTATTGTATGCACTACTGGCGCTACTATATGATTACGCTCATCGAGCAATATCCATCCGTCAGGCTAGAGGCCCTCGAGCTGTATCACGTTGATCTCCGGGTGTAATTATCACTTCATTATAATTTACTCATAATACCTAGAATACGAGATAAGTCAATATATCTATAACAACCGAGGCATAACGAAATCGCGTTACGGATTCATTATGCCCCTGATTATAACCTCAAAAATTATATTTTTAATGTTTTCGTTTAGATTTAGATAATATATTTTTTATTTCATTTTTTGTTCATTTTTTTTTCAACATATTTGATTATAATCTTTCTTACACATATGAAGATTATAGGTCAAATTATTTATTATTATAAAGTACAGTGCACGCCGCTTACAACAATTACAATTACAAAATTGCTCACTGTAAACAACCGTATTGTAAAAAATTAGTTAAAAAAATTTATGCAAAATAGGTTATTGTTCATGTATAGAAAGAAACCTGAAAAGAAAATTGATAACATAAACCGAAATTATGATTACTATAAACAGTGTTTTTTCTATGTAGTAACATCCGTCCCGTTCTTTGATAAAGTGATAGCATTACCCGATTGATAACATTATTTGTGATTCCAATAAGAGGTGTGCACTGTACTAGATTTAGTTATAGATTGACCCGGTTTTCACAATTAAGGTTTAAACTCCAGATTAAGTAACAGTTAATTTAAAAATTCTATCATATTATTGGTTAGCACAAAGCCAATAACCAATGATATGACAGTACATATTTTTAAATTAAACTGAGGTTGAATTAATTATATTTTAAAATTTTGAAACGTTCGAGAAGTTATTCTCAACTTCGAGAGCCTTCGCGAGGTTTTCTAGAACATATACCGAAAGATATGGAACATTCGAGAAGGATTTCCAAATTGTATAAATACGGCACGAACAAATCAGAAGTTAGTTATTTCCCGTAATTCGAAGACGACAGTGTTAAGAAGGTTATTCAAGTCTAAATAAATAAGTAATTAACGCGTGTGAGATAATTCTACGGTGTAAAACCTTGTACGTGACTTTCTTGTAAACAAGCGTTAGTGTTTAAATAAATAAAAATTATCCGCGGATTTTATCTTCGTGTAAGTGATAGTGCTATACAAAATTATAGTGTCAACGTGTACATATTTTTAGTAAAAATAAATCAGTAGTAATAATAAACTTTACAATATGATTAAAAAACCGGCAGTAAACTAAACCTTAAACGGAAGTACATTTACGTTTGCAATCCAAGTTTACGTTTACTTTTAAGTGTTGCCTATAATTAAAAAACCATGTTATAGTTACATTAAAATCTATAATCAAACACAATTAGGATAGTATTATAAAAGTGACACCCTTTAGCAATTTGTCTATCGATTTTTTAAGCCTGTTTTAATTACGCATTGGTGCCTATATCAAACTCTAAAAATTCCTGTTTTGAAGAAAAATTTTAATGGTAAACCTACATCGAAACTATCGATGCAAGAAGGAAGTTACGTTAGAAAAATCAAAAACAGATTTATTCTCAAAGACCTGAATAAATTACTGAAAGAATGTCTTCCGTGATCGGACCGTGTCAAGGTTGAAACCGACGTTTATTTTCCTTATCCCGATGAAACTCCAAACGATAGCACGCGAATTTTTGAAACAACCCTCTTTCGCGGTTTATTTAATACGATGTCTCTTTCTTTCAATAATTAGTTTAGTTCTAAAAACTTTGGGCTTTACTATAAAATTACATGCAGGTAATTGAATTGACGTTAAAATAGTACGGATACGACAATAACTAATTGTGCAGTAGCACGAGGTATTTAAGAAATGCAATTGAATAGTACATGTTTTCCAATTTTCGGTTAACGTAAAAAAATTAAATAAACAAATACGTTTTAAAGAATGTAAATGGTTATACGCAAATAGACAAGTGGAAATGTATAAACTTGGCCCAAGATAAACGTTACTACGCTCGTCAAAGTTTAGCAATTTTTAAAATAAAAGCGCCTGTTTTAAAGAAACTTCGAACTAACACAAATCCTCAAGGATTTGAAGTATCCAACTTAAAAAAAAAGGACTTTCAAGATAACTTCTATTTAATGATTTCCATTTGTTTGATGAGCTTGAACTGCTAGAACTTTTATTGCAAAACATTTATTTTACACGCGCTTTTTTAACTTTAACGTTTTATATAAAATAATAAAATTCCTAGGATTTAAAGACGTTTAAACAAAACTTGTAAGCGCAAACGTATAACAAAGTTTCGACGTATCAATAATTAAATTTTAGGGTATGCTTTTAGAACAGCGTGAGTTATTTCTTTGGTGGTGCAATAAATGTCATTTTTTTCACACCAAATGTAGTCGAGTATTTAAACAGTCTTTCAGTTTACTTTCCGGTAACGACAAGTAAAAGACATCCTTGACACGCAAAGCATCAAATAAAACGAATTTACATTAAAATTCCTGCGATGTTAGAAACATGTTTATATAGAAATATGGTCAATGTCATGGATTTGTTCTGAAAGACAAGTTCTTTAATCTTTAGGTAAACAAGAAACTAAAACGAGGTCAGATTCAAACATGAATACGCATTAAGATTTGCGCTCTATTTTTATCAGCAAATGACGAGATACGAAAAATCTGTTGTATTCAATGCGTGAAAATATGTTCGCACCTCCACAACTAAAAACAAAAATAAATCACAATTTAAAAGAATGTTACGACCATTCGCTGTTCACAAAGTGTAAATGATAAGAAACGATTATTTAGAATAGCCAAAGATAAATCTAAAGCCATTTCTTGCATCCAGATCAAGGCTATAAAGTGTTTTGGTATTGTGTGGTAAAACCACGTGTAAGTAATATTAGGATTACGATTAAACAAAATTGAATAAAATTTGTGTCTTCTACACAGTCTAATGCTAATCCCATATTTAATTTTTTTTCTCATAAGTATTAGCTAACCATATTATTATAGAGATCAGTGGAAAATAACGTACAATTTTACCGAATGTGTTTTACTTGTACATTATATAGCATTGTTAAAATTTGATACTGAATAGGCGAAATTAATAATTATTGTTAAGCTAACGTATAAAGCACCCAAAAAAAAATTAATAACATGAGGCGTTCGCGATTATCCTCAACGTCTTCGTCAAGTTCTGCTTCGTCGTCTAGTACAGACGGAAATTATAAACGCAGTACAGACAAAAGTACACAGCGACAAAAAAAAAACATCCCGTGTCGCAACTTCAAGCCACAAACGCTCATATACACCACCGTCTGTGGACAAAGTTAGTAGATTAGAACATTTAGTGGAAAAACTTATCCAACACCCAGCAAAACCAAAAATTCGACACCAACACGTTTACGCAAAACCAGAGAGTATAGCTGAATTTATGACAGGCAATTCAAATTTAAGTTGGACAAAATCGAAAAACGAAAAAATTGAACAACTAGGAGGGTTAAATCGTTGGGACGTACAAACTAATATATATTACATGCAAAGTCGCTTAGGTGGTTTAGCTCGACGATGGTATGATCATTTACCCCCTTATAAACTCACTTGGATGCAGTGGAAAGAACTGTTGATTTTGCTACCACCCTACGAGCACTTGTTAACAGGTTTAAAGAACCGGATGAGACGTGGTCTCGTTATTACTTTGATAAGATGGAACTCGTGAACGCTTGTGAGATAACGAATAAAAAAGCTGTATCAGGTAGCCGCTAAGGCAGGTAGATACGAAACACCGGATGCGTTGTATGCAGATTACCTGTCAACCTTAAAGCCTGAAAATTGCGCTGCTGCTGGTACCAGTCAACACCTAAAGAACATGTCTTATCCGCGACATTTAACTGATAGATTAGAAGAGCCTCCTAGCAAGAAGCTAATGCTGCATGAGAAAAGTGCACAGAAGTGTTACAACTGTATAGAAGTACGACACTTCTCAAACAAGTACCCAAAACCAAAGATCGCATATACTTCATGTAAACGTTAAGGACATTTAGCGAAAGATTGCCGCAGGCGTGTAAAGACTTACGTAGTTCAGAAAAACGTTTGCACCATAAACAAAAAGTATTTTTTCGACTGCTGGGTGAACGGAAAACCTTTGCAGGCTTACGTAGACTCTGGTTGTGGTGCAGTATTGATAACAAAAAGTAGTGTTGCATCGTTAGGTCTTAAAACCACTGCCTGTACGGAACTTATAATGAGATTGAAGCTTTAGTTGTCCCAAATGTAACTTAGAATATTCCTGTGCTTGTGGGTCAAACTTTCTTGAACAACAACGAAGTCGTCATGATCGTGGCTGGAGACGAATACTATCAGCAAACAGTGAGATCGCCCAGAACCTTGATTTTTGTCCTGGAAAAGTACCACTATGGGCAAAGACCTCAACAGTAACTGCTCGAAGAACAACCGCCCTGGTACTAGTCAATTCTCGAGGTATCTGCAATGGCAATGTTTACGTGCAAGGGAGACTACGTATGTTCCCTGGTAAGGAACACGTACAGGATCGTTGTATCACGAGAGCCGAGGATGGAATTATATCTATAACTAATTTATCAGAGCAAGATATCCAAGTAAGTACAAAAAAACATATTAGCTAGATCAACACTGTGTTTCGAAGATAAAGCTTCAATTTCTTGTTTAGCGACGGGCGTAAGTAGTAACCAAATTGGGAACAGTGTTCGGTCATTATTTTTAACGAAAACTTAAAGCTACAAGAAATTAAAATGCTAATCGAGTTAATAAACGAATTTTGTGACTGTTTCGCGCAAAATACTAATCAATTAGAGAAAAAAAGTATTCTAAAAATGTCAATACATCTTAATCACGATAGCCCAGTAGTTTGCCGTCCTTACCGGCTTTCTAACAATGAACACAAAGTTGTGAGAGATATAGTTGGTGATCTACTTAAAACAACATAATACGTGAATCCGATTCTCCATATGCAAGTCCAATCCTATTGGTCAAGAAGAAAAATGGAGAGCAAAGAATGTGTATAGACTATCGGGCTCTGAATAGGAAAACTATCAATGATAGGTTTCCTCTACCTCGCGTTGATGAATTCTTAAAGAATATAAAGGGTTTAAGGTATTTTAGTAGCCTAGACTTAGCCAGTGGCTATCACCAAATATTGATTGATGAATATATTGCGAAAACGGCATTTGTCACACCAGATGGTCACTATGAATATCTTCGGGTTCCACTCGGTTTAAGTAACGCACCGGCAATTTTTCAAAGAACGGTTAATAAAGTCCTTGGGTTATGGAAAAGCACTTGCGTACATGAATGATATTCTCTTGCATCGGAAGATTTTCAAAAAGGTCTTCTAAATTTACGCCTAGTTCTTGAATCCATTAGAAGAGCAGGGCTTACGTTACGCCTTTCAAAATGTCTTTTTTTTATAGAAAAGGTAGAATATCTAGGTCACAAAGTCAGTAGCAAAGGAATGCAACCAAGGAAAAACGAAATTGTCGCAATGGAAAAATTTCCCGACCCAACAGACATCCGGTCAGTCCGTCAGTTTTTGGGGTTAGCTAGCTATTTAAGAAAATATGTAAAAGGGTTTGCAACGATAGCAAAGCCTTTAACCATCCTAACGAAGAAGGATGACGGTTTTAGGTAGAGTGACGAACAAAGTATAGCTTTCGAATCTCTAAAAACCAAGCTAGTAACCCGACCTATATTGGCAATTTACGATTCGACGTTGAAAACGAAAGTTCACACGGATGCATCTAAGTGGGGCATTGGTGGCATACTATTTCAAACGCAGAAAAATGATACGCTTAAGTCTGTCATGTATTATTCTAAACAAACAACAAAGGAAGAACAAAGATACCACTCCTATAAATTGGAGACAATGGCCGTGGTATATACTCTAAAAGCTTTTAGAGTGTGTTACGTGCATAAATTTAAATAATGCACTACCCTGTATATTGGTTTAATTAAAAATTACTTTTCTATTTCTCGACGCCATCTATCGGGCTCGTTGATCTCTTCGTATGGAGAAGACGAGGGACTGGTATTTTGACTTTAACATCGTTCACGATATATATGTCTGCGTGAATTAAAAATCGTTCGTAAATTACTAGAAGCTTGTAGCAAGTGCACCTCGTGGGAATTCAGTTTAAGGTTATAACTGATTGCAACGCTTTACGTACCACACTATTTAAAAGAGATTTAGTCCCAAAAATTGGTAGGTGGTGGCTTAGCATACAAGAATATACATTTGAAGTGGAATACCGACCTGGAAGTAAAATGTTACATGCCGACAACAGAAATCCAATAGAATCTTCAGTAGTCACTGTAAATGCAGTAAACATAAATCATGGAGATTGGGTTCTTAGTGCTTAGATAAATACATAAAAGTTTTAGTCTTGTTAATAACCGACTTTATAAGAATATAGACAGCGAAAAGAGATGGGTAGTACCTAAAGCTGTCTAGAGGCATTGCATTTCCACGACGGTGGAAGTCATATGAGTTTGGAAAAAACCATGGTGGCAATTTCCAAACTATATTGGTTTTCGGGAATGCGACGATACTTAAAGAAATACATATCGTGCTGTCTGTCATGTCTCTACAACAAAGAACCAGGCGGAAAATGACCAGGATATATGCATCCAATTGAGAAGGTGGCCGTCCCATTCGACACGTTACACATCGATCTTTTAGGTCCATTTGTAAAATCAAAGAAAAAAACATATACCTTATTGTCGTCGTAGACTCGTTCATCGGGTTTGTGCTAATAAAAGCGATTCCATCAACAAATACTCGACCTGTTGTTGAATGCTACGGCAACTCCTAGAGCGAATGGGCAAGTTGAAAGATATAATCAAACAATATTAGCGTCTTTATCAGCTTGCACCGATGACGAAGGAAGATGGGACGAAAACGTTTCGACCATTTGTTGGGGACTGCATTCAACATCAAATTCATCAACCAGAAAGTCACCTTACGAATTATTATTTGGTAACTCGCCATGAAGTGTGGGGAACTCTATATTGGTCAACGAAGTGTCAATTGACCCTATAGAGGAAAAAGATCTATCAAAAATACGGTTAGTCGCTAAGACTAAAATCGATACGAAGCAAGGCCAACTAAACGCCGCATTTGACGCACATAGGACTGCAGTTCAGCAGTTTAAAGAAGGCGACCAAGTTTTAGTACGTACCTATGTTACGAGTAATTTGGGTTATAGTAAGAAACTCTTACCAAAGTATAGCGGTCCATACATTATAAGCAAGGTTCTCGATCATGATCGATACGTTGTCAAAGACACTCAAGAATCTTCTCGATCATAGAGAAGGTATCCAGGAATCGTATCCCTAGACAAGCTAAAGGAGTTTAACGTTGAAGTGAGCTCAGATAGCGACGTGGAATCTGACTAACAACGCTTATGTAGTTGTGCATGATGACAGAAATCACAGTCTACAAAGACTGCGATTGCTGCCAATAGTTGATTGTTTATGTGTTTGTTAGCTTTATTAAAAAAAGTACTAACCAAACTAATAGAAATACAGACTAGTTGACAAAATTGTAATCCAAGTGTCGACTTTTTTGGGTTTTAGGACACAACGCGCAAAAGATGGAGTTGATTCCACGAGGACATGAATCTGTAGCAAGGCCGACTAAAGCCATTTCTTGCATCCAGATTAAGGCTATTAAGTGTATTGGTATTGTGTGGTAAGATTTGGGTAAGACCGCAAGACCACGTGTAAGAATTATTAGGATTACGATTACCCAGAAACTGTTCTATATTTAGGTCTAATAATCATAAGAAAAAATGTAACTTTAGTAATGTAAAGGGAGTCACATTAAAATCGGTGTCTAAGAATGAGTTATTGGTGTAGTTGTAAAATTATGTATTGTTAAATCTTTAATAAATAAATAAGAAAGTAATTTACGGTTTATACATCAATTACTGTAATAATGGCGCAAGCAAACAGACAGTGTTTGAAATTTCAAATGCAAAATCCATAACAAAACTATTGATTGACGTTCATTTCAAAAATGTTTATTAATTTCTATCAATTATCCATGTTTTCGTTATTAAACCGAACGATCCCAAAATTCTAATAACCTATTCGGTTCTTTAATAAGTGTAATGTATTTAAAGGCATTTTCAATCAGGATGAGCACGTCGGAACAGAAATTATTTACCGTAAAATCTGAAATTACATCCATAGTTTAGACACATCGATCGGTTCTAACCACTACTACTATATTTAGAATCACTAAGTAAGTTTACACAGCTAAGCTTTTTTCTGCGTCTAAAGAGCATATTAACATATTGCAGACAGCAAATCGATATTAATGAACGCTGAAATCAAAATTAATACACGATGAACACATCAAAGTTAAGTCTATTTTTGCCTTTGTAAAGGGTAAAGTACGACAAATTAAAAATAACGTCGAGATTATATAAAAATAATGAATGAAGAAAGGCGGCACGTGCCTTTTTGAAACTGCATCATTCGTCGAACATTTATCATTTGGTAGCGAGTGTTTTTGAATTATTACAAATCCTATCGGTTAAAAATATAAATCAACTTGAACTCTAGGATTAGTATGTTACTGTCGTGTGGTAAGACATAAAATTCAGGTACGTTGCGCAAAATTAACTTGGCGGGATTACCGGATATTAAACGTATCGGAAATAATCGACAGCGGAATTTCCCTGCTGTTCGGTAAATGTACTGTTGGTGTCGTACGAGTGTGTAATTCCTAAACCTATAAATCAATTGCATATGCAAGAATGTGTGTTGTAGAGAATGTAAAAAAAAATCGTTCGTTTCTCATCAATGTTAATTTATTTAAAGAACCTGTCGGAAGTAATAAACCAAAGCAACCTGTACAGTTTAATGCTATAATCGATGAACACGCCCTATAAAAAAGAACAGTTTTCTCTACTGTTGCTTGTCGATACAATGGGTTTTTCCAGCCTATATTAAAACAAAAATTTTCATGTAATGTAATCTACAAAACGTATTTAAAAAAATATACGAACCACACCTCTTGTTTTATAAGTTTAAGAAAGCGTGCACTTTTAATCTCCAGATGACAGTTTTAAATCGTTACCAGATTCTTCTACAATAAAAACATTTAAGAAATAATTCATCATCCACACATAACAAATGTCAAATCAGTGTTAGAACTAAGAAGAGCAGCAGAAATAGTTCTTTTACGAAACTAAACGAATTACGATATACACTAAAATCCATTCTCATTAAAGAATAAATACTTAGTAGTAGAAATAATTTACAAAAACAAAATTCGAGTGAAAATCCGTTAAAGAAAACAACTGCATATTTGCTGATCTACAAACCACGATTTTCCAAAAAAAATGAGTCATTAGCACAAGAAGTAAATGTATAACAAAATACCAAAAACTGTTCAAATCATCAAAGAGTGAAATAACGAACATTGCGCAAAGTGATATGTAGCCATGGAACAATGAGATGCAGTGTTAAAAATAAACCAATTTAAAGTGACAAAAGACTAATTTCTAGCGAATTACTAAGATAAAAGACTGAATATAACCAAAAAATAAAAAAATTCCGTATAGTCGTAGATTGATTCGACGTTTCCTTGTCCATGTTGCTAGTTTCTTCAGGATGTGCTATCTGACTGATTATTTCAGTAGTAGTTCTTCTTTATATACGTCGTTGATTCACCGATGCGTGGCCGTCGTGCTCCGTCGACTGTGACCGAACTTCGTACCAAGTTTTGCTTAGTTTGTACACGTCGTCACGATTGAAATTGTAAAGCCTTTTTATCTCAATGACCTCTCTGATCATCCTCCGATGATAGTTCTTTGCAGCTCATATTTTTGGTTCATCAAAGTCGACCTTATTTTCGTGCTCGTGTACACAAACTGCTACAAAGAACTATCATCGGAGGACCATCAGTGAGGTCATTCAGAAAGAAAAAGATTCCAGTTTCAACCGTGATGACGGCTACCAACTTAGCAACACTTGATAAAACTTGTTAGGAAGTTCGGTGAATCAACGACGTATACTGGGTGAGTCCTTAAGCGTGGCCCACAAATTTGTCTCGAAAATTATTTGGTCTAGTAATATGGAAAAAAAATTCATAGACTAAATCAAATGTTCACTGAAAATGTTTTCACTTTTGAAAACCCTTTGGGGACAGCGCAATCAGGAGATGGTTACAAAAAAAAATTTTCAATGATTTTAAAATAAACATTAAAATTGTCTATTACTAAATTTCTAAATCTCTATGCGAAAACATAACCTTTATAGACAAAAATAAACGTATTATCCATTAAAAATGTTTTATTTCAAATAGTTTATAACTGTCGTATCGTACGGAAGATCCTACATTAGAAACACCATATGGCACTTTTCTTAAAATTTCTTGTTAAATTTGTGACGCATTTTAGTGAAGACACGCAGATTTTTGCAATTTTCTTTAAAAAAAATTAAGTGGAAATGCATAGTGAGATTAGTACAGTTGTAAAGTACATGAATTAGCAATTCTATCAAAAAAAATGTACTGTCTGTCATTGGAGGAACGGGAGATATGACACAAAATCTTTGATAATGAAAAATGTCGATTGCTTGATTTGTTTTTTGCTTTTTCGTATTTCGTATAAATGTCTAAAAATGTCTTTTGTGAACCATTGGCACTCATTAATTCTTGTTTTGGTTGACAGTACAGCAGCTTCTAATTCCACCCTCGGAATAGACCGTATGGCGTTCTGTGTCCTTAAAATCAAGTTCTCGCGCGTATTAGAAGGATCTTAGTAGAATAAATCTTTTACACGTCCCCAGAGGAAAAATCTAGACATGTAAGATTCGGAAAGCTAGGTGGCCAAGGAATTGTTGAGATGGTTCTGAACTCCACCTGTCTAATGAGCAGGGCAACCATAGAATTGCGGTGACATATTTTGACGACCATTGGATAATTGGATAATGAATAATTAACTCATTTTCTTGACATTGAAAATATATCCGTAACATGCCATACGCTTCGGAATTTATAAAAACCATCTTTTACAAAGTATTTAAAATAAAACATGTTATGTTAAAAAGTTTGTAAATTTCTCAAGTATAAAATTTGTCCTCGACACGTCTGCTTTCGTAACGTCTTGTATAACACCAGCCGTTTAGCGGTATCTTTAGGCCCAACAAGGCTTTCATTATTAAGTTGTTTCACGCAATTCCACGTGAATATGTGGTCAAATTCTATGTATTGTTAAGTGAAAGCTTATTTTGGGGGTCTGTGATTATATAATTTTTTTTGTATTGAGAGCTTAAGCGGGTGCGATCCCTCCACCTGCAACCTTATCAATGACGGTTGATAAAACACCTGCTTTTCGAAAAGTTTCCATGATGTCAGGTCGCTGAAGGCCAGGGGTTGAACACCACTTTATGGGAAGAAATACTTACACAAATCAAGTTACTTGTGATAACGCCGTATGTACGCTTTTGTGTAAAATTTCAGATTACGTTTTAGGTCATACTGGTACGGAATTAACTAATCCCCTACTGGATAATGCACAACTGTAAGTATTGCATTTTCTATTTATACGAGTATTACTTCGTTAGTCATGTCGATTATTGGAATGGCCACACGTACTTATTAGGTTATAATCAAAATTAATGTTAAACTCTTTTTTTTGTGTGTCACATACTTATCGGGTTCTTGTAATGTAACTTAATAAAGTAAAGCTATTCATTCGTTGAATGTAAAAGTTAAATCGATTAGGGCACTTTGATGTGCGACGTGTTACGTGTTGTAATATTGTTTGCAACGTTTATATAACTACAATTATGTACTGTCACTACTTCTGTGATACAAAAAATATATATTGTGTTATTACTTCTGTTGTGTAATTTGTTCTTTAACAGCTGCAGGTAGAGTTAAACAATATCTCCCTAATTTTTTTTTTAATCGTTTTATTATTCTTTTTATATTTAATATATAATTTAGCATCACAAAGCCTGCGACTCTCTGTCCGGGAAAACTTTGTTAGCCGTCACACAACACAAAATAGTAACAACACTCAAGTATGTAGCAACAAAATTTACAACGTTTTAATAGAAACCCCCCCCCCTCTCTCTCTCTTTCTCTCCCCCTCTCTTTCTCTCTGCAGATACTACTATCGACATTCTTCATTATTAAACATTTTCTGTCATATCTTCCGGTCCTCCATTGACAGAGTTCAAATTTTTTATGATACATTTGCTATTCATGTACTTTTTCAACTATACTAACCTTACTATCCCTTTGCATTTCATCTTTTAAACAAAATTGCAAAAATCTGCGAGTCTTCACTAAAATGCGTGATTAATTTAAGAAGAACATTTCAAGAAAAGTGCCATATGCTGTTTCTAATGTAGAATCTTCCGTACTATACGACAGCTCCAAATCATTTTAAATAAAATATTTTTAATCGAAAATACGTTAATTTTTGTCTATAAATGTTGTCTTGACCTAACAGTTTAGCATGAGATTTAGAAGACAATTTTAATGTTGAATTAGAAAAGCTTTCGAGCTAGTTAGGTAAATGAATACCTTTACATTTAAAATCATTGAGAAAATTACGGTTTTTTGTGACCACCCCCTGATTGTGCCGCCCCCAAAGAGATGTCAAAAGTGAAAATATTTTCAGTGAACTCCCTATATGTAATTTAGTCTATACATTTTTTTCCCGTATTGCTAGACCAAATAGTTATCGAGATAAATTTAATGCTTAAGGACTCGCCTTGTATAAGGAGGAACAACTACAGAACGAATCAGTCTGATAGCAAATCCTGAGAAGCTTGCAGCATGGACAGCGAAACGTCGAAGCAAACTATGGCGTAACCCGAAGAAGGTTGTACTACAAGCGACACTGGCCGTGAAAACCTACGGAATCTTCGCCTCTTAACTAAAAACATAATTTGATTTAGAAAAAAAAAAACAATAAACCCGTGTGTTACGTGAATTTACCCGTAACATTGTAACGAAACGAAAATAAAGTCCACCATTTTGGAAAAATTGAAAACAAATTTTAAAATGGTGCATAGACTTTTCCCCCATCCTCGTATATCCCACCAGCGCCAAAACGATCCCCGCTCTAAAACCGGCACTGTAAGAAGGGAAAAAGGATATAAAAGCGGCTGCACCGTCGAGAAGGGCATCTTTCCGTCGTCGTCCGAGCGGCGTCTCTGAAGACACCTCGGACATCCTGAAAACCGCCTGCCGATCCTGAAAACTAACCGTAAGTTAACCTGTAATCCCGTAAACGATCACCGCCTGTACCTGGAGCATTTGCTCAACCTGATTAAATCCCGTAAACGATCACCGCCTGTACCTGAAGCATTTGCTCAACCTGATTAAATCCTGACCCGTTATTACAACGAGCAAAACCTGCGTTTCACCTGTCGCAATAAACTGCGAATCATTTTCCATTAATCCATACGTATATTTAGTAAATTTTTGTGTTTTGGAGTGTTGTATTTGGTTATCCTGGTTAATAATTGTCGAACGCCTGAAGTTGTCTGTTCGTAGAGTACCTTAGTGCTCGCCGTAGATAACTAAAGGGTTATCCTTGTTAGTAATTGTCAAACACCGGAAGTTTTCTGTTCGTAGAGTACCTTAGTGCTCGCCGTAGATAACTAAAGGGTTATTCACTATTACTGGATTGTTACATACTGCACCTTGGTCGACCCGGATGAGTAGCCCTTAGACATTTGTTCGTAGAGTACCTTATTGCTCGCCGTAAGTGTTTAAGTTGATTTTATTCATCTCTCGAGTTGTACGACACTAACTTTATGTAACTCATACCTGTGCCATAAACAAATACAATAGAAACTCGTTTTGTTACCGAGTCGTGTTACAAACCTTATAAATACATATTGAAGTGTATTTCAATCCATTTTCATTCAGATTTCATTTGCGACCTTGGCAAAATAATAGAAAACGCCAATATAATATTAATTGTCGTTTGATTTACGTGAAATCAATTAAATTTGGTTCTTAATAATCCGCCGCATCGACCTGTAAATTCCTGAAATCGTATTTTCTTACGCACAGTAATTACATTGCATTTAAAACGCACCTGAGGTCAACGTTCGAACGATTCGACAAAATTGTATACAAACTAACCTGTCAAATTTCCCCGGCACTACCTGTTGAATTTATCCAGATCAACACACAGAAAAGGCATCGCTGGCAAGGGGATTTGCGTTAATTTAACACCGTAAAACGCTGGTACAAAAACCGCATTTTTTAATTGTGTTTTAGCGTCAACGTTAAGACAGGGTCGTGTACGAGCCCACAGAAGGCGCAGCCGGCGCAGTCGATGAATGAGATATACCGAGCCTTCCCGAATTAGTTTCAGTTTCCTTTTCATGTATTATTTGGTTGCATTGTTGTTTATGTTATATATTTTGTTTAGTGTAATTTGGAATTTAATTTTGTTATTTACTGTATGTAATAAAACGCAAAGAGATATTTATTTTGTTATACATCTTAATTGTGTTATTATTAATTTCTCCACTTAGCTATCTAGGGTGTTGTGAATCGAAAATTACAACCCAGGACCGGTTACAACATAAAAGAAGACAGCTAACTTAATATTTCGGAAAAAAGGTGGCAGATGATCCTCGGTGTGCTAATTAAGACAAATAAAAGAGCACCAAAACAAGAAAGGAAATGTAAGTACTTACGATAGTCCAATTATGCTAATAGCTATTGGCATACCTGAATCGTCTCCTAAAATTGCTAAAAATGAAGGAATAAGAAAAATTCAATTCAATCAATAAACTTTATGACCCCGAATCTTCCATCACCCAAATACTTCGACTTGACCCTAAATTACGCCTGGCAAATGGTGTAAGTAACCAATGTCCCCAATCCTACGCGATCTCACATTATCGACACAATGTACTTAGTAGACTCGACATGCACAATTTCCAAAAAGGGCCATACACGTGGAGATAACCCAAGTCGCTATGATAATTAGTTATGTCACAAAAATAGAAGTTAATTGTTACCCCAGAAAACTCTCACATGTGAAGTAAAACTAATGCACCCATTAATAACGTGGAGAAATGCAAATATTTAAAAATGGTCTCGCTGGACACGAACGTTAGGTTTTATGTAAACTCTTTCTCACCTCGAACGGAAATGCATTTTTTGATTCATTAATATCCACATTTCAAGGGAAAAAAAAAACAAATGCCAGTTAACACTCTGAATGTAGCAAGGGGGCGTTCCGGGACGAAATTCATACAGTACGTAACCTTTATAAAAAAATTTTAACAAATAAATTAAGGACATATTGTATTAAAAAGTTTGACGAGTAAGTCTTAGTAGACGTCGCGTCGTAAATAAGTTTAAACATAATGGATAGCAAAAAAACAATAGTAGAGGTTATGTCATTTACTGTTATTTTTTAGAAAACAGAATCTTTTATAACGAAACTGGTCGAAGTTCAACTACCATACGACCATTGCAAAACAAAATTCCCCAAAAATCGCTGTCTGTAGTGACGATGCAGAACATCTCAAATACTATAGCACCTAACATAATATACAATCCTGTCGAACACCTAACAGTATATTATATGCACAAAGAAATGATTTCTACTGAAGGAATCATACAAGACGCTATCGACAACCTATCTAGTGAGATTCGTTGAAACTACAACAAACCATATTCATTTTTGCATACTTCGTACAGCACAGTTGTTACAGTATAAACTGCAATTTGGGTTGCCTAAACTAGTTTTTAAAATTCAAATTTGGCATAATTAATAAGTAAATACATAAAATTTTACCTTGATTGGTATAGGCCTTCTTGTATTCTCGTCTATTGAGAGAGGACGGTTTCAGCTTTTGCGTAAACAGAAATGTTTTTAGTATCTTTGGATTTAGCAAAAAAAAACCCTGATTTATTATTGCAATTAGTAAATTAGCAGCATTAATATTTATGCAATAATAAAATTACTTCGTGGAATTTATTTACCGTATAAACTAGGAAGACCAATGGGTATGCTTAAAAACAAGTACATAGTTCAAAATTCATTATTTTAATTTTTAATAATTAATTTTAACGTTTCTCGTTTTCCAATTTTTATTTTAAATTGATTGCCTTGTTGGATTATGAACGTTTCGTTTCTAGAATTTATTGGAATGGTTTAGTTTTACATAGATTTTCCACAGATTAAGACCTTACCTTTAATTAAAGTAATTCAGGTCAAGAAATTAATTAATAGGTGGAAAATAGTTTAGTTTGTAATTTTGTTCAAAATCTGTATTTAATTTGTAATTTAGTTATCACAACACAATTTTCTCCACTAAAAAGCTAAGAAAATTACTTCACTGTCAAGAGAAATCCATCATCGTATCTTTCTGTAAACTTAGCAAAAGATCTAGCGTAACATTTTGTCTGAAAGACACACTGTGATTTGAATTGTTTGTATTTGTGATACCACCGCAATATAATCTGTTTCATCTTTTAGAAGTGTAAGTATACCAACCTCTCTAGATCTAGACATGAGCAAGTATCAAACGTGATTAATCCTATTTCTTTCTATTCCTTTTATAGTAAATTTTGTATCCATCGTTACGTTTACCACATTATTGTGAGGTGTATGTGATTACAAATACTGTATTTTTTTAACTATTCAAGATATTATTAATTAATTAAATTATTTTTGTTAATTCATTTTTTAAATTCCATCATTGTACGGTGCCTAAGAATCGGATACCTCTATAGTTATACGGAATTGTGATAGTTGTTACTCTTATTGCTGTTATTAAAGTATTTTCTTATGCATTTAGTTACGGGTTATAACGCTATCTTGTATCATCCAGACAATATTATCCTATTAGCGTCTTAACGGATATGGTACCCTTCGAACTAGCCGTAATTTGTATTTATACAATAATCATTGCTAAAATAAATGTACTCTTAACGTAGATATTTACGGTATAATTCAAACGCCGGATTTACTGAATCAAGCGGTCATACTTTACTGCATTGGGATTAAGAGAAAAAAAAATCATAGTAGGTTTTAATATCTCACATGCTGAATGTTACTATAGTCAATTGTACTCAAACAAGTACACGTTTTAATTTCTTTTTTTCTTTAATTTTAGACATGTTTGGTATTTACTAATTTTAAAAAAAGTAGATTTTAATGGGTGTTGCCAATCTTTTTTTCCAGTGGGTCCTGCTGGTAACAACCACGACAACGGCTAGCAAGCATGTCGATGAGTGGGCGTGGCTAAGAATGCTACTAAAAAAACGGATTCACAGTAAACACGTAGAATCCTTGTCAACTAGATTAGATAGTGGAGAAAAACAAACAACTTGATAATGAGAAAACGTAATAAATTGGTTGTATATTCTTCACATAGACAAGTTTCAGTAAAATAGAGAGAAAGTCAATCATAGAATTAACAAAAACACAGTCTCAATAATCCACATGCAATAAAATTCTCGATAACGGAACTAAACTAAAGTTACTCGGTTCGGTTCAAGTCTTGAACGGAAACAGTATTAACAATATAAGCTAAAAGCTAGATAACTCGAGGCCTTAGAGGAAAACAGACGTATCTACAAATTTTGCGTTTTTAAGTTAGGCTGTTTTTCTATGAGGTGTGACATAGCATTAGCATTGCTTGCTTACATTACGAGTTGAGTTTATGTTACACCACATAGAAAACAACATTTTTTACCAGAAAACGAAGCTATCTCAAAAACGCAAAATGTGTAAATACGTCTGTTTCCCTATAAGTCCTCGAATTATACTCAACTGAAAGTAAAATATTATAACGATTATAAACACAATAAAATTAGCTGAAGGCTAATACAATTAACAAAGCAGAAGACTTCATATAGAAAATGTAGATAAGCAATTAACAAAGCTAAAGGCGTAAAATAAGTAAATAACATAAGGAATTATACAGGTTATCGACAATTGAACGAAACCTAAAATTTTTCTCTCAAACGTGGCCCCTGATGTCATCATCACCTTTAATTGCAGCGGTATTTAAACCTTCATCAACTTGCTGAAATTACTTTAAATTATCAAAAAGACCCATGACAATGATTATCCTACCTGCGAGTAATTCTGTAGCGATAAAAACAATCTAAATACTTCAGTAAAGAAAACTTCATTAAATAAGAAAAGAGTACTTACAAGTCACGATTGTCTTACAACACAATTGTCTCGCAGCGGGTGTCAAAAGCGAAATAACTACTCAAATGAGCCGTAAAGCGGGTCGTATAATATGACACCGCCAGGATGGCATTATCTTACAGTACAGTATTATAAACTTTGATTGAACTACCAAACGAGAAAATTTATTAATAAGGACACGTAACATAGGTTAAAGAATCACTGCATATAACGTGTTTTATTAGACGTAAAGCAGTAATCAGCTTTGTGTATGACACTTGGTTTACCGGTAAACACTGAACAGTTTTCCACAGTATAATTTTTACGTTCCATCTGTCGTCCTACATGTCCTGCGAAGTCCCATTTTAGTTGAGTGACTCGTTCGGTTATATCGCGAACTTTGCCTGATCCACTCGTTCCTGTTTTTTTATGCCTTAAGGTGATAACTATCATTAATTTTTCCATCTTTCTCTGTGTAGTTTCCACTGTGTATATCGTTTGTTTCATATGTGTCCGTGTCTGGGCTCCGTACGTCAAGACCGGTAATACACGTTTCGTCAAATATTTTAGATTTAATATGCTGGAGAATTCTTTATTTTTAAGCAGTTTCAATAATTTTCCCAAAGCTGCTCAACCCAATCTGCTTCTTCTCTCTATTTCTGTATCTTAATTTTCTTTGCTAATTCGTATCATTTGGCCTAGATATATATTCAGTGACGTTTTTTATTTGTGCTTCTTTTATTTTTACTTGGATAATCTCGAGACTCATAGTTTTTGTTTTATTTAACTTTTAAATGCACAATTTTTTGTTTTTTTTTTATAGTTTTTTTATCTAATATTACCTTAAAAGCAGCAAATATTAACAAAAAAATAATGAAAAAAAATCAAAACTTGAAAAAACGTTGATTTATTACAAAATAATTATGTTGCCAAATGGTTTCAATGTGCATTCCGCTATAGTGTAATACAAATAAAATTACTTCAAATGAGATTTTTTGTAACAATTGGCCAATGTCCAAATTAATCTTGGCGTACATTTTGAGGTGGTACATACTATGCTGGTCCTTTTTTCTTTTTTGTCTGTATCTCTTGCTCAACTACATTCGAAGAAAGTCTACCTCTTTTCAACGTTCTTGTTGCAGATGTGTTTATTTTTATTAGACAATGAGCAACTTCGGCTCTGAATTTAGCCTGCTCCAGAATCATCGGAATCGGTGTTCCATTTTGTTGATGTACCCGTTTGTATGCCAACCATGCATTCACCATTGTTAAATCTACTAAGTGGTAGAAAAGCCTTATACATCACTTCCTACTTTTTACCTTGATTTAGAACGACCCATCAAACTATTTAAGAGATCTATATTTCCTATGTGTCGGTTATAATCTTAGACTATACAAAAACAATTGACATCGACACTTTTTTTTTGTTTTCGATAGAATCGATTCACCAAAGTTTGCAGATGGATGCAATGACGATAAGAATTGTTACATACTTATTATCTATATTATTTTTTTTATTTTCCTCTTTGTATTTCTCATTAAGTAAATTTGTTTTTATTGCAATAGAAGGTCGTGTTAGTAAACAATAAATTATTTGCTTCGGATTTATTTGATATATGGCAACGTTTCGCAGACTGACGTGTCTGCTTCATCGGGCCTTCAATTATCCTCAACAATAATTATATTAACTTATCAACCTAACTGCTAGGTGATGCGGCAGGTTGTATTCTATTGTTGTTTCGATTAATATCTTCATTGTCAGTAAATGACCTTTTGTGCTATAGCCCTTTGGAAAGACTGCTTGCTCTACAGGTTGGTAGTCGTTTAATTTTATTGTTATTCTGTTGGTAATAATTCTTGTTAGAAGTTTGTATATTTGCGATAACAAACTTATTAGTTGATATTTGTGTAGCAGTTTTTGGTGTCCTTTTTTGAATAATAGAATTACTTCTGCTATGTTCCATTGATCGAGCATCCTCCCTTATTTTATACATGTATTAAACAGCTACAGCAATAAGTACTTTAAAAGACAAAAAAAAAGTAAATGTGTTTTAAAAGAATCGCAAATGATGAGTTTCGCTCTAAAAATAAAAGTAAATTGTTTTAATGCTTTTCCCATACATGAAAAAACTAAATAAGTTGAACCAAATACAAAAGCTCAAAAAATAATAATGAAAGTTGCAGTAACCAATGAACACCGATAATTTAAATCGTGCTTTATATGGCAACGCTTTTGTCTCAAAACGTTCAATAGATAGATACGGTTGACTACTGAATAAAAAATATTGAAAATACAGATATAAAAATGTATCATCTACTAAAACGACATTCCTTAAAATACACACTCACTAAAGCTCAGATTTTTCTAGCGTCCCCTTTTTACGACTACGACGGAAACTTTTAAGAAAAATCAATAGTAACACATCCGTATGTAAATTTAATACAACTTGTATCTTTCATTCAAACTGATATTGAATTTGCGGATAACGTTCAGCAAAAGAGATAAGTGGTAGCACCTACAAACGTAGATACATACTTGGGATTTCTAGTGGCGTACGCTTAGTAATAGATTAACGTAACACAGCATTTTTCTTAATGGATCCCTTGTGCAGAATATTCGTTGTAACGTTTAGTGTTTCATAAATAAATTATAGGAATACCATTGCATCGCAAAATTAATGTGGTATCAGCACAGAAGGTGTAATCATTTCAACGTTATGTAAATTATGAGTACGTAATAACATAGATTTACTGTAACCACATTTTATACCACTTTGGTCTTAACATACGTGCGGCTCATAAAGAATATACATCATACTTATAAAAAATAAAGATAAAACAGTATCTTTCACATTTTTATTGTTGATCAAACTAATATTTACTGTCGTCTGTTAGAAAATCATACATTGTAGACTTAGAAGCCTCTACGTAATTTAAAATTGCGATCTCTTTTTATGTATTTCAAGTCGTCATATTGATTTTAAAAATTTTAAAAATACTTCTTGTTTAAAAAAATGAAATACAATACAAAGCGATCTATTTATAGTTAGTATTCGTTGCAGAATTAAACGTTAGTAGCTAGAAGTCGAAGTATTAGTGGCAAGAGGTTTACTTAAAGTGAATTACAACGTAGACAACTTGAAGCTCCGGAAGCAAATTGCAGTTTTAATGAAACATAATTTTAATATACTTACTGTCAATTAGAATAATTACGTTCGTTTCTAAAGTAATTTAAGAAATGAAAATAAAAGAAGTCACCCGACATAATTCCTGAAAATCGTCGTATCTGGTAATTCGATGAACTTTTTAACTCGTTTCCGCTTTACGCAATCTTATCTTTATATTAAACTGATAAGTCATTTAAATTTCAATCAATCGATTGAAATGCAGCGTAGTCCTCAAAATTAATATAAACATTCAAAAAATTAAAAGCATCATCAACCAATGCAAAATTGTTTCCAAGTTTCCACTATTGAAAAAAGGTAACACCAAACAAAAACTTTCGTTAAATGTTATACATTTGAAACCTTGTTGCATTACATACACGTAACAAAATGTAATTAATTATTTAAAAAACATACTAATATAATCGATCGATCGACAGAGTTAATGTGTATATTCTTAAGTATGTAATTTAAGTCAACACTATAGAAAAGTTAAAAATCAGCTTTGAAATTAAATCAACACGCGTATTGATCAAAATACATTTTTATAAACACACACGTAAAATCCAAAACAAAAAGTAATGGAAGAAACACTTTCAATTCGATTGGAAACTAACATTCATATAACCATCTATGAATTCAAAATACCACTACCGAAACATCAAAAGAAACGTGAGTAATGTAGCAATTGTAATCGATCTCCAAGAACATTTAAACATACTACAAACGTAAGAATTCAACTGAAAAGTAAATTTAATTAGAATCGTTGTGATGAACAATGAAAGGCTGTTAATTTCCACGTGCACAATTTTGTTATATAAATTAAATATCAAGACATTTATCTTTTGACATTCAAAAAGAAAATCGTATCTCAAGAAGAAATGAAATGCTCTAGTACACGGGTACCTCAAGGAGGTTTATTTCACCCGCCTAAAATAAGCTACAACCCAGATACTTTTAAAAGCCCTTACAAACGAATGTAAATTACGAGGTAAATTATATATAATGTAATGAGAAAAAGATAGATGTTCTGAAGAAACGAAAAAGAATCGAGAAAAGAACACGCCAAATTTGTGACAAAGTTTCCTAAAGTCGGCCGAGACAAAGCAAAAAAACATCTTCAGGATCCTATGACATGTGTGTTCCAGGATAGATGTAGCAAGCGGTATAATGGATAAAAAAAGTTTAGAATTTTGGATTGGCATTTGGAATCTTTTATTGTAAAACTAAGGTATACAAAAAATAAATTGATTTTGTACTCTACAAAGTGTTTTATAAGCAATGTTGTTAAAATCACCAAGAATAAAGTATCCTTATTTTTAAAGATATAAAAACTACTAAATAGTATGGAATTGAATTTGCTACCTAGATACCAAATATCAAGAATGTAACAATGCTTTTTAAATTTCATTTTTTTTATAAAATAGCACAGATACTGTATATTTCTTTAAATGTTTAATTATCATACAACGAACACAAACATAATAAGTGATAAATATTAAATCTCACATAACAGGTTAGAAAGAAACCGAACAATAAATTTTTATTCGATGTTACCAGTCCCGCACCGTATATAAGGACAAATTCGTGTGGTGTACGACGGCGCTCAGGCGCCGAAAAGCCTCTTCACTCAAAAGTAAAAAAAAAATAAAGCAACAAACAACATAGTCAAAACAAAATTTATAATGATAAAAAAACCAGTAAGGAATTACTACCTATTACATTGATTTTTATTTGTTTATTTTTTTATTTTTACTCTTTGAGACGAGGAAACAAAAACTCTGCAAACCTATTCGCGTTGTGATTCTCGCATCGTGTTTACCTTAAGGTCACTAGTCGTTGATAACATAGTTTATAAACTTCTTTTTAACGCTTTAAATTTGTCGTTAAATTATTTACAAAATTTACAATTAAGTTATTGGTGCCAAACTTTTCTCTTTTATACCAAGGGGAGAAAAATTGATACAGGCTCCTGATAAACCCGTAGTCATTCAGACACAGTTTGAGTTTGTCGTATTGAGTAAGGCACCTACACCACGTGGTATTTTAGACGATAAATAAATAGTTACGCCTTAGTAACCAAGGTTGAGCCCTTTATTCAAAAATTTTCGGAATTGGAAAACGACGAGAAGATGGTATGTTGTCGCCCTTTCGTTTCGAGAAGATCCTAGTTAGGGAATTCTTACAATCCAGCTTGCCAACGCTTTAAACATGTAGAAAACCAATTAGCTCGTAATCCTGCTTTGCAGGACGCATATCATGCCGTGATCAAGGATTATGTTCACCAGACATTTTATTCCAAACCATGCTATATTTAAATCATATAGTGCAAGTACGCCAGTGCGCCTGGTATTTGACGCCAGCGCAAAAAGTAGATCTTCAAAATCGTCGAATGACTTGTTATTTTCGGTCCAAAGTTATAAGGTAATATTGTTACCTTGTTAAATTTTAGATAGTTTTCCTGTGCTCTAACTGCCGACATAAAACAAATGTATCGACAACTGGTAGTCAACCCTGTACAATAAAAATACCAGCAGCTTTTGTGAAGGTTTAATAAGAATCAGCCGATTCAGGCATTTCAGTTAAAACTGCGTGGTTTTTGGAATTAGCTCATCTCCATATTTATCCTTAACAACCGTCTTTTAGTTGGCAGAAGACGAACGGAAGCGGTTTCCTTTGGCCTGTAAAAACGTTACTAGAGATATCTACGTGTATGATTAGATTACGTCAGACCCGTTGAAAAAAAGGCATTAGAAGTCTATACTGAACTGAAAAAATTTCGATCTGATGGTTTGAAGTTTCATAAATAGGCTACAAACTCGCCGGTAGCCAGAAGGCATTTTTTCCAGAAGACGCATCTCCAGATTCTATAGAATTTGATTCAGAAAATCACACGTTTGAGTTTCGGATTGGGCCAGGAAATCGTTCAGAAACGAAACAAGATATGTTGACGACAGTCGCCCATATTTTTAATCCCCTGGGCTTCTTAGCACCAGTCACTCTGTATTTCAAGGTTTTAATCCTAAAGTTGGTTATGGAGCAGCGGTTTATCTAAAGCTTAGCCAAACTGATCTAAACTCTGCTATCTTTTTGGTTTGTGGAAAATCCAGAGTGGCTCCTTTAAAAATAGCATCAATTACTCGATAAGAATTGTGCGCCGCATTTCTTTTTGTCAAATTTCTTATTAATTGTTTTCGAAAATTATAGTCTTAGTCAAGTGTTCCCTAAAGTAAAAGCATTTACCGATTCCACGAAGGTGCTCTGTTGGTTAAACTCTAATCGTTGGTCGCCATTTGTTTCTCATACAATAGCAAAAATTCAATCTCTTGTTGAAGTGGAAAGTTAGGCTCACATTGACGGAAAAAACACCCAACAGATTGTTTATCACCCTACGAGTTGTGTTCTCATCCTTTTTGGTGGACGAGTCCAAACTAGTTAATTAAAAAAGAATCCAAGTGGCCTACTACTTGCTTAAGTATGGAATTAAATAATCTTCCGAAGCAAAAAGCAAATAGTTGTTGCTTGGTGACTCGTCACGATCTTGGAAATTCGTCGTTTCTCGTTTTCTAAATTACGATGAAGCATAGTGTACGTTCTTCGATTTGTACTTATGTTACCATGTAAGGAAACCATTAAAAACGTTGATTTAAGTACTGCTGATCAAAATTATGTCGGATTGTGCAAGCGCAACACTTTATAACAGATATAAACGCTTTGAAAAACGAAAAACTTTGTTCAAATGCGCTTCAAAGATTAGCCCCTTACTTAAAGGACAGTTTCCTAAGAATGGGAAGAAGACTAAAAAAACGCAGCATCGGTTATGAATACGCGCATTAGATTGCACTTCGATATTGATGTGATATTATCATTTAAAGAATTTACATTTGGTCCAAATTTGTTATCATTGATCAGACAATATTATTGGATTTTATCCGCGCGATCGGTTGTACGTAAGGTAATAAGAGAATGTAATATTTGTTTTTGCATTAATCCCATTAATTATGGATGATCTTCCTTCTTGCCAAGTTGCCGAATCGAAGGCTTTTTGGAAAACAGGAATAAATTATGAAGGTAATTGGCAAATTAGTCGTTGTAGAAAACCGATAATCCAAAATGCATACATTTGCTTATCCATTTGTCTTGCGACAAAAGCCGTTTAATTGAAACTGGTATCGAATCTGACGACTAACTTCGTTGGTGCTCAGCGAGAACTGGAAAAGCTAAATGGATTAATTTCTTCTACCGAGTATCAAAGGTCGCTCATTAATGAGTTGAGCGAGTTTAGAAGTAAAAGTCCATTTATTTCGATTTGTCGGTAGTCAATTGGTAACTTATTAAGAATTCAATACCTTCTTAATTCAAATCAAAACTCTACTAAAGTCGCGACCGCATACACCGTTGAGTGTTGATCCATCGGAACCTCTAGCGCTGACTCCTACAGTTTTATTTTAATTTAACGCCACCAAAAACCGCTTCCGACGGCAAGTGTTATAAGTGTGAATCCTTCTTGTCTTACCCGTTTCCAACTGTTGGATTAGTTGGTACAGACCATTTAGGCAAGATAGAGTCGGGAGTCAAATACTCCTTACTCTATCTCACTCAAAAGGGCTTCAAATTAGAGCTAAATGAATAAAATCTTCACAACCGTTACAAGTGGGCATTTTAGTAAGAATTATATAAAATACAGCACTGTCGCTACAATGGCCGCTAGAGCGAGTCGAACGTTTCTTTCCTGACAGAGATAACGTCGTTCGAGTAGTCCTTGTTCGCACAAATAAAATTGTTTTAAGAAATCGATGGCAAAGTTATGTCGTTGCCGACACAATAAGAATAGTAAATAGATAATTGTTAGTTTTTGTTTAATCCAAAATGAATTCGGTTCTCTTCATTCTTTTGAAGTATCTCAATTTTTTGTTGTTTTTTGTGTTTGCCTGTTTCTATCTATTGTCGACTTCTCCTCGCAAATTCAAATTGCTAGTAGAATTGTCTGAAACGGAACATTCAGAGGCGGGGGACGGTCTGGAAAGTTGCCTTTTATTTATTTTGATTTTTTATTACACCATTTAATTTTATTTACTGGTGGTTGGGGAGTTTTCAGATTCAAACGCGTTTAATGTCAATCGGATATTGATGAACTGTCATTATTGTATAATTTTAGGCGAGCAGTGAAAAATTGATTGAAATTGCCGACCTTCGAAAACTCGTCGATTTGAAAACCGTCACAAAATATTCCAACTGACATTAGAAAAGGCAACAAATGAATAATGGTTCACTTTATCTAACACTTACAAATTAAACAAATACGATTGTTCTGTTTCTTCAGGAACCCCCTAAAGTTCCAAAAGCGATATTTGCTAAGCATCTTTGTTTTACGTCGGTAGTTTCATCCAGAGACACCCAAATTTTATGTATACCATTTTTTGTCCATCTTCCTCCAAAATTCTGCTAAATAATATCAAACGTAATTTTTTTTTATTGTAGACGCGTCAAGAATATTCAGTTTGGTGCAGTTTTCCAAAAACAGTATACTTCATGTTTAAATTTTACTAATGATATCTCAACACTAATGAAAGTTTTATTAATTCTTTTAAAAATTACAAACGTTTCGAACCGGTTTTCGACAATATAGCTTGTGTTTTACTTAGACTTTTTTACTATTCACATGTTTTTTAGTATTTAAGGCTAAAGTCTACTGCCAAGTGTGCGAGAGAGATAAAAGACATGAAAAAGTATTTCCAAGTTATTTCAAAAACCCTTCCGCTTAAATATAGTTTAAAAATGGTATTATAATAAGAACGTGATTGTTAAGAGAGGATGTTTCTTATTTTTCAAAAAAAAAATTTTTTTACAATTTTTTGTTTTCAAAAATTTGGAAAAAAACATTTTTTTCACAATTGAAGGTATACATTTTATTCTACACATTTTGTCAATTAAAAACACATTTTTAAATTTTAGTATATGCCTACCGGTACCAATCAAAAATCAATTTTAATTTCTATTTTTCATCTAGCCGCTTTCGCAACTTGACACCACTTGCAATATGAGACAACAAAAACAAAACGAAAAATTGACAAAGTTTACCACTACTAATATATGCATTTCCACGTGTTTGCATTGGTTGAATGTTCGAGTGTAATAATCAGTCATATTTCATTAATGTTTTATTTACAAGTAAAGTATACAATTATTATAAAAATATTTGTTAGCTCCAACAAAATTTTAGTTTTCCCTTATGTCCATATTATTATCATTAAACAATTTCAAAAAACAGAAGGGTTGTCTAAGGATATGCTTTTGCCTTTCTTATTTAATAGTCAACCTTGTGAGCAACACTTCAGAGCCACAAGGTCACTTACTTCAACATTTTCAACAGTAGTAAATTTCACTGTCAAGGACATATTGCAAAGTACAGACAGAATTCAAATGATCCATTGTATTACAAATGATCTAAATGAAACGTTCGTTTTTCCACGAGAATCAAAAAGGTTAAGAAAAAGTAAAATGGATAGCGAGATGGATAGTGTGGATTTCAATGCCAAAAACATTTCAGATTATGAAATACAACTAACAGTTGAATCAGCATTATAAGATGTTATGTTCAAAATCCGTGAACTAGGAATGAGTGTTAAAGGAAATTGCTGTGATCGCATTGGCACACTGGCAATCTGTGACAATGGGGAAAATATCCATGACGAGATCCATGATGAAGAAAAAATATTAATTGATGTAGGTGCAGATGAAACTAACTCTTTATCAAAAAGATTTTTAGAGGATTTAGAAACGGGAGAACGCGAAACTAGTGAATTACCAGATGATTTATTAAAAGATTTAGAGAAAATTTACTCCATAAATGGTATTTCTAGTGACGGTCTACACCTCAAAGATTATTCGGCTAAAAAGGAGACTGAAAGATATGTTGCGGTATCAGTTGGCGACAAGAAATCAATAATCAGGAAATCGTCCTTGTGTTGGTAATTAGATCAGGGAAAAGAAAGAGTCAGCTCCGATAGACTAAGGCGTTTTATTTTGAATAATAAAAATAAATCAACTAATAAAGTAAATCGAATAATTCTTAGTCTCAAACCGAAAAGGGATCGTAACAAGAAAAAAGTTTTTTTCCGAAAATCTAAACGTTCTTTTACTTCTTTCTCAGATAGTTCAACTTCTGAAAACGAAACTTTTCACTCTAATGACAGTACAGATTCGGAAGTGTTTAGTTCGGAAATAGAGTAAAAAATGTATGAAATGGATTCCAAAAAGAATAGTAGCCAAAAGAAGGGTAAGTTATCGTCCTTAGAATTAACAGCAGCAACAGCTAAGGGGAATTACCTAGTTCTGATGTGTCTTTTTCTTTAGAAAATAATGAAGAAGAAGCTGAAAGGCCTGACGACAACACTGGTTCGGGAGGAAACAAAAGAGGAAATGAGGCAAGATGTGACGAACATGATTTGTGCCAAACTGACCAAAGCTGTGACAATAAGTCTGATTTAAAGCGTGATGATAAGAGTACTGATACACTAATCATAGATGTAGGGGATTGGGTACTTGTTTGATTTCCAGTTAAGAATAAACAAGGAAATCAAGTACGATTAAAGCGTATATTGGAAATGTAGTCTCCCTTGTTGCAGAAAATACTTGTTGCGCTCAATTTTTACGCAAAAATGAGACTTCTAATCTTAATCCAAGGATTAATCACACATACTTTTATCCAAATGTTCCTGATGTGATTGAGTTTACCAAGGATCAAATCAAAAAGGCTGCGTACTTTTAAAAATCTAAGAGGTATTTATTCCTTTGATAATAATATAAACACCAAAGATTATGAATAAATGAAACTTTCGGTTGTTTTGTGTAAACGTTTTTTTTTATATAGAATTATTCTCAATATTCGAATATTTCAATACGTTTTTGTTGTACGTGTCGGTGGTACCTTAGATGGCTACCTACCTATGACTAGAATTTTTTTTGTTTATTAGTTACACCAAATAGAAGTAATTTTATGTTTTTATTTCGTTTTCATGTTGCACGTTTTATACTTAATAAAATCTCGTAAAATTACATAATATAATTTACGAGTTTGTTTTCATCCCCTTTCCACCTTTATAAAGACAAAGCTCTTCAATAGCTTTCAAACCAAATGACTTAATTGCTGTTTTGTTTCATAAATAAATCGCAACAGGGCAACGTTAAAAAGGCGTGCTACACAGCAGCGTCAGATTTAAAAAGCTTACTACAGAAGATAAATTCTACAACCGCTGCACAGCGGTGATGTTTCTGATCAGATGATGCCCTTAACTTACAGTTATAGTGCAAATGTCCGAAATGGATATCAAGAGGATATCATGGGATATCAAGGGGATATCATAGGATATCATGGGATATCATAGGATATCACAGGGATATCATGGGATATCATAGGATATCACAGGATATCACGGGGATGTCATAGGACATCTTTGTCAAAAGGGATATCTTGTGTACACTATTTTAGCAGTGATTTACCCCTCGACTATACCATTGTTTGAGGTAAAAATTCCATCAGGGCAAGCTGCAAGAAATCCAAATTCTAGATCGATAAATAAACCGCATGGAATAACTTTTTCTCCTAACTTGCTCGTATGTTTTTATCGCCGAATATTCAGACTGCAATACAGCTGGAAAATTTTTTTTTACTCAAACTAAATTAACAAAAAAATTAATTTTTATTACTATATTATTAATATAAAACAATTATTGTATATCTTTACACGGCCTCGATCGTCTAAATTGTAGATTTGACTTTTTCTTCACATTTTGAACCACAAAACTTTTGTAATGATTCTATCATGATGATTTTAAGACGATGATTCTTAGCTTAAGTTTTATTTAAATTTATTTGGGGAAAATTCATTCTACATTATCACTGGAGTGTGGAAGACATTCAAACCAAAAAAGGAAGGTTTAGAAATTTTTCTACAGCTAAACTGCAAAGCGTACTTCATTTTTTCAGAAAAATAATTTTATTGTAATAAATTCAAAAATTTTCCCACTCGGAAAAAAAGCACGATATACCTTACACAGTGAAGAAGATTTTGCCAGAAACGAAAATACAAATCGGTTTTTTTCAAATCGTTGCGTTGGCATGATAATGTTTCGTTTGAATCTTAATGAATGAATTTATCTTTGTTTTGTTGTTGCAAGTTTGAAGGTATATTGTGTTTCGTGAAACATAATAAAGATAATAAGTAGTAATGACGTAATGCACGCATGTATAAGTACTCATTACATATATAACACATTATAAACGACAATTTTTGATATTTGTTTTTGTTAAGAAAATATGAAAAATGTAGTTCATTTATAAAATTGTGAGATTTAATACCTTTATCATGAGAACGTGTGATTTAAGAGAAAATCCTGAGGTCTCACGATTACGGTGCGGTCTTGCTTGCGCACCCGCCGCTTGCGCAAACGCAGACTGCGTCCTGCGTCGCAACGCGGCACTTATCAAAGAGAAATATTCAAATCAAAATGCTGTTCGCAAATATTATTCAATTTGCAATACAAAGTATGGATTGTATTCTAGAAATAATTATCTATTACTTGTATACCTTCGATTTTAAATATCTCTTTAAAAAACCTACTTATCAAAAAAAAAATATCGATTTTCATTACAAAATCAAATTTTGAAAAATATCCTCTCTGATCTCTAAAACAACAAATATAAAACAGTTTTTAAAACTTCATAAAAATGAACAGTTTATTATTAATCTTGGAAAAACTTTTGGGCTGTTTCAAACGCCATCTACTGTTTCAGAAACACACTAATCAGCTCTAGACTTTGGCCTTAAAAGCTGAAACTCTTTGGTTACTAATACAAGCACTTCAAAAAATATGCAAAATAACAATGTTCTATCCGTTGTAAAAACATTGTAGTCTTTTGCAAACTAGTCTAGTTACTAAAATACGTCTTTTCTCTTTTGGCATCTTAGAAGATGTTAACACAAATGCTGCTAGCTAATTGAAAAATTGTAAATACAATTTTGTTAATAATCATTCAATTCATTGAAATCACTTCCGATTGATCAATTAACTAGTTTAGGTATTAAAGTTTAAACCCCTAGACAATAACTGCAAAATAAAGGTTTATTTTTGTAAACAGGTTTTCAAAAAAAAACGTGATCATTTAATTATTGATCTCAGATCTAATCATTGTCATTTACTCATTCATTGTTAATCCTCAACTAACTTGAGAGCGTTATTTAAATTTCCAATATGACAATGATTACTAACAACAATAAAAATTTGAATGGTTAAGTACTGTACTGTAAAGCTACTAAAAATTATGTAATTCATTATTTTTTAAAAGCATATTAATATTGTAAAATATCAAATTATTGAGAAGTGACAAAAAAGTGTATTTATAAATCCTAAAAAATAAAATATATTATGATCTGACCTACTGCAATAGCTTAAAATGTATTATATTCAGAAACATAATTAATTTGTAGAAATTTGTCAAATGTATTACCTTTCATAATTGAAGAAGGATGCTCGTGTAACTGAAGATTGACCTTTTGAGAAGCTTCTTCGACTAAGATACAACTCGCAAAAACACTTGCAACTCACGCTTCTCTTTGTTATTATCTAAAATACACTTGGAGCACGTTCCTAATTGCGATGGTTTTGTCTTGAAGAGAAATAGTACTTAGAATATTAAATTTAAAATTTTACGCACAAAAAAAAAACACTAATTCTGGCCCAGTAAACAAACAAAACAAATATACTTTTTACTGAATTTGAAATTTTGAGTAAATGTTACATCAATTAAAAGTAAATAATTAAACTTATGAATTTTCACTCCGAAAACATTTATTTAAAAAAAAAAACAATTTCATTAAAAGCGGTACGCAGCTACCTGCTATGACTTGCCAAAGCATACTGTATTATCGAAAAGCCTTTTTAATTTAACATGTAAATGACTAATTAAAAAATATTATGCAAAACTAAAAAATGTAATTAGCATTTTATATTTAATTATTTAAAACATAATAATTGTAACTCATTTTGTCATTCGCTAATTTAACTTACTGTGGAATAGATAAGATAATTTTAATTTATTATTAATTAATACATTTTTTTTAAAATTACATCATGATGTAAAATATTTCTTATATTTCTAAAATCTAAAAATATTTATTAAATCGTGCGCAAGGATTGACCACGAGCAAGGTAATTTATTTAGATAGTCTTTAAAAAAACTTATCTTTTATCTATATCTATACAAGTTTATTTTCGCTTGGCAGCATCTAATCGTGCAATATATTCAACGATTGCTATTCGAATACGTAATAAAACTGTAATTCACCAGTGTATACTTATCTTTGGTCTTTACCAAACTTTTTCGAAATGAACTGATCAAAATAAATATCTATCAGATTGAATACATTTTGTATTTTTAAGAGTATTCTTGCTATCACATCTTCTCGTTCACATTGTTACGCGATATAATGATCGTAGAAATTTTGGCACTAGTTATTTAGATAAGATACTAAAGATTGGAATTACATTCTACACAAGCACCTTTACTTAGTATTTTAATCCTTTGCACTCTCTCTTAAGCTACGCGCACACTGGCCGGAGCTGAACGCCGGAAAAAAAATGTTCTATTAATTTGAATAAAGACTCTGCGATTTGTGCTGCTTCAAGTTTTGTGTGTGCTTTTATTTAAATTAATGGAGGCAATATTTTCTTTCGGCTCGTGAGCGTACCTTCGGCTAAATGCTTTGAAGTAGTCAGTGGCGTAACTAAGACCCCCAACGTGATGGGGACCGCGAACCGTGTTAATGTTAAAAATTGTAGAAGTTCAAACAATTGTATAGCGCCATCTGTTACCTTAAGTTAGTTGCATTACTGTAGTACCGTTATAACCAAAATGCGAATACGTATGAATCTGTATGAATATAGTCTTCACAGAAAGCTCAATCGAGTCACACGTATTTCTTTTTGTGACCACATTTTTTCAGGTTGTGGGCTCAGGTGCTTAAAACGCTTGCTAAATATAACGAAATAGTGGCAAATAATTAAACATTACAGTGACTTAGGTGTTGAGTGTAAGAAGATGACTGCGAATTATTTAACTAGTGTGCCAAGGCTATTAGGCAGAGAAAACTACGACGATTGGTCATTCGCCGTAGAAAATTTTTGTATACTGGATGGTTTGTCAAGTTGTAGTGATGGTACAGAAACAGATTTGGTAATAATTTCAAAGGCAAAAGCTAAATTATTGCTAACCATAGACCCTTCTTTGTTCGTGCGTGTTAAAGCAGTAACAGCTAAAGATTTGTACGATGGTAAAGAATTTTCAAGAAAAATTGGTTTGTTGCGTACTTTAATATCATTACGTTTAGAAAATTGTAATTCCATAGAATCTTATATTAACCAGTTAATTGAAAATTATATAGAACCGGTTTCAAGAATGATGATGAGTGGGTAGGATCGTTGCTTTTGGCGGGTTTGTCTGAAAGGTTTGCGCCAATGATGATGGCAAGCGAGCACTCTGGAATCAGGATAACTACAGATTCCATTAAGGTAAAGTTACTGGACATGCAGACAGATGGCAGTCAAAGCAGTAACACAGCAGATGCTTTTGTCGTAATAAATAAAAGCAGAACGAGTTTCAAAACGCCAACGAAAGAGCGGCAGCGGTACCAAAACAAATAAAGATCGAAGTGAAATGATATGTTTTCGGTGTAAGCAAGCAGGTCATTTTATGAATAGATGTCCCAATCATACTAAAATTGATTATAACAAAAATGCAAGGCAGAAAAATGCATTTAGTGCTGTGTTCTTAAGTACTAGTTTTAATGATACGGAATGGTACATCGATAGAGGTGCTAGCGTTCATTTAACCGCAAGAAAAGAATGGTTAAAAAATAAAAAGAAGCCAGAATTAGTAGAAATAATAGTTGCAAATAAAAGTAAAATTCCAGTTGAATGTATGGGTGACATTACTACAATAGTTGAACAAGAAAAATTTGATGTCATTGTAAACGATGTACAATATGTACCTGAATTAACCACACATCTTTTATCGGTAGGTCAGTTGTTCAAGAATGGCAATAAAGTTATTTTTGTCGGAGCAGGTTGCAAAATCTATAATAACCAAAGTGTTTTAGTAGCAACGGCAAGTTTATTAGCCAATGTTGTAAATTAAATTTTGTGGAACCTCAATGTATTGAATTGACAGCTTTAACAGTAGTGGCAGGTGATGTTTGGCATCGCGCATTTGGTCATCTGAATTATCAAAATCTGAAACTGATGCACGACGGTATAAGGTTTAGAGTGCACAGGAAAACTTGCTCGAAATGCAATTTGCGAAGAAAAGCAAACAAGGATACGTTTTAAACATAAAAGTAAGAGGGCAACTCCATTGTTAGAAGTTATGCAAGATGATTTGCGTGGACCAATGGAGTCTACGTCACTGTGTGGTTCCAGGTATTTTTTGTTGTTAGAAGATGATTATAGTAGAATGATATTTGTATATTCTTAAAAAGTAAAAGTAAAGCTTTTGAACGTTTTAAAGAGTTTAAGAACTTTGTGGAGAACCAAAAAAATAAAAATATTAAAATTTTTAGAACCGATAATGGAGGAGAATTCTGTAGCTCTGCGTTTGAGGGTTTTTTAAGTAGAAATTGGATTTTACACCAAAAATCTAATCCTTTTTCTCCAGAACAGAATGGAATGCTAGAAAGAATGAATCGAACAATAGTCGAAAAAGTTTGATGTTTACTATTTGAAGCAAAACTGGAAAAACAGTTCTGGGTAGAAGCAGTAAATACTGCGGTTTATCTGAAAAATCGGTCGGTTGCCGCAGGGCTCAATCAAACTCCTTTTGAAATATGGAATAAAAAGAAACCAGATGTCAGCAATTTGAGGATTTTTGGTAGCAAGGTTATGGTACACATTCCCAAAAAAACGTCTTAAATGGGACAAGAAGGCTAAAAAATGCTTTTAATGGGATTTAGTGATATAGTAAAAGGGTATAGGTTATATGATCCAGTAAAAATGACATCACCAGTAGAGATGTAGTTATTAATGAAAATTATAGGAAAGAACTTAGTGTAAACATAAGTGATAACCCAGAAGCACCAATTTCAGTGGGGGAAAACGACACAGAGAAATTAGTTTAGACTCTTTATGTGAAATAAATTTAAACGATAGTGATATTCTAGAAATTAGTAGTGATAGACTTGTAAGTGTAAAAAACGTGAGAAAGTCGCAGAGACAACATAAACCAAAAGTTTTTGAAGACTATGTATCTTATATGTGCAACGTACACGATGTGATTGATTGTGACCCTATCACTGTCACAGAAGCTTCGTCCAGGCCTGATCATGCAGCATGGAAACAAGCGATGGCAGATGAGATGCAGTCTTTTCATGAAACCGATGCATGGGATCTAGTTGACGTTCCAGAAGGTGGAAGTGTTGTAGAGTGTAAATGGGTGTACAAACGAAAAACTGATAGTGATAACAGTGTTAGGTATAGAGCTAGACTGGTAGTTAAGGGTTATTATTATTATTATTATTTGGACTTTATTTGAGTATATGAATACTTACATTTATACAAATAACTTCTTAATATCTATAACTCAAAAGGGCGAAGTTCAGATAGGTTTAATAAACCATCTGTTCTTCCACTTAACCCCGAAAATACAATAAAATAAGCTTAAAAAAAATGAAATGGTGAGTAACATCAAGGTTTATCATTATAATGTGTTAATAAATGCAAAAATAAAAGTTATAAATTCTGTTTACTATACAAAATGTAATGAACATGCTTTTTAAAACAGTTTTGTGTCATTAGTTTTAAGTTTTCAGGTAACGCATTATACATATGTGAAATATTATATGTAAATGATCGTTTAAAAAAACTTGTTTTATGTGCTGCTGTAGTTAACAGTTGTTTACTGCGTATATTAACATTATGCACTTCGTGTCTAAACGTAATTTTATTATATAAATATGATGGAGTTTTAGACGAAATTATTTTGTGGAATAAGCAAGTAGCATGTAGGATCCTCCGATTTTTCATATTTAACCAATTAAGACTAAATAGTTTGTGCGAAATATGTTGATATTTACGAATACCAAAGATTAGACGAAGACATGAGTTTTGCATGCGTTGAATTCGTTTGACATCTGTTTCATCTAAACAAGGGCCGTAAATACTATCACAGTAGTTAAACTGAGACAGTACTAACGACTCACAAAGCATTATTCGAATTTTTCGACTTATACTAAATCTATTATTAAAAATTACCCGTAGCTGTGCGTAAGATTTTTGAATTACCACAGATATATGTTTATTAAACCGGAGATTAGAATCAATCCACAGACCAAGATTTTTTGCGACTTCCACAATAGGTAGTATAGTGTCGTTAACTTTAATAAACAAACTTGGCAAAACATCGTTTCTTAATTTTGCTCTACCAAATAACATCACTGAGCATTTTTTTTGTATTTATCGTTAAATTATGTTCCTTAGAATATTTTAGTAAATTGCGAATATCATTGTTAACAATTTTGATTGCAACATCACTATATGCACGATCAAAAGCAAATAAAAGCTGCGTGTCATCCGCGTACAGATGGTACTCACAATGTTTTAAAGAACTTTTTAAATTTAAAGTATAAATTGTATATAATAAAGGTCCAAGTATTGATCCTCGAGGTACACCTGATACTATAGGTAGAGGAATCGATACGGAATTAGGCAAAATTACAGTTTGATTACGATTTTTTAAATAATTATTAACTAATTCTACAGCGCTACCACTAATACCAATAAATTTTAATATAGACAGTAACACATTGTGACACAATGTATCAAATGCTCTCGAATAGTCAATCATTACAAGGAGACATAATTTATTGCTATCAACATTTCTTATTATGGAATCAGTAATGTTTAGAAGTGCTGTTGTACAATTATGACTAGCTCTAAAACCAGATTGTAATTCTGGTAATATAGCATAAAGATTAGTAAAATTAAACATTTGTCGGCCATTATTTTTTCTAATATTTTAGAAAAGCACGAGAGAAGGCTAATAGGGCGAAGGTCTTTAAATTCTTTAGGATCTTTAACTTTGGGCAGAGGAATAACATTAGCATTTTTCCACAATTCAGGAAACACGCTTTTTAGTAAACAAAAGTTAATAATATGAGTGATAAAAGGAATTATAAAGGGACAACACAATTGTATCATTTTAATATTAATGCCATCTGATCCATACGCATTTGACCGAATACTAGAAATTATACGTAGAATTTCAGTATTACTTACAGGTCGAAAGGTAAACTTATAGCTAAAGTATTTAAATGTATTGTTAGTATAAAATTTGATTAAATTAGTATTTACGTTAGACATGCAAGTGCTAAGTGGATATATAAAAGATTGGTTGATTTTATCTGCATCTAATAAATTTGTGGGAATTTCAGATGAAGTTTTTTTATTGTAAACGTTCATTTTTAATCCTTTCCAACCAGCAGATCCGTTACCACCATTTTTTTGAAGTTTGAATTCAAAATAAGCTTTTTTTTCACTGCGTATTGAAAAGTTAGTTAAATTACGTAGCGTTTTATAGTAATCCCAGTGCGCAGTACTCCGAGTTTTTTTAAACCTTTTCAATGCTTTATCTCTAAGAGACATCATTAACTTAAGATTATCAGTTAACCAAGGAGCATAAGGTTTAGAAATTCTTATAGTTTTAATTGCAGCATGTCTATCCCAAATGGAGATAATATTACTATTAAAAAGCTTCACTTTGTCATTTATATTATCTATTTGATAAATATTACGCCATGGAATAGACTGTAATTCGCTATAAAATTGATTATAATTAACTTTATTAAAATCTCTAAATGAGAAACAAATAGATTTATTTGCTGCTGAGTAGGAAACATCAACTTCACAATAAATTAAATGATGATCTGAAATGTGATGCATACTTATCACATCTGAAACAATAATCTGCTTATTCGTTGGAACTAATATAAGATCAATTAATGTAGAACTATTTCTAGTAACACGTGTAGGTTTATCAATAATTTGTTTATACCCGAGCGCATCAAATAAAGAACAAAATTGTAAAGTGTATACATCGTTAAACTTGAATAAATCGATGTTGAAATCGCCTAAGCAGAGTACATCTTCAAATTTAGATGTTACTAAAGCTAATGAATCTTCGAATGCCTCCAAAAACTCAGCGCATGCAAACTCATGTCTTCTATAAACGGTACCAATAATCACAACCGAGTTACTACAATTTAAACTCACCCAAATTTGCTCAATTGCATTGGTATTGCTTGTTACATCTAACACTGAATAAGGAAAATTATTTTTAATGTAAAGCCCTACACCTCCACCTCTGGTCATTGTAATACGGTCCTTTCGTACAAATTTATAACCAGGAATATTGACTAAATCACTACTTATCGAGCACGTAAGCCAAGTTTCAGTTACTCCAATAATATCAAATTTTTCCATTAATAAATATTCCTTAAAATCAGAAAATTGAGATAAAAGTGATTGTACATTTAAATGAGCAACCTTGATGCGATTACACATTACAAAGAAACACAATAATAATTGTCTTATCATTACAAAATATATATATACAATTAAAACGGTAAATATTTTAATTTGCAAGGAAAAAATACATTCTAGTATTAAAATAACAAAATAAGTAAACAATAAAGAGTCATACCAAAAATAATAAATTAAAATTCTTTTATAATTCATTGACTACTACACCAAAATGAAAAAGTCTTGTATTATAGAAAAATTGAAACTCAAGTTATAGAGAAACAAAAATTAAACAAAGCTACAAATTTAGCAGACTTCTTTTAAATTATCAAGACTAGAAACTTTTATAACTTGACTATTATCTCTCATTCGCATATAAATTTGGCCGTTACGTACCCATAAATATTTAACATTATTAATTTTTTTAAACTCACGGCACTTACGAAGCAGTTGTCTATTTTCATACGTTAATGACTCGTTGATGTAAATCGGTTTAGAAATTTGTGTATTAATGCCGGAGATGTAGTCAGATAGATGATTAGTATTAAAATCTCTTTTAATTTTGCGGGTTTTTATGAAATCTTCTTTAACAAGTCGACTGACAAATTTAATAATTAATCCTCTAGGTTCATGAGGTCTTCTAGGATCACTTTTTAATCTATGCACTGCATCAATCATCTCTTTTTCTAACTGGAAACCCATCGCTAACGCCACAACTTGCACAGTGCGGATAACGTTTTCTTCTTTTGTTTCCGGTACGCCAAATATTTCTACGGAATTATTACGTGAGTATTGATTCTGTTCATTTAATTGACGCTTAAGTTCAATATTTTCTTTCTTCAATTCATTATTCTGTTGGGAAAGCATGTTGATTTTTCCAAACAAGAATTAATTCTTTCATCTTGCGCTTTCAATAATCCGTTATTTTCTTCTATACGAGTATGACATAATTCAATTGAATTACACATGACAGAATTTTTATTAATTATTTCGCGTAAAGATTGCATAACGTCTTCTAAGGTGACTTTGGTATCATTGGATGATAAACAGCGAGTACACTTAAAAGATTTTTACCACAGTTTATCAGTTCGATGTCAGGTATAGCGATATCAATACATTTACAATGATACTGATTATTGCATTGAATACATTGAACAGCGAGCCGCGCAGAACCAATTTTATTATTACACATACGACACTCCATTGCTTTTTTAATAATTACGTTACTATTTTTAAATTTTATTAGAAAAATTTATGATCACGTTAAAGATTGACACACAAGCTTCACAGTTATGTAATTTTTATAAAATATTTCACAGAATTTATGTTTAAATATTTAAAATATCGAAGAGCACCAAATTTCACGACCACACAACTTCCCACCATAATTCAATATGAATTTACTCAAAGATACGGAGTTGACTTTGAGGAAACATTTTTATCAGTAGTTATACATTCTACGCTTAGATTATTAATAGCTTTATTTGTAAGGTTAGATTTAAACATTTCACACTTGGATGTTACCACTGCGTTTTTAAATGGTCATTTAGATGAAACAGTTTATATGAAACAACCAGAGGGTTTTATAGTGTCGGGTCAAGAAAATAAAGTTTTAAAATTGAAACGGGCCATATATGGACTAAGCAATCATCACAAGTGTGTTACAACAAGGTTGAAATCTCTGTCGTTTTTCATTGTTTATAACTAGCAACAAATTTTATTATGTATAAATTAGTGTTGATTATAGTGCAAAGAACAATTTTACGTAGTAACAATTTAAGCAACAAATTGTTTAGGCAAATTAAAACATGAAAAGTCCCGGCATACAATAGAAAGTGTACTTATATGCCTTCAAGAAGTTTGTAGAGTACTTGCTTCATGCAAAAATGAAATGTGGTAACATTAAGTAAAATGTAAAAGCAAGATACGTTGTAGAGTAAGTGTAAGACAAATGATGTAACATCATGGTCATGTCCATTTTGAGTGTAGGCTTCTCCAAGTGAATGCCATTTCACTAGAGGTTTGTAGTCTAATGAACCACTTAGTACATAACACGGATAAGTGCATACATTTTGTACCTTGTGTCAGGTTTTTAAAGTTCGATTATTTGTTTCTAGCATATATCCGCTATTGCTGACTTAGAAGATTGTTGAAGATGTTTTTTAATATGAATTCCTACGCTTCTACCAGTTTCTTCAAGAGTTGATCTAATTTAAATAACAGTAAAAAACCTAGTTATAATAATAATAATAATAATAATAATAATAATATTTATTCATGTTAAGATACAATAACGTATTTACAATTGTCAAAAAAATCTAAAATTTAAAAGTTTCACCAAAAAACCCTAGAAAATTATTAAAATCTAAAATGATGTACAATTAATTATATAACATTTAACTATATAAAACATACGCAGTCAACGTTTATTATTACTGCAATATAACACACATTAAACCACAGTTAAATTTCAGATTTTATATCACAGCTTAAAAATTCATCATACGAAAAAAAAGCTTTTTTTAGTAGAAATTGTTTTATTTTATTTTTAAATAGTTTATTATCTAAAGATTTTATATCATCTGGCAGTTTATTAAAATATTTAGGTGCTAAAAAGTTCGTTGATTTTTGTGATTTAGTCAGTCTACAAGCTGGCAACTGTAGATCGTTTTTATTTCTAGTATTATAAGAATGTATAGATTTGTTGTAATTATACTTCATTAGATTTATTTTTGTATATACTAAAATTTCATAAATATAAATACACGGCAAGGTTAATATTTGTAATTCTGAAAACTTTGACTTACAGTTTTCTCTACATTGTAAATTACTTATTATCCGTACAGCTTTGCGTTGCAGTGCAAACAATCGTTGCCAGTCTGCACCTTGACCCCAGACTAAAATTGAGTAAGAGAGCAAAGAATGACATAGAGCAAAATAAGCCGTTTTAAGAACTGGCAATGATACATAATTAGATAAATTTCTAAAAAGATATATGTTTTTTATTAGTTTTTTGGCAATGCTGTCAATATGAATATCCCATTTTAAAGTTTTGTCAATAATAACGCCCAAGTTTTGTGTTTTGGCAACTTCTTCCGAATACGATTGGTAATACATTTACTTTACTTTACTAGTTAGATAAGCAATAGACAACGGTTGAGACTTAGATTCCGATGCTATTTTTGGTTTGAAAAAAGTTAATTTTAAATTAGATCGTGAAATACTCTATTGTAGTTGTTTGCGATTAAAAATTGATTAAATGATTCAATTTTTGAATGTGAATTATATTAATATTAAAACGAAAATTATGCAACATTTAAAGAAAATTCCCAAAATTGACTACTATAAATGATTCTGTTTTCTCTGCTCAAAATTATTGTTATTAAAGATATTATAAGTAAGGTAATTTATAACGCTGACAATTAGTCAAAGATGATTATTGTTTTTATCAGTTTTACGTAAAAATCCAAGAATTTTAGAAGTTTTTTGACGGTTTACTTTATACGAACCGCCTAAGAAAATATTGTAGATTTTGGTATTTAATGTACTATAATAACAATAGCGTTCCCTTTGTCAGCTTTGAAAATAACAACAGCTATTTTTGATTACGATATTTTAACAGCAAAAATTTTAAATAATTTCACACTCTAGTTTGACGGAGTATTCCTTGATTTGTAGAAAAAAATCTTTCAGTAAGAGAAGAATTAGAATCAACCCTTATCTGTTTTTTCATATTATTTTTACTTATAGAAAATTTACAATGACAGTTTGCCTAGAACCACTCTACATGACTTAACATAACGGGTGATCGAGATTATTGTCAAGCCATGTGACTTGTTTGTTTACTTTTTTTAATGTTTATTTACTGCATTACCTATATACTACAAAGTCACGTAGTTTAAGAATAATATCGATCGCACAGTAGAACGAAATCCTAAATGCTCACTTCGTTCTATACTTTAGTTTCTAAAGAAACTAATTTCTTATTATAAAAAATTACGAATTGTTATATTACCAACTTTTTCTCGATCAGAAGCGTGGAAAATAGTTGTTAAAAATATATTTTAAAAAACTACGTTATTATAGAGATAAAGATGAGAAAGAAAAAAGTAAACAATCCCCATTTTTGATATAATCAATAGCACGAATATCCTGCAGATTACCTGTCTCGAAGTCATCATAGGGTAGAATCAATAGTAACAGAATATAATCGTCAAACATAGGACTCCATTTACTATGCTGTATATAGTATATAACTTGAAATTTTTTAGATAATTATCAAAATTTGCTTTAAATAATTTTTTTTAAAAAGAGTCGTCCTTTTTAGAAAAGTATCTACAATTTTCAAGGTAAGCAATTTATATCCACTTACTTTTTTTGCATTTATAGCATTTTTAAACACAGACAATATATTAACAATTTTAGAAATATTATTTGTACATTTTTCATTTGCAAATATAATATTTATACATTTTTTAGAGTTATACAGTTAAAGTTAATTAAAATGTTTTGTAGAGAATCTTATGGGCGTTAATATATTATTTAAAAAATATACTACCCATATCATAAAATTTCATTATTACAAGTTTACGCGTGCATTTGTAATTTGAAAATTAAATCGTCTGGCTACTGTTGTCATTGACGTTTGAATCTTTTAATTTATTTTCGGAGAGAGACTTAAGTAGACATTTTCTTAATTTGCTGCTTGAGTGGTGTCGCAAGCATTTGTTTCCATAAATGAATTAGAACAATTAATGGAATTCATCTCAAATCGTTTATGATTTCGATTCAAACGTTTTAGTACATATATTTGTGAAAAACAGTATTGCATTGTACTACAGAACATAAATAATTAATTATTTTGTTGTTACACAAAAACGTCAAAATATTGATGCAAGAAAAATTTAATCTTGACAAAGATTGATATTTAATTAGTGTAATACAATTCAAATGGAATTGCGTGTTTTGTACTAATTTAAAAAATTCATTTTTGAATTAAGACCCGCAAATGATTTGATTACAAAGGGTATGTGGAATTAAATTTATGATAACATATAAACAAAATGTCAAAAGCAGTTGTGGATTTTGTTAATCGAAGAATAAGTTATTTCGTCGATGAACAAATGCGGAATGTGGTTATTTTTGAAAATGATAATATTAAAATTAATTCATTTTAATTAAAAAAAATGCTTTATTTGCAAATTGTTTATTTGAAAATAAAGTATTTTAAAATAAATAGATTTTTATTTAATAATGCTCATGTCTAGTTCGAAGTTGCGGTATAACTCTACTAGAATAACTATAGAACCATTTGAAGAGAAATAGAAACAGGGATAAATTACACAGCTAGAAAACAAGATGTATTAATACGCAAATGTAGGGTCTAGGAAAGTTCACCGAAATAGCAATTCACCGAAACTATAACTTATTATTGTTTTGTTGTTAAAAAGCGATTTTAGTTGAATTCGTGACATCGATAGAGACGAAATGGCATAGATTTTCTTTGAAATAATGATAAAATTTGTGTAACATTTGACTAAGTAATAGCGAGTTTTCAATCAGCCACATATTTTCAAAATATTCTGTTTGTCTGTAGATTAGGATTATTGATTAATGACAAACAAGTTCGCCTTTTCAAGTGATAGACCTTTGTAATATGTAATTCCTGCATAATTATTATTTAACGAGCATTTGCTTACTTTAATCGCTACTTTCTAAACTATTTGTTAATCACTGGCCACCCTTAATGACCGATGTAATGTTGTTATACCCGTACGAAGTAAGTTATCCTAATGACGGTTAAGGGTATAAATACATAACTAGCTTTATTGCAAAAGTAGTTGTGCTGAAGTAAACCTTGAGGTGGGTCTCAGTTTATTCTTAGTCAAAAAAGAAAAGGCTGGTTGATAGTCATTTATACTGAATATTACCAAAAAGTGCGTGTGATAACAGTGAATAATAATATGATTAAGAGGAGTAGCTTGCATATTTATTTGGTGAATGCATCACAGGTGGAAGTTATGAACACTTCGTGACAACTCGAGTCATACTCAAGGTCAAGATGCACCGCAATACATAATATCAAACGCATTGATTGGAGTTACGCAGGCTGCACCTTTAAACTTATTAAAAGTGAGTAGCATTAGAAATATATTGTTTATTATTAAAAACTAATTTATTTAAACGACTAAAAATACGTTTACTTATTCTAGAAATATGTACACTTTTAAATTAACCGAACTAATCAAATGTAATAATATTTAATGAAAACACTTACACTAATTTATGTATAACCGTTGTATAACACTATCACTTACAAGAAGATAAGATAACGTCCGCAGATAGCTTCACACTTGTTTACACTAAAAATCACGTACACGATTATTCTCGGTATATTTATTTATTTAACGACTTATTTATTTCCACTTTAATAATCTTCTTAACACTGCTGTATTCGCATTCCAGCAATAACTGACCTACGATCTGTCTCGTCGGTATATATACACATAAGGAAATCCTTCTCGAGTGTTCCCTATTTTTCGGTATATCTTCTAGAAGATGGATAACAGCTTCTAGAAGGTTCTTGCATTTGCAAATAACTTCTCGAACGTTTCAATACAAACTGAACACATAGATATTCCAGCATTACCTGTTCACCTCCGGGACATTATTTAAGCGGAAAAGTATACAACAACAAACAATGGGGAGTAGTTTGCAATATAGAGTAGCATGGGGCAGGTTGGTACACGGTGAACTTCAAGACAAATGAAATTTACCACCTAAATGACTATATAATTAGGTTCCATTTCAGTTTTTTATGCAATATGCAACACGTGTAAATAGTAGATGAATGTGCTTTGATGTGCTGGTATATTTATATAATACTTCATTAAATCATTACATCAAATTACATAGTAGTCCTATGTTTCATTGATACATACGTAATATCCGTAAACAAAAAATCCCATATTTGACTTCAAAAAAATGAGTCGGTTTTCAACTCGTCGGAATATTTTTTTTAATGTATGCTATCTTCAGCGATCATTCTTTGCCACGCTGACCGATTTTTTTATCAAAAAGAAGCCAACTTAGTAGTGGTCCTGTTTCAATTTGGTCAAATTGGCATGGGCTCCAATCGTTGTAGCCCGAGTATAAAGAAATACCTATTTAATTATTTTGAAGGACGACCATATTATTAATGTTTTAGAGTTATTAAAAGTAGATTATACCTATATCCTATAAATATGTTTAAATATTTTCATTTATAATAATTTGTACCGTTTTCTTTGTTTTAATGAGCGTCTGGGAGGGTTCGCGCCGTAGAGCACTTATAGTTTCGATGTTTTTAAGAAAGTTATTACCACAACTAATTCTGCAAAATCTAAAGTTTTTGTGGATTTGTCCATTACTAAAGAAGAGGTAGATAATTATAAAATAATTTTCATTGCAGAAAAGTTAGAAACTATAAGTGCAAAACCGATCGTTGATCGTTTGTTTAAAGAAAGCTGTCTTTGAGGTCTAAATTACACACCGATTCAAAAAGTTTTGTACTTGTGGTCTAATGTTAATAGCCATGATTCAATCATTCAACAAAATAAAGCTGAAAAGCTAAAACCTGACCTTAATCTGGCAAGTCCCAATTTGCTTCAACGCTGTCCCGATCTGCCCCAAAATGAGACAAACAATCGATTTGTAGATTGCATTGTTAATTATGTAGGTAATATTCCATAACGATGTCAACGCAGGAATGCACAATTCAGCATAGTTTAATATAACACATTATAATCAGTATTCGACAATAAGTTACATACAAGAGTAATTGAAATATGTTTTATAAACAAAGCAAAATGTATAAATACTCAACTTTTTATTAATAAAGATATCATTCAACGTAAAACGTGTTTGATCACTGACACTTACCCTAGAATCTAGTATTGTTCAAATATTGATTACCTGGGTAAGTGTCGAACCTATTAAGTACGGACAACCACCGTGTTTAACATTTAATCCTTCGAGCCGGATTTCACCATCGTGCTTAACAGTCTGCAATAGTGAGTGCGATTATCGAGAATTTCAGCAAACTACCTCGTAGACTGTTTTTTCATTGTTCTCATTATCAGTCACAAGGTCTTAAACAGATATATGAAACAGGTGCCGATTTTGATCTGAAGCTTCATTCATTACAAGCAATAACATTTGTTCCCATAAGAAAACATAATAAATGGCTTTGAAAGACTGAGTAACGAAAATATATTGCCTTCAGAAGCACAACCTATTGGGCGTCCCCAGCAATGTCAGCGTCGACGTACACCTCCCACGAAATGTGGAATTGTTTTGAAGGAGTACAACAAGGCCTACCAAAAACTAATAATTCGATCGAAATATAGTATCAAAGTTTTGAAACGCAAATTGGCGCACAGACCACTCTAACATATGCAGATTTATTGAGGCTATTTAGAGAGAACAAAACTTAAATCAAGTTTAAACAGAGCGGTACGTAAGCGGCCAGGAAGGCGCACCGATGCATAGAAAATACAGAGATTGTGCCATGAGAATAGCGCATACAGTTGATAACTACATCATGAACAACACATATCATTATTTACGAGACATACCATATAATCTTAGTTATTAAACAAACAGAAAGAATTATAAGTGACATTTCGCTTAGACCGCGTCGTAATTGAACACCCAGACTTTTAGGCTTGGTTCTAGTCTCTCGTTGAGAGCCAAAACAAGAAGTTGACTTGGCCTTTACCGTATTGTCGTTTGTGAACCCAAACAAACCGACCTTTCGCAAGGCATTGCAGCTTGCATCTTTAGAGTGGTAAATGTCGCTGAAGGAAGAAGTTTAAGCGACGGTATTTATATCATTAGCAATAAAGTGATTAACAAACCGGCTATCCGTTAAACTAAAAAATACGAGCGAGTACATCCTTCACAGCCTAAGAAAACGTTAGACAACCATAAAGTAATTGCCAATCTAACAGATACAGGTTTGGATAAACGGGCCACATCCTTGTTAAAGAAGCGTTATAACTACGCTGTTACGCTTAAGACAACAGCGATAAAAGACGCCACGCTCAAATATAAACTAACAGAAGAAAGAAGCAGCTAAGCGCTTACGTGATAACAAAGATATTTTGGTACTGAGAGCAGATAAAGCAAACGCTACAGTCGTTATGAACATGCAAGATTACAACGACAAATTGACGAACTTACTCTCGGAAGATTGCTACAAACGTCTAAAGAGAAACCCTTTAAACTCTTTATGCATTAAAGTAAACTTCGCCATCAAAAACTCTATTACTATAGATACACAAAGACTATAGTGAGCACCATCGATTCACCAACCCAATCGTTAGCACGTTATCTAGGTTCAAAACTTTGACAGGAAATACAGCAACTCACATTAAAAATTCTACAGACCTTGTAGAAAAAATTCACAATTTGCGTATAACAAAACTTTCTTTCTTTTTATTAAAGTCCCGGTCAACTAAGTATTGTTTTTGCTCAAGGAGAGAATTACTGAAGAAGAACTGCTCATCGAACTCTGTCTTAAAAACACTTATTTCAGTTATAACGACAACTTATTTAAACAAGTAGAAGGAGCGGCCATAAGTTCATCGCTCTCTCCAGTTAGCATTTTAAAATTGAAATTATGAAAAATGTCGTGTTAAAACCAAAAACTTGGTTCAGATTTGTTGATGATACGTTTGTTGTATGGCCTCATGGCAAAGATAAACTAAATTAGTTCTTTCAACATCTAAACTCTGCACACAATACTATGGAGTTAAAACATAACAGCAGTCTAGCCTTCCTTGATGTATTAGTAATAAAAAAAATAACAAAAAATTACGGCATTCCGTTTATAGAAAGGAAAGAAAAATACTGTTTTAGATACTTTAGCTAAAAGAGCTATACGTGTATCAGATAATCAAAATCTACAAAAAAAAGGAAACACTATTAGAGTCCCTACAACAAAATGGATACCGGTTCAAAAAGATCCAAAACTCATGGAAAAGAGCAATCAATCCAAAAGCCAAAGAAGACTTATGAGCTCCTACTAGCACCGTTTATTTACCATACTGTATGGGTTCGACAGACAAAATAGGCAGAGTGCTAAAGAAACATAATATCAAAACTGTCTTTACGACTAAGGATACCCCGAACAATTTGTTTACATTTGCTAAAGACAAACAAAAACATGCCGGAGTTTACAAAATTCCTGGTTCCTGTCGATCAAGTGATATAGGACAGACAGAACTCTGTATCAAAGTTAGAATAAAAGAACATATAACTGACTGTAAAACTCGGCAGAGTTACAAAATCAGCAGTGGCAGAACACGCGTGAAACCAAGGACACACGATAAACTTTAACCAAACTAAGTTTTGGCTAGAACTCCTTTTTGCTTTCCCAGACTAATCCGCAAAGCTGTGGAAATAGAGAAACATCCATATAATCTGAACCGGGAAAACGGTTTAAAACTAAGCAAATCTTGACTACCAGTATTACACCCTCTAAGACAAAGATCAACCGGAAATAACACAAACTCTTACTCCGAGTAATAACAAAGTCAATAAAGCGGTAAGAGAACGTTAATTACGCTAATCGCTAATAATATAAATACTGTCACTTACTCTTTTTGCTTTAGTGACATTTACTACTCCGAAGATGCAAGCAGCAATATCTTGCAAAACTTCAGTTTCTTTGAGTTCACGAACGACGATACGGCAAATGCCAACTTCTGCTTCTTTCTTGTTGTGACTCTTAAAGAGAAACTAGGATCAAACATTTCAGAACATTTACCACTACAAAGATGCAAGCTGCGTGACGTTTTGCAAGAATGTCTTACGGCAAAGACCAATTTCTATTTCTTGTTTTGGCTCTCAAGGGGAGACTAGGACCAAGCCTAAGAAGTCTGGGTGTTTAACTACAACGCGGTCTAAGTCGAAAGTCGCTTATATATCTCTATTTTCTAGTATCTATTATAGTTACCGAGTTTCCCTATCAAAATATCCAATTAAAGATACCCTGTACATAGCCGCAGCTTTCACAGAAACTAATTCATTTGATCGAAACTTTCAATAGAGCCACAAAAAATAGCTCTTATTAGGCAAATTTCTTTCAGGAAACAGCTCTCTATAATGTTCCAGAACGCGCTTTTTTCTACAAATTATGTAGTTTTGTAGCACATCGCATTTTTCTAAATAGAAAAATACCATCTTCAATGATTTTTCCTAATTTTATCTTACAAAATGCACTAAATTTTAGAATTAAATTAGACAAATGACAGATACCTACGCCTACTTTTTTCATCAGCCACCTGCGTTTTATAAGATCTTTTGAAATCAACTGAAAAACCTTTAGGGATTGTACTTGTTTTATTTGCAATTTTTTCGTAGTTAGGTTTCATTTTCTTTTAAAATATGTAAAAACGTTCCATTTAAAAAAAAGTTACTTTGTTGTGTATCTTGATAACCTAATGTCCAATTTTTTTTGAATCGACATTACAATAGTGAAAAAAATGCTTCATATTTGCTAACCAACTTCGTATCTCCAATAATAACAAAGTTCACAATAGAGCCAACTTTACTTTGAACACATTGTATATATAACTAGTAATCAAAACGGCAACTGTTTTATAAAAACTATTACCATAAATCTAATGCCTTTTCCGCCAATTTTGTCAACTATAACGGTTGTAAAAGTTACTGATTTTTTTACCCAGTGTATATACACATAATTAATCTTAAGCCCAGTACCCACGTGAAGAAGAAAATAAAATAAAATACAACATAAATTAAATTAGCACACTAACAAAATAAAACTAGTATGGTAATAATTTCCATTCCACTAAAAAAGGAATCTCCCAGGCACTCTCTGCTAAAAATTAGACATGATGTAGTTAACAAAAACATTTTAAAAAACATACTTACTAATTAATTAAAATGAAAAATAAAGTGTCAAACAAACAAAGACGTATTTTATTGTTCATCTATTCTTAACACATCGCTGATTCACGTAATAAATAAACCGACTAACAGAAACTACGAAAAATACAATTTTAAGATTTTGTGGCTTTGTAAACAAATAGCAACATTTGTAAATATATTGAACACGTCATACCCTACCTATAATGCAAATTTTACAGTTAGCATGTGAATAAATAATAAACGCCAATGACACATCAACCGGAAGAAACATTTTAGAAATATGATCATTACATTTCTTCTTACCGGTTTTTTGTGCCAGAATAGATTATGCAATGTCTTGTACTAAACATGTCCTATTAATTGTATAATTGCTTTTGTTGTTCGAATTAAATGCTAGAATTAAACATTTAATAATAGTTATTAGTAACAGTATAGAGGGGCAATAAAGAAAAACTCGTTTAGTTAGAATGTATGCGTTCAAGGCATACAAACGAATGTTTGACAACGAGTGATGGTGACCGCTCGTTTCGTGTTTCTTATGTCAAAATTATTACAATTTTAATCAGGTATCTACTTGTTAATACTGCTCAGTGTTACATATTATGTTGTTCAAAATGGCAAATTTTGATGAACTTGTGTATTTTATTTCAATATCGTTAAGGATCTAGAAGAAGCGCACCAACCTCACATGAGAAGACAAAGGTTAGCCTTTAGAATTGGCACATTTGTAGTAAGTGATTCAATTTTCCAGAGATATTACCGAATATTTTTTCTTTATCAAGATTTTTCTCTACATAATTGTGCCATGATCATTTTTTTTCTTTCCGCACTTTTCTGTTTTCCTCTCATTTTATTTAAAATATTGACGGTGATGCTTGACCCTTCAGTTTCAATTGGAATTGTGTTGTTTATTTGAGCACTCCTTCCTTCGTCATCTTTGAAGTCGCCCATCTTCAGAGTGGTAAATGTGTACACAGTGGTCACAATGACATTTACCACTCTGAAAATTCTACTTCTTGTTTTGGCTCTCAAGAAGAGACTAGGACCAAGCCTAAGTCTGGGTGTTCAACTACGACGCGATCTAAGCCGAAAGTCGTTTATAATCAGTTTAAGATAATATTCTTCAAAAGATTAACAGAGTGAATGTTGAAATACAAAAAAGGTTACTATCATTTCTCATTTTGTGGCAATAATGCAAGGTCTTGTTAAGATCTTGCAAGGAACGAGAGAAAAACTAATAGAACTTGGAACAAAAAAGCTGGATCTATATAAAAAAATCGAGCCAGTCCTTAAAAGCCAACGCATTTCTATAACGAAACAGCAACACGACGAAATCTGCTAGGACGAACCAAGAATTCAAATGGCCTATTTTCCAACGATATAAAACTAGTGTTGACAAAATTTTAACGGAAATTCAAACCAAGGTAGAGAACACAAACAGTCTACATAAAAATTTTCCTTTCTCAGTAGCCACACATAAAAAATGTTTAAAAAAAACTAGAATGCAGTTCATTTTTCCCAGGAACTTGCCATATTCAAAGAGCTGTAACCGAGATTAATAAAAAATTAAGTGCATTCGACCTGTTACAACTCTGTGCAAGCATGACTTGCAAGAAGCGGTTCCTAATGTTCCTAATATACTGCACATTACCGACGACATTTGCAAGCTGTGAGCGAAGCTTCAGCAAACTGACAAAAATTAAAACCTATCTGCGTTCAACAATGAAAATAAAACTGCCTTTGAGACGGATTTTGATAAACTAATAGATTTTTTCGCAAGTTTAAAGCCGTAGCAAGATATTTAATTTTATGTCACACAATAGAAAAGTTATTAGTACTACCCATTATACAGGGTGCATCAGGAGAACAAGGAATCTCCATAACTTTGTTGCTATTTAAGATATCGACTTTTTTTAAACGTTAGCTGCGGACATTTTACACAATTTCAAGTTATTTTTGTCATATACTGTGTCAATAAATTTCAAACAATTGTTGTTTCAACTTTGGTAGGTATTAGAATAATTTTCAAAAATTTTTAATGATGAATTTCACACGCGAAGAATTGATAAACATGGTATATTGTATTGGTAAAGCTAAAAAAATTCTTTATTAGCAAGACAAATTTTCCAACGAAAATATCCCAATGCAAGAATTATAAGAACCGATACTTTCCGAAAACTAGCAAAAAGGTACGTAGAAACTAGTACTGTATGTTACGCTAGTTAAAAAAAATTTGGTGGTCGAGTAAGTGAGAAAAATATGTTACAAGTGCTGCTAAGAATTCAAGAAAATCCAGAAATAAACAGCAGGAATATTAGTGCAGAAACATATCCAAAGGTACTAATTATATTAAAGCCAACGTTTCACCCTTACCACATGGAACTACACCAAAAATTACATGGCAAACATTTTCAAAATAGAGTGAACTTTTCAAATCAAATCTTGTTTCTAAATAGTGATTTTTTCAATAATATTTTAATTAGTGCCAAAGCGACATTGAAAAGCAATGGAGTAGTTAATCGACACAATTTTCATTATGCAAGGAAAAATCCATATTCGCTGCGATTCGTTAATTTCCAAAATCGATGGTCCCTAAATGTGCGAGGAGGAATTATCGACAATTGAGCAATCGGTCCTTTTTTCTTCAATAACATTTTGAATAGGCAGGAATATTTGCGATTTCTCCAAGACGATCTTCCAATATTACTTGAAGATGTAAATTTAAATATTAGAAGGTCTATTTAGTTGCGGCATGATGGTGCCCCTATGCATTATAACAGAATTGTTCGTCAGTTTCCAGACTGGGTCTATCATCGTCGTTGAATTAGAAGGTGGTACGATTGCGTAGCCTGCACGTTCCCCAGACTATTTCTTATAAAGTTACATTAAAGAACAACTTTACGCAGTTCCTTCAACGACTATTGAGGATATGCAAAACAGAATAACCCAGGCATTTGTTTAAATTGAGCAAGATAAGTTGACTAGAGTCAAGCTTTCTTTTGTTAGGCGTTTGGCAGCTTGTAGAAAACAAAATGGCGGCTAATTTGAACATTTGATTTGAACACTTGTCTGAATTGTGTTTAATATTCTCAGTAATGTTTATTGATTTATTGTTCTTTTAATATATTATTGTTGTGTTTATTTGTTAAATGTTGTTTTGAATCAATAAAATCAGTTTTTCATATTATTATATATATTTTTTATATCGTTGGAAAGATTATAAAAAATGGAATTTAACGATGTAAAAAAATATAGGCGGTTCCATTAGAAACAACTGAGTTATTCACAGTTTTGCGTTGGAACACACCCTGTATATAGTACCTCAAACTGGTAGATTAATAAACACTTCAATGAAAGTTCAGGGAATGAAAAAACAAATTAATTGCTGATTTATTTCCAACTGTAAAGTCTCGGTGATTTTTCGAAGATGGCGCCATTTCACTGGTTTTTCGACCATAAAATCTAAATGGTGGATAATTCGCTTTTAAAATTATGAATCAATTTAATCAGAATCAAAAAGGATTTATAATGATGCAAATATATAAGAAAGTTGCATTTACAAAAACATAAGTTTGGTTCGCCTCGATGTGTAGCGACAACCTGTATATGACGAAAATAATTTTAAATTGTGTAAGATGTCCGTACCTACTGTTTAAAAAAAAATTCAAGTCGATATCTTACATAGCAACGAAGTTATGGATGTTCCTCGTACCCCTGGAGCACCCTGTATATTTGTAATTTTTTTTAAACAATTTATTTCAAACGGTAGAGAAAGGGGGCGCCACTATTAAGTTTCTGACCCGGTTCGATAAAATCGTAGATCCCGAGCTGCTTCCAAATTATCATTCCAGCTTTGGCAAGGACTTCCACCGCCAATTTGTTTGATGTGCTTGGCAATAACAGTACTTTTTTTCTTTGTCCGAAAATGCATATCGTGCAAAGTCTAAATTAATAATTAGTTTTCAAAAAAATATACAAATTATAAGGAAAATTACAAAAATTTACCTTCCACCAATCTTACCAATCCTTTATGACACACGGCATGGAATTTAATAGTTGTGATATGCCTTGTCACAATTTCATACCTACTTGGTGGATCAATTTATTTGAAAATTCGGATGCACGGTCAAATACTCAACCAACAACAACTTTTTTTGCGTTTTAAGTTAGATAAAAAATACTGCAGATTAAAATTTTAATTTGATACTTAATGTTTTTTGCAACCTCATCAAACAATAAAGAACTTAGTACAAATAGCCATGACACTGAACCTTGTTCCAGTAGTCACCATTTTCTAAGCTTACATTTTTTTAAAGCATGTTCTATTTTAACAATCATAAAACGAAACAGATCCGTACTTAATACTTACTTGCTTATTATTTAATGAAAATCTCAAAAAAATTTTGAAATGTTAGACCACACGTTTATAAAGAAAACGGGCCGAGTTTACGAAACGGTAGAGTGATTGAAACGTATTCTATTACGTGTGTTTTATACTATATTATGTATTTTGATTCAATTATAATATTTTCTGTATAATTTTAATTTGCAAACAACATTGGGAAACTTTAGTATTTTATTGAATTGGTAATACTTACATTTGACATATTGAAATTTATGTATGTTAACCTAAAATCTCATATGAAATGATCTCTTTATACATTTATAAGTAAATAACTTTGGATTAATAGGACGTCTTTATTTTATCTTGGTATCAACATTTCAATTTCAATTGTTAAGTTAAAATAGTTTTGATTTCTTTTTCATGTAACGTCAACTTACGATGCAGATACCAACTAACATTACTAAAATTAGTGTAAGAATTTACAAATTTGTACACACATTTTAGTGTAAGAATCGCTAATTCTTACGTCGAAGTAGAGAATAGTATATTAAAACACAAGTTACAGAATGAATGGGCTTCAATTACGTGACCGGGTTACATAGACGAGCCGCGTAGCGGCGAGTTTATGAAACGGTAAAGAGATTGAAACTTATTCTATGACGTGTGTTATATACTATTTTCTCTATTTTGATTCAATTTTAATATTTCCGTATAGTTTTAATATTAAAACAACATTGGGAAACTTTTGTATTTTATTGAATTGGCAACACTTACACTTTGACATATATTGGAATTTATGTATTAACCTAAAATCCCATACGAATTGATCTCTTTATACCTTTATTGTTAGAATAAATAGAACGTCATTATATTATCCTTGCATCAACATTTGAATTTCAATTGTTAAGTTACAATAATTTTGATTTCTTTTTCAAATAACGTCAACTTACGATGTAGAGACACCAACTTTCTAAAAACTGACATTACTAATATTCGTGTTATACAGATTTTAGTGTAAAAATCGCTAATTCTCATGTCGAAATAGAGAAAAGACTTTTTGATTTGCAAATTACGTAATTAAAAAAGAATATTACCTAAAGTTTGAGGTGACTCATTTCATTTTTCTTGTGCATTCATATTCAATATCAATATAACCAACGAAATTTAATCATTTTATCTCAATTATAAAAGTAATATTGGACAAATAATCAATATCAATAAAATTAATAACAACCAAATCACCGTTTTCATTTTTAATTTTATCTTTGAAAGAAAGCGAATAGAAAAAGTTGTATTACTTTATATTAATGTTACATTTTATATACACAAAATATTACAGTTTAACTTACCGAATTTTTTATAACTATTACAAACGGTACCGTTCGAAAAGCCTCGCACTGTTTACGTTTGAGTGACCACTGGTACCGCTGAAAACAATAAACATACATTTAGCAATAATACTTTCGTTATCCGATATATAAACAATTCCATAAATACTAACAAAACACCTTAAAATATAAACATGTAAAGACAATAAAAAATCTTGATTACAATTCGTTTTTGCGGTTTTTATCAGCCACATCGTTAATTAAAGATTTCCAATCAACAAAAACCACCTTACATCGGTATAATTAGCTTAAAACCAAAATAGAATTGCTTTGTTAGGTAATTATTTAGAAACACCGCATAATAATCCTAGGCAAATATTAAAACGAAAATCGCTTGAAAATTAATTGCCTTCTAACAATCCCTTTTCTCAGTAAATATTGAAATGGAATAAATCGGCAAGAGCTTTTAAATAATAATGTTAGAACAATGCAGACTCGTTGATATTTCGATTAAAATTCCTCATTTAATAACAATTTTATAATAAATAGTTGTGTAGATTTCACCATATAAAAAAAGTTGGATCTTTGAAAACTTGTTTATATTCTGAAAGTTCTCGTATTTCATACAATTTTACTTTTTATCGACGTTCCAAATTGAAACCTACCTACAAAAAAAAGTTTTTTTTTCTGTTTTCATCATTTTCCTTTCCGGCATGTTACTGGCAAGAAAAATGTATTTTTCCATATATCAAATACTCCATATAAATAAAAAATCTTCAAGCTTTTTTTCTAACAGTGTTAACATGAATCAGAAGAATTATTTTTTATGTTTAATAATGCAATAAAGCGACCGCCTTAAGTTTTAAAGTAATTAATTTTTAACGATACCTGGATTACGGCTACGTAGTCGCCGAAAAATTCTTAGAAGTCGGCTTGAAACTACGTAACTGTGGCATTTTCCTCGAATTTGAGGATATGATCTATACAGGTATAACGTTTTACATTAAGACGAAAAGAAAACCAAAATGAAGCCTTTATAATAACACTCATGTTATTTTTAAACGAGAATAATGAATTAACAACACACGTGCATAATACATATAAAAACAGCTGTAAATAATGAATCTTCCTAACTAAAATAACATACCCAAAGCTAACATATTTTTTGTTAAAAACTCATTAATGGCACCGTATTTTTTAAGTTAACAATTGTTATACTTACATTTATTCTAACATTTGTATACCTAACAATTGTTTCTACAGTAATTAAGCATTGTTTAGCAAAAGAAATTTAATTTAAAGATTATAGTACTGTTTTAGTAATTACTATAGCAGTGTGTCTAAGGTGCACATTGTATTAGTACATTTTAATGTATTTTTATATTTCAGATTATAATTAACACATGTAAGAATATATCGAAGGACCACGAAATTATTTAAGTGCTCTTTGCGATTCTATTACAAGACAGCGATACATTATACATTCTCCGAGAAGTACTGTAAAAAACAATATATTCGAAATGAACCAAGGTACCTATTCCAATTCACAATTCCCACTCGAAATAATTTCGATCTTGCTATGATTGATCGAAATTATATTTCGACAGTTGAAATATGCATCACGATTGTTTTTTTGGGTCGCAATTTTGATTTCCACTAAAAAATAATGGAAATTATGACATTTTGTGCATTTTGACTTTTTGAGGAAGATTATGTTAACATAATAGTTAAAGTCTTTTGCACCGTCGCCGTCGTTGCTTAACGTTAAGTTGTGCTTAATCACAACAAATATTCAAATTTGAGCTAATGATAATTGTCAATTTCATTGTTTCCATAGAATCTAACTTTTGCTTACAATTAAGTAGGTAATGGCAGTGCAACTGAGCATAATATATGTATAACAACAAATGTTAATTGTTCTGCTGTAATTAATTATTGGTATTCAGTGTAATAGATATATACAACGTTGCTTTTATACGCGCAACTCGAAATTGACGTGAACAACGACGCAAGGTTAAGATATTTAGAAAAATTGTTCGTGACTCCCACAACCATTTTCGACTCACCGAAACTAAATTTATATGTAATTTTCGCTTAACATGTTCACTGAAGCACGGTTCTCAATTTGGTTGCGTTAAAGAAGGTTGTCAAACCTTATAAAACAATTGGAGCTGCACATGGTTGCTGATCGGTATCAATCCAGACTTCCAGCAGTATTTCGAGTAAGAACCGCGACAACAGCTAGTTAGTTACTTAAATAGATTAATTTAGAACTTTAGGTATTGGTTACATTAACCCGTAACCACTGATGTAGAGTCTCACTGATTTCGCAAGACCTTTGGCGCTTGACCCCACCCGTAGTTTGAATTTCCCCGCTCCGCGCTTTCCAGTACCTTCCTGTTTAGTGCTAATCTTATTATGTACAAAGCTGGACGATGTTTCCGTAACCCTTGTTTTCTATAAGCGCCATTAGGAGCATTAGAGTCTCACAGACTCCAAATCAATGTATAACCTTTTTTTTTCAATCGAGTGAAAATAAATGCCAGACCAAGCACATCTAGGAAAGCTGTCAGTATACTTTATAAAGACTTTGAGAAAATAGCTGTTGGTTGGTTGGATGGGATCGATAGCGATTTTAGTAGAGATAAAGAAGACGCAGATTGGCGGTAAATACGAATAGTGATGCGAATTCAAAAGGATCCGAGGAGGAATCTGAGAGGGAAGCAGTGCATACAGAAGAGTTGGACAATGAAAACGTAAGTGTTGGAAATCCAATTCCGATTCAGAAGAAGTGGTTGTGAAGAAATATATGTATGGCAAAAATCGAATAAAGTGGGCACTTGAACCACCAACCAAATCTATAAGAATTCTGTATAATATTATCATCATACAACTCGACATTACGTGGTGTTGATTGCTTTTCTAGTTCAGTGAACCAATGTCAAACTACGAAAAGCAGCAGCAACATACAAAAACGATAGAGTTGAACTAAAAGATACAGATGCAACTGAATTGAAAGCTTTCATTGGTCTCTTACTATATTGGGCTGTATTTAAATCTAACCATGAAGATGTCCTTTTGCTGTTTATTCAAAATTTGCAAACGCAATTCAATTAGTTCATGCGCCTGCGTAGACGAAATGTATATTCCAAACAAGCTGACAAAGTATTGCCTCAAAATCATGATGCTCACTGATACTAGAACCGGCTATGCTTTCAACGCATAAATTTATTCTGGAAAAAGCAGTGATGGCATGACTTTGACCGATGCACAAAAAATGGAATGTAACTGTAATGCGTTTATCAGAGCCAATTTTTGATACAAATCCGAATACTACCGCAGACAATTAATTTTCGTCACTGCCATTGGTTGCAGAACTGAAAAAGCAAAAACTAACTTAGGTGGGTACGTTGAAAAAAAAACAAAAGAAAAGTGCCACTGAAATTTTTGGGAAGAAAGGAAACCAGGCTCAAATAAGTATGAATTTACAAAATAACTTTGCTATCGCATGTACCTAAAAAATGAAGGTTGTGTTATCGGTATTATCAATGCATCACGCTATATCTGACGATCCTGAAACTAGAAAACCTAAGGGACTTGCATACTATAATAGCACAAAGGGTGGGGTTGACTCCTTGAACGAAAAATGTGTAATATACGGGACAAGTCACCGAACGCAAAGATGAAGCATGACCATATTGTACAATTGTTCAAAATGCCTTTATTTTGTACGGTTGTTACAAAAACAACCAAACCATGCAACAAAGTGACTTCATGAAGGAATTGGCGAAATCTCTTATCAAAGATCACATAGAACGTAGGCACAGGAACCCCAGAGTAACCAAAAAAGTGCGGGTGCTGATCTAGAAAAAGGTTGAAAACCCCATTGCTGATGAAATAATGGAAACAGAAAATATTGCCACGTGTCTCTCTAGATTGCACAGAAAAACAAAATTTATATGGGTTAGTTGTCAGAAGCCAGTTTGTCTCGGGTGTTCTAAATAACTGTGCAGAACTTGTACAGAAAATAAAAACTGCGCGAATTTTAGTGTTCAAAGAAATATTTTTGTTTATTGTATTTTTATATAGTTTGGTGTTATATTAATCAATTGACCAAAAATCATTACTAAGTTTCTTCGTCTTGTTGCCAAAAGTTGGCAAAAAGCAAGTACATGACATTTTTTTGTTGATAATTTTGTGATTCATATGAAACTAATGTTCCTTTTTATTTTTTGTGTTAGCGGTTGTGAAAATACATCATAAATACATTAAACTTTAGTTGTCTTCACTTAGTATGCATTTCGTTAGACTTATTCATCTCGGTTAACCCTATTTTATAGCCAGAATTTTTCAGACTCCACATTAGTAGTTATGTACCAGAAACTTCACGGCTTAAATTTTTTGGATATTGAAAGTTACCAAAGTGTTGGCAGTAATGTGCTGGCTTGTTGTAGACAAACAATGGTTTCAAGCAGCATCAAAGAAGTGTCGGAGGGCATTGTAAGACACTTGATCCGAAGATAGATTCGTTTCCCACGAAACAACGTTGAAATAAGTAAAATAAACAATCGGTATGCAATCATACGCAGTACTTCATATGAACATTTAAACAATAGTGTTTTTCAGATTTATGAGACGTCATCAAATGCTACATATAAGTGTGTATGTAAATAGAAAACGCTATCACTGTATCAACTCTCAAATTGTAAGTAAATATATATAGTTATGTATGTTATTTATCACCAACTCTTGGTGTAGATTACGGATTCTGAACTTCGTGTATTAAATATCGGAGCCTAATGGCCAGGAAGTACTCATGACGCCTATACGAGTATGGCAATAAAGAAACAAGGATAATAGGTATTCAACATTTACTATTAAAATTTCAAACTCTCGTGGTTTGCTCGTAAGAGATTCTGGCTATGTTTGTTTACCGTGGTTATTGAGTAATCCACGTAATAACCGAGAGCAACGATCTATTGGTCTTTTAGAAAGCAAATTTTTGAAGCAAAGAACCTTGCATTACAAATCAAGAATTGCAGCAAATATTGTTTTAACTTGTGCTACACAATATGGCTAACCATTTCCGGGTAAAAAATCATGTATCGATCTAGACAAAAACAAAATACCAGTTGGGGTAGCAAATGTTTTTAATAAATAATTTGATTATTTAAAAGTATTAAATTGTCAATCAATTCTCCAAATACAAAATTTGTTTGTTTATTTTTCTTCGAGAAGTTGTTGTAAGGCTACCACAATTGCGTCCAGTTATTTATTTGTGGTATTCCCGAATACTTTGAAATATTTGCAGCTTCTGAAGTGCTCGTGCATCGATTAATTCTGCGTTTCTCTATAATAAAATATTTAATGCAACGAAGCAATAAATTCAATTTGTTCTTCACTTACTGATGGTACTTGTTTGTGAGGTTTTAGTATTCTCAGACTTGTCAGATGCCATCCTCGATGTTAATAACTGTAGTTTTGTGGAGACCTTCACATTTGTTAAGTTTTTTGGTCAGCATATCCCACATCTGTAATTTGGTTTTTTCCTTCAGGTCCCAGAAATTTGCTCCTGGCAAATTTTTTATCATCTTCCATGAATTGGCATAATATATTTTTTGTTCATACGTTATTTTTGACATGATCTTAACTTTATAAAAATGGTACTTCTACTCACGTATTAACGAAAATAAACTGTCGACATTCAACGACGGAAAAGAACAATTTTTTAATAAAACGGCTTTTTATAACCCTTTCGTCCAAAATTAGAATAAGTAACCTGGTTTAGATTACGCCGCATGCGATGCATACCTAAAATTTATATGTGACGAATTTTACGGTAACAAAGTTTAAGCAACTCCTGAAGAAAGACCTCATATTGAATTGAATACAAGAGCTTAGTCTAATTACCAGTGATGGAAGGAAAAACGTCATAAGAGTAATTGCTTTAATTATAAAATAAGTAGCTAGTTGACTAAACTCGACACGGTTGCTTCTCTTGTAAAAAGTTTGTTATACCCTGCAACTCTTCGGTCAAACCCTATAATATGAGGTAAAAAAACAACGACGCCAGAAAGATGTATAAAGAGATAAAGGGTGTTTCTGTACAACAACACTGTCTTTTTGTAAATGAAAAGTACTACTTTGTTGCAGCAACGCCAGACAGAATAGTACTTCATCATGACACTACTCCTTCCCACATAATTGACAAAAAATGCCCGTATAAAACTTGTAAGGCTGTTCCAAATTTTCGTCTTTTCGTGCATAAAGAAGGAAAGTTTTTTCTTCCAAAGACTAACCCCTATTATTTTCAAATTGTACTTCAAATGCAGTGCGGAAATATAAATGCATGCGGCTATGTAATGCAAATTGTAAATGATATATAAGTGATTTCAGTGAACAAAGATGAATTATTTATAAATACATACATTCCAAAATTTAAATTTTTTGTATTTAAAGTTTATATAAGGTTAAAAAAACCGTCTAGGTCACCTGCAGATTAAATCCATTGTTCTTTAACCTTTTCCTATCATCACATTGCTAAGAATTAATATATGTAATGTTGTTCGTGTAGGTTTGAGATCTTTTAATAATTTCGTCAATGATGGTTTTTTTGCACTGATTATTTTGATACCAACAATCATACTAAAAAAATTATTCTAAAGTACAAATAAGTGCGAAATATTGATCTCCGTTTGATTAGCATTAAAGATTTTAAACTTTCCGAAAGGTAGGAGATCACCTTAAGAAATCTCCTGTAGATAACTTTAGTCTAAGAAGAGTAAATAAATGATCAATAACATCTTAATATAGAAAAGTCGAGAAAAGTAAATAAAATATTGTCTTAGATATTACTAAAAAAAAAGATAAAAAATAAACTAACAAAAGAAACATATACATACATTAAACTAAAAAAAAACTTAATAACATAGTAAGAATATAACAAAACATTCGAAGAATAGTTAAATTCAATCCAGAATAGTTACCCTAAAAATTCAAAAAATTAACGAAATTTAAAAAAATTAATATTTAAGTTTTTAGTACAAGTTAAATACATAATAAGTAGTTTATCAAAATTCTACATTACCATTTACTACAAGTACGCTCTAGAAAATCTTAATGCCAAAGTGAAAAGAAGAAAACTCATAATACGAGTGTAACCAAAAAAACATTCTAGAAGCGCACGTAACCTACAAGTCAAAGTCGGGCACAAACTCGCTTAGAATTTCAATAAGTAGTATTCATTTAAAGAGTTTTACAATATAGAAGTGAAAAGAACATCAGCAAAATAAATGAATTCACATCAGTTGCGTACTGCCATTGCAAGTATGTTTGAGAAAATTATTAAACCAAGCAAAGCTTGTTAAGTAGTGACATCTCTATTCCGTATACGTCCGACGATTGGATACGAAAAAAAAGTCTTCGGCTACTCCAAAAAGTATCACTAAAAAAAGCGATTATCCAGGTGTTTTTCCACTTTTCAATGTTCTCAAAAAAATGCAAAGTACAGCTAATGTGAATTACCAAAAATTCAGCAAAATCAATGTTCTATTGCCTAAAATAAATTAGTTTCTCTACTCAGTTACCAAAAATTACATTTGTTGTATGATTCTATTTGTACCAATATGCACATATTGGTTAATAAATAAAAACAAAAAGTTTCAAAATCTTATGTACGTACCAGTTTAGATCTGAATGTTTCCAACATCGTAAAAATTATTGTATCTGAACAATTGTCTTCTGAATGAAAAAGCACCACCAAGACCTTGCAATAACTTAAACAGAAACTAAAACCAATTGCGACAATTAAAAAACATTATATCTACATACATCGCATAAGTACTAAAGATAGTATTGGGTCTAAAATCATCAAGTCGATGTAAACACAAAAAGTGTAAGATAATATTTTCCCACCAAGACATTTTGATAACAGTACTAAAGCAAATAAAATCCTGTAACAGTACCGGATTACTGCTTGACATTAAAAAAGCAAACTGTTCATATTGTTTAAGAGACAATGTAATATTTCGTCACATCTCTAATAGTAAAAATTTGAAATAAACATTAATGAATGTTACAAACAGAAGAATATTTCCATCCGAAAAGTTTCTTGAAAACAAAAACCGTGCACTTAATTAAAAATGTACATGACCATTGTGAAATTTTTTAGTTGAGTAACTTTATTAAAAAAAATTGTTTTGTTTAAAAAAATGCACAAAGAAAAACTTTTAACAATTCGAAATTTATGGTTAAGCAAAAAGATTATACAAAATACTACATTTAAATTGCTTAACAGTTTGTTGAAACATATTTTTAAATAATTACTAATTAAATTACCCGTGTCTATTTCAGGAAAAAGGAAATATACATAATTCTAATAAGCTTAGGTTAAGCCCAGTCGTGTAAGATACAATGCCGTAAGTTCAATGCTATTTAATAATATAAACAACAGCACTATATGAATACCGATCTTAACTATATTTAAAAGTTTGTAATAAACAAAGAAATTACCACTTTTCAAAGCATAAAATAAAATTTAAAAAAATCACTGCCTGTAATTCTATGTAATTAAATAGTCTGTCTATTCCTTAAAATGCTACAGCAATTAATTACATGCTAAGTTTTAATAAAATAATACTTTTAATTTCATACTTTGTAAGAAAATCAAAATTAATTAATTATTTTATAATAAAACGTTCAATTTTGCAGTATTTTGACGTTTTCTTGCTGAAAATAGATACATGAAAAATTAACAGTTGTTGATACTTTTGACACTAAGTAAAAGCTAAAATGTAGTTCTTGATTGATTGTGTTCATAATGATGTTATATAAGTTAACAAACTTCAGACTAGAGCCTTTTTCAGTTAGTCTCAAGTTATTACTGTTTTATTAAAACTTTAATATATATTGAGTTAAAATCTTTTAAAGCTCAAGTATGACATAATAAAAATTTATATTTAATAAATAGCTAAGCAACGCTCACGCTACACTCGCAGTAGATTGTATTTTTTGTGCCGAAATACGATTAGGTACAGTAAAAAGAATTTTTTTAGCAGTGCAATTAAAGACGTATGAGCAATAATAATAAATAAATTATTGTTCTTAGTATCGTGGTAACGGAGGAAGAAAAAATTATTCTTGATATAAGAAAAAAAATGACTTTACATTATTTCTACATTTAATAAAAGATACAGTAATAGATATTTTAGAATGAGTTATAAAAGTTTCTTTTGATATTGTATAGCTTAAATTAGTTCGAAATAATACAATAATATAATCTAAGAAAGAACCTCTGAAGACTTAGGTAATCAACTTGTGAGTCAAGCCACACTCTAAACTGTACTTAAGTAACTTAAGATAAATGATCAACAACTGGGAACCAAAACAGGGATAGTTCAAATCCATGGTCACAGTTTAAATTATTGAGATGTTTGATGATTTCTATACTACCTCGGATTTTCCTATTGAATTTTTTGCAATTTGACGGAATTGTCAGTTTCACTAATGTAGACTACACTACATTATCAAAAAACTTGATATACACGTTGAGATGAAAGCACAGAACACGAGTTTGATGTCATTTTTACAAAAAATCATTCCTCTCTGATCTGTAACCGTATGAATGTAGAGTAGAAATACTAATTTCGGAATATATTCAAAACAAGATTCTCGGGGTGGTAAATAGAAAAAAACTGGTGTGGTCACCACACGACTTACCTATGAGAATTGATAAAGAAACGTCTACATATTTTTTTTAAAGGATATGTTGTCATAAAATCACTTTGAAGCGATATGTACACGTTTGTATTGACTTCCTAGCATGCCATAATTTTTTTGAAATTTTTCTCCTCGATTTCATTAAGATATAACCGGAATATGGCAAATTGAGCTTATGTTGTCATATCGACTAACCCCTATATTTGTGCACCTCGCTATTACAATTCCCTTTAGCAAATCAGTAAAAATTATTATTCTTAACGTATCTTGCTTACCCTTCAAGAGATGGAATTTTAAAAAAATCGTCGCAGACAGGATTCGAACCTGGATTATATTTGTGAATTCATTTTAATTTATAAATAAAATATCTAATTAACTGTTAATGTTAGAAATTTTTTTTATTTGAATAAATTGTTAGGAAGAATTAACTATAAAAAACTGTAACAACAATTAGAATCAATTACATACGTACAATATTATATAAGAAAACCTGTTAAAAATGGCGGATACACCCACTTTCGGTTTCTTTATTAGACCTATCTTTTATAGAACCGAGAAAATATGAAAAGTCAGCTCCATACCCAACTTCAAGTTACTAGGACTTTTGGTTCGATAGTTATCGTGGGTACATCGTTACACACACATAGACACACACACACACACACACCATGACAATTTTTTTTTGTCAAAAATACATTTTTCTGATTCAGGAAACGTAAAATTCTGCAAAAATTTTTTTTACAAAGAAACTGCGATCTTTCCTTATAGGAAATTAAAAGTACCATAAACTACAGATTCAACACGTCAATAAATTGAAGGAAGCAGTCTGCGATATTCATGGTGAATTTGATATCCGGATGTTAAGTGTTTATATACTGAAGTAATTTACATAATTTAAGATCACTATGAGACCAAACAAACGTGTCGTCAGCATAACTAAACCAAACTTTAAGTTCTAACAACGATGATTTCAAAGCAATCGTTTCAAAACAACACTCCATAAAAATGTTATTTACAATAGAACATAGAGAAGAACTCATAGCGACATCCAATACTTGTTCGTATAGTTTATCAAAAAAACTACAAACGAAAATGCAGCATTACAAAGTTATAAGTGATTTTATTCAAATAAGAGCTATCCATCTCTCTAGATGAGATACAACACCTCGCTTATTCGTAAGCTTGAGAACAAAAAGTTTGCAACTTCTTACCTCCATTTGAATCACTGAGTGATTTCCTTTTGCCGTTATCGCTTTGGTATTAAACTAATATATGTAACAAACTGTTTCATTTACAGTATATTCTCCACGTTATACCTTCAATCAAATGGTTTTTATTTATTTTATCAAAGAAATGGTTGGTCTAGCGTCGCTGCACTGCAAGGTCTTTTGTCATTATGTGCCACTTGTCCAGAAGATTATTCTAAGAGGTTTTTTAACTCATGATCAGTTAGTCTTGGTTTGACAAGAATTATTGTGTGCTGCGTTTGCTATGCTTCGCATTTACACAGCAACTGCTGCGAAGTCTTATCCTCCTTCCAGCATCCGCGGCATAAAGGGCTACTTTGCAATTTCATTTTATGCATATGTTTGTTATAGTGCGCACTTATTAGTCCTATAAGTTTCCTTAACCTTTGTCAATACCGCAGTTTTAGTGTTTGCATGCAGAGTTTTTCCATAGTTTGTTACGAACACTTTCTAGCTATGATGTCGGTGAGTAGGCGTGGTTGTAGAACTATAATAAATATAAAAAAATACCCAGGCAACACTCCACGTACTAATAAAGCTCCTCGGCTTGGAGAGACCAAGAGTACGTCTAAACCCACTACAAAGCGAACAGGATAGAGAAAAAGCGAGTAAGAACAAATGTAACAAGTGAATATATGTATATTTCTTTAACGATAATATGTACTATTTAACAGCAATTATACAGATCTTAAGAGTTTAACAGCAAACAAGATAATGAACAAGCTGTCTCTTTGTATACACTACGAAGTTTATTTAAACAGTAACTATAAAAATTTAAAGAAGTTAATAGCATCTAAAGTAATTAATAAACTGTCACTTTTGTGAAATAGGTTGAATAGCAAATCTGAAGATTTACAGATTTTTAATAGCAAATAGAATAATTAGCAATCACAGCAAACTTCAAACATTCAACACCCCTTAGGTATTTATAATCGACAAAAACAGTAGCAGGTAAGCTTACGTATGACGATTGTTGTCTAAATCTGGCTTGATTACAATCAACTTAATTCAAAGAAACTTGACGGGTGTTACGATTAAAATGTTGCATGTTACAAATTAGAAAAATTATTAATACGGTGAAATCAAATTATAATTAATTATAAGGCTGAAAATATAGAATTATAAAATACAAAATTAAGACATTTCTTGTTCAATACGAAATGTTTGGCTGAAGCTCAAAAGGTAATCACCACATAAAAACTCCATAAAATAGGTTTTGGAGGTTACTGGATCAGAGTACGTAGACCACAATAAAACAGAATTTACTCGGTTTAAAACTTATGGAAAGAGAGAGCCACCTCAAACCCCAGCAGACTCGCTGAAAGAATTTCTAGAGTATTGAACCGACGTGATCTTAACAGCTTTTACCTGCCGCCGCTGATATAATCTACCAAATCGCTTAATTCTGCGAGAATATTTCCAAATCCTTATACAGCATTATTGGGTTTAGTCGAAAGGGTTTAGATAAAATCTAGATTCCGAAGACAGGTTCAGGCCCGATATATGTTTCGGTTGTGCTGTTTTTACCTAGTGCGTCCGCTATTAAACTTCCTTTTAGACCCCGATCCCTTGGTATCTAGGCTAGCTGTATTTCTTGGCAAGTTGCCAATATTTCCAGACTATTTATGCATGCCATAATCAGTGCTGCTTAACTGTCAGTCATGACCGATATCGGACCGTTTGTGTATAAACTCGAGTCGATGATGTTCCTGACACACTAGTCAACAGCAGTAACTTCAGCTTGAAAATCGGACGCATATTCACCCAAGATTAACAAAAGTTGCTTCCCATGATGCCTGCCTCCATATATACCGATACCGTTGCGATTTTTAACCCCATATGTGTCTAGATACTTCCTTCAATAGCGTCCGTGTAAATGTTTCTTGTCTACTTGTCTCGTGACTGCATTATCACTTTAAAATATGATAATCTTTTGTGAAGTCCCGGTGTTGACGTGTATTCATTTATCTGCAGCATGTATGCTGCTGGTCATGATTTCATCATTACAATAACGTGTAATAGTAAAAGTGAAAGTAGTGCTTCCATGGCTGCTGTGAGCGTAGTTCTAATCGCTCTTACCGTGCTTTTCAGATTAGTTCTCTCACCCAATACAAGTGCACCATATGTGATGAACCCTGATGACCTTCGTTTTAGAGATGAACTAAATATTTGACTTCTTTTGTCATCGCGAACGTGACTCCGCACATTGTAGGTAATTTTATATCATCCGTTTTCCGTCGTTGGGTAAACGCAACGATTGCCGTCTGGGTTCATTGATAGTTTAGTGCAGTCTGCATTATGTTGGATACAGTTGCCCCAAAATTTCCGTTTGTAATGACTAGTGACCGGATTTTAAGCTTGTTTGCTTACGTTCAGTTTTAAAAGCAGCAACAAATTATATCGAAATTTACACGAATTACATAAAAATTAATAGTTTGAAACATATTTGTCTATGCTTTTTTTGCTTATTTGTCATTCTTATGCTTATTTTTTATTTTAGCGCTTATTCGTGCTATTTCTTGTCATTTGATCAGTTATCTAAATAAATCGCACTGCAGTTGCATAATCTTGAAATTTGTGAGAACACGCAGTTATGCGCGTTTATCGAACGCAACAACACAACATGTTGAGTTACGCTGCAAAGTAAGCGCTTTCAGTCGGTGACTAAAATTCGACAGCGTAAAAAAATTACCGCTTAGTAGTCATCACTTTTTTTCTAACCTAAAAGTAAAAAAAAATTGCTGTTAAACCATTATATAATAATTAAGAGACTTATAAAATCTTAATCTTTTGCGGTTGTTATGTTGATGATTATAAGCGGCTTTCGGCTTAGACCGCGTCGTAGTTAAACACCCAGACTAAGACTTGGTCCTAGTCTCTCCTTGAGAGCCAAAACAAGAAGTAGAACTTGGCCTTTGCCGTATTGTCGTTCGTGACCCCAAATTCCTACACATCCATTTTTAATTAGCTCAAAACAATTAAGCAAAACTAACAGCAATACAATATCAAAGTTAGTTAATGAAGGGCCAGCCAACTTTTTTTTGCCTGTAGTTGTGCCACATGAAAAAGTATTGCTCATGCTTTCAAACGCAGCGGCATACATGGCAAAAGCTGCATCAAATTAAAAATTTTTTTACGAAAACTTAATATGTACATTGTACTTGCTTAGCTCATGGCCTTAATCGTATCGCTAAGACCATAAGAACCCAATTTCCTTGAGTCAATAATTTAATAAGTAATGGCAAAAAGATATTTGTCAAAGCGCCTTTAGGGGTGCAGATGTTTAAAAAGAAGCTGCCTAATGTTCCACTACCCCCAAAGCCAATTCTCACTAGATGGGAAACTTGATTGGATGCTGCTATTTGCTATGCCAATAATTTCGAGAATTTTAAACAATTGATTATGGAATTTCCAGACTCAACAAGCAAATCTATACAAGACTGCCAAAATGTTCTTCAACGACATGAACTTATTAATAATTTGGCTTTTATCAAAAGCAATTTTAGTTGTGCGAGTAAATAAAACTCTCTAGAAAATCAGCAAGTTCCTTTGGTTGAATCAATTAAAATAATTCACGGTTTTAAACATGGCATGTAATATGCTGTTGCAAGGCCCACTGGCGAGATAGTTAAAACGAAATTGGTACAAATTTTTTTAACGAATACAGGATATCAAATAGTAGAAAAACTTTCTTCTATTTTGAGTCGTACCGGTAACATTGTTTCTGATTTTAACATGGGTCCCGCTATTATAGCCGTATTCAAATATGTACCCATTACAAGTGTTAACATAGAAAGGAGTTTTTTGCAATATAAAAATATTCTTAACGACAAAAGACACAATTTAACAATGGAACATTTGGAACAATATTTAACACTTTTAAACATGAATAGTGTTTTTTAAGTTCTCTCTCAATATAGATTTTGAAAGTTCGTTTTAGTTAGGTTTTGCATGGCAATTGTGTTTTTAAATGTTTATTTTATTTGTATTTTCATTATTGCATACAAATTTTATTTTTATATGTTTCTTTTGCGTTATTTTTTATTAATATAGACGTACAATGTAAATTGCCTGATTATTTCATGTAAATTTTATAGTTTATACCCGCTTTTTTCTACTTTTTTGTTTAATTTATTGCTTATCTATTGCTTTTTTTTAGATAAATATTGTGCTTTTTAAGCACTTTTTTGAATTAAAATTGTGCTTATTTATCCGGTCACTAGTAATGACAGTGAGATTGTCGGCGCATCCTAAAGCGAATACCCCTCCGTCTTCTAGTTCTGGTAGTGGCCGTCCGTAACGGGGCACCACAGTAGGAGTAGCTCTTACTAAGATGTGATGCCTTTTCTCTCTATTGCCATTGCAATGGAAGTGAAGGTAGTATTGTCACGTGATCTTTAAATAGCTAGAAAAGCACTCAATGCAAGATTTTCCAGATTGGTATGCATATTAGTTTTGGTGCAGAGGTACCGTATATACCCGTCCACTACTTTTTCAAGTAGTTTTAAGATAAAGAATGTCCAACTGATCGGCCTGTAAGATTTTGGCTGGGCTCCATAACTTTAGCATGAATACCACATTGACAATTCACCAGCTGTATATGCGAAAGTGCTAAGCTGACTCTGAGAATCTCACATATTGCGTTTCGCTCACCAGCAAATACTTTTTGCAACATTATGAAATAAATTCCATCAGCTCCTGGAGTCTGAAAGAGTTTAAACGTATTGATTCCATATTCTAGGTTTTCAAGATTAATTATTTTCCTTATTCCTAGTTGTTTTTGGGTGTCCGTTTGTTCGATCTAGGTTCTGGTGATTAAGAACAATTAACGTTGTACCCGGGAAGCATTTCTGCAGTAATTTCTGCAAAGTACTTTCAACTGAGCCTGTAAACTTTCCGCTTTCGGTCAGCGTGGAACCGATGTCACCTATGCGGTCTTTGCTCAGAACTTTTTAGAGGCGTTGAACATAGGTTCGTTTTCTACCTCTCTACAGTAGTTTCTCCAAGATTGTCTCTTTGCTTTTTTAATAGGATTGTTGTGTCGTGAGGTTGCATCTGTATTCGCCCTAGTCTCCGCTCTTTTTAGTTGTGTTAAATAGCCTTCTAGTGCGTGCCCTTGCTTTGTCAAGCCCCTTGTTACCACCAAGTTACCCTGTTAAGGTATCAAGTGATAATCGATGTCAAAATAATTGCACGACTAAACTACTAAAGACAAAGTTGCATAGTTCACTGCAAGTCTTCACAATGAACAGTTTCATTAAGAATTAATTTATTTATAATTAGATAAACAATTAACAGTTAGAACGTACCCACGATTTGTTTACTTTGCTGAGGTTAATAATCCATAATGAATAATGTAAATACATTAACTCGGTTCAATATTCTGTGCCCAAAATATTTGCTCATTGTGTCTGAGTTTTTCGAGGGGTCAACCACTGACAAAATAGTGTACAGGCTCGTGTACAGGTATTGCCAAATACTGCCAAAAATTGCATTTACTGCCGTGACTGCCATTAATTAGAATTAGGTACTGCCGCTGACTGCTTTGACTGCCATTGACTGCTTATGATTTCCATTTATTACTTTTGACTGCTAATTGCTGTCACGGACTGCAATCGTTAATATTGTTATTCTAAAGCGTAAAAAACAACTTTTAAACTTTAGGCTTTTATTATTTCAATCATAATGTAAAAAAAACTTTCAGTTTGCTCCCATTATATGAGTAAGTATGCCTATACAAAAATATAAAAAAATAACTTCAAGTTTCTTCAAAATCTAAAACAAAATTTAATTGTACTCGAAATTCATATTAAACGTGTAAACGTCTGAATTGTTTAAACTGTTTTATTATTATTAACCTATCAGTTCTTTTAATAGAAAATGGATTATTTCCTAAAAGTTGAATAGGTCCATGATATATTTGTTCTTCACTTCCTGAATGTCATCATTCTTTGGCCACACGAATGTGTCCAAATCTTCTTGAAGACATTTATTAGTACATGATTGGTTTTCGCTTAGTGCCAAAACTTGTTCTATATATTATTTGACATCATAAAAAATGACATAGTACGCTTCCTTAATGGGATATAAGTTATGGATATATTGAGATGTGGGATCGTCCGGTTCGTCTTTAAGACTTGTGCCAATGATATTCATGTCGTCGTCGTCACTAGTGTCATTGTGTATCTAGAGATCTGTTTTTTGATTTTCTATGGATCTTTATATTTTTGTTTTTCATAGATTTAGAATTTGCATTTTTTGTGTCTTGACTGACTTTTTATCCCGTGTGTAATTTCACTCTAAGTTGAGTAATATGTATTCAATCCTCTAACTCTCAAAATCCTATCGCTTGAAAATCTTTTTTTCTTTTCACTAAGGAACCAACACAATGAAGACTTTCGGATAGTTTTAGTTTTACCGTTCTTTTGATGTGACTAACAATTTTTTCTTTTTGTGTAGCTTTTTGATCAGTATGTGTTCGCGTATCTGAAGTACTCGGGACATTGGATTCATCTCCTCTTCTTCTTCTAGGGATTGAAATTTTCCGGTTAGTTTTGGCTACACAAGTGCAAACGTATCTACAAAGTTTACGTTTTGTCTGATTCATTGTAGTTTTAAGTCTTAACATTAAATAACATTTTTCTATAAGAGCCGTTAATTGCATTTTATGCCCTGATGGTGTTTTGTAAAGGTTTATATTTTTGGTGTAAATTCCATAAATTTTTGTAAATTCATTTGGTGATTTGATAAATCTTTTGTCAAGTCTTTATCATTTTCTTTCATGAGAAAAACAGAGTAAATATTATCACACCCACTATAAATAAGCAATTTTCTTAAACCTTCTGGTATATGAAATTCGGCAATGTTTCTATGTTTGGATGAGTTGAAACCATCTCAGTAACATCTTACTTGTCTGCTTCTGCATCCATTTCTAATTCCATAAGAAGATGGATATAATAATACTATAAACAATTAATCAAACTTACTACAGTATTCATTTACGACATTAATGAATCGAATATAAACATTGCAAAAAAACGAGCCGGCAAGTTCACAATAAAAATGAAATGATAATAGTCACACTATTTTTATGTCACTCCTAAGTCATCACCCTGTATATTTATCTTACATGTATTTTATTGAAACCCCAAGTAATTGCCTAACTTTCCTAATTTATAACACGCCACTGAAAGTTAAAGAATTTCGTTTCCTAAACTTGTTTTCTCGGAAAAAGACAATCGAGTTTTATAAATGAATAAAGAAACTGCTTATGAGTAAGTAATACCCAAAGTCATAACTTTGAGTACTACGTGACAAAAACAGAAACAGTTACATTGCATTTAAACTGATAAATTCACCCACCCATTGCGTTGGGCACTTAAAAATAGTGCATAAACAAATCACTTAAAATAATGTACAAAGTAATAATATTAAAGACAGCAAAGAAGAATATTCAATTTACCCAACACATGATGTAAAAGTACCGGGTGCGGGGTGCATCTCGTATTTGTACTTTCATAAATTATTATTACATATACTAAATTTTGATTATAATACGAAATTTTACTTGACTTCACTACATTTACAGCCTTTATTACATGTCCACTAACGCATAAACCATCACATAGAGCGCACGAAGCAACTTCTGAGTGCCGGCTCTCGAAAAATTGAAATAATCTATGACACCGTACGACACAGACCTAGAATTTCTCTCTTATTTAATTATGACTCCCAATTTACTGCCACAGACTGCCTATGACTACCACTTACTGCAATGACTGCCATAGACTGCCAGTGACTGCCATTGACTGCCTTTGACTGCCATTGACTGCTAGCAATTTGTACAGATATTGCCACCAGTGGTTGACCCCTCGGAGTTTTTACTTCACTGTAGCTGTTTTAGCTGAAATAGATTAAAACGCAAACCTTGAATCAAAAAAGCAACAAATTGTGATTATAGGAGTTGGTGTTATATAAAATTAAAGACAAAAATGCTTTTTATTATTTTATTTATTAATAAGGCCGAATAATAATTATGGTTTTAAAAATTATAGCGTCTTGATTCAGCCCAAACTAAATTCAATATATTTTTTCAAACTGAAAAGATTGTTATATTTCAATTTATTCTGTTTCTGATAATTTTTTTGAGGTAGATTATAAACAATAAAGACTTTTAGATTTGTGTGCGGATTTTATTTATTGTATGCCCAGTTTGTCCTAAACTTGGTTTAGATCAAAATGACAAAAGCAGAACCGCAAATTTTAACAATGCCAAAAAGTAGTTTTGAGATGACAAAATAAGTAGAAAGTATAATTTAGTTAGAACGGCAAAAGTTATTAAATTTATCCGAATAAAAGTTAAATCTTTATACTAATATATATTATAGATTATAACCAAGTGAGTCATAATGCATGACTCATAAAACGTTTGGTTTTAAAGAAATTATGGTTAAAAGAAATTTTAGCCATTCAATATGTCCTCCCACTGTACGTATATTAAATATTATCTAACATCGCTTTAATATTTAAATTAACTTAAAACTGTCGTAGCATTAACCCATTACCTCCCAAGAATCGAAAAATTGAAAAATTGTTATTATTTCTTATTATTTCTTATTTAAAGCAGTCTTTTTATGGTAATTTAATAAATGAAATTTAAAAAAAATTATTTGATATCAAATAAAATCCATGATGCGTTTACGCAACATTGGGAACATATGTGAACCGGAATAAAACAGTATTTTTTTAAACTAAATTATTTAATGGTACTAATGTCAAAATTATTATTAATTAATGATAAAAATACATTTTACAATTACACGTTATAAGTAAACCTATAAGAAATACTCAAAAAGTAATAACTTAATATGTTGCGTTTGCGCAACGTTGGGAAGAACACTAAAGTCAAGTTTTCATGATATTGAAACGTCCGAGAAATTACTTGCAAATGCAAGAGCCTTCTAGAACTGTTATCTAGTTTCTAGAAGATATAGCGAAAAGTGAGGAACGATCGAGAAGAATTCGCTGATGTCTATAAAAGCCGAAGATGGAAATCGTAGGTCAGTTATTGCTGGAATGCGAATGTGTTAAGAAGATTATCAAGTTGAAATAAATACGTATCGTTAGCACGCGCGACGTTTTAAATAAATAACAGTGTACATCGAATCGAGTGAACGTGACTTATAGTGTAAACAAATCCGAGGACGTTATCTTATCTCGTGTTAGTTATCTTAAGTGTTATACAACGGTTATACATAAATTATAGTGTAAGTGTTTTTATTATTAGATTTAATTAGTTCCGTTAATTTAAAAGTATACATATTTCTATAAAAGTAAACGTAGTTTTAGTCGTTATAAATAAATTAGTTTTTAATAAATAAGAACGTAACAATATTATTTGAAGCATGTAACATGAATATACACTTTACATTTTTTGCAGTGCTTAATAGTCTTACTTTTGCGTAATTTACATCGTCTTCTAACTTTAGGTTCAGACACAGCAATAATGTGAATTTATTATATTGAGTAACCACATTAGGTTGAGGAATGACACTTTTGACACATCGTCGCAAGCAGCCTTTTCTAAATTTACTTATATTTTTTACACTTTCAATAGGACAATAGTTAGTTCTATTGTCTCTTATTGTCCCAGTAGCAAAAACTCCTTTAGTTTTTAAATAAATAAATAATTTGTACAGTGAAAAAAAATTGTCAAAAAATATCTTGGGGTTGAAAGGATTTGAAATAATTTCAAGTAAATCTATTACTATTTTTCCACCAAATTTAAGCACACTCTTAGCGTTCTTTGGCGGTACTCTTCCATATGGTATGGTTTTAAATAAATATACATCAGCAAAACAAATACTGGTGCAATTTGCAGCCGAATCGGACAAGCTTCCCTTTTATAAACATATTACAAGAATACTTTCCAAAATATAGCACCATTTGTTCATCAATTGATAAATTATGTAAAAAAAAACACCTCACTGTAAATTTTTTCGTTCATTTTGTTTAAAAATGGTTGCTCTTTTGCAAACTTGTCGTTTTTATCAAGTTAACTGTTATCACATAAGTATAAGTTTCTTTTGATATTTTGAAATTTATTTCTGCTCATACAATTTTTAACCACATTTATCTTACCTTTGTTTCCATCCTGTGACCAGTACATGGAAATTTGTGGTAACGTATGGTATCCAGAAAATGACATGATTATACAGATCTTCCCAATGATGCGCAAACGCAACATAAACATTTATTAATGATTGTACTTTTACTGATAAAGGCATTTAAATATTTTACACGCATAAAACATAACGATAAGTCTTGAGAATTAAACTTTATAGAAATTTTGCAAAAATATTATATGCCAAGTATTTTAGTGAATAAAATGTTGACACATGTTTTTACGCCATGTTTTCCTTCAAATTGTTTACATTATAAATCCCTTGCTAAGAATTAATTCTTTGATTAAAATTATGTTTTGGTAACAAGAATATAAGCATTTCTGAATGAGATCAAAAGGTTTTCATTAAAAAGATATTTAGACAACCAAAAAAAATCATTAAGTACATGATGCGTTAACGCAACGTTGGGAGGTAATGGGTTAACAACGTTTTAAGCGCCTACTACTAGAATACGTTCAAACTTTCTGCACGTTGACGATATGCAGTTAAAAGAAACTAATTTGAATTTTAAAAATTATTAACATTTCGTACAATTTGTAAAACTTCTCCACATGTCAATAACTTTCAAGTAATATCATTATTGCAATAACTTTTATTAAATATAGACAATAAACCTTCCGGTCGACGATATCTGCATAAAAACGCCCCTTAAAACCAGTAAATTACGCAATAACTATAAAATTATTTAAATGGTATTCTCTAATAACAACTAATTTACGTAATTACAAAAATTAACGACTAATTCTATTAAGTAACGAAGTTTTACTCCTCCACAAGATTTTTTCTGATAACCTTTCATAAAGTTGACAATAATAATATTGTTACATTTTGTAGTATCTAAGCAACAATAGTGTGATGACCTTAGCGTTAAGCATATTAAATAGTTATAACCGATTAACTGTTGAATATTTATTAGAATAACAGGATACGGTTAGAAGAAGCATATAAAACTCATAATATACACAAGAAAACGATCTTGAAAATAGTTATCTTTAGATCAAATAATGTAAAAGTAACTTCCGCCGGTTGCTTCGTTTTTATAACCTCTTCCTTGAAGACAAATCTATTTTTAATTTGGAAATGAACTGCATGTGCCTACGCAATTTCCTTAATCGCCGTCAAAACTGCAGTAGACGATGCGATGTAAATGTGTACGTGTTTATTTACGAAAAGAAAAAGAAAATACACACAGATTTTAAAAACATGAAATAAACGGAAAATTCAGTTACTCAGTTACTCTAAATATTTTATAACTTAGTGATTTGTGTAACATAGGTAACATCTTATCACCAAAATAGAAGATAACTAAGATTGTCGTAGTTTTCCTTATACATAATCATATACATACATACATAAATTGACTGATGCGATCATAATTATTAAATTTTGAAACATGGCGACCACGTTTTAAATGTTTTACTGAAAGTATTGCTATGGCTTATACGTTTTTTGAACCGCAAAAACAAATTTACCTACCGTGGCGAGGTTCGACGCTACGTCGTGCTAAGTTACACACTATCTAATTTCTTATATGAATATTTTAACTACAAACTCATTTAATCTTATTTATGTGACAAGAAAAGTGTTGTTTTGTTATGGCGAAAAAAGATGTCTTCGTTTGCTACTAACCTTGTAAGGTTCAGTCCCTTCAACAATTTCGTCTGTTTCAACTAATATTAAGTTATTACTTTCTTATAAGAAAACTGCAGCGATTGCAATTTTTTTAAAGAAATTTTTATTGTTTAATTTTACGTTTTTATTTACGTCTCCTGAATCAAAAAAATATATTTTTCACAAAAAAATTTTGGATAACGATATACCCACAATAACTCTTGAACCAAAAGTGCTAGTAACTTGAAGTTTGGTATGGAGCTGGCTTTTCATATTTTCTCGATTTTATCAAAAGATGAGTCTGATAAAAACAAAACCAGAAGTGGGTGTATCCGCCACTTTTAACAGTTTTTCTTATATAATTTTGTAAGAATGTAAATTATTCGAATTATTTTTACAGTTTTTTATAGTGTTAATCCTTCCTAAAAATTTATTCAAATTAATATATATTTTCTAACATTAACAGGTTATTAGATATTTCATTCGAGTTTGAGTCTTGAATACGAAAGTTTATTTTTTAGAAAAAAATTCCATATCTTGAAGGGAAAGCAAGATACGTTAAAAAATAACTAATTTTTCTTAATATTTTTTTTTGACTTGTTTATACCGTGTGTCCCGAAAATTTTGAAACATACAGATTAACATAAAGAATTTGAAAATTTCAATTTATATGTCTCCAAAGTGTTTTTAAAATATTTCCAGTATCAGAACATATGACAATGTGTACCAGAGAATGTTTTGTGTAATAATTTTCAAAATTTAATAACAAATATCAAAAATATTTTCAAAAATGTATCGCGTGGTAAAAAAAACTAAGCTTTTTAAAAATCCTGCTCTACTGTAAAATTATATACCGTTATAGTTACAGTTTTCAAATTTTGAGAAACAAAATCTTGTTTAGAAATGATATTTTAGTATGAGGTTTAGCACTATTTGAGGTATCCATAAAAATTTCGAACACGTAAAGTGTGTAATACAAGCTGTTCTTTATTAATAGATGCAGAACTTCAAAGAGCCAAAACTTGGTTTTTTAAACAGGACAACCTAATTTGGAATTCGAAACCTCGCAAATAATTAAATTCTCTATCAAAATCATATAGCATGGAACTATCCCAAAAGTAATGGTTTTAAAGATATCTTATTTTATTGACAAAAGTACACTTTTCAGTGCCTATTAATATTAGATTATTTGTTCGTAATCTAGTATGCTATAAAAACAATTACGAATTTTGACAAGCAAATATTGAATATTCTATCATCCGTTCAACTATGCCATCAGGTTGAGGATGGAGAGGCGTCGTCCTAGTTTTCTTAATTCCCAACAGTCGGCAAACTTCTTGAAACAGCGCATACTTAGAGTTACAGCCTTAGTCGGAATGTAATTTCAACGGAACTTCAAACCGACAGAAAAACTCTTTCACTGATACGTCTGCGACTGTAGCTGCTTCTTGATTGGGTACGGCGTAAGCCTTCATCCATTTCGTGAAATAATCCATCGCTCCATGTATTTGTTTCCCAAATCAGATTCTGGGAACAGCCCTGCGATGTCAATCGCTACCCTCTCAAAAGGGCTTCCCACGTTATACTGTTTCATCGGTGCTTTGTGTTTTTTTGCTGGATCATTTCTTGATGCGCAGACCGTGCACTAATGGCACCATTCCATGACGTCCTCTTTGCAATTCACCCAGTAGAATCTTACTCAAACTTTCCCCAATTTATTCTTTATGCTAAGGGTCCTCCTGATGTACCATCGTGCAAATGCTTCAAACCCTGTGACATTAGGCACTTCGGCAATATCAACTGCAGTCTGTTTTCCGTAGCCTCAACAATCTCTAGGGATCGGTTAAGAAAATAGTCTTCTACTCTAAAAGAGTCCCATTGCGCCCATTATGCTTTGATGTTTTTGCAGACTTCTCAGGTTGGTTGTCAGCCGTTTACTTTCCAGTTCAGAAGTACTCTTATGTCGCGATCATTTATCTTATTCGCGAAACAACAGCTTAGGTTTCCACTCATCATCAACCATAGCAGTTCTTCGAAGACATTCGATCTTTTCTTCAAGTCGCGAACAATAGCTACAGTCTGCCGGACATGACTTCTGGAGGCATCAGCATTCCGATGACTACTTCTGTTCTGAGTCGTAGTCATACTCTTGAAGTCTCTCAATCCATCTTGCCACTTGTCCTTCCAGATTACGAAATTTGCAATAGCCAATTGCGGCGTGGTCCGTCCTTAGTAAAAATTTTCGTCCTTACAAATATGTGTAGAAAAGTTCTATGAACTTGACAACTGCTAACAGCTGTCTCCTAATCACACAATGATACATTCTGGCCTGGACAGACTAAAACACACGTTTATTTTTTCTTGTCCATCTTGCACATGTGAAAAGACTGCACCTATGGCCAGATTACTTGCATCGGTATCCACAACACATTTTCCATCTTCTTTTGGATAACTTAAAATCGGCGAAGTGACTAAGACCTGTTTTAGTTGATTGAAAGCATTTTCGCAGTCTTCATTCCATCTAAATTCTGCTCTTTCTTGAGTCAGTTTCGTCAAAAGTTTAGCAATATTGGCAAATCCGGGTACAAATCGTCTATAATAGGTGCACAACCAAAGAAAACTTGGAACCTAATGTTTGTTTATTGGTCTTGGTCATGTTTGTACTCCTTGAAGCTTGATTGGGTCAGTCAAGCTTCCTTTTTCTAGATACGACGTAGCCAATGTATTGCATTTCTGTCTTAAATACGTAGCACTTCGTTGGGTTCACTTTTTCCCCATGCAGTCGTTGAAACACTTTTTTCCAATTGTTGAAATGTTCTTCAAACGACCTTCCAACCACAATCACATCGTGTAGATAAACCAAGCAGGCAGCTCGAACGTTGCAGGAGCTCACAGTGAAATGCCACAACCAGTTCCAATCGTAAACGCTGTTTTTTTCACGATCCTTGGGTTCCAATTCTACCTGCCAGTAACCACTCTTTAAAGCCAACGTCGAAAATCACTGGATTAATGACAGAGTGTCTAACGTATTGTCAATTCTCGGTAAAGGGTAGGTGTCCTTTTTAGTCTCGTCGTTAAATTGTCTGTATAGTCTATACAAAATCTCGTCGATCTATATTTCTTCTTTACGAATACTACTCTCTTCAGATGCATAATTATTTGTTCGCATTCCACTCCAGTATTAATTTTATACTTCACCACGTTAGTTCTTCCTTTAAAACTAGTCTCCAACGCAAATGCAACTTGATACTTTAACTTTAGCCAGCTGGTCTTTGCTGAAGTTTTGGCACAGGTAAGAATGTCCAATAGATGTTGGGGCACTTCTTTAGTGACGTAATTTCACTAGAATTCACGCATCTTACAATTTGAGATACTGGCGTGCATTGGCCAACCATGGTCTTCTTTTTCAACGTTACTAGATTTAAGTTTCTGGGATCTTTACTGGCATCGTGTTTTTCACTCGTATTAACGTTCTACCAACGAGTAGTCCTTTTTTAAGTAACTAACCTTGGTTCAATAGCGCGAGTGTAGCCTTCCCGGAGATATCCATCTAAGCGTGCCATCACCACACTTTCGGTTCTTGCAGGCAGAAGAGTCACGTCTTCACTCAATAAGACTCGCACGGCTGCCTGCTCTGACGAATAAAAAGAAATTTCTTCAGCGTCGATCTTCAGAACATCGTTCTACATATCCAACTAGAACCCATACTTCTTTGTTATTGTCCATTCCCAAGATAACTTCTTCCGTAATGCCGGCTACTAGTACTTAATAGTCGAGTGCTGCATTTCCCAAACCAATGGTCACTTGTACTTTTCTGTCACTAAGTATTTTTTCGCCCGTCGCTATGTGAAGTTGTACTGTTACTGGTGATGTCTCTTCATTTTCCCGCGCTTCCCCGCAGTTCCCGCACGTCACTTTTCTTCCCCAAGCTGCTTGTTCGCGGAATACACGTTTTTTTTTATTTCTTCAATGCTTTCTTCTGCGTGCGAGGGTATTTCCGCAGCACAGCTTCGATGTGACGCCTGTTTTGCAGCGTCGAACTCTAAAGCATGCTCCATCTGGTGCTCTAGGATACGCAAGCCTTATCAGTCTGACAATGTCACCCTCAAACTCTTGGGAACTTTCCGCAGCTTTCTGAACACGACTTTTTATTTGGGCTTGGTACACCACTTGAAGATGAGCATCTCCATATCTCATTTCTAAACGTGAAATTAAAAGTTCGTAGTCAGTTACAGTTTACAAAACTCCGAGCGCTTCTCCACATAAAGCCACTATTAAATACGACGCTTTCTGCTTGTTGCTCTAACCATTAGCAATAGCTGCTGCTGCAAACTGTTTGTGATAGGTTGACCATGAAAGTTTACCAACCAAACTTGGAAGTACAACTTTAAACTTATTAGTGGTTTCTTCCCAATGATCCATGGCACTTCCTTCACCATGGCAATTCATTGGGTTCATTCTCTCTTCAAGCAGTTTCAATCAGTATTCTAATTTGTCATCCATTACTTCTATTTTGTTTTATAGAACTTCGCATATTTCTTCTCTTAAATTTAACATGTCTGCTTGAGTTTCCCCTTGAACAATTTTAATTTGGCTTTCTATGTTCGTTCGTATTTCTGCTTTTAAACTTTTTTTCAACAGTTTTTGTTCTATTTTTTGGGTACTTTCAAATAATTTTACTTTAATTTTCTGAGAATTTTCGTAAAACATTTCTTCCATTTTTCTAAAATTTTCTTCCATTTATCTAGTATTATATACGACATTATTATTCAATGATTCTAGACCATTGATTCGAGCAATTCAAATAGTGTCGCATCCCTTTTCACTTAATAACGCGTTAACAGCATAAATTATAACACGAATAAAATGTTTAATAACACCCGATTCTTTATTATTAAATACACTAGTTCAATAGTTCAACGATAGCAACGGGTTTCGATTACCGGATATCTGTATCACCAGTGTAACAAATTTTAAAATGTATATATTTTTAAATTAAATATTTACACGATTTATTATAATTACTTTTAACTAACACTAATAAAATGTAACGGTATTTGATAAAAATACTTTGATTTATATTTTACTACCACTCGAAAAATAATGTCCGCCGATAACTTCTGTTTATCTAAACCGGTATTTGTTTATATTAAAAGCACGTACATTATATTTACCTTAACGCACGCGTTAAATATTTAAACCGACAAAGTCTTCTTGCGATCCAATTCGAAAAACTGACCTCAGTTTCATTTGAATAGTGTTTATATATTTCTGTTATCTATTAAATATAGAAGATTAATTCGACTAAAAACGTAATTAATGAGTAGAAAAATGAATTAAAAAAGAATGATTATTTTAAAAATAGTAATTGATGAGTAAAAATTAAATTAATATCGGACAAACTTGCAAACATAAATAAAAATAATTTACATATGTTTTGAGAAACAAAATGCAAACATTTTTAATAGCTTTTATTATTCATCACCAAAAACAAGACAATTTAATTGTTATTTGTCATTTAAAAAAAATTAATAATAAACAAATTTTGATTTGTCACTAAAGATTATAGAAATAACGATTAATTATCATTTATTTTCATTTGTCATTTAAACACCAATTTGTGTAAGCTTCAAACAACGCAGCGTTACTACTACAACTGAAAAAGTTTCATGAATTGAAGTCGAGCAAGCAAATAAAACAATACCACTGCAGTACATGGACAATTGGTTTAATTTAGAATTCGTATAAAGCTTCGAGCTCTGATGCTAACTTTACGTTTTATTAATCTTTAAGTATAAGTTATAATTTTATAGATACACGAGACAATTACATACATTACATGACAGTTACTATAAAATTTATATTATATGTATATATTAATAATCTGGTAATGTAGACATTAATGTAATAAATAATAATTAATCATTTATAACGATGCAGAATATTGTTCGGCTGAACTCTACATACCCTGGTACTGTAGTATTATCGATATGGTAACGGCAACAGAGATACAACCCAAAAAAAATTTTCCAACCTACAATACATAAGAATCAATTTATAATTATAGAAAGTTAACCATGTTATTCAGAATTATTTATGCACCAGTAGGTGTAAAGAATTAAGATTAATGCTGCGATTTAACGACAAGATCTTGCGAAAGTCGGTTCGATCAGTACTTACGTGCTTCGCTAAAAGTCTTATATAATTCTTCAACATGCAAATAACCGTAATAAAACATTTACCTGACCGTGTCCAAATAAAGAGCGCATTCGAATTAATGTTTTAATCGATAGCATGTACACATTGCGAAACAATACATGTCTATGTTGCCCTTGATGCCTTTTTCTTTGCATCTGCCATTACTGTTACATTTGCTATATGCCTATTATTTTTAGATTTATGTGCGTCATTCATACATTTGGCAGCAAGTTTTTCCAAGTATCGATTTCGGGGACAACCTATCCCGTGTGTAAGATTAAAGATTTTCGTTCCGAATCCGTAAATCTGTTTTTGTACAAATCGGCAAAATCGAAATACGGTCACAACGCATTTTTCTCGCTCGCAATACTTTTTTATTTATAAAATGTGTAAAAATTCTTACACCTGCGTCTGAAACTTGAACCTTACGCATTACACTTGTTCCATAATAAATATTTTTACTATTTTTAACGTAAACTTGAATGCGGAGGTTTTACGACTTTAATTTTGGATCAAACGTTTAATTTAAGAAATATCGTCCTAGCTGTTTATGATGCAATAAAACATATTTAAATAGTACAAATACGTTCGTTAAAAACTGTAAAGGCCAAATCCTGTTTTAAAGTAAACACAACAGGTATTATTGAATACATATACAAATAATGAGAAGCTTGATTTTGATAATTATGATCTGTAAATGCGTGTCGATGTCACCAAAAACGAACTTTAGAAATTGTTCGTTAACTGGCGAGCAATATTAAAATTCAATATAAATTTTTTTTGAAAATACTGTTTAAATATTACATTACAATATTGATAATCTTGATATGATCGGAATCCGTACGGTTGCTGTACCTGCTTATACATATTTTTTGACAAACAGTGAAAAAACCATAGAAATCGTAAGATTTCAGGTAATTTTCTCCAAGATTTCATTATTTAAAATTTATATGTGCAAGAGGGCAATAAATTTATTGGTTCCTTTTTAATTTCAATTGTTTCAAAATACTACCAGAACAAAAATAAGACAAAGCTTTTAAATAATGTCTATTATGACCAAAAATTATATATCAAAAAATATGTACCAAATCTGCACCCGTATGAAGTTAGCCACAAATCCAGCCACAAAAATATGTCGAGTGTATATGGGGTGAAACAAAACGATAAACTATCGGAATTATAAAAAACTGTTAAAACAAGTACTAAATAATTTAAATATTTACTAATTCTTTATATTTTAATAAATTAAAAATTATTTAAACAAATTCACAGAAACTGCAAATTTATTCATTAATATACACCAATCTGACATTGTTGGCATGAATTAATTTTTGTGCAAATTCAGCAACAAATAGAGTACATAATAATAAACAACATATTGCAAAATAAAATGACGGTATTTTTTAAAAATTAATTATTTTGTTTTAAAGTTGCTTGTATCCGCCAGGATAGCTCGCACGCAAGGATTACGTTCAAAGTCATTTTTTACAGTGTTGGGGTGAATTCATTTTTGTGCAAATTTAGCAACAAATAGAGTACACAATAATAAAGAACAGATTGCAAAATAAAAATGACGATATTTTTTTTAAAAATAATTGTTTTGTTTTAAAGTTGCTTGTATCCGCCGTGATAGCTCGCACTCAAGGCTTTCGTTTAAAGTAATTTTTTATAAAGTTGGCGTGGATTGAATTTTCTGCAAATTTAGCAACAAATAGGGTACACAATAATAAAAAACATATTGCAAAATAAAAATGACCATATTTAAAAAAAATGATAATGATAATAAAAATAATTTTTGTCGGCACAGTTTATATTTTTTTAAAAATATAGTCATTTTATTTTTTTATTATTATTTGCTATCACGGCGGGTAGAGGACACTTTAAAACAAAGTAATTAATTTTTAAAACATATCGTCATTTTTATTTTGCAATATGTTATTTATTATTGTTTATCCTATTTGTTGTTAAATTTTCACAAATATTAATTTACGTCAACATTGTAAAAAATGACTTTAACGTAAGCCGTGCGTGCGAACTATCACGGCAGATAGAGAACACTTTAAAACAAAATAATTACTTTTTTAAAAATATCGTCATTTTTATTTTGCAATATATTGTTTATTATTGTGTAGCCTATTTGTTACTAAATTTGCACAAACATTAATTCACACCAACATTGTAAAAAATGACTTTGAACGTAAGCCGTGCGTGCGAACTATCACGGCGGATAGAAGACACTTTAAAACGAAATAGTTACTTTTTAAAAAATGCCGTCATTTTTATTTTGCAATATGTTAATTATTATTGTGTGCCCTATTTGTTGCTAAATTTGCAGAAAATGCAATTCACGCCAACAATGCCATTTTGGTGTATATTAATGAATAAATTTGCAGTTCCTGTATATTTGACATATTTTTGTGGCTGAATTTGTGGCTAACTTTACATGAGTCAAATCTGTATATTTACTTCAAATGTTAGCATGACAACGGTTGAGTTTTTTGGCAGTTTCTCTATTGAAACTTTTTTTGACACTGCTATCACTTCTGCGGATAAAGAAATAGACGTTTAGTACGTATTTTTAATCCCCAAGCTACCCCTTTGGTTATGTCACTGGTTGGGATATTTTATTCACTTATAGATCTATTCGATATAACTAATACAATAATCGTGATAATTAGGGACCAGAAAATTGTTATTAACCCAAATAAATCGTATTTATCACGTGTGGTGTGGAAGTGAGTAAAACAAAATTTGTTTGATTTTCTGTTAAGTGTCAATATTGTTATTATTGTTGTCACCGCATTAATGTAATTGTTTGTGTTATTGTTCCTACTAAAGTCGTGTTGGTCATTGTTAAAATTTTCAAGTTTGTTTTTACTTAATATTCAGAAATATATAGTGAGAGTTGTAGAGTAAATGACACTCACCCATATACAGGGTGTTAATATTAACACTCGAAAATGGCAGTTAGAGCTCATTGAAACAAACAACTTTTCTTAGTTCAAATTTTTGATCCCATTTCATAGTTATTGGCGTTTTTCTGTTTTTCGAAAAATCGTCATTACTCCGTTACTTTAAGGAACATTTAAAATATACAAAAACTTTCAGCATTTGCTTTCGGTTCTCTAAAACATTTGTATTTACAGTTACATTTGCAATTTCAAAACAATTTTTGAAAATAGAACATTTATAAAATTATTAAACTATCTCCTATGACATTTGTCGGAAACATTTTTTTCGATCTGTCCAGAAAATTTTTTTACTCAAATTGAATAACAAGACAAATTTTAACAAACTACAACAATATGAATGAATTTAAATACTTTTTGATCTTGTTCTTTAGGAATATCTTTATTTTCAAAAATTTTGTCTAAAAGTGGATTTTTTCACCCAACAATTGGTGGGAATTCCAATAGATTTCGTCGAATCCCTGTATTTAAAGCTGTTCTTAATATTATTGAAGATGGACCATCGACAAGCACAAGAGTAATATCCAAATAGATTTGATGTAAATCACGAGACAGTTTGGCAAGTTCTGAAGGAACAAGGTCTCCATCCATTTGCTAGATAAAAAGTGCAATCTTTAGACCTGAAGACTTCCGGCCAAGATTGTTGTTTTGTCGTTGGTTTATTAAACGTTGCAATCTTCAGAGGCGTTATGAAAAGTTTATTTTATTTACAGACGAAGTTTATTTAACAAAGGACGGTGTATGTAATTCTAACAATAATCACCTGTGGTGTGATGAAAATCCCCACGCAACATTTCTTCGTGCGCATCAACGACGTTTTTCAGTTTATGTATGGGCTGGAGTTGTAGGGGAGTATGATATTGGAACTTACATTCTCCCAAACCGATTAAATGGTGAATATTATTTTAATTTCTTAAATAAGGTTCTGCCAAAGCTTCTTGACTTACCGCTAAACATCAGACGAAGACTTTGATTTCAACATGATGGAGCACCGGCTCACACAACTCGAGAAGTCATAGCACTATTAAATACGGAATATCCAAATAAGTGGATTGGGAGAGGAGGTGCTGCTGCGTGGCCAGCCCGGAGTCCCGACCTAACTCGCCTAGATTTCTTTTTCTGGGGTCAGATAAAGACATCTGTATATGAAACTCCAGTAAACACCAAATTAGAACTAGTGGCTAAAATAGAAGATGCAACAGAAGACAAAAGACAAGCACGTGTCTCTTCTAATATTAAAACACGATGGCGAGATTGCCTTGCTGCAAATGGTGGATATTTTGAACGTCAACTTTAGTTTGTTTCTTGTTTTTCTTGTTTAATTGCAGCAAGCCTACTTTGTTTTAACATTTTTTTTCACTTTGCAAAATTTATTTTATAATTCAATTTTAATAAAAACTTATTTTTGAAATCGAAAAAATATTTCAGACAAATACTGTAGATAGTTTAAGCCTTTTATAAATGTTTTGTTTTCAAAAACCAATCAAGTGGTTTTCAAAATATCTTGAAATTTTTGATCAGTCGCCATTTTTTATTTGAAAAATAGAAAATAATTGTAAATACAAATCTTTTAGAGAACCGAAAGCAAACGCTGAGAGTTTTGGTATTTTTTAAATATCAATAACTATAAACTGAGACTCCAAATCAAAAATTTGAACTCAGGAAAGTTATTTCAATGAGTTCTAACTGCCACTCTGTATATCCAACTGTTGGATGTACTCGGCAGAGTTAACTTATTCTTCGAAAAGTAGCAAAAGGTGTAGGACGACAACTACAGATTGCTGTTTCATGGATCTTGAGTACGCCTGCCAATTTTTATATTTTATCTAATTAAAAAACAAGATGGTCCTGCTGGTGCAATAACAATATTTGTCAAATAGGTACAAACCCTTTGCTAAACATGTCAAATCAACATTAAAGGATCCAGTGCTGTTAATTATGGACAATCATTTCGGTCATTCATCTTTGGCTGCATACAAATAAACAAAATAATAATATAGTAATAGTGACCATTACTCCTATGTTATAGCCGTTTGGTGTACCCTATTATGGCCTCTTAAAGACAGCATTTAATACGAAATGTGACTCTTATCTCAGATCACATGCATGTTGCATATCAACCATATTGTTTAAAAGATATGATTACACTATAATAGTATAGCTTTCTACTCAACTATTACGATTTTCTATAGTGCCATCTTGAGTTGAAAATCGCAATTAATAAATTCAAAATTTGCACAGTCCAAATGAATCTTAAAAACGTTAGTCCATTTAAAAGACAAACACGACTACAACAAAAATTAATAATTGAAAAATAATTAAATATTTATATATTAAATAAAAATAGGTGGTAATGAAGCCCTGTTAATTACAAATACAACGACAAAGGCAAAGTTAGGTTAGGAAGAACGTACCGCCAAATGTTTGTAAGACGGATGATAGCAACGTTTTGGCATAAACCGATTACAGCGCCACAGTTTACGAGATCCTGAAAGACCTCTACAAATAAATACGGCTCGATGACAACACTGTCAGTCCAATCGGCAGTCTCATTGCGTATATCGGTCATTGTTATTTTTTCGGTGATAATTCGACATGGTTACAAAGAAGAAGTAAAAAACAACAGAAAACGAAAACCATACAATTAAAGAATGAACCAAGACCTTCGCTTCTATACAAAACATAAATGAACTTCCGACCTGCCTTATCTGTCAAAGAAAAACATTAAGAATTCAATTTTAGAAAAACACTTTATAACTAAACATGGGCCGTTTAGTACTAAATACCTTGTCGGTAATACAAAGAAGAAAACAGTTGAAAAATGTCATAAGATTAGTTACTGAATTGAATCTTCCAACAATATTGCAAGTTTTGTAGTTAGTCAAAGGATTGCTAAGTAAGAAAAACCATACAAATACATAAATAGTTGTTTTACAAAAGCATCCAAAGACTTATGTCAAAGATCTCAAATTCATTTCAGTTTTATCAATGGCAGCCGACAAGTTTTGTGACTCAAACGGTACGGGCGTAAGTTCCACTTTTGCTTATTTTTTTTGTTTTTGCATGTCCTAAAGCAAGAAGAACTTTTAGGATTATTACCAAACACGTAAAGGATATAACTATTGCAAATGCAAAAGCATTACATTCTACTCGACAAAATTCGGAGCGTCCTAAAAATTTTTAGTTTCTATTTTTAAAAATATTGATTACTTTCTAAGTCTCCTGAGACATCCCACGAAAATTTTTCTAATATTGATATTGGCTATTAAAAAAAAGTTTTATATATGAGAGAACCTTTTCTGAACAGAAATTCAGAAACAGCAAAGCAACGTTATACGTTAAAAAATTTTCAAAAGTTTCATTTAAATCATAATAAGTTTGCTGTTATCCTTCATTTAAAACATCGGTTGTTATACATTGTTAAAAACAGAAAAAAATACAATCTATTTGTGTCAAAATCCAAGATGGCGCTCATTTAAAATAAGAAAGTTACTACCATTATCTCCAAAACGGTATTTGTGATATATTTTTAAAAAACATAAATTAGTTTATTACAATGAAATAAATAAATTTCGCTCTAAAAAATTTTTTGTAACTGTTAGAATAAACAAAATATTAGTCTTTTTCAAAAAATAAATTTTTCGGTTTTTTATCGTTTATCGCTCGGAATTCGAATTATTTTTAAAGATAATCTAAATCACCACGAAAATTTTTACATAATAGCCCATTTAACCGAATCGATATCTTTATTAATAACAAAGATACCCATGCAATGCAACTCAGAATGGGACACACTGTATATAACGCAGATTATAGTTGCGCGCCACTGGTCGTTCGAGTAACTTCGGTTATTTTGGCTACTAAAATTGGCCGCTGTTTTCACGCCGGTTGTAACAATTTTTTTTGTATGGTTAAAACATATATAGCAAAAGATACTTTAGCTTTGTTATATTTTATCGATGTTGGTTAATGTACAACAGAAACGTTCACTTGTATCAACTTTTATAGTACAAAACATTACAAAATACATGTACGAGTTTAAGTTAACGTTTATTTTTACATAAGCTTGTCAAAACAAAGAATAAAAATTTGATTTATTTATTCAAAAAGAAACTCGGAAAACTCAATTTATTTTGAGCTTTCAGTCTATATGCAAGAGACAAAATGTCATCTCGTGTTGAAATTTAATAAACGTTCATCAAAAAAGAAAAAAAGGACGTTTTATAAATTCCGATATTGTTTTGCTTTGTTCGAAATAAATTCTATTTCAAAATTAGAAACCTAAATCAATGTAGACCTATTTTGATTTGAGGAAAAAAGTATTTTTGTGTCAACTGTATTGATTTATTATTTGTATTGCACGAAAATGTGCACAAAAACACAAACCTCTATAATTATGCCAGAAACAAAAACAAACATTATTTTTAAACGATCATTAACACGATTTTAAACACATAGTCTTTTAATGACGTCGAACACGTTTATATAAATAACTTTACCTATAAACTTGGACTTTTCCCAATTTGCAAAACATTCATTAGAGTAAAAGACCAGTTCGCAGATTTCATTAAACATTGAAGATGATTCATAATTCATAAATTGCGAGACAGACGTTAAAACAGAACGTTTAAAAGTATACACAAAAAACACAATAAAAAGATCGTAGTAAATAGTGAAAACAGAAAATCTGGAACTTGTGGTGACGACGATGCTTGGAAATTTAAGTACCTGTCAACACATACATCAAATTGAAATTAATGAGAAAACAAAAAGAGAAGTGTGTTCACTGAATGTTAAACGATTAAACCGACAAGCACATCGCAATAACTACATAATTTTGATTTAATTGTAATTGCAAACAAAAAGCTTTGGAAATATTAAACAACGTAAAATGGTTTGAGTTAACGATAAACACAAGTCGCATAATTTGTATATTCAGTTTGTAATTTCCATCTTAATCCGTATAAACTTCATTTATCCACATCGTAAGAATTGAACATTTTAGTACGCAGTTCAGTCACAGCTTCGTGTCTTTTATCTCTTAATAAAATTTATATTCATTTTGTTCTTATAACAAACCTTCTTTCGTGTTTTTCGGCAATGAAACTTTCATATGATTCACATTGGTAGGCAATCGAGCGAGCGAATAACATAGATGGTAATCGCACAAGAAAAAATGTTTTCGAGTACATAACACATAACGAAAGACTAGATTTTTAGAATTGGTAGATTCAAGACCCTTTCTAGGATATCCATTCAAGCATATGTTGCTAAAATTAACACTGTTTAATAGCAAACATAAACAGCAACTCTTTTCTAGTATTTGAAACACCTCGTAGAAACATTGAAAGTTCTCGAGCATAATCCACTATTAATCAAAAACGAATACTAAAAAGATGCAATCCAGTTATGTTTCAAACGAATACAGGGATCTCTTTAAAACGGAAAGCTGCCACGAAAACGAAGTTTTTTGTATACTTTTATCGTATTAAATCGAAACGCGGAAAAACATCGTAAATTAAAACCTGTAAATGCAGAATGTAACAAAATCGTAATTCATGATTTGGAAGAAAAAATATGCGACAGGTAGTCGAAATTATTAACTGAAAATTGGATTAGATAAAGTAGAAACTACCACACCGAAATTGAAGAACATAAAATCTAGATGAGATACATACAGAATGGAAACCAAGTATTACCATATCTGTTTTTAAAAAAAACCATCATAGTTCCAGTTACAAAAATAGTATCTCTGTTTAAGTAACTTAAAGTTAGTTACTGCGATAACGTAATCATTAATTTGTGCACTTTTAATTCAACTGAAGCATTTCTTTATTTTTTGAAAACAATACCTACATGTCTCTAAGTATTAACAATGTTAAAAAAATCTTACCTTTTCACAGTTACAAGAAAAGAACGTGCGGTGGTGTAGTTAACAGAAAAATTCGTTTCTGGTGTTCTTATTAAATGATAATTTTAAACACTGTAACATTCGCTCTCCGTCATCTGTAAAGAAAAATTCAATTAGATTGATTTTAAAGCAGCTTCAACTAATTAATTATTAATCATCGTAATAATAAATAAAAATATAAAATTGATAAAAAGAGTATAGCAATAAACGAAGTATATTTAAGTTAAGTTAATTCAAAATATTTTCAGTTTAAGTTTTTTTTAAGTATAATTCCAATGGCAACACTATTTGAGTTGTGAATTTTAATGTCATTTCACTTTTTACTAAAGTTCCTATTAAAGATGCAATTATTATCATCTCACTACGGCCAAGAATTGAGTGTTCCTCTTATTGAAAAGTTTAGTTTCCTTGATTATCTTAACAACAACCAACATCCAGATATCAAATTTACCATGGAAATCAAAAATAATGGTACTCTCCCAGTTCTCGACGTTCTTGTGACTTATAAACCCGACGGATTTTTGAGCCATCATGTTTATAGCAAACCTACTCACATGAACAAATATCTTCGTCTCATCATCACCTGCACAGGAACGTTCCGTTATTGAATCTTTGGTTCATCGCGCTTTTTCAATTGTCAACCTGAGAATCTAGACTCGGAACTCCCTTATCTTTGTTGAACAATGGTTATATGACGCGAGATATTCAAATAGTTATTAATCGTCGTCTAAATCCACGCGTTCGAATACCTAAGGACATTTCTACCTCAAAGTATAATTCCATGTTGGCGTTTTTGTGGTTTAGTCTATATTACATGCATTTCAGAACATGATCTTTGCACAAAGAAAATGCATATTTCTAAGTCTGCTGTTGCTGCACATCATTTTACCACAGGCAAAGATTTTGATGATTTTTTTTTCTTCAATAAGAAAATCCGCATATAAATCATCCAACCTCCAATCATGATCACGGTTTCAATCAGAGTCGCGCTCAACCAACCGTGAGTATACTTCTTCATTATATTCGGAAAGTACTTCTTCTTAAGTCACTTCTATGGAGTAAAGTAAAAAAAAAACCACTTCAACTATAATACTAGTGCCATGTAAACTCCTCCACCACAAAAGTGGACTCATACTCTCTAACTCTTCTTACAAAATTTTTCCTCTAAATAACCCATCCATTTTCCTGTAATGAACAAGAGCTGTCTTTAGTTGAATGTCCAATTTCATAAGTAAACGTTAAACCATCAAGTAGGACAGATGGTTCCAAATCATCTCCTTGTGTCATTATAACAGATAATAGTAGTGACAAAGTGTTGATTACAAACATTTTTATAGCATTTTTCAGGTTCAGAGTTAAATCTTTTAGGGGCTGATTCCATGTCTTGTAAAAAAACTCCAACGCTTTGTAGTTGTAGTCTCTTTTTTTAACCACTTCTATGTCACAACTAAGGCCTCACGTACGGATACCAAAAACAACCTTTCCTTTTTTTCGTGTGCTTGTTCTTATTGTATTCAGAATGTAAATTGGTGTATATAACATAAGCTTACGTCTAACAAATTTATGAGTCAAATGGCCAACTATAGGTTCTTGTTTTACTCATGTAGTTATGAACAAGTTGATCTACAGTATCTACACCACATTTTGTGTTATATTAAGCGATTATTTCAAGTTTCTTATCGTCATTAGTTTTACAGCTGTTGGTATTAGCAGAATGACACGTTTGCGCATTTGATGCACGTAAGTCATCAAAGTAGCCTATTCCGTAAACTCAAAAATTGATTACTTTTCTTCACGATTCTTACTAGACAAAAATTCTGTAGGTGTAAAATGTTTATTTTTTTCACTGTTTCAACACATGTCAACCCATTGGCAAATGTCATTGCTAAGAACAAGTCTGTGAAAGAATTATCAAATGTCACATTTGTGTGTGTTCCAAAATAGACTGAATTAGTTTTTTGATCTACATCACTAGCTAATCTTTTTGCAAATTTATTGTTCACTTTTCCTGTGCAAGCAATTCCATTCAACGGATTATAGATCGCGGAATCACAAACCCACCAAATTTTCATGCCATATTTGTTTGGCTTCAATGATATGTATTTCCTGAATAAACATCTTTCTCAAAAGGGTATCAGCTGGTGATATACCGTAAATAGTGTTTGATCAGATTACTATTTACTGTGTCTCAAATTTCTCGCACAGGTGCCAGTTTGTCTTTTTCTCTATTTTGGGTTCGTGTTTCTTTATCATCAAAACGCACAAAACGAAATAAGAATTTAGAACCCATAGCTGTTCTAAATATTGAAAGTTTATCTACTGGATTCCATAGAACATCATAGCTAGTGTCGCTGGCACTTAGATACCTTGCGGTTATAAAAAAAATAAAAAAAAAAGCCTTGATCTCTATGATAGAATTCAAAACTCTTGATGCCTTTGAATTGGTTTGTGATATTCAACAATGAAATATGTAATGAACTTTCCTGGTGGTATAAAAACTTTGTAGCTTCGATTTTATTATATTGCACGCACAAGTCTTTTCATGTGGATATGGTTCACTGTTTCACTCTAAACCGTATAATTATTTATTGAAAAGTAAATCAAGTTTATCAGCTTTGACTAAACGAAAACTTTATTTTTGCACTACTAGATCATTTTCTCCTAATTACTATGCTTGTTTTGAGGAGGGTATGTTTAATTTATCAATTGTAACTCGTCGGTAAACCAATCTTCGCAAAATTATCGCCGTTTGTAACAGAGCGTGGACCCGTTGGACCCCAATTGCCCGGATAAGAGTTAGATGAATTTTCAATATAGCGTTGTAATATTCTAGAGTCTTACCTCCGCCATCAAACAGATTTGAAAATAAATCCCAATTTAAACTAAATCGAGTAAATAAAATAGTTTTTGAGAAAATGGTGTATATATTTATTTAAAAACTCCCAAGCTTTCGAACGTGGTCTATGTTCTTCTTCAGGTGACAATTAATAAAATGACAGTTATAAAACTAAGATAACTAGAAAAAACAAATGTTCGTAAAACTTGATAAATGTTAATGGTAAAGTAGCTTATCCCCCTGTTTGTGAAGTTGTAATTAGTACTAGAACTTATGTTCCTTAGTTGTTGTAAGTTCTTTTAGCTACAGCATTTGCTCGAAGGTCTAAAAAAAACCACCATTCAAAACTCTAGACGTAGCTTATAGTGTGTTTGGTGAAGAAAGTAAAGATCGCAAAATAACAGGTAACCAGGTGTGAGATAACTTATAATCATTGTCCCTGTTAAAGTTGTTAGATACTTTAATAATTTCAAACGCTTCGCTGATCTTTTTGAACGCAAATTATTATAGTTTTTTCGAAGTTTATGTCATGTAAAGTGTTTAGCGCATGTTCGGCAATGACAAATTTAGAAGGTTGAGGTTTTGTGTTCCTTTAGTCTAGTTTCAATAGTTCTACCAGTTTTTCCAATATATACCTTGCCACAAGCGCATGGAACTTGATACACTCCACAGGTGTTATGTAGAATTTTATCTTTTATAGGATTCAACAAATTTTTAATTTTGGTGGTAGTTTTATAAGCAACTTTAATGTCATGTTTCTTCAGTATTCTTCCAATTTTGTCACTTATATTGACAAGAAAAGGTAGAACAACAAAATTGTTGCTTATAGTTGAATCATTTGGTACAATAAGTCTAGTTTTTGGTCGAAGATATTTTTTGTTCTTTGTTAAAACCATTTCTTTTGAAAACTTTCTCAAGAAAATCTAATTCTTCTGGTAATTTATTTTGATGGCAAATTGTCATCGCACGGTTGTATAATGTGCGAATTGTTCCAAACTTCTGAGATGGATGATGATGAGAATTTGCGTTTACATATTCATCCGTATGTGTTGGTTTTAGATAAACTGAATGTATTAAAGTACCATCTGGTTTTCTTTCTATCTTTACATCAAGAAAAGGTAAGGTACCATTAATTTCTTTTTCAATACTAAATTTTATGTTTGGGTGTTGATTATTTAGGTATTGAAGAAAAATTTGTAGTTCATCTTCACCATGGGACCAGATTGCAAAAACATCAACATATCTAAGCCATAGTTTTGGTTTTTTAGATGCAAATTTGCAATAGATGGAGAAATTGGTGATCCCATTGCTACACCATCTATTTGTTTATAATGTTCACCATTAAACAAAAAGAATGAAGTTGTTAAAATTTTGTATCTAAAATAAATCGAGTACACGTTGTAACAAGTTGTAAAACCTGTCAATTTTGTTCCGAAAATCATTATATTTATTACTATAAAAAATGTTTAGGTTTAGGTACTGACAAAAGAATGAATGAAGTAAAACGGTTGTAATTGTGCACCAATTGCTTACGGGAAGGACATAATCTGAATCAGTGCAAGGAAAGGTCATGTTTCAAGTGTCATAAATCATATAACATTTTGTTACATGAATAGTATATAGTAATATTAATTATTATTAATATTTTATGTCTAAAATATATAGTAACAGTTAATAGTATACAAGAAGCAATAACCCTATTTGCCAAAGCACGGATGCACCTCTTCAACCAATGTCTCTAAATGCACAAAACACCAATTATGTAAGTTATGTTTTGTTGTCAACGGCAGTCGTAAATATTGGTGACAAATATAAAACGTGCATAAATGTAGAATACTGTTTGATAGTGGTATAGTCAAGTTAATTTAATTTCGAAAGGTCTACTTGATGATAAACTTAAATTACATGTAGAAACAATGCCTTCCACTATCAGCGGCATTAATCAAACGCAACTGCATGTGGTAAAGATGGATCAACCGATATAATTATAGAATCAAATACATTTTAGGATTTGATTATAAATACAAGAATTAAGTTACATAATATTAAACCCATCCTACAACAAAAAAAGTTATGATGGCTTTTGATTAAAAGCTAGGTCTCCTCATTTTGGTGGATTGTGGGTGGCGCGTCATTGGTAATACCAAGCTTACTTATGAAGAATTTCAAACTTTATTATTGCAAATAGAGTTTTGCTTAAATTTGTGACCCTCGTCTCCTATATCCGATTGCCCAAGCGATCTTTTACCATTAACACCAGGTGAATTCTTCATTGGTCGTTCCTTAAATGCTCTACCAAAAGAAGACGTCCTTGATATAAAAATAAACCGGTTGTCTCGATGGCAACTAATCCAATCCAGGCTTCAAGGCTTTTGGCGCAGATAGAAAAAAGAGTACTTGCCACAGCTACAGCAACGCAAATGGAGTGTAAGTAAGCACCAGCCACCAAGCAAAAGTGGGCGATCTGATTCTTTTGAACGTAGACTCTTCAGTGACCGTTTCGCCGCATCACCCACCTACACAACGGTATGGATAATGTAGTGCGTGTCGTGACATGAAAACCCAATCGGGTTCATTTAAAGGCGCTGTAGGCGCAGTGTGTCCTATTCCAAAAAAAGATTGTGAATAGTGATAGTTAATTTGAAAACCTATGGTATTTCAAGACCGGCAGTATGTTGACTTGTAATTACATAATTTAGAAATAGCATAACTAATTAGAAAGTGTGACTAAAAAAGCGCTAAAAAAACCCTATGAACCTCCGGCCATTTTGCACGGTATGTAGCCTTAAGCGCACTGATTGAGAACAAGCAGTTTTAAGTTTTGAATCACAAATATATAATCTCGACTAGTGTTAAATAAATTAGTGAATAGTATCAGCTGAGTTTTGCTAAGAAATGCAGTCCACTAAAACAATTCCCAACAATACACAAACCCAAAAAAAGTCATCATCTAGAAACCTTTTTTTTTAATTAAGAGAGTAGCTGGGCTTCACTAACTGTCAAGGTTTGCAATAACAAACTTGTTAACTTTTAAACTTTGGAAACAGAGCAAATAGCAAATTTTAAAGAAATGGCAATATCCAGAACCTTTTGGTTTTGAATTTTAATAAACATCGTTTGTTTCTAAAATTTTTGCTATTTCTATTGCGCGTGTCAAGGTAGTGGTTTTGAAATCACAAAATTGATCACAGCTTTATTTCTAATATTACTTCAACTATTGCATTACAAGTACAGTTGCTACACTGCATTTCGAAGTACTAAGCATGTAAATATATTGAGGCAAAGCAAAAACGTAAAAGCAAACAATAAAAAGCACAGATTTTCTTTAAAAAATGTATTCGTAAAGAATTTTCAACTAACGAAACCGGACTTTTTAGTTTAATATTTGTTTGCTTGTATAAATACTATAATTTCACCTTTTAAATAAATAAACAGTTAATCAAATATAGCCTATAGATATGTTTTTTGATATCTTTCACGTCCTGATAAAACCTCTTGCAAAAGTGGGAAAAACGTTGTCAACTCAAAAAGGGCACTATTTCTAATTACTATCTACGAAAAAATAAGGAATCTATTAAAATATTTAAAAAACCTTTGAATGGTAATTGAGATTCTAATTTTTCTCTGCCGGATATTTAGAAAACAGTTTTATCGATCGGAAGATGGTCCATAAAAGCAATCCTTCAAACAGCAATGAATTAGTAAAACATTCTAAAGTCTTTTACTAACTCCGACCATACATTTTATTTCATTTATGTTTATTTCAACCACTTTTGTTCTCTTACATAAATTTATTTATAGGATTAAAGATATTTCCTACTGCTGTATCACGTGATAAAGACTGTCTAAATAAATAGACATATTAATGATTCGTCGATTGTGGTTTGTTTCAAAATGGCGCTTTAGTTTGAATGGTTTCGTGTTTTCTTTTATTAGAACTTCGGAACAAATGACGTAAAGTTTTTCATCTCCAGTCCATGAAAATTCAAATGCAAGATAATGTATCGTACCTTTCCTTGCTTTTTTCTTAACAGGATCTATAAGAATGGAAAGTGGTTTACCCTCATGAATTTACTATTTTTCTGTTTGTTGATTTTTACTATACGTTCCGCGACTCAACCGACAAATTTATACCATATATTTCGGGAGTTGATACGTTCAAAAAATGGTATATAGGTGAATTCCTATTTGTTTCGGAGATATCAAAAGAATTTAAAAAAAATAATTCAGTTACCCGATATTACTTTTGTGTATGGTTTTTGCAGGAGTACCTCAGGCGATAGCCAGATCGCATTGTTCCTCACCACACAACACTTCAACGAACGGAGAATTCTGTACCATAATGGGTTTTATCACTATCATTTACAAAGTCCAGCATTTACTTCCTGAAGATTTAGAAAATCGAATACGGTATTGCCAGTGGTTACAAAATAGTTTAAAGATTATTCCACACATACGTTTTACAGATGCGGTCTAATTTACAAGAAATGGTATTCACACACGTAATTCTCACATCAAAACCCACACGAGACAATCGACATTATAACCATCAAAATCGTTTTTTCCGTTAACATGTGGTGCAGCTTCTTAAATAATCATTCTATTCAAGGACGTCTTAGTGCAGAAACTTCGCTTCACTTTTTTTAAAGAAGAAGCTGAATTACATAGAAGATATTCCTCAGGGGAGAGCTCGTCGTGGAATGTGATTCCAGCAAGATGGGGCACCACGACAGTTTGGGAGACAAGTGACGGTGTTTGTTAATTAAAATTTTCCGGAAAGGTAGTCCTGTACATTGGTCAGCTCGGCCACGTGACTTGACACCTTTAGATTTTTTTCTGTGGGGTTGCCTCAAATATCGTGTGTATAGTATTGTAAACCAAATACACGCGAAGAGTTGATTGACCGTATAGTTGAAGCTACTAATTCTATAAAGAATGAATTGGCAGTAGTTCAGTGGTAACATTCTATGACACGAAGTGTTAACAGCTGTATTTTTAGAAAATAGATGTATAAATATTTTTTTACCATTTTTTTTTAATTACTTTGAAATCTTCGAAACAAAGATGAATTCACCTATAGGTCATATAACATTTTTTTATCGTAATGACCCCTGGAATACGTGGTATAAGCTTGTCGGTCAAGTCGCAAAACACCCTGCACAATTACTGCTTTTTTACGGTTTAAAAGTGCCAGAACTAAAAAAAAAATAAGCTGCTTGTTGCATCAAGCACAGGCAAAGCCCGGTACAGCGTGTACCGCACAACAAACTGTTCTGTCCTTATTCTTTACCAGTGATTCACTTATTTCGCTTGTGACTGCATTATGCTTTAGTTTAAATCAATCGATGCAATAAATACTCTTCAGCTTTGATCTGATGCCTTTAAGTTTTTGAACTCTTAAACAACCATCGTGTCTTTTGTAATGAATCCACCAGTCGGTAATTACTGCATATCGTGAGTTTGTAAGTAATCTTTGAGTGTTTAAAAAAAAATACAAATTTTTTTTATAAAATAGAGATCCAGTACACAGACACACTATTTTAAGTAACATACCAGATAAATTGCTACAAAACGATATCACGATTATTGCAAATAAAAACTGAACAAAGACCTTTTTGATCAAATAATTGTGGCTAAATGTGTAATAGATTTTTATAAATAAAATGTAAGTGTACGGTGTCTCACGCTAGCGTATTTCCTCTATAATGTCACTGTCGTTTACAAAATGTTTAGGTTTTGTTAAGAACAGTTTACGCCTAAAATGTTACCATAGTTATACGTAGCTTCACAATTTTTGAAATTTGTTTCGCACATAAGTTCGGTAAGGAAAAGAATTTAATCAATGTAAAATCAAAGCCATGCAGTTAAAATATATAAGAAAGAAAACGTTAAAAAAATATTTAAAATAAATTATAATTGTAAATAATTCATTGCCTTTCCTGTCAAAATGACAATAAAAATTAAATAAAATTTGTACAAGAAAGGTATATAAAATAATAATATTATTAACAAGAAAATTAAATAAAAATAATTTAAATAAAAACAAAAATGTTATTTAAGAAAAAGAAAATAATTTTCAAAGTTAACAACTTCATTTAAACATGCCTCTGGTTCTAAATTATTCTGCTTAACAATTTCTTTTATCTCCAAAAAATTTAATTTTAGACTTTTATTGCAAATATAAAAAATTTTGTAGTTACTTTTATAATCAAAATAGTGGTTATATTCTAATATATATGATTAGCGAAATAAGATTTACTATATAAATTAACACCAACATTATTGTTTTTAATGTAAGAAAAATGTTCTGCTATTCTTGTTCAAAATTTACGGCCAGTTTGTCCAATATAAAAAGAGTTACAGCTACCACAATTTAATTTGTAAACACCAGATTTATTCAGAATATCAACTTTACCTTTAATATTGAAAAGTAAACATTTTAAATGAAATTTAGATGAAAAAGAAATATTAATAAATTATGCTTTTTAAATAAATTTTGAAATTGAAAAAAAGGGGGGCCAATGTAAGGAAGAGAAAAATATGTCTAATGTTATCTGAAAGTGGAGTAAAAGTTGAAATGTTTTTAATATTAATGAAATTAAAAATTTCGTTTTGAAGTTTTTTGATCATATCTAGAGGATAATTATTATTATTTGATAAATTATAAATAATGTTAGGTCCTTTATTAAAATTAAATTTGTCAAGAGGTAATTTGTATAAACGATTAAAAAAGAATCTAAAAGACGACATTTTGTGTGAAAAAAGATGAAAAGAAGATAAAGGAATGACATGATCAGTAGTAGTATTTTTACGATAAATACCAATTTTGACAAAATTATTAACTCTATTTAAAGATAAGCCTAGAAAATTAAGAACGTTATTAGATTCTTTTTCAAAAGTGAATTTAATGTTAGGATGTAATGAATTTAGAATATTAAAACAAAGGTCTATGTCATAATTATTACCTTTAAATACAACAAAATATCGTCAACATATCTTTTATAGTAATAAAATGTTTTTTAATTAAATGATTCAAAAAAAGGTTCTTAATTTCTAAGTTAGTAAGGAAAATTTCAGCCAGTATAAGTGAAAGGTTGTTACCCATAGGCAGAACTGTTTTTTGAATATAAGTTTGAAAAAATTTGATTTAAACATAATTTTAGACAATCAGATAAAAATTCGCAAATATGATGAGGAAGGTTAGATTCAAATAGATGTTTATTAACAATATTTTGGCATTCTATAGAAGGAATGCTTGGAAAAAGATTAACAATATCAAAAGACATAAGAAAACAATTTTTATCTAAAGTTAAACTAACTAATTCATCAGCTAGTGATTGTGAATTGGAAACAGAAAAAGGAAATTAAAACTTAAGGTAAGAAGGTAAAGATTGATTTAACCAAGATGAAATTTTAGAAACAGGAGTTTTATAAAAAGAAACAATAGGTCTAATAGAATTGTTTAGTTTATGCATTTTTGGAAGGCCATATAGAAAAAGTAAAGAAGGGTTCATTAATAATAAATTACAATGTTTGGTATTAAAAAATTCAGACAAAATATCTTTGTTTATGTTAATGAAATCTTTAACTTTGTTGGAGAATAATTTTGTATTATAAACTTTATAATGGATAATACAATCTTCATATATAAAATGAACTTAAATGTATACTTTTCACGTATTGCAAAATTTGCCAAATGATTATAAACAAATAGAGACCCAATGGCTAGCATCGCAATTTATCTAAATTTGATACTGATTGTGAAAACTTTTCTTGTGTTCAGTACAAATAATATTACGGGGTCTTTTTGGTGTTCGTGGAAAATATAGACTAAAGTTAAAATTCAATATAGAGTTGTAGCAATCAGTCATCTGAATGAATAGAAAATAATCCGCGCTGGATGAAAGTAAAGAATCAAATATCTTGATTATTCGAAACAATTTCCACACTCTTGAGCTCAACTTTAATTTTTAAAACAATTCTAATAGATTTATATATAAACTAAATTGGGCGACCACTTATGAAATTTAATCCTGAAAATCCCGTATTTTTATATCCAGGAGCAAATTTATTAATTTTAGTTCGACTTTTAGATGGCGACACAGTCAGTCGAGACAAGAGAAGAAATGTCTACAGAAATTGCTTAAAAATGTATACACTTGTAACGGTTGTTTAGTTGCTTTAAATAAATTTAAATGTGTTAGAATTTACTGATTAGGAACCGTTCCGGTTCGTAATTATAACAATTTCGAGCACTGATTATAATTACAAAGTTCTATAGAATAGTTTTTAAAACTACATTTTCGACAATTAAATAAAATTATAGACTGGTTTTTAATTAAGAAAACATAACTAGTGAGTGTACTTTCAGATAAAATAAACTGGAACCTATTTTAAGCGATCGGGCAACTACTAGTTGAGTTGATTTTACAAATTACTTGTCTATATAGTAACGAAAAGAAAGTCAAGATGTAATAAAATTGCATAATTAATTCAAGGATTGCCAATTTCAATTAGTGTCATTATCTGGTACATACCACTTAGGTTTTTTTCGTTTGAAAACGCGGTTTTATTGTTATCCTTACGACTTAGAGAAGAATTTTCTATTCGTTGTCGTTGACGCCCACCTGTCTGTCATATTGATTTTAGTGCGTTGCACTTTTATTTGAACAGTAAGAATTTGGCACAAAGAATGCCAAACATAAATAAAAACTTTTATCTACGGAAAACGCGAAAAGCAAAAGGTGCGATAACGTAGTTATCGTAAAACGAAACTTCGCTTTGTTTTATCTCAAACGCAGGACAGGTTTTTAATTTAAGTGAAAATGTGGGTTGCCACCGACATTAATTTATTGTTGCCAAACCATTCGGAAATTAATTTGTATAAAACTCAAAAGGTAACACGAATCGGACCAAACCCAAATTTTAACTAAACGCACAATTCGTGTTATCTTCAACTACAAAACGTTATTAGATAAACCCTCCTTCAAGCTGATTATTTACAAAAAAAAGTATTTGTGATTAATTATAATCTAGTGTTTATTATGCTACTAGGATGCGATAATATTATCCATTGTGCGGAAGTGATTGTGCGCAAATGATAAATCCTACATGGAGAATAATCAAACGATGGATCATTAATTGTATTATAATTAGATTCGACGATTCAACAATGAGGCTGGGAGCATTTAAAAATTATCCCAAGAGTACCATAGAACTGACATTGAATTTAATCTCACAATGGAGTTAGCTATTTCATGAACGTCTTAGTACAATAACCTTTATTCTACAACAGCTTTCAGTGTTTTTACCTAAACAATGTAATTTATTTTTATACATCTCTCAATGCTACTATGTGATTATCTGGGATGGAAACAATAATGCGAGATTCTGCAAACGTGAAAAATTTGAAAAAACTTTACCTAACCACTAACGTTTATTCATCTTTAAAATTACATTCAATGACGAATTCATTATGAACCTCCCAAGATACATAAGCATGCATTTTGGAAATTCTTAATGTATCCGTGGCTCGCTTTTTTACAATCTTTTAAAATCAGTATTGTGTCTGAAATTGGCACTTTCAACTTTTTTATATAAAGCGTTGACCTACATTTCGTTTTTTCAAACGATGATCTAGTCTCTTATTAACAGCACGTGACAAAACTTAAAATTTGTCGGGTTATGAAAATAAAGAATTCTGTCTTTTTCACTCTAGAAATTTGCAAGCAACGTATTCATTTGTATTCATTAGTCAATGAAAGACGCACGGATAAATGAAAAATATTAAATATTTTTTATTTTTAGTTTATCGAGTTGTTAAATTATAAACATTGAATATGTAGTTACCTAACTGATAATTACATAAAACAAATAACAAAAACATTTAAATATAAACAGTAAACAGTAAAATATTGTTGGTAAGCATTAAAATCCATTATTTGGTTACATATTCTTATTATATCGGACCAGGCCAGGCTCATTGTCACGGCACGGTTCGAAAAAATTTATGCACATTAATAAAATATGTAATCACGGTTTCCACGACCGAAGTATATGCTAAGATTAGAACGTCTTCCGGATTTAAGCCGTGTTAATGTTGTAGAAGAAGTTGTCTTTGTATTAATCGTATTTATAGAAGTATCGTCGCGGTAGGATGAGCTGGACTCTGGTTGAATTACGTTTGAAAATGAGCGTGTCCTCGATAAACTAGTAACAACCGGTAACCAATGAAGGGATAGTTTAAAACCGTTGTCACGATTGCAGTTATTAGGGTGATTTCGATGGTTTCTCGGACTTTCCTACAATAGACACATAGAGATTTTGCTACAACCGAAGCGTTATGAAAATCTATATTATGGCCTGTGGTAAAATAATGTTCAGTACTTCTTTAGTCGTCAGTACTATCCAAACCCCTATTTACAAGCTAGTCAAGTTTTTGTCCAACATTCTTTGTGAATTTACAGATAAAATCATTTCATTCAACGTTTGAAATCTATAAAGCTTGAACCCCAGGATCTTCTTGTAAGTTTTGATGTCAATTCACTTTTTATCAAAGTTCCTATTAAAGATTCGCTTATTATCATCGAGCAAATTCTGTCTCACCATGACAAAGATTTGTGTTGGGTTAATCTTTTTGATAAGTATTTATCAACCACTTACTTTCAATTTGATTACAAATTTTCGAACAAGTTACGGACGTCGCTATGGGTTCACCATTATCTTCTGTTGTACCTCACATCTTATGAAATATTTTCAAACAGTTGCTTTGGAATCATCGATATTAAAACCTAAAGTCTGGTTTAGGTATGTTGATAACGTCTTGAATTGTCTAAGTTTCTTGATCATCTAAACACCCAAAACCCTGATAACAAATTTTATAATAAAAATCAAGAAAAATAGTTCTCCCCCATTTCTCAACGTTGTTGTGACACGTAAACCCAACAGACTTTTAGCCCATTCTGTTTATCGCAAACCCATACAGACAGATATCTTCATGATTTGACTCATCATCATCATCTGGCTCAGAAGCGTTCTGTTATTGAATCTACGGTTCATCGCACTTTTTCTATTTACCAATTCAAGAAACTAAATTCGGAACTCCGTCATCTTACTAGAACCTCAGTAAACGATGGTTATATAAAACGAGATGTTCAGACAGTTATAAATCGTCGTCTACATCCCTGTATTCGAGCATTTCTATACTACATTTATAAGATCACGGATCAAATAGGGAAACCCATAACCAACTCGATACGTAAAATCTCTCAAATTCTTGCTTCCCCCAAAGACAAATTTCCTACTTTTTCATTTCAATATGTATACTAAAATCCTTCTACATGTGGTTTGGTCTATATCGGTAAAAGTTGTCGTTCTGTCATCACTCGTAGTTCAAAACATAATCGTTGTATAAAGAAAAGATACATTTCTAAATCTGCCGTTGCTGAACATTATTTTACTACATGCCACAATATAAATTTTGATAACGCCAAGTTTATTGCGCAATCTCCATTCGTCTTCAATAATAAAGTCCGAGAAAGTATAGAAGTAATCACACCCCAATAACTTCAATCGTGACAACGGTTTTGAACTATCCCGTTTTTTTTGGGTCCCGGTTGTTATTGGTTTATCAAAGACACACCCCTTTTAAAACGTAATCTAATCAGAGTCGAGCTCATCTCATCCCGACGATACTTCTATAAATACGAAGACGACTTCTTCTTAAGTCACTTGCACTTCTGGAGTTTAAAAACTACTGCTTGCACTCGATGTGAACAATCGAACTTAAAAGAATTTTTTACGCCCTCGAGGTAAAAGTAACGGTAGGTTTTTGTCGGTGGTGCCGCCACGCGTCCTACTGCAGCTATCCAAGATCGAAGATTTGGTGAATGGTTTCGACCAGTAGCAAATTACTTGTATTAAATAACTAATTGTAGATTGGTGCAACTTTATTAAAGCAACCAATTCCAAATTAATATTCTAATTGAATTTTTCATTTCAATTTCAATTGAAATTTAACCATTGCTTTTTCAAGCAACTTTTAGAGAATTTTCAGCGCACTTAAATACGACTTAAATAATTTTGTAAATCTTTGAGTACGATTTAGTTACCATGGACATCTCTACTACTGCAATGTTAACAGAAGAATTTCTTCGCTGCTAAATCCATCAACAACAGCAAGTAATAGCCGATCAGGTAAAAGTTATTCTGTCGTTACAGGAACCCGTTGCTTCTCTAACTCGACAAATTGAATTATTTCAATCGACTCTTGATAAGAACAACGCTGCTAAGTAACAGCCAACGACTGAAATCAACCCACTGAACCACGATGAACTAAAGAAGTCGAAGTCAAAGAAAAAGCGAACCAGAGCTGTTCTCAAGATGGAAATGAAAATCTTCCAACCCCATGCGAAGCTCCTCCTGCGCTTCCAACGCTATTACCATCCACCTCGCAAAAAGAGGTAGATGAATGCATCATCGTTGACTGTGCAACAGCAGTCATTGGCCATTAAGTAAGCGACGCTACTCCCATGAATGAAGACACTGCTTCTGCATCCGCCCAAGTTGATGACGGGTTTATTATCGTTTCCCATAAGAAAAGGAAGAAAAGCTCTACGTCATCCATAGAAGATCTAAAACAAGACACTAAGAGACACGCTCCAAGTCCTAAGGTAAGGATACCACCGATAATCGTTCGCAATCAACGGGATTCAATCCGAGCCACGATGCTACTACGCGAAACCCAACGTCCAAATTTAATCTGCAAAAACCACCAGACAAGGCGTCTTATTCACCGTTCGTTCCGAAGACGACTACCGTACGCCCACCAGGATACTGGAGCAGCACGAAAAGGAAATTCACACCTATATGCTGCAGTCAGACAACGTCGCTATCCGAGGCGTTCCAATCAGCGATAACGCAGAGAAAACCATCGAAGATGACCTAAACAGTGATGGTTTTGACGTCATCAGCTTAACCAGGATGAAGTCGTCAAGAACTAAAGCAGCCATCCTCATTGTAATAGCCCAACTCAAGAGGACCGAAAAGTCAGAACGTATCTTTGACACCAAGTATATGAGCAGTCTTAGGATTTACATCAAAACACCTTATGCCAAGACGACAACCACGCAGTGTCGCAGATGCCAGCGTTTTGGTCACACTCATCGTTATTGCAGAGCGGTTCCTAGATACGTTAAGTGCGCCGAAGGCTTCCGCTGTCATTGCCCAGCTGCACCCGACTCTGGAGAGAAACAGTGTCCCTATCAGCGAACAATAACCTGCAACGTCTTGCAATTGCAGAGACGCTTACCGAGACAACCACATGGGATGTTCAGCTTATCCCAACAGAGTAACATCATCAGAATGCAGATCATCCACAACAAGACGCTATGAATCATCATCAACTCCACCAGATAGCACAGAAGACCACAGCAGACCTACCGACCCATCCAAATGAGGAAATAAGAAGCAAAAACGGCCGAAAATGCTCTCTAATAGGTTACGAACCTGACATTCCTGGTCTAGCCAGGAAGGGACATGTAAACGTGAAATGTATCCATAATTAAGATAATAATATTATTGATGCATTCAGATATATTGTTTTTCAATAGATGTTCAATGTCCAATGAGATTAAAATCTGGCTTGGTTCACAAGTTGATTGCCTAACTCTGTAGTGATTCTTTGTTAAATTATCGTTTACTTCTTTTTAATTTCTTTTATGACCTTATGAAGCCGCTTACAGAATTTGGAAATTAGATATTAACAGAGGAAGAGAAGAGGCCAGGTACCAAAGCACATAGGTACGTTACTATCGGTTTTTTAGCTGCTTCATATACTTTCATTTTTGTATTTATGCTTTAGTTGCTTTTGTTTTTCATAATGCTTTTGTATTTATAAGCACTGTGTCCCGTTTGTCATCAATCTCTATGTTTTAGTCAATTTTGCTATTTATTATTACTCCCAAATATTTAAAGTTTCCTCTATTATAAGGCCTCTCTTCTTCGCTCCTTTTTTTTTGAATTGTTTCTTGTAAGTTTTTTCTCTCTTTAGCTAGCACAAAAAGATCGCTTTATTATCTATCGTTCCCGTACAGTTACACTCTTTAATTATTGTATCTAATGTTACTCTAAACAATGTTGTTGATAGCCCATCTCCCTGTCTCACTCCTAAGTTTATTCCAAATTCTTCTGTTTCTGCTTCAGGTGTTCTCACTAGAGTAAGTTTTTCATTGTCATTTCTGGTAATCGTATTAGCTTTTCTGGAATGGCCATCTTTGCTTTTACCACTAGTACTCGTTGCAAAAGCTTGTTCAAAATTGATACACGCAATTTGCATTTCCATTCCATATTCATAGAGGTTTTTTTACTCTGAATTGAATTATTTTGTTAATAACATGTTTTGTTATAATTTTATTTTGAGGTTATTAATCATGATTGATTATTAGACTTTCTATTGCTGTATCATAAGCTCTAATTATTTTGTATTTTTTAGTTTGGTTTGCTATTAAAGCGTGTTTTTATTTTAGTTTTCTAAAACTAGAAGTTGTCGTATCTTTGTTCAAACATTGATTTCAGCTCCTCATTTGTGGATAATTTAATTAATCTGTATTTGTGCTACGAGTATGAATGCTTGCAAAAGGATTCAACACCTGTAGTCGGAAATATCTAAGTGAAGAATGTCTTCAAATTTTTGGTTAAGGTCCGAATGAAGCGCCGTTAAGTAATAATAATAAGCAAACCAATCTTCATCTCTATTGCAATTTTAAAAGATTTGGAAATTGAAAACATTTTCCTCTTCCCAAGTTTTGTTTGTACAACAAAAGTTTTGTAACAAACGCAGATGTTATATTTTAGCTTTAATTAAATTTAATAAGTCACCTTGTAGCTTCAAATTAATCTCATTATATATAAAAAATAAATTAGTCATTTAAGCGATGTCATTTTCTGAGATAATTAAATTGCGACAAAATCATTGCCTTTAAACCCAAGGAATTCCAACACTAAATCAAAGAGCAAATATAAGCGATCCAAACATGCAATTTTATCTAAAAGTTTAGATAACCAATGTATTTCTGTGTTAACTAGTAAATGATTATAGTGTAAAACATTCTTTTCGATTTTGTTAACTGCTCTAATGGCATAATGCAAACGTTTACTAAATTTTTGCGACCAAATGATGTCGATAATGGCACAATGTACTGATAATAACAATACAATTCTCTTTGTCTAAGACTAGGAAAATTTGTTGTATGCACTTCACATCACGCATAACACAGAACTAAATTGTTGATTAGATTGCACAACTCTTTTATAGTTCATATTATAGACTAGTTGGTGCAGGTATCGGCTCTATTGCGTTCCTGCATAAGCCTGTATAGTTAGGCCTGATTCACCGAAATACATGTCATTACTTGTATTTTATGCACCTATTTATAGTTTACTTAGGACGTAAAAATCGCTAATAATAATTTATCAATTGTTATTAATTTTAACTTCCATATTAATAAAAATGTGTCACCATTTTTTATTTTATATTAAACCTTGCGCGGGCCCCCTGACGTTGTTTAGGGACCCCCAAATCAATTTAATTTTTTTGTGGACCTCCTGAATGAGTTAAATTAAATTAAGAGTCATTGCGTACAACTTAGACAAAAAAAATATAAGTGCTCAAGAAAGACAAGTACAAAAATATTTGATAAATGTCTGTTTAAGCTAAGGAATACTGTGGTATTTCTAAAAAATATGTTAAATAATAAAACACGAACTTACAAAAATACTTATATTAATGTCCACGCTAAACTTAGGGTAAATATAATAAGTATAGTAGTTTTTGCACAAATATAACTAAGTAAGTTCAGAAAAACAGCTTTATTAATAATGGTTTTGCGTGTTTTGCACAAGATAAAAGGCAAGATATTTTAAAATATCTAAACGAGTTCCACATTAAACATCAGAAAATAATTAGAATGGTACAAGTTTAACTTTAATTTAAAGAAACAGTAATCTGTATGTGTTTATATTCATGAAAATAAAACGAGCAACTATATGAATTAGTGACATAATTTATTTTGAAATGTTTTTGAAACATTCCAAAAATTTTAAATTTAAATGTTATACTAACCTGAAATTGTTTTGTTGGAACGTTCACAATTTTAATGTGTTAAATAGTCCGCGCGTCTATAAAGAAAAACAAAATTTTCACGATTAGAAAGTGTTGACAATTTTATTCTATAATCATTTATCTAAAATCATGAAAGGTCTGAATAAAAAACTTGTAAAATGAGTTCGGTATGATAAAGAAAAGCCAATTTTCGTAGCTTACGTTAAAAAAAATCAATACGATTGATAGATATTAATTAATAAAGACGTTTATAATGAGAGTCTCAACCAAAATAACTAAATTTTATTTGACCTCATATTGAAATAACCTGCAAAATTCTTAAATTAGATAATTATAACGAGCACTTTTTGGCAACGCTCTTCTTTTTCAAGTTCAAGACCTAAATATGTCGAGTGATGCCAATTCTTTACTTTAACATGATAGAATTGAATTCATTTTCGAATCCATGTCGATTGAGATAAAATAGTCTTTATTTATCTAATAATGTAGTTTTAAAATAATCTAATCTACGGTCTACCATTCAAACGCGCATTTTTCGGCGCGTACCTTTAGGAACAAATTTTTCGGCGCGAACTTTTGGGCGCAAATCTTTCGGCCCATAAATTCAACCATAAAAATTGTACCTCAGTTTAAGCAACGTAAACATAGATGTATGACATCTGTTTTGTAAAAATGATTTAAGATGTATATTATAATAATAATAGAGTATTATTTATTACATTTTATTAATAATTAAATTATTTGTTTATAAAGTATCCCTACATTAAGTAACGAAATATTAAACCCAATTTTTATCTATGAATGCGCGGATTAATTTTTATGCAAATTGGCACACATATAGAACAGATGATCTATAATAACATATCATCAAAATGAAAATGTAACTACTTTTGAATAAAAAGTTATTTAACACTAAGGAAATTTTTTACTTCAATTGGCAGCGCGCCATATAATGTTCAACAAATTACAGATCACTGTAGTACCGCAAAATACGAATATTTTGACATGATGTGATGTTACATAATAGTTTATAAATTTTTAAAGTCGTCGGTCAAAAAATTTAATACGTTTTTTGTATGTTAACAATTGTAAATTGATGGTAAAATTGATGAATAATTAAATTCAATACTTGATATCGCGGCGTACAACAGCCTCTGCGCCAAAAAGCCAACGCCTCAATACTCTAGCATCAAAAGTGACGGCGCCAAAAAATGTGCGCCTAACCGTTCCATATTGGTCTCGGCCTATGTATATGTTATCTACTGTCGGTCGCTTTTCTTAGAACCATTTTGATATTGTGACATGTTTCTTATGTAGATTATATTAACCTATTGTGTATAATCGTTGACAGTATTTTGCAGGTTGTGTTTAGAAGTGTTACTCTTAGATAGTTACTATAGTCGTATCTGTCTCATTTTCTGTAAATCAGTTGCCCTATTCCCAATATACATTCTTTTGATATCGTTTCCTGTTCTTTATTTCCTTTGTCAAATTTTTAGCCTCAATGGTTTCGATTAAGTGGATATCTATTCCTATCTCGTTCCGATTTCTTACTCGATCCATCCTGGTATAACCGTTGTGGTTACACACACATTTTCGTTTCCAGCTTTCTAGTACTCCATTTAAGCAGAATTTAAATATGGTAAGGCTATACAACACCCTTGTCTAAGACCCTTCGTAGCTCTGAATTCCTATGTCACTCGTCCTCTGATCTTTATGGCGCTTGTCATATTATCGTAAAGCTGCCGTGTTGCTCGAATATACGTTCTATTAATGCCCTGTAATTCCATAGTGCTCCATAGTCTACTTAGTGGTATGTTGTCGTATGCCTTTCTTAGGTCGATGAACACCAACTGAATTTCTTAATTACGCGAAAGACGTTTAGTGATCACTTGTCTTATATAAAATGCACCATCTGTATAAGAACGTCCGGGTCAAAATCCATTTTGTTCCTCCATGTCAACTACTTCTTGTTCGATTTTAAACTTTAATATCTTACCGTAAATCCTACTCAACGAGTTAATAACGCTTAGGCCCCTGTAATTTGTGTACTTTTTGCGGTCGTCCTTTTTATACAAGTTACTGATATGAGCTGTCTTCCATTCGTCTGGAGTATCTTCACCTTGTAAGTATTAATTGAATATATAGGTCAACATCTCGAACAGTATCTCTGGAGCGCATTTAATCAACTCGATTTGGATGACACCCGGTCCAGCAGCTTTCCCGTTTTTCATTCCATGAACAGCTCGCTTAACTTCGTCTAATGTAATTTCTTCTTCCTCTTTAATCGAGAGGTCGTCTTCAACTAAAGTTGGTATGCTAGTTGCATTTGCAAATTCGGGTCTGTTTTCAGTCAGCAACAGTTTATAATGATTGATCCATTCTTGTGCGGGTATCATCTGCAATAAAGTACGTTTCTTACTTTCAGTCCTTATTGCCTGTATTACTCCCCACGCCTCTTTATACACCGAGTAGATCCCAAAAACGTATCGACGCAATCGCACTTCTTTTGCCGAGTCTGATTTTTTACCTTAGCGATTTCCCTTTGAACTTCTTTATTTTTTAGTGCATACGCTACCCAGTCAATGTTGTTACGGGTCGATAACCAACGCTGGTACAATTTTCTCTTCTCATTGACAATCCGTGGTATTTAGTCATTCCACCATGGTTGCTTAGTACTAATCATATTATAAAGCGTTTCTCCTAGCTCTTCGTTTGCCGATTCGAAGATTTTCGCGGTGATTTCTTCGTACATTAAACCCGCTGAAGAAAACGATACTACACCTAACTTCTTTGCGAGCCGAACTTTATACAAAAACTTTGTGGAATCCTCTGTTAATCCGTAGGCATTGTATTTTTTGGTTACAATTTTTGTTGTTTTACTGTTGTCTATTACTGCAGTAGCGTTTTTCTTGCAGATTGGAAGCATAATCTTGCTTTCAGCCAGTAATGATCTGTAATGCTCCCCTGAAAGCTCTCACGCCCTCAACTCGTAGAATGCTACGTTGTTTACAAATGACATAATTAATAATAGCTTTTAGTTTTCGAGTATTTTAGTCCAAGTATACTGGTGAATGTTTTTGTGTTCGTAAAAATCATTCAAAGTCTTCAAGTCGTAGACTCTACAGGTCTCTAGCAGCAGCTCTCCATTTCCATTTACTCGGTCGTCGCCGATTTTTTTTACTGCCAGCAAATTACTGAGAAAAAATTTTCAACTCTTAGAGTAGTGAATTAAACATCATAACATTGTTTTTAATTTGTTTTTGTTGATGGTGTCAACTATTTAATGCAGCAGGTGAGTTATTTTCGATTTATTCGGCTCAAAATTTTAGTTTTTTAAATCAATTATTAGAACTTTGATTTTGATATTTTTTCCTTGTATTGATGCTATAATTTCATCTTCTAAATTGATAACCTGTTAATTAGATACACACGGTATGTATTTACTGCATCCTAACTAATAAAAATTTATTTTTTGATTATTCTATATTGTTCCCAATGTGATTCTATTAAGCGGCGTGCACTGTATATTTAAATTACCTATCCGTGTTTAAATTCACTTTTTGTCGGTTCGTTCCGTCATTCTCTTTCTTGTTTGTTAATCTTCATCATTCTCGTATTATATAGAAAAAATTACCATATTTCCGTTAATGCTTTATGTCTGTAGTTTTTTTATTTCTTCTTTTTGGTCTGTAACTATATTTCTTGTTTTTCCATAGCCTGCTTAAAAATTTTCGTCTTTTCGTCTACTTTTTCAACCTGCTCTTTTAAAAATTAACATATGTATAAGTATGTAAAATGAAATAAAATTAACCACCAGACTACCGACTTCACAATGATAACTACCAACAAAAAACTCAAAAAAAGTACTATCACATAGCTTCAAGCGTAATTTGAAAACTAAGCTGCATTTGATCTAACGCCGAGACGCTTAAGTTTTCGTTTAGTTTTAACAACCACCAGAAAAATCAGAATTACGTTTTTTGTTATAAAAATTTAGTCTCCTTGTAAGTAAAAGAGCAAAGTGCAGCAAAGTTAGTAGCTAACCTAAGTAGTTGATAACAGATATGTTATTTAAAGAAATTAAAATTACTAAATATTGAAATGGGCGATTAGTAAAAATATTGTAATATAATACATACAACCATAGAAAAGATGATTATTAAAATACACTAAAAAAATTAAAACCACGAAACGAAGAGATCTTAGACAGATATCTAAAAAGTGTCGCAAAAAGCTATATAATGATAAAATATTATACTAATACAAACTAAGCGCAAAATTCTTTGATTTTTCTGACAGCCTAAGCTTTAAATATTTTTGTATGATATTATTATTTAAATCTTTGGTCGAATGTAATATAAAATATTAAAAAATAGAAGAAAAAAATCTCGAGAGCCACTTGTTTGTAAGTAACGTAGTTTTGTCACCGACATTCCGTTTTTAAAAAAACAGCTTCGCGCTAAGACGTTTTTATATAACAATCAGTTAATTAATTTTATCGCGGATCTTACAAGATATAATAATAGTTATAAATATCGACATCAGAACAATGTACAAAATACAGAAATTTGCCTTGGAATTATGCAAATAGCGATTATCGTACTTTGAGTACAAGTTGTGTTTGAACTTTTGAACAATGTTAATGTAATCAGAAACACTTCTAAAAATCACGTTTGTAATACGTCACTTTGCTAATAGAATATAACCCTCTCAGAAAACTTTCAACAGCTCTTAAACCATCTTACGTGACTCTTGAACAACTACATTTTCTCGTAGTTTAAAATGTTAGCAAACCAACTAAACACGCTGCTTTTTCCTTTAGGATATAATTATTTTTTTAAACTGGTAAACAGTCGGCTGTAAGAGGTTGTGCAAAAATAATGAACAAGGATTGTGGCATCAATGACTTGCAATTACACAAAGACGAAGGGTTGTACATCAACCAGACAAAGAATGGCAGCCAATCACAAAAGGCGTTGAAACTGTATGATCAAAAGATATATAAAAAGAAGCATTCCCGCTTTTTTATTAATCAAAATATATAAATAGTACTAATCTCAAATAGAAATATAAAAAGTACATATATATTTTAATGACGACATAAAAAGTATAAAATATTTACATCGTATGTTACAAATTACAGGCTGCTAATCAAGTACACTTTTTCTGTTATCCTTGAAAGTCCTATTACACGAGATTACTGTAAGAAGGCAAGATCTAATAATGTACAATTATCTATAGACTATTAGCTGAATAATTACATTCTGTATATAAAAGCGGAGAATTACATTGATGATAAAGCAACTGTGTAATTTTAAAATCAATGAACTCGACAACTTATTGTGTGCTAGTGACATGACATCCAGTTCGAAAAAAAACTGGTTCCCACATCAATTAACTATAAAGTAATCTAAAAATTTAAAGCATTTTTCTTACACTTGTTTGATAATTTTATATAAATGAGTTTCCGGAGTTATTATATTAAAATTCATGAAATAAGCATTACTATTTCCAAACACGATATTTCCCCTTGATTAAAATTAGTAACGTGCTGAAAATCAATTTGCGAATACCTGCGGTTATTTCGTTTAAAGACAAGCACTAAATAAATCTAAAAATTAAGTTTATATTGAAAAAGTATGGTAAATAACCTGAAATTGTCATATTACCATAAACTTGTAATTATGTGAACTAATTAAAACCAACCATGTCCATGTTAATTAAATAGTTTAGAAAAACTCCAAATATATAAGTTCATACACGTATAAAATGGTTTTTAAACGTTGAAAATATTTTGCTGAAATCAAAATTACCTTATTACTTTTATAAACGATTACGGAAACAAGTTTTTAATGAAAAACTAAAAAACCACCGCAGTTTACAAAATCTCAATCGCGTTATAATTCGGTCAAAGTTTGAGTTTTTTTAGGATTCCAAATTTTTTCAGGAAAATTGAAACTATTATACAATCATTGTAAATACTAATATCTATCAGAATAAATGTCTTTAGTGTAGGAAAAAGGCAAAAAGGCGTTATAATCCAAGTAACACCTACTATTTTTCTTTAAGCGTATTAAAATACGTAATTTCATATTCTACATACATAGATAATGCTCAAATATTTAAAACTATTCCAAGAACTCACTGAACAATTTCTAGAAATTTTGATCATTATCTACAAATTAAAACATGTTGAATTTTCAAAGTGCTTAAATCGTCTTTTTGAATGCTAGTGTTGAGCATAGTCGATATATTTCAATAATCGAATTAATCGAAATATCTCGTTTTGCATAATCGAATGATGATCAATGTTTCTATGGAACGCCGTTTTACTTTTTATTGCCCGTTTTTATACGTAACTTATAAAATAACTTCTTGTGCATATTAAAAATGTTTGTTACAATTTAAATGTTGCTTTAAAAATTATTGCGTAGTATATTGTAATTTGATTTAAAATGTTACTTGAATAAAAATAAATGTTAAAATTAAAGTAAGTAACATTATAAATACTCGAATTTTCACGAATAAATTAAAATGCTACAATAACTTTTAGCAACTAACATTTTAAATGATACAATTAAAATGTTAGTTGATAATTTTAATTGGTCGCTTCAATCGGTGGCGTCATTTAGAACTACAATGTGCATGTATTTCCTTATACTGAAATAGTTTCAAAAGCTACCACCGATCACAGCGACGAATTAAAATTATCAACTAACATTTTAATTCTAGCATTTGAAATGTAAGTTGTCAAAAATTCGTCTAGCATTTATATTCATTCATAAAAATTAATTGATTTCTAATGTTACTTCATTTATTTTCAACGTATATTTTTATTCAAGTAACATTTTAAATCAACTAACAGTTAAAAACACCAAGTTTTTTAAACCAACATTTTAAATGTGGTAAAAATCAATAACATACATTTCAATTAAATATTTTAGTTACTTTATTGTTTTACTATTGAATACTAAATTTGTTTTGCTACAAATTTAAACAAACGTCAGTTTTTATTAAGTTTATTTTCATGTTTGTCTACTTTGTTACATTCCAAAATTAACACAAAGTCACTGCCTGCAATGTAGTAACATAAACGGGGGTTGTGCCACTAGCTCAATGGAGACGGGGTGAGTTTTATTTAAAAGTTTCGTGATCGAAATGGATTTACTTGACGAAAACACAAAATCGATAAATAATAATGTCGAAATCAAAGGGCGCCAGGAAGGGGGTAAAGCTTAATGGACTAATGACCCTTGCCAACCATAAGTCCGCTTCTGTAGTATGCACCCCCAATGGACTTACCTTAGAGGGTGCATTTGCTAAAATCTAAAATAAACTAATAAAGTTACACACGCGGAGGCCGACGGAATTAAAAGCTCTTTACAATTTAATAATTTAACATTTATTTGAACAAAATAAAACAAAATGAATAAAATAATAGAATAAAATACACAAACAAAATTATAAAATACACAATACAGAATTTTAAAGAAATAAACAGCACAAATTAATCAATCTAAACACATCTATGATCACGGCCGTGTGTGTCGATATAACTTAAAAACAAAATGAAAAATACTTATAAAACTAACATATAAATATAAAATTTGAATCGATAATTCGGTCCCGTTTAATAAATTTTAAACTTGGGATAAAACAGTACCGTAAAATACGGTCATTAATTAGTTACATTAACGATAACTTAGAAACACTTGTAATTTTTATTTGAAAATTCAAAGCTTTTAACACTTGATCGCGTAAACGTAAATTTCACATATCAATAGATGGTGCAAAATAAATACCTTGATTTACTCGAAGACGGGCTTTTGGTTAGCGTAGGCCAGCAGAACGTCCAGGACCTCGATAGGGTACCAAATCCAGATGAATAAATTTACCAACGGAAGAATTATTATTGATCCGCCTCCAAGGCGAAAGATATGAGATTGCGAAACAAACTCACGCACAAAATTCACTTAACGAAACATGCGATATTAATTAGGAAAACAGTGATCTCCATGAACCGTAATTACGAAAAAGGAAAGTTTTATTCTCCACTAAAGCATCACTGTACCATTTTCACTTACTTCCGCGGTAACTACTATAAAAGGTGAATTACCACCTGCGTTAACTACATTCTGACGTCTGCCAATCAACTAACTTCCGACTTGTACCTCATTTACCAAAAACACGTCTATATATCAACTTTCGTCGACTGCCCTTTCCACAAAGGCTGCGTTCGAAACCTCAACCACCAAAATACTCTCGCGAAGAAGTGCAATAAAGAGGCAAACAGCACTTATTACGTCATATTTATATAATTAGGACACAGCGTTTCGCTTGTACGTGAAACTGTCAATTTGACAAAATATTATATTACAAGAATTTAAACTGCCTAATAAATTAAGATAACGACTTAAGTTTTCCACGTAATCTAAACGTTTGACATAAAGAAATTCAAGTACGAATGTACTCGAACAAAGAACTCCTAAACCAACTTAAAATAAACAAACGGCGAAAATAGATTTAATTACGATTATATCTCAGAAGGAAAACATAACTCACAACTGGAATTTTTACGGCGTAACAAAATACAAAACTTTATCAACAATTTACATTGTAACTTTGAATTAAAAATCGTAAAATAACTTATTAAACTCAATCCAAAAGTACATTAAAACAACTTCAAAATACATTAAATGAAAAAAAACGTCAATCCAAATACTGTGTCCGTTACCAAACATTACTCAATCAACCAATCGATTCTAAACGATGGTTACACCTCCCCTACTTAAAGAGGGATTTCTTAAATCACTCTATAAGCAATAGACTTAAGACGAAACGAAAACCCATAACCCAAAACAATAAACGATAATGTAACTATAAACGCAAAAATAAAACGAAACTAAACCTATGGTTCTCGCGATCTCGCAATCATCGAGAACCCCTAACGAAACTAACGGAACGAGAACTAAACGATAAGAAGGGTAGCATATGTTTGGGTTCGACACAGATCACCCGATGCGGTACAGACGAAGAGGGCGCGCTGCGCTTCACGCGATCCGCGCATTGCGTTTTTCCCACAACGAAAGTCCACACCGAGCAATGGCACCTAGCCACAAACACTACAGAAATAAAAGATAAGGACAGACAAGATAGCAGAAGAAAGAAAAATGGAAATAAAAGAACCGTTGTTTAGTCGCCTCTTACGACAAGTGGTGTCCCCACTGTAGAGAAATATTCTTAGTCCGTCTCTACACGGAACCCAAAAACGAAACTAACTAACCTAAATAAACGATAGAACAAAAACAAAGAGAAAAAATCAAACGGTAAAACCTAAAACTATTTATTCCCAGTCGGGTTTAACTTTAAGTCCTTGGCGTTCCATATGCCTTTTGATGCTCCCGTGTCATCAGACAACTCATAGGTCTGATACGAAACTTTCCGTTTCACGTAGAACGGACCGATAAACTTAGGTGCCAGTTTGGCCGAGAAATATCGAGATGCATCAGAAAGGACATAATTCTTTCGCCACACTGTGTCTCCCACCTCAAAGGTGCTGGACGACGACGTAAATCGTAATAATGTTTAGCGCGGACATAAGCGGCATTCAAGCGATTCTTAATGTCGACGTAAACTTCTCTAAACGCTGGGCCTCTTTCGGCCAAAAAGGTACGATCAGCAAAAGCTAGATCGTCGATAGTGTCGGAATCGATAGTTTTTCCATGACGTGATCCGTCGAGACAGATTTCACGTCCGAAATTAGCGAAAAACGGCGTTAAGCCGGTGACTTCATGTACAGCGGTACGAATAGCACATGCTACTTTAGCAAGATACTTATCCCAATGTCGATGGTTGTCTTCGATATATGACGATAGCATTGTCTTCATGACTCTGTTGACTCTTTCAGTTGGATTCGCTTGTGGATGATAATTAGCGTTAAAAATAATTTTGGACTTATATGACGAAACCATTTTCGTAAATTCTGAACTACGAAACTGTGTGCCGTTATCACACAAAAGATACTGAGGAACTCCAAACATTAAAAATACATCTTCTTCAAGACGTTTAGTAACTGCTGCGGCAGTAGCGGAACGTAACGGGAAAAATAAAACAAATTTCGAAAAATAATCTGCAACTACAAGGATATACGAATAACCACTTTTAGATCGCGGTAGCGGTCCAACAAGATCGGTAGAAATCAACTGCCAAGGTTTGTCCACAACAGGATGACGGGTCATAAGGCCAGCAGGACGTTTCTGTTCTGGCTTATGCGTGATACAAACTTTACAACCATTGATGTAACGAATGACGTCAGCCTTCATCTTAGGCCAGTAATAAAGCGGGACTATTCGTTCGAGAGTCTTGAAAATACCAAGGTGTCCAGCGGTAGGCTCATCGTGAAACTTTGACAATATTTCAAGTCGTTTTGACTTAGGCACAACTTCTCTCCAATTGTCATTCTCAGAACGAAGATCGGGATAGTCTACGGTAACATGCTTAAATAGCTTTCCGTTACTAATTTTCCACTGTGGAAAAGCGTTAGGTTTTGAACGTACACGTTCCATAAGTTTCGTTAACCATTTGTCCGAAGACTTAGGTTCGGTAGTGTCACAATCGGTATTAATGTTGTCGATAGCTGGTACTGAACGAGATAGTGCGTCAGGTACGACATGATCCTTTCCTTTACGATGAATGATCGTAAAATCAAATTGCTGCAGTCTAACAGCCCATCGTGCTAGACGACCGGTAGGTTCCTTTAAATTATGTAACCAGACTAATGATGCGTGATCGGTAACTACAGTGAAAGTTGTTCCTTCAAGATAAGGGCGTAATTTTTCAATAGACCACAGGACAGCCAAACATTCCTTTTCGGTAGTAGAATACTTGCGTTCACACTTTGTGAGCGACCTACTATTATAACAAATCACACGTTCTTCACCGTCGATAAACTGTGTAAGAACTGAACCGAGACCAAAATCAGAAGCGTCAGTTTGAACTGTAAACGGAACATTGAAATCAGGGCAAGACAAAATAGGTGCGGAAATTAAACAATTCTTAATGATTTGAAAGGCTTCATCACAATCACTAGTCCAATTAAAGCTGGAATTCTTCTTTAACAGAGACGTCAATGGAGCGATAATTGTCGAAAAATTTGGTACAAATCGGCGATACCACGAGGCCATGCCTATAATTCTTCTAACTTCAGCGACACCAGTGGGAACTGGAATACGCAAAATTGCATCGACCTTTTCCGGGTCAACCGACAAACCAGTAGAATTGACGATAAAACCAAGATACTTAAGTTCAGGTTTACAAAAATGACATTTGTCTTTACTTAGCATCAAATTAGCCTCTCTAAGGCGACGAAGAACTTCAGTTAACACTTCCATGTGTTTCTCGAAGGAAGGAGCGCAAATAATGACGTCATCTAAATAAACAAAAACGTAAGGTTCTAATTCGGGACCTAAAACTCGATCAATCAACCTCTGCCAAGAAGCTGGTGCGTTAGCTAAACCAAACGGTAAGCGCGTGAATTGGAATAACCCACGGTTCGGAACTGTAAAAGCGGTATACTGCTTAGACTCTTCGCTTAAAGGAATCTGCCAATAAGCGGACTTAATGTCGAGAGATGAAATAAACTTAGCGTCACGAAGACGATCTAAAATAGACGAAACGTAAGGTAAAGGATAAGCGTCCTTTTCGGTAACTTTGTTGACTTTTCTAAAGTCCACGCAAAAGCGATAAGAGTTGTCCTTCTTCTTCACCAATAAGATCGGGCTTGACCAAGCGCTGTTTGATTTTTCTACAACGCCTAACTTCAACATTTTTTCTAACTCCAGATCGATTTGTTTCTGGATAAACGGCGAAACTCGGTAATACCGTTGCTTAATTGGTTCGGAAGTAGTCTTGATCTGATGTTCGATCAAGTTGGTGCATCCAAAATTTTCATTCGTAGAAGAAAAATGATTACTAACTAAATTGTCTAACTGATTAAGCTGTTCTGAGGAAAGATCGAGACGAGACTTAATAACTGAATCTTTATCTTCCAATTGTGAAATGGTGTCCATATTTTCGAAACGCCACTCACCTTTTCTAAGATCAGGAACGATACCTGCTTGTTTCCAAAAATCAACGCCTAAAATTAAATTATGCGGAACGTCAGGAACAACCAAAACTTCCAAAACAATAATTTTTCCTTTAAGTTCGATTGGGACGAGAAGTGAACCTAAACTTTGTACTGATTTACCATTAGCTACAATACAATTAACTTTAACTGACTTATTTAACTTTAAACCTAATTGACTAAAAATTTCCCAACCCTTTGAACCAACAATAGTGCGAGAAGCGCCACTATCTAATAAACTTAAAATTTCGTGACCAAAAACTTTAACGTAGACAAAAGGTCTTTCGTCAGACTCAGCAGACTCTAAAACATAATCCAACACGACTTTATTCTTAACAAAACTCTTTTTCTTCGAAGAATGTAAACTATTAAAATAGACAGCCGATTTAACTTTGACCTCAGACGTCACTAAACGGCTTCTTAGTACGTCCTTTACTCGTTTCCCGAACACTTAGAACAAGTGCGGACCGTAACGTTAGGTTTTCCACAACGATAACAAAATAAACCTTTCTTAGGTTCTTTGCAAGAAGCAGCTCGATGGTTAGGCTTCCTACAATTCCAACACAATTGCGGACTACTTCGATTAGAAGAAGCAGGCGCATTAACGATAGCTAACCTTCGTGAAGAAGGTGCGATACTAGAAGACGGTAGTCGTAAATTTTGTCTAACAGGTGGTGTAGATTTTTCACCACTACTAACGTTATTCGAAGAACGAGAAACTACAATGTCCTTAACTTGAGATGTTACATAAGCGAGATCAGGCTCCATGTCCTGCTTTCTACGAGATGGAGGCGTGTAAGCTTCAATAGCTTGCATGCGGTCCTCGATAATACGACCAAATTTAATTAACTCCTCAATTGAAGTAACTGACGACAAACCAAGCTGAGTTTGATAAACGGGAGAAATATTTCTTAATAAAATCTTTAACTGCTTTTCTTCAGAAAAAGGCTCATCGAGACGTGAAAACATGTTGCGAATAATTGCAACGTAAATACCCATAGGTTCATCATTAGCTTGAGTGCGACGCTTAATTTCTTCAATAAGACGTTCGTCATAATCGGTAGGCTGGAATTGTTCGCGTAAAAACTTAACTAAATCTTCCCAAGAATTAACTGAACTACGAATGGATCTAACAAAAATCAATGCATGACCTGTAAAAAGATCAGTACACTCCAAAAATAACTGATGGCTTGAAACGTTACGCGATAATTGAAGTTCGGCAACTCGTTCTAAAAATGCGTTCAATGAAATTGACTTTGCGTCACCAGAAAACTTTAAATTCCATTTTGAAACTGAAATACTCTTAACATGACTAACAAAATTTTGACTAACAGCAGAAGACGTCGGTAAAGCGTTATCAACTACAGAAGGTTGAACGACAGGTTCGATGACTTCATCGGCGGAAGTAGACGGATTTGAAACAACAATTTGTTTATCCAAAAGTTCGTACTGCGAAATTAAAACAACTAAGTCTTTCAAAAACTCATCTTTAACTTGTGAATCGTCACCTTGAACAGGAATTGAATTGCCAATACGGTTTAACAAATATTTAATTTTGGTTTCAATTGTAGAAGAAATTTTTGTAGTCGGAGTAATTTTTAATGAATCTATTAATTTTCTAAGCTCATCGATACCTTCACGAATCGCTAATTTATCTGCATTAAAATCGAACGGATACACGGGACGAGATAATTTTCCGGCAGCTTCTTCAATAAGAAAATTCTTGAGTAAACCTCGTAATACGACAACACCTAAAGATGCATCACCGCCTCTAATCAAAATTTCATAACGTAATTCGTTATGCGATAAACGATCAACAATCAATTTGTAACCCATTTTAAAATGAAATTACAAAACGGTAAAATCTTCCAAAAATCACGAAACTTAACAGGCAAACTAAAATTCGAAAAAGGCCACACGCTGGAGACGCCAAATTATTTATGTTACATTCCAAAATTAACACAAAGTCACTGCCTGCAATGTAGTAACATAAACGGGGGTTGTGCCACTAGCTCAATGGAGACGGGGTGAGTTTTATTTAAAAGTTTCGTGATCGAAATGGATTTACTTGACGAAAACACAAAATCGATAAATAATAATGTCGAAATCAAAGGGCGCCAGGAAGGGGGTAAAGCTTAATGGACTAATGACCCTTGCCAACCATAAGTCCGCTTCTGTAGTATGCACCCCCAATGGACTTACCTTAGAGGGTGCATTTGCTAAAATCTAAAATAAACTAATAAAGTTACACACGCGGAGGCCGACGGAATTAAAAGCTCTTTACAATTTAATAATTTAACATTTATTTGAACAAAATAAAACAAAATGAATAAAATAATAGAATAAAATACACAAACAAAATTATAAAATACACAATACAGAATTTTAAAGAAATAAACAGCACAAATTAATCAATCTAAACACATCTATGATCACGGCCGTGTGTGTCGATATAACTTAAAAACAAAATGAAAAATACTTATAAAACTAACATATAAATATAAAATTTGAATCGATAATTCGGTCCCGTTTAATAAATTTTAAACTTGGGATAAAACAGTACCGTAAAATACGGTCATTAATTAGTTACATTAACGATAACTTAGAAACACTTGTAATTTTTATTTGAAAATTCAAAGCTTTTAACACTTGATCGCGTAAACGTAAATTTCACATATCAATAGATGGTGCAAAATAAATACCTTGATTTACTCGAAGACGGGCTTTTGGTTAGCGTAGGCCAGCAGAACGTCAGGACCTCGATAGGGTACCAAATCCAGATGAATAAATTTACCAACGGAAGAATTATTATTGATCCGCCTCCAAGGCGAAAGATATGAGATTGCGAAACAAACTCACGCACAAAATTCACTTAACGAAACATGCGATATTAATTAGGAAAACAGTGATCTCCATGAACCGTAATTACGAAAAAGGAAAGTTTTATTCTCCACTAAAGCATCACTGTACCATTTTCACTTACTTCCGCGGTAACTACTATAAAAGGTGAATTACCACCTGCGTTAACTACATTCTGACGTCTGCCAATCAACTAACTTCCGACCTGTACCTCATTTACCAAAAACACGTCTATATATCAACTTTCGTCGACTGCCCTTTCCACAAAGGCTGCGTTCGAAACCTCAACCACCAAAATACTCTCGCGAAGAAGTGCAATAAAGAGGCAAACAGCACTTATTACGTCATATTTATATAATTAGGACACAGCGTTTCGCTTGTACGTGAAACTGTCAATTTGACAAAATATTATATTACAAGAATTTAAACTGCCTAATAAATTAAGATAACGACTTAATTTTTCCACGTAATCTAAACGTTTGACATAAAGAAATTCAAGTACGAATGTACTCGAACAAAGAACTCCTAAACCAACTTAAAATAAACAAACGGCGAAAATAGATTTAATTACGATTATATCTCAGAAGGAAAACATAACTCACAACTGGAATTTTTACGGCGTAACAAAATACAAAACTTTATCAACAATTTACATTGTAACTTTGAATTAAAAATCGTAAAATAACTTATTAAACTCAATCCAAAAGTACATTAAAACAACTTCAAAATACATTAAATGAAAAAAAACGTCAATCCAAATACTGTGTCCGTTACCAAACATTACTCAATCAACCAATCGATTCTAAACGATGGTTACAACTTATCTTAATACAATAAAACTGTTTGTTAAACAAATTTAACACATTTAAATTGTTAGCTGAAACGTATTTAGTAATGCAATACATTTTGCTCAAAATTTTCTAACAGTCATATTAAACACATTAATTTAAACTGAGAAATAAAGTAGATGAACAAACATTTTATTTCATGTAACACTTTTTATTAAACACAAAAAAATAACAATCATTTAAATTGGAGAATTATAATGTATGTCGAATTAATATGTTACATGAATTAATATGTTTGTTGATAATTTTAATTCTTCAATTTTAAATCAAGAACAAAATTACCAACAAACATATTAAATATGAATTAAAATGTTTGTTGATAATTTTAATTCTTCAATTTTAAATCAAGAATTAATTTTACCAACAAACATATTAATTCTCAATTAAAATGTTTGTTGATAATTTTAATTCTTTAATTTTAAATCAAGAATAAAACTACCAACAAACATATTAATTCTGAATTCAAATGTTTGTTGATAATTTTAATTCTTCAATTTCAATTGGCGCTGTAAGTTGCGGAAGTTGTGAGTATTTTAACCAAACGATAGTGCAAGTTTACCACTGGTTAGAGTACTCACAACCTCCGCAGCCTACTGCGCCAATTAAAATTGAAAAATTAAAATTATCAACAAACATTTTAATTCAGAATTAATATGTTTGTTGGAAAAAATAATTCTTGATTTAAAATTGAAGAATTAAAATTATCAACAAACATTTTAATTCAGAATTAATATGTTTGTTGGTAAAATTAATTCTTGATTTAAAATTGAAGAATTAAAATTATCAACAAACATTTTAATTCATATTTAATATGTTTGTTGGTAATTTTGTTCTTGATTTAAAATTGAAGAATTAAAATTATCAACAAACATTTTAATTCATGTAACATTTTAATTCGACATGCATTTTAATTCTACAATTTAAATGATTCTTATTTTTGTTTGTTATATAAAAAGTGTTACATGAATTAAAATGTTTGTTCATATACTTTTTTTCTCAGTTTAAATTAAAGTATTTAATATGATTGTTTGAAATTTTGAGCAAAATGTATTGCATCAGTAAATACGTTTTTATTTAACAATTTAAATGTGTTAAGTTTGTTCAACAAACCATTTAAATCTACTAAATAAATAGACAAACATAAAAATAAACTTAATAAAAATTAAAGTTTGTTTGAATGCAACGGAATTAAATTTAGTAATAAAAATCAAAATGGCGTTCCATATGTTTCGATTTGAATCCGAGTGAAAAACTTATTTTTAAGAGTAGCAATTTAAATTTATGGCGCTTAATTGCTGCCATCCTATTGGCCGAATTGTATCCTCGTACAAAGTCGCTATTCTGTTATTTTTATTTTAAGCGATTTTTAGTTTTTTTTTTATTTAATTAAAAAAGTTTTTCTGATTACAACACTTTTCTACATCTACAACATCTACATCTTATTATGGATAATAATGAGCGGAAAATTAAATAACAATAATCAATCTAAAGTTAATGCATATTTATTATACAAAAAAATATTTTGAATGCTCAAGATTACATACATGATAAGAATTGATATATTAATTACTAATTATTAAGAATTTGAGTAATAAATAATCAATACGTTATATTTGTTCACCAAAAACTAATTGTTGTAGAAGTTTTCTAATATTTTGAATATTGTGCCGTCTCTCCAGCGATTGAGACGAGTTCGAGTCGAGTACTGTCGACTCGAGTCGTTTATTTGAATTCTTTAGATTTAACAAATTTATTTCATTCATCTACTAATGTTCACTCTAATTATTAACAATTTCGGTCATAATTAAACGTATGATTATTCATCAAAAAGTAATTTATAATGAAAATTTCCAATATTTTGAATATTGCACCGCGTAACTAGATTAATTAGTCGATTACAGACCTTTCAATCATTCGAATGATTCGACACATGGTGTCGTATCGAGTCGGTCGATTTCGATATATTTGACATTTCATATTTCGTTTCATTCATTAGCATCGCTTCTCGGTTGTTTTGAATGAATGATATCTCGAATGATTCGAGACATGGTCTCGAGTTCGTTTCGACTCGTATCGAGTCGTGTCGATTTCGATATATTTGACATTTCATATTTCGTTTCATTCATTAGCATCGCTTCTCGGTTGTTTCGAGTGAATCATATTTCGATTATTTCGAATGTTTCGAGTCATGATCTCGAGTTCGTTTCGGCTCATATCGAGTCGTGTCGATTTCGATACATTTGATATTTCATATTTCGTTTCATTCATTAGCTTCGCTTTTCGGTTGTTTCGAACGAATGATAATTACATTATTTCCAAACTATAATCAAATGATCGATCATTAGGCTATAATCGATATATCTCGATTATATCATTCAAAATCGCCCAACACTACTGAATGCCTTCATTTTAAAATAACATTCCTGATAGTATTACTGTTCGACAAGATTAGGAAAAACAAACATTTGCTTAAATCACTTCCTGCTAAGAATGATCTGACGATTAGTTATATGCTTTAAAGCTTTTGTTTTGCGTTAGGTACCTAACAAGTTATGACGCCATTACGTCGATCCAAGAACTGAACAATTAATCCCTAAGTTGCAAATAATTTTGTTGGTAAAGGTATTTTCTGTCAGATTATGCTTTGACACGAGTTACGATTGAATAATGCCGAAAATTAGTTTACGTAGTGAACTACAGTCTTTAAGTGTTACACCACCGATACTGTTAGTAACAAACAAGTAACTGCATCCAAAAAGTTTTTAAACACACAATAAATTGTAAAATTTAATTTGTAACTGTTAATTCGTGTATTTTAATTAGTGGATGAGTACCAAATTCCTTAGACCTTAATTACGGAAATGATTTAGAAGTTTAGTAAGTAGTAACATAATTTGAATGTTTTAATCCGCTTGAAGCAAAAATTATTTTATTCTACTCTCAAACGCGTACATTTTCAGTCCTTCTGAATATAAACATGATAATTACTAGAACTCGTCTCACGTAACATTGGGAACGTCAATCATTTTTCGCGCACCTAATTTAGTACCAACATTTTTGTTAGCGATGTAATATACTTATCGAAATAATATGTATTGAAAACCATACGTTTGATAATCATAGTGAACCGCATTATAAAAGGAGTGTTAAATGATATGAAACTAATATTGCAATGGTTAACTTTTATCTCCAAGGGAGATTACTTATGAATAGGTTGCAACTTAAAATCCAGTAATGTGTATCATAATTCCAAAACATTACAAAATTAAATAGATAAATATGAATAAATCGGTTCTTATGATTAGCAATAATAAGTTTTTTTGTAACATAAACGTTATGTTTGTCGGAATAAATTGATAATGATGCACATGCTTATCTACTAAATATGCGATATGTTTGAAAAAGGTACAAGTGGCGATTTAAGTAAATGATGTTTTGAACAAATCTGTTTACAAATTATCTAAGAATGTACCACAAATATAATATTTTTTTTAATAATTTTAAATATAAACAATCGCATATTAAAAAAGTGGCGTTAAGAAACTGAAATGCAATTTAGCTAGTTATAGGTTTCAACCATATCGCTGTACTGAATTATGTACAACTATTCTATATTTTTAAAGGTAAGTTGCCAGAGCTTTAAGCTTCAAAGATGCTGATATTCGGAGATTTTTTTCTTAACATTAACTGTGACCAACAGAACATATTGTATGCACACAAAAATAGTTTAGTCTAAGTTCCAAAGGCTTCAGCATCCGTATTATTTCACAAATCAGATTCAAACTTTCCTTTGAAAAATCCGTCCCAGTTGTCCCTTATGTACTGTCTTCAACCCTTTCTTCAATATACTTTCTTACTTTAAATCCTGAAACACATTAAGCAAATATTTGTAATAACGCACTGCGCGTATTTGTTTCCTCGAGTTGGTGTATCTTGAAGATCATAAGTTTTCCCATTTCCCCAAATATTTATAGCACTAGCAGTTTAAATTATAGTAGGTCAATAGTTTTGTCTAACATGAAATGTATTTATTTAAAAAAAAATAAATTTGGTGCAAGTGTAAAAAAGTAAACATATTTATCTGCAAGTAGCTCTGATGATTGTGTTGACGATGAATCGGCGTCTTGTTCATATAAACACCGTGATGTTAAGTTTGAGGGGGAAAACAAAGATCCTTCGTTTGGTGTACAAACTGCAGATGTTTTGAAAATTCATTTTCAGCCTGTTGGCTGCTTTAAGGTAAGCAAAGTTAATTTTAAGTCAAGGCAATTCAAGAAAATTTGGTACAAAGAATTTTCTTCAGTTGAATATAGGCCCTTAGCAGACGCTGAATTTTGTTATTCATGTCGACTATTTTGTCACCAAAAGACTGGGCGCGTGGAAACCAGAACTACGCGTTAAAAAAACGCAATGAAAGTATTACGTCATGTAACAGGGGTAACTTTCTAGAAGTACTTGAACTAAAATCAAATCAAGCGAACGAAGAAATTAAAGCATTAATAAAACCATAAGTTTGAGCTTATTGAGTGCTTAAGAAATAAAATGCTACAAAAAATCGTGCAGAAAGTGAGTGAGGCCCTGACCTACTCAATAATTTGTGATGAAACGACAGACGTTTCAACACAACTTAACAGTTGTATCCGATATATAGCTAAGATTAACAAAAGAATCAAAAGCAAAGCAAGGTTTTTAAGTTTTTTCACAAACAATCAAAAAGTATTTACAGCAGTTGGGTATAGACATCAACAAAATGCATGACCAGGCCAACGATGGCGCCAGTAATGAGTTTAAGTTTAAAAATGCTGCTGCAGGTTCCGAGAGGAAGAATCTAAAGCTTTGTACACTCACTTCCATGCTCATTTGTTTGAGTTTGTCTAGAACTTGATGGACTGTACGTCACAACGCCATCAATGCTATTTTGAAGCAACTTTCGGAAATTTGCGAAACTTCGGAAGTTATTGCAAATGATACTACAAATAGTAAAATTGCAGCCGAAGCAATGATCTAACCAAACAAATCAGTACTTTAGAGTTTATATTTAGTCTGAAACTGTTGCACCACGTTTTGAGTCAAAATGATATCCTCTTCAAAGAGTTGCAGAGTGAATCTCTTTATATTTTTCAGGTTTTTGCAAATGTTGAATCAGTCATTGACAGAATAAATCTGGACAGAAATGACGAAAGATTTACTCAGATGTAGAATAAATCAGAAGAGCAGATAAGCAAATTCTGTTGATAGACCCTCTCTACCTCGCAAACGAGAGATTCCAAGAAAACTAGTAACCCTTCTGCTGAGGAATCATTACATCAGTCACCTGAACAAATGCTGAAGATTGACATTCACTTTGCCAGGCTAGATACAGCAATCGCAAACATACAATCTGGATTCTCAAAAAAAAAACTGTGACAAAATCAACAGTATCGGTCAATTACTATTTGATTGGAATATCAATGATAACAACGTTGTTCTGAACATGCAGAATTTCTCTAAGTTGTCTCCAAACTTTTCTTCGCAGCTCAAGTTCTTTCACTGCTATGCAAAAAATAATTTTGTGAAAATGAAAACTGTGGACTAATTTTTCACGAGTTATCTAAGTTTTTTATTCAGAACAGCAAGTGCAGAACGATCATTCTCCACACTACGAATACTGAAAACGTATCTACGAACCAACCATGGCGGAAGGTCGCTTAAGTGGACTCGCCATGACGGTTATCGAACAAGAAATGACATTAAAGTATATGCAAGAAGAAAAACCAAATTTGTTAGTTGAAGATTTTCAAATATAGCTGAAATTAAATCAAACTTACACCTAAAGTTGTCTACACAAATCAGTTTAGCTAATAACATGTTTTCTTGTAAATTTTTAAAAATAATTATGTTCAAAATGGACTTTAAAAGAGAATTTCATATACATATAGTAGGTAATTGTTTTTACATATAAAAGTGTCCACGTATAAAATGTATTTCCCTTTAAAATTTAAAGAGGGGCTGCACTCATTGAATTGGAAATTTTCCATAAAGACGAGTAATTTTTAAACTAGTTTTGGACTTTATAAACCCCCAAATTTTTTTAAGGATACTTCATAGTCACCCTCAATTTTTTTTAACTTTTTTTTAACCAAAAGTAATGGTCCACGCTACGCCGCTGATTCTATGAATATGAAAATTTTTAGAGCTGTTCAAAATCTTTCATCATGTTTTCTTTGTATTCAAAATTCTAAAATTAAAACTATTGCACATTTTAATTACCATTATAAGACTAAAAGATGCTACAAACAATACAGTAAAATACGACTAGATAGAACAAAAATTTAATTTCTACTGTAAACTCGTGTTTAAACTTAAAGCAATATATTTTTGAAATCTGACTTTATTTTCGTTTCTTACGAATAATGTAAATAAATCAACATATATCAAAATTTAAATCGAAATATACCTTTACAGATGAATAAAGACTGTTTACCATTCATTTGTACATTTTATGTTGCGTTATTTGTATTTCTTACGGTAGGTGATTAAACGTTTTTACGCAAAGTGTTGATTTCTCACGTTCGTGTTGAAATACTGTAAAGTTTGTGTTGTTGCATGTACTATAATTATAATTATTATTATGGGTTTTAACTTATCTCGAAATGATAGATATTTTTTTACATACGAAAACAAGATAAGCTCTCACAATTTCAAGTTTCCTAAATGCAACCTTAATGACGTTTCATATTTGGTTTGTATAAAAAGATTATTTTTCGTAGTTCCTCAGACTAACAACAGTTTTGTTTTCAAACAGAGATCTTTTGTCTTAACGTTTATAACCAAACAATTGACAGAAACCCAATACGTAATTGGGCTAGTGCGATTATAAGCATTAGCCCGTAATATTTAGTGACTGGCACATTCGTTTTCTTTTGTAATATAAAAACCTATATTATTTATAGCCAGAGAAAACAGTAGAGATCGTAATGTAACTACTTTGTGAAACTCCTAAAATAATATTTGCATATGATAAAATTTCAGTTTGTTTTATTAGAAAATCGAATTTCTAAGGAGTAGATAAAAAAGTGAGTTGAAATTGTTTGAATAGTTTATTAGAAACCATGTATTTTAAATTCTTCTGATAGAGAAACACTTATCTTCAATATTGAATAACTCTTTTGCTCTGCTTCGTACTAATTAATTGCTTTAAAGCTTCTAACATTGTTATAACCTGGAGAACCAATTTGATTTGATTTGCGCCAGGGTTGCATTCTAGGAAAATGCATTACAAATCAAATGATATTGTTTCATAAGATCGTACGAAAGTATACAAGAAGCGTTCCGAAATAGTCGCACCCGGTATTGTAGTCCGCATGTTGGAATAGCCTCAAATAATCACCGAAGTTTTGGCAAAACTTGAAAATTACATATTATAAGATGAACGATGACACGTTTGACGATTTTTTAAATCATCAAAATACATATTAGCAGTGTCAGGCAGAATTTTGATTATTCATTTATACAGAGTGTGTATAAACTGACGAAAAAGCTACACGCTGCGACTACTTCGTTCCATTCTGAATCAAAAATCCTAATGTTAAATGTTGTATTATGCTTTGTATGTCTTCAGGAACCACTTAAAAGAAACATACACTTGGTAACACTGTAAACTAGCATACGACTGTAATACCTGCCGTTGCTATTTTATTTATTTGAATCTCCAAAAACATTTTACAGGTAATTGGTAGCACGTTTTAAATTCTACACATTACGCAAGATATCGTTTGCTCTAAAATGTATTGATTGTCAGAATAATACCTAGGTACCTGCAATTAATAATGTTAATTTAGAATGCATTTTCAAAAAAAAATTTTTTTTAATTTTATTTGATAATAAGTTAATGACACTAACCCCTACAAAATTGTTCGTACTGAAATCCATCTGTTTTTACGCATAGTTACAAGCTTCGAGGTATCGTCTGGATTACTCGTTCGAGTCTTTCTGGTGTAATTTCAAATACCGCTGCGTTAATTTTTTCTGTAACTTAACCAGCGTCTTAAGGGGACGTTAGATACACTCTCTCTTCAATGAAACCCCGAACAAAAGTCTAGAAAATTGATATCGGGAGATCTCGCAATTCATAAGATAAGACCACCTCTATTCGGGAAGTGTTCATCCAACTACTCTCTTACATTACAAGCTCCATCGTACATGTAAATCATGTTATAGCGGATTTTCAACGACATCTCCTCACTAACTTGTTCCAATACATTAAGGTACCCATTGGCATTAAGAGGATTTTGGTAGATAAATTAACTCAACGACCGTATGATTTATTATGTCCAGCCAAACGTGAATAGAAAACCTTCTTTGGTGGTCTATAAATTTATGCGGATTTTCATCTGTCTACTGGTGAAGATAATGAGTATTAAATACACCATCTCTAGTAAACATAGATTCATTGCTCCATCTTCTTGAATCGAATTTAAGATTGTGCTACAGAAATTTAATCGTAATATGTTGTCGTTGTCATAGAGAAGCTAAACTTTAGAAACGTGATATGGACGAAGCAGGTTTTCTTGTAGAACCAAGCGAACGGTGTTGTGTCTGGGGATATTTAATGTGGAAGTTAACTGTCGGGTACTAAGCGCAGGATCTTTATGTACAACGTCTAGAATTTGTTTTACTAGTTGTATTACACGCCTTTGTCTTGGTGGACCAGCATTAGCGTTTCTCGTTATAAACGAACCAGTTTGTCAAAATCGATCCGGTCTTCGAAACGTATTTCCGCTACGTTGTCTTCGGTTTGAAAAACGTATGCCATAATCGTTTGCAACCGCGTTAGCCATTCCTTTACAGAAACTGTACATCAGGTACATATTCATATTCAATATATGTAAAAGCCACGAGTAAACAAAACAATAAGAAAAAACGCAAAAAACACAGAACCACAAGAACTAATCAAAAGTACACGAAAACCACGAAAAAAGAAAATATATGAAAATGAAACAATCCAAATGTCAAAATTTGACAAATGATGCTTATGATTGAAATCTGTGGAAATCGCATTGGAATGGAAAGTTTGCTTTACAACATTGTCAAATTTGTTTTTTTAAAAACACGTTAATAAGAAAATGTTAAATACAAACTTTGAAGTCAAAAAAGAAATCGTTAACGAAACAAAAGTATCAATTTCCTTTATTATTCTTAATCGCAGCTATCTCAAACAACAGATATCGAAAGTAACACTTATTTATACTCGTAGACCAAAGGTCCAAACTTCGAGAACCTCGCGAAGACGTAAGAAGGATGATACAACATTTTACCATGAAGATTTTCGATTCAGAATTGAACGAAGAATGTCACAACGTGTAGTTTTTTCATCAATTTATACACACCGTGTATATAAATTTCAAAGTTTTCCAAAATTTGAAATTTTACCAGAAATATGTATATATGAATCTGAGCTAAATAATTATGATGGTTTTTCTCAGCAATAATATCTCTTGCTCGAGAAGAGTTTTTATTAGCTAGCGATTTGAATTGCAGACTTTTACCAACCTCGAAAGCATTTAAAAAAAAATTGTTCAAAACAATCATTTGTTGGTACTGAACATTCCTATAGAAAAAGCCATTGAGTACAATAACTCCTTGATACTAATATTTGACTTTAGAAAAGCTTTTGACAGCGTAGAACATCCAAAAATAATGGCAGGCCTAAAGCAATGTCAAACCGATAGCAGATACACCAAAGTATTGCAATACATATACAACACGACAGCTGCAATTAAACTCCACAAAGAAACCAGAACTTTTAAAATTAAAAGAGGTATACGACAACAAGTGTAATGTTAATCGCCTCCTTGTGATGCACTGTGGTTAGCATCTGTGCTGGGTTCTCCAATGCAGATGTGAACTAAATGACTGGCACGAGCCTACATTTCACCGTGTGGTGATGTTGCCTTTAAAACGGTTACGTTTCTGCCCAACTCCAGGGTCCAAGCGCAAGTTTGGGTTCTGTGTCAACGGCCGAGACGTGCCGTATCCGAACGTGGTAGTAGTTGTGTTGATGCTAATCTTTTGATACTGCTATACTTAAAGCAATAGTTACTCTATCCAATTCCGATTGTTTGGTTCAATCTGCAGACTCTGTCTATTCTATTGATCGAAACCGTGGAAAGAGAGAATTGTTGTAGCAGTACGCGGTCCAGTACACCTAGGATCCATGTGATTGGCCTTGTGCCTTGCACCCATAAAACGTACAGCAATCTACCTGATTCCAGTATCTTTTTAGAATGCTGTTGCATTTATGTGTAAAGGTAGCGGAGGAATCCACTCCTAGAATGGAGGAGATCGCAATGGTGACTCGTCCAACGTGACTCGGCAACAACACGAGTATCCGAGAAAGATACAAAGCCCCACCGGGGACGTTTGTTATCCGGTGCTCTATATATTTGGTGTCGGTTTCTCAGGCGCTTCGGACGTAGCTATGGCACAGATTGGGCATCGAGTTATTTCGTCGTACGACATTCGTACCTTAATAGGGAGAGGAGGTGTCTATGCATTCTATCCCCGCCTCAAATATCACTGGGCCTAATGGACGCGCGAGAGCTGGTATTTGGAGTGCTGAATTGGACAGTTAACATCTTCCAGAAATAAAAAGTCAGAAAGGAGAAGCCACTCCGAGTTGTACACTGAACTGCCAATTTCCTACTAAGAGACTGGGTTGTAATACCTGCGGATAGGGGGAGGCTCTAGTTTTATTCTACTTCAACCGCCTACTGTGTAACGGAAACAGAGGGTGCGAGCAGATCTTGTGTTATGTTTCTTTGTATCTGCCTTATGTTCTTTTAAATCTGGTAGCTATGTTCCGCCCGGTTGTCCTATATAAACCAGCCCACACAAACAAGGGATGTTGTGGACTCCTGGTTCCTCGAGTGGTGCTTTTGTTTCCTTCAATTTTGAGAAATTGACGGCTATTTTCTTTATTGCAGTGAAGGTTGCTTTGATATTTTTGCCTCTAAGTATCCTGGCTTTTTTATTCGTGCAACCTTTTATGTAAGGAACGAAAGAAGTTGCGACCGGGTCTTCCTTCTTTGGTTTTTCCTTACTGTGCTTGTTAATTGCTCGATATATGTATGTCTGCTTTTCTAAAACCGTTTTTTATTAAAGCGTTCGTTAGGTGACTTAGCTCGGTCTTTAGCACGTTCGGTTCACTGATCGCCTTGGCCCTGTGTACTAAGGTTTTTAGAGTTGAAGACTTCTGAGCTGGATGATGATGTCATTCAGCGTTGCGGTATCTGTCAGTATGTGTCCGTTTTCTGTATACTTGATGCCCCAATATGTTGTCCATCTTTCGAGTGACCAGTACGTCCAAGAAGGGAATGCTTCTGTTTGTTTCCGTCTCCACGGTGAATTTGATGTTGGAATCTAACTGGTTGATGTGATCCAGAAAGTTGTGTAGTGTTTCTGCTCCATGAGACGAAATTACAAATGTATCGTCCACATAACGTAGCCAGCATTTTGGTTTGAGGGTAGCGGTTTCTAATGTTCTTTCTTCAAAATCCTCCATAAATATATTGGCGATGACTGAAGGAAGTGGTGATCCCATAGCTGCTCTTTCAATTTGTTCGTATTCAATATTGTTAAATGAGAAGTACGTGGACTTTAAGCATAATTCAATTAGTCCGTTAAGCTCCTCATCCAAATCCGTTTTTCGTAATTTGGTCTTGATGATGACCAGTGTTGTTTGTAGTGGCACTTTCGTGAAGAGAGATGTCACATCAAAACTGACTAAAATGTCTTCTAATTCCAATTTAATTTCATTGATTTTTGAGGAAAAGTGCTGGGAATTCCTTACGTGATGGATGCTTTTCCTGTAAGATTTTTTTTTTTTTTGATTTTGTACTATTTACAGACAAGTCAACATTCCACAACAATGGCTTAGTAAATAAGCAGAATTTTTTTGCTAGATATTTAAACGGTGTAATGTTTGTTCGATAGACATTAAACAGCGAATGTGGCTAGAATTAGACGGTGCTCCCGCACATTTTCAAATTAAAGTTCGGGAACAGTTGAACAGAAGGTACCCCAATAAGTAGATGGGCCGGGATGGTCCAATAAACTGGCCGGCGCGTTTCACAGACTGAACGTGTTTGAATTTCTTTTTATCGAGGTACATAAAAAGCATTGTTTACAATACACCTCCAACAACTCCAAATGATACGAAAATTAGGATTCGCAATGCTTTCCAAACAATAACGCCTCAAATGTTATTACATCTTCAGATGTCTTTTGAGAAAAGAATACGTTTGTGTATTGAACAAAATGACGGTCAATTTGAACATTTGCTGTGATGTGTCTATTCATAATTTAGTTTTGTCTTCTATTCACTAATTTTTGTTTATAAAGCTGTCATTAAACTTTAAAATTTCAAAATTTGTACTCTTACTCTCATAAATTTATTTTCCAATTTCAATTTAATTTTGTCCATAAAAATGTGATTTTCAGTTAACTTAGCCTACAGTCCAAATCTCCATTGCAATGAAGGCTGCTTTGATAATAAAAATGTTCTATATGATGTCATTGTGTGAATGGATGAATCTTCCCAAGTTGTAATGGAGCTATTTAGTCCAAAATCAAAAAGTTATTGTTTTACAATAGCTATTTTTTGAAGTGCTTTCCTCTTAGCAAAAAAACTTTAAAAAACGGAGAGCTATAGAACAAATTAAAATATAAAATTGATCAAATTTTAACAGCTTACCATTCATTAATGCGCAATTAGTAGATTCCAGATAAAAAAACATTCTATTGTTTTCTAAATCATATATAGAATTTCTTCGCCCAAATGTAAGCTTTTTAAAAATTGTAAGTTCAAATAAAAATTGTTATTTATTGCTTTTGTAAATTTTGAACGTATACTTTACGATACCGAAAAAAACATAAAAAAAATATTTAAAAAGTAGCTAAATAAAATGTACAAAAAAGCAGTATAGATCAGTTCAAGTCAAAAACGTCTAGAGCAGTGTCTATTAACCAATTATTCAACTAGTTTCTATTAAAAATGAAACTAAATGCTAAATACTTTTTGTATATTATGTGTATGGTTTTAAAAATGTACTACGAATTTGCTGTTTTTTTTAAAGTTGGATTTTATAATTTACCATGCTATTTCGCATCAAAGTAACTTACGTAAATGAAAGTGAAATTTCTTCATGATTGTGAACTTTTAACAAGAGACTAACGATTTTTGCGTCAATCACGATCTTGAAAAGACTGCCAATTACTTGCTTGCGCAATCCTATATACATATATACTAGAAAACTAAATTATAACATTTAATTAAAAGTAATAAAATTCCATGCACGTACGCTTGTCAAAACTTTGCGAGTTTTTAAATATATGACCCCATTAAATTTGGATAGAGATCAAACAGGTGCAATGATTTTAAAACTTTTGAACGATATTACGTAGACAACTTAGTAGAAAAAACTTTGGCCCAATAAATAAATAAAGTAGTACAAATATAAATAAAGCAATTAACACGATTCAACGAATAAATAAAAAATGTAGCATGAAGCCAGAATGTAAATTTTATTACTTTTCGTATTTGGAGAATCAAGTCTTAAGCTATTACTAACGTGTAAGATCAAATAAAACTATTTTGATTACTTTATTACTGTGTTGGTTTATATTTACCCTCGGGTTTCGTATAACGCTTAAAAATATTCAAATTATATAATAATAATAGATTTTTTTTATAAATTAGAAATTAATACGAAAATGAGAATAAGGCATTGAAATTTCCTTTTTGTGGTTTTTCCAATTAAGGAAAGATTGAAGACATATTTTAAATAATATTGTTGCAACTTGGTGAAAGTTTTCCTTTTTTTTAGTAAGTCAATTTGGTTTTTAGACAGTCCCACTTATATTATACAATTTATTAGGAAAAAGATTTGTTTTGTAAATTTACAATTACACACAAAAACTAAAATCTTAAAATTGATCTATTCGTTTTTTAACAATTGTTAAAAACAAGAGGTTTTCATTCCTACGCCACTGATGGTCAACACAGTCGCAGATATGCGCGTTCTGTATAGAACAAACAAGTAGCAAATTTCGGATTAGGTTTTCGGAACATTTTTTTTGCATAATAACATTTCCTTTAAATCATCGTTAGCCAATCATATATGTATTGACATCTAATCAATTTCTATTGTTAAGTCAGTAGTTTTTAAATCGTCAACAGTTTAAAATATTTAATTTGATTAATCATGCATTATTTGTGACAAGAAATAAAGTTGATGGTGGTTTCTCAAAGATGAAACGTGTGATCAAAACTTTGAGAGAGCTGTGTTGTACACATTTTTTTGAGATGTAGAAGTAATAAAAAATATTCTGAGTTTTAATTTTAAAATAAATTAAAAAACAAACCCAAAAATCAATGTTATGAAAATACTATCCGGCTAAGTAGAAATTACAATTAATTTCAGTAAACGACATGTAGCAAACATACTACTCTTTCCGACTTCAAAATGCCTAGGCTGTTCAACCTTATCACACAATCTATATTACGGTTTATATCATTAATGTGATCAAGAGTTTTTGTTTTGGGATCATTTTATGATTCGTCTGAGCGCGATACAGTTTTTTTTTAGAATGCAACAATACATTTTGACTCAGCCTATATGACATTTTTTGTTAGCGAATACTTTGGAGCAGCGTTGGGATTGCTATTACGATTGTAATATATCTTACAATTGCATCGTCTTTAGTACGCTAGTACAACAATTGAGAAAATTCCAATAATCTATTACACTTTAGGTGTTTCACAAATTTCATGTTTTTTAGTTCAAAAGTTTAATTAAAATAAATGTGACTGTGACGTTATTTATTTAATAAGAAAAAGAATAAACCCGAATATATGTCATCTGATATTTTTTCAATAAAACAAGGATTTTATTTAAAAAATCTAGAAAGTATGTAAAAAAATTTTGAAGTGAAATAAGAAAAGCTATTAAAAATTTTGACACCTAGCGTGTGGCATGAGCTTATTCTGTAATGGCAAAAATGCGATAACATGTATTTATGACAAGTAGTATTGTGTTCTAAAATTTTGTCAAGAAACGTTTTCTATATTTTAATGTTTAATTAATAGTTCATTAACTCTAAGATAATGAAAGGAAATTAAGAACACAACTCAATTTTCGTCCAATGTAACCGACTTTCTATCTGTTATACTTGTCGAGATACCAACGGTGAGCAACGAAATAGTTACCCCATCGTGCATACAAAATCCTATTTACTACAATTCAAAAAAAGAAAAAAAAATTGTACCCTCTAAAATAAATAATTGTTTTTTGTATACCTATACATATACATTTTTAAATATCCCGCTCATCTGATCTATTACATTCTATTACAATCACGCAACAAGTTTCAGTACAATCTACGAACATTAAAATCTCAACGCAGCTTTGGAGATGATTGTCAGAAACTAGTCGACTATAAGCTGTGTAGGGTTAATCCTGTACTGAAAATATCGTGTAATAAATTTGTTTAAAAAAGTGATTTCAGGTATAACTAATTCTTAGTAAATTATAAATAAAAATGTAACGTCATGTATACATATGTATATCCGTTATCTGTGATGTCTCAACAACAATTTATCTACAATATTTGTTGTCATTTTTAACAATCAGTACATTAAATATCAATTCAAAATCATATAATAGCGAGTTTCCTTGAAAATACAATCGATGACGAATATTTGATTGACACATTTTACGCAAAAATGTGTTACCGTACAAGTCACGAATTGTGACAAGGATTTGGAATATATTGAAATTAAATAAAAAACAATTAAGTAATTATCGAATTACCGGCGTAACGTGTAATACAAATTACGAAAGTCTATAACCTCGTGTCTTTTTTTTTAAATAAGTGATATTTAAAATTCCAAGCCTGGAAACGACAATTTGACGTGAAACTTGTACTAATTTGTCGCATAAGATTTTAATATAGTATTTTAACTTTTTTTTCGATATGTTTTATTTATGCCTAACAGATTACTTCAGTTTTATACATATAATAAAATACAATTTAATTCCAATGAACGTAACTGTCAAATTAACTTATTGTATCAGTTTAGTCACAATATAATATGCACCATAACAGAGTAATCGTTTACTGTCAAAAAAAAAAATTAATACATCCGCTTCCTTGCAAGAACGTGTAATCACTGACAATTAGTAAATTTGGTAACGCCAATACCTACAAAAACATTCGTAAAAGTTTCCTTCGTTTTTAAAATACATTAATTATTTTACACATCAAATCCGCACTATACTACTAGTGCCGACGTATGTAACTCACTAATTAAAAGTGATTTACCAAAGTAACACATTCAGTTTTTTTTAATGATTACTGCACCTTTCTTTCAAAAATTCGAGTTCTTTCTCATTTCTATGATATTCAAGAAAATATCGATCCTTGAACCAACGTTTTAGAGCTCAAGATCGTTTCTGGGTTGTAATTTCTTGTATAAAATTATTTTTCTCTAATTCGCGTTATACAATGGTTATTTTGTGTAACGGTTTTTTTGAAAGACAGTGTTACAAAGTGCAACTTTGTGAAATCGATAGTAGTGATATTTGTGTGTGTAATATATAAAGCTGGTAGAAAGTACTAGCTGTCAGATCAACGTATTGTTAAAATCATCAGAATAATACACTATTAAAAAAAAAGAGTTGACTTTTCTACCTTTAAAGGTATTACCTATATCCAACCTTAAGGTATTTTATAGACACCTGCAATTAAGGTAGAATGTAGCTATTAAACCTTAACAGATTGTACTATCACTTACGATTGAGTACAGAATTCTACCTGTAAAGGTATAAACACATACATTTAACCGATCATAGTGAACAATTAGAAGGTAGAAACATATACGTTACGTGGTACTTTTGAATACCTTTAGGACTATTACAATATCATCTGAAGAAGCATATTATTCTACCACTAAATGAATAAACATATACCTTGAGCATCGGAAGCAGTGACTAATATAAAGGTGGAAACGGCCACCTTAAGAGACATTTTTAAATACTTCTAAAGATAATAAATATACCTTGCAAAGTTGTATACCTCTTAAGGTAGATATTAACTATATTTTACACAAAATTGAAGTATATTATATCTCAATCACCGTACATATTAGAGGAATTTGAATTCATAAAATTAAACTTAAATTTTGAATTAACTTAAAAAACATTAATTCAAAGGTTTTCAAAATATAAACTTTGAAGGAAAGACAAATTTGGCTTTGTCTATTTTACACTAAGATATGTCCGGTAATTCTTGGAATACTGCTGTTTTTTTCGGGTGTTCCGCGTTGTCAATTGGTTCTGGGTAGAACCCTCTTCTCCTTCTTGACGACGTTTCGACAAAATCACATTTGTCATCTTCAGGTCTTTGTTTGCAACCGTTTGTTTGTGCTACTTGTTACTCGAACATTAATTTCGTTCGTATCGCTGTGATGATTATATACTGTATTGCAATGGAGCGCACGCATGAAATCAATACAGTATATAATCATCACAGCGATACGAAGGAAATTAGTGTTCGAGTAACAAGAAGCACAAGCAAACGGTTACAAACAAAGAGCTGATGATGAAAAGTGCGATTCTGTCGAAACATCGTCAAGAAGGAGAAGAAGGTTCTACCCAGAACCAATTGACAACGCGGAACACCCGAAAACAACAGCAGTCATACAATAGCCGCGGAAACCTGAAAAACAACATATACATATACGTATATATATACTTATTTTGTTTCTTCTTATAATACCTGCATATATATGCAATTACTGCACCTTATTGATTTTGGTAAATAATTAATCATTTTTTAATTTTAAGATGATAGAATTTTATGGACTAAGTAAAAGCCTGACTAGTTTAGTTTAGGTACAAAAAATAAAAGTAGTAATGTTTTATATTTTATTTCAACTTAACTTAATTATCTATTAAACTATTCATCACTAAGGCAATTTGTGATTTAAATTGTTTTAGAGGTACTTCCAACTGGCAAATGTTGGAACCTAGAAAACTTAGGGCCGGTTTCTTCATTAAGAATTTAACTCGAGATTAACTAATCTACGATTAAATTTAAAATCCTGTCATATCATTGGTTAGTGGTTTTAAGCTAACCAATGATATGACAGGATTTTAAATTTAATCGTAGATTAGTTAATCTCCAGTTAAATTCTTAATGGTGAAACCGGGCCTTAGTGTTTTCCTAATATTCTTTGGATATTGCACATTAAATAGAAAAATAATAGCGATTATACTTTCTACCGCTTCAGGGAAGGTTGGTACTTCTGTAATTCTGATGTAGTCCATGCAAATGTAGTATGTAGTGGTTGGGGAAAACCAATCATTTTCGTTATTTGCCGCTGGCACAATGCAAGGAAGGATGATTGGTTCCTGAAAATATCACAGAAAAATATCGGTGTCGAGTATCATAAATCATGTTGAATGAAAAACTACAAATATTTATAAACTTCTAAACCGATTTTCATCAAAATTAAGAGACATGAATTTTCTTATAACGAACATGGAAATAACATGTAATCTTACTTTTTTTATAAGTTGCAATGGATCCTCTTTAAATAGTAGTGGAAGCAAAATCATAAATGTAGCATCTTCAGTATCTGAAAAGTGATAAAGATACCTAATTAATATACAAGATGCACTTAATCAACTTTTGCTTTCTTACCAAAAAGATTTAATTGTGATGCTTTATCTACGGTTTTGATTTTTGATTCATATTTTTTTTCTCTCAGCAACGTTAATATTCTTTTTTTTCTTTCGTCAGTAAAAAACACATTCAACTGAGTGGTTATATTTTTTTTAAACAATCTTTCGCAATCTTTCACCAACTAAAAATTACTATTATCACTCAAAAAGTCATTGCTTTTTACATCACCTACTTGATAATGCCATTTTAAACAAGGAAATTTTCCAGAATCTCGCCAATACTTGATGTACGATATAATTCTTGCCTATGAGACTGAGTTCTTCTCATCCTATCGTCAAGAATGTCTCCATTAACAACCTCGCTTTCGCACTGGTATCGAATATCTTCCAGATGACTGCGAAGAGTATCTTCGTTCTCATCATCTGAAGGTACTGCTGTCGCAAGGCGCTGTTTTTTCTCTAGAGAACTGTTTTCTGTGTCAACTGCTTTACGTACCGAAGCATGTTTCTGTCTCATATCGTTTACAATGACATCGGTTTTAATCTTTTGCCTTTCGGATTTAAATTTCGTCACAAGACCTCTGTGCCAAGATTCCTAAATGTTTGTTTAAAAAAAAGCCCAAAACTAATTATTGTAGTACTTACATATGGACGAGAATGTATATGGATGAAAGGAGTTTTATCCGATAAATTCGGATATTTGTAAATAAGTAGAGCGCATACGTCATTATATTCTCTCGAGTTAGGATACCTTAAACAAAACGTGGGTTAGCTAAAAGTAAGTGTCGAATGTAAAGGCTTCCAGTAGCTGTACTTACTTGGTGTACTGAAACATATCGTCAAATAACGTTTGAACGATTCTCCTACGCATACTTGCGGAAACGGTAGTAACGGATTTGATTAAAGTTTCTAAATCTGGAGCAAATTTAGGGAGACGATATGGTCTGGGTAAAACTCCTAATTCGACCGAATATGCATCTCTCCTTTCAACATTCTCCGACACTATGTTACTCAATAACAATGAATCGGAAAATTCCAATGCTGAAAAATGTAGATATATCACTTTGAGATTTGTTTTGATATCGATACTCAGTTTTTAAATATTCAACTCTGTTGATGAATGTTTAAAAGAGCTATACTTACATGTAGTTGGCACTATAACGATTTTAATTTTTACTTTGTTCTCCAAAGTATTTATATCTGCCTCAGTCCATTCATCGTAATCTGAATTAAAAGTTTGTATTTCCAACTTTTCATGAATTTCGAATTGATCTCTAATGACTTGAATCAATTCGGATTTATCACAGCGAAGAACTTTTTTTCGTTCTCCAAAAATAGCCAAACATCCAAATGTGTTTGTTTGTTTTTCCATAGCAATTTCCACAGTGATGGACTGTTAAAAAATAAAAATATTTTACCATCTCCAAAACATTGCTGTGTCTAACAGTAATCTACGTAACAAGCTTCACAAGTAAAGAATAGCATAACGGTGGTAATGCAACCTGCGCGCTGTACGAAAGTTTATCTTATACATATAATCGAAAGTTAGATGTTGTTATTATCATATATAGAAACTTTTAATGTTTTGTTTCCATTTATAGTGTATGAATTGATATTAAAACAAGATTTTATGGTACTAACTTCAATACATATTTTTAAAGAACTATTTTCTTCAATTTTATACACATCATGATGACTGTCGTAATTATGTGGCACAACAAGTTCTCCACAAAGTACCCAAATACCAGCAAACATAAAAATATTGGCAATATAAAAAAACACAGGAACATTTTCTTGAGTGCTGATGTCGTATACAAAATATTGGTCAACTTGAAATGTCTTGCAGGCGTATTTTAACTTTTTTACTGATAACAAATTTCTACATCGATTTCCAAAAAATTTAAAAATTGCATTGGATGTTACTTTACCTAGTTCTAAAATATTAATGTGTGTTTGCTTGCCTACTATCTCAACCTCAGATGGAAGTGCATTTGCATTGGTAACCTCTAAGCACTTATGCAGCTGGTATCTTGTTGAAAGAGTTTTGGTTACGTTGACGTAATTGTTACATATTTTAGCAAATGATTTAAATTTCAAATGGTTGGCTTCAAATCGCATGCACCAATGCAATCGCAAAGCACCGTACTCCAACATGAGGCGAGGATAATGGATTAAAAAAATGTAATTTTGGAGTAAGCTTTTGATTAAGGGAAAGAAACAATTCATGATGATCATGAATTGCTGTTTGCAACCAAGTAATCCACTTGTACTGAACACTTGGTGCTAAAACTATTTTACATATTTGGGTTGACAATAAATACAATTTCCAATAATCATTATCTTTCGGCACGACTTCACCTAACATGTAGCCAAAAAATCTAAACAAGTTCCACTTTTCCGAAGCAGTACCGTTAATATTTTTGTTTTTCTTGATAAAGTCATGTGGAAGTCCCGGATGGATGTTAACTTTGTCATTTTTGACGTAAGAAAAACTAGTAATTCTATTATTTATTTCTGAAAAAATTAGATCGGTAGTTTCAATGAGTCCCTTCTACCCTTCTAATACGTCATGCATGACGTCTGGAGGTAGACAAGACACGCTGCTGAAGTAATTTAGTTCATAGAAAGACGATTTTGATTTAACCCCATATGTTGACCATAATGTTTTATCAGCTTCAACCGCCGAAACGTGGAATAAATAATTAGCAGGAGTTCTTATTGTACATTCGCTGTCTAGTAGCAGGGAGTTACATGTATGATCCGAAACTAAACAAAATCTACAAAAACGACCTTTCACGAAAGATGTATTAAAACCTCCTAAATGGTTACTAGATAAATTATCCCCAGATACAGTTGCTACTGCTCCTAAAATTTTATTTTCTGACCAGTTAATTGCAACACCATCAGTTTCTAAAATTTTGATATCGTCAAATAAAGGCTTTAAAATTTGTTGTAACCCATATTTCTCCACATATACCCATTTTACTAATAATGCAAGATGGATACTTTTTAACGAGGAAAGGTATTTATTTTCAATATTTCCAATATTGAAACAAAATGCACAAATTTTATGGATCTTTTTGTGGATACCAATCGGGTTACATATTTCAAATTCATCCGTATACAGATTGACACGAATGTATTCGGGATTGCCTCTAAAAAGTTTATGATTTTTAAAATGGGTTCCGGTTTCATAGCCCTCTAAGATTTTAGAAAAACTACCTCTTCTGTTAAAACTTGTCCAAACGTCTTCATTGTTTAAATAATTTTGTATTGTTTTTAGAATTGGTATATAGTGAAATACATGTTTGACTACTTTACCAGAACGTAATCCCTGACCAAGAAAATGTTCCTGAGGACCTACAAAATTGTTTAATTTTAAAAAATTTTCTTTGTCGGCTTTAAATATTTTAAACATGGAATTAAAATTACTAAAAATGTCTAATTATTCATTTTCTTAAACTGAATTTATATTTAAATGTTTGCTTTTAATAGGATACTTTTCTGAACATGCGACATCAAAATTTGAAATAAATCTTTAGTTCTAGAAAATATTTTTTTTGAAGTCAATCCTGACAAAAGGAATTCGTTTTGTAACTGTAAATCAAAAATAATTAATTGGCGGAAAAATTCTTGTGCAAAGTTATAGTCGTCTTCATTGTTATCCGGAGTATCATCAAACGTTTCATAATCGTGAGAATTTTTAGAACAGAAAACTGATTGTTGTTTTTCACGAAAATCTTCCTCGCATTTATTTTTTATGTTACGAATACGTTTTCTATAGCATTTTATATTAGACTTGTGTTCTTTTTTGCAATGTACAATAAAAGAAGAGACACGTTGATATGTACTTAAACAGTCGTCAATTTGACAAACTATATTACATTGTTTCAAATGTGAGTGACCAAATTTCATGTGCTGTAATAGCAACTGTAAATGTAAAAATTTCTTAATGCAAATATGGCATTGAAACATTTTTATTAGCAATATGGATTATTCCTAAAAAGTGGTTAATATCAATTTGCTACATTTAGGTACATATACAAGCATTTATGAATATTAAAATGATATTACTCACCTTTGTGAAGAAAATAATTATAATATTATCACTATAACACAAAATTGCCGACTCTTCTACTGCGAATACGATAATGGTAACACACGACTTATTTCACTAACTTCAAGATACTAAAATACAAGTGCTTACCCTTGATTTGGACCCTTGCTATACCTAAGTAGGTACCTGAAAGTTTACTTCTCCGTATTTTAATAAAAACAAGCATGTAAAGCCTCATATTTTTAGAAAGTATTAAAAAGTGTATTACCTTAATTTATTAAATTATTTGTAATTGTTACGATAATTCGGAATATATATATATATATATTGTTGTTATTGTTTTAGTTATAGCAGAAAAAATATTTTTGTTTATAATGTTTTCGCCGAAAACAACTCACAATAGAATTTAAATGCCTGGTATCACTCTTCATCTACGTGCCAATGGGTGGATTTATTGATTAATAAGAATAATACCTTCAACTTCACAGAATTTTTTATTTGTCACTATATCTAACAGCAATTTAAATGTTATCGTATAAAAAATTTAAAAAAAGAATCATTGAAGATTGTTTACATATTTGCTAGACCGTAATAAATGACTGCGTAACAATTGGATAAATTTTTTGTTTCAAAAACAAACATGATTTTGTGCAGTTTGAAATCAGAAGTTCGTATAAATGTAACCTTGACCAATAAAATTTCTATCTCCAACAAACCAAAAATATTGTTCCCTGCACCATTCAAAATTATACTCCAAAGTATAAAACTCTAAATATACATTAGGATAGAATATAATGCTTTAAACGGTAAATATAATACCTTGCACTAAAAATTTTAGGAAGAATAATGTACCTTAATATGCCAAAAGGAGGTAGAAAACTCCAATTATACGTTAGGATAAAAAGCAATTCCTTAACAAGTTAATATAATACCTTGTACAGGAAATTTAAGGTAGAATAATATACCATAATGTACCAAAAGGGGTAAAACTATTAGAAAAAACACCTTGAGTATTTAAGTTACACCTATGAGTATATATTTCACCTTTAAAGGTTATTAAAAATACCCCTCTATTTAATTTATACCTATTTTCAACCTCTAGAAGTTACAAAGTAGGTAATACAAATAAATGTCAAGTATATCCAAATTTGAAATTAGAAAGTGGGCAGATGCTGATCACTATTACTAACTAAATACTCGGATCAAGACGTTACGGCGCGACCGTTTCAGCGCTGTCGTTACGACACAGCCGTTACGGCACAGCCATTTCAGCGATGAGACGTTACGGCGTCAAATACTGGAGAAAGAAACGTACCTTTTATTTGTTTGTTGCATAATTATCGTTGTTCAATAGCGTAAGAATATCTACTTTTTGTGTCCAAGTTAGGATATTGTTTCACTGATATTGATTTGTAAAAACAAATAATTTTGAAAACCTTAAATTGTTGTTATAGAGAAAAAGTTCTACAGTATATAAATAGTTTTTTTTATCCGAACTTTTAAAGAACGTCACTTTTCGTGTTATAACAATTCAATTGTATTGGTTATTCAATTTATTCCATTTGTAAATTGTGGGCAATTTCTATTAGGTATTCTATTACTGTTCGGACCTGACCTGACAATGTTTAACATTCTAGCGTTACATTCTATTTATTTTCTTCGTTTTTTAAGAAAAGCATTTCTCAGATTTCTGTAGTGGGTCCCGTTGGTAACACCCACGTCACCCCAATGTCGGTGAGTGAGCGTGGTTGCAACACTATAATAAAGGAAAGAGAAAAACTAAGCGTGACTCCTTGTACTAATAAGAACCTCGGCTCGGAGACACCTCAGTCTGAAAACACTACAAAGTGAATAAGATAGAACAAAAAATAAAATTAAGAACAACGTAACAAGCATATATAATTCTATCCAACAATAACATGTATTACTTCTAAGTTTATATTAATAGAATAATAATAATTTAAGGAATTAAATAGCAAATAGAATAATTAACAATCACCGTAACTCCAAACGTAATCGATCAACTATTTTGTTTACATGCAGTCGCGAGCAAATTAATAATCGACAAATATAATTAATAGCAATGACAATAAATGAGTACTAAAAACTTACCCCACCGAAATTCCTTGCAACCAGTAGTAAAACGTTCACTACCTCTTATTTTTTTATAGACGAGACGTCCGGTAGTGTGTAAGCTTGTGTGTGCATGTACGGCGGTAGATGCCAAAATCTGGCCTTGACTACGTTCAAACAGTCAAGAAAGATTAAGTATAATCTACAATTAGATTCTTTATATGTATATACAAATTGGAATAAGTGATACGGTGAATTCAAATTAAAAACATGCTTAAGACTGAATCGATAAGTTGAAAATTTAATACAATTAATAAATTTCACTATACAATACGTCAAGAACAATTTAGAATGAGGCTCGAGTCATTTATCGCCATAAATAGATTCTAGAAATAAGACGAGATCGACAGGTGTAAAACAATTCACTCCAATAATACGGCTTCTAGAGGTTAGTAGATATGTATCACCATTTACGAAAACGATTTTGATTCCGACAGATTAATACCACTGGCAAAGACGTTTTCAGGAAATTCGCCGCAAACGCCAAGTTAATAAAAAAAATCTCTTAATACTGCTAGTAACTGCACAATTATTCAACCGCATAATCGAATTTCGCGGATGTCTTAACAAAAGTGACCGTTTACAGCGGCTTAAAAAATTCAAATCAAAGTGCGTCCTGTTCGCGATCCCCTCCCGTAAATCTCAAATAAAAATTAAACCTTTTACAAACAGCGGAGTCCGCAGACAGTGGGGTCATAGGTTTTAATTAGAATGATTACTTTTAGAAAATACATAAATAATGACGTGTAACATGTTCTCATGTTGATGTTTTTGTCGATAGCGTTTTTTGATAATTATTATGCTATAGACTTTTAGGTCTGTACTGATTCCTTACTTATTCTTTTGCACAACTCTTTACATTCATTTGTATATCTTTTAATTGATCATTTTTTTATCAGCTCTATCATATTAGCACTCACTTTATTGTTCTTTTGGTCTGTTCTTGCGCATGCGTTCTTTATAGCTGTTTGTATGCTGTTACTAGCAATTGTTGTTGTCAATTTATCTAAATCCATGTTTTCTAGTGCGTCCGTTATCTGCAACCTAGAGGTTTTTTGAGATTTATAGGATTTTTAGTTAAGGAATCGTCAGGTATTTTTGTGTTTTCACCAGTTCCTTTCTTTTTGCTTTAGTATTTAATATATTATTAGCACGTACCATTCTGTGACCGCTTCTACTATAAAATTTGTTCAATACAAACATGTTTTAACATATTTCCTTTTTATTCGCAATAATGTAAGGGACTTCTTTTAACTTCTGAATTTAATCCTGTTGTACATTACTACCCTTAATAATTAACCACTTAAAATACCAAAATAAAACCGTGCTCCATTATTCAAAATTGATTGCGGTTAAAATAATTAATAAACCACAAATTCTTAGAATATTTGTTCAATACGCCCGTTGCTATTAACTAACTACAAAAACAAAGAACAACATTAATTTAATACAACCTAAATCACAACTTCTCTATATTGCACACATCTAGAATAACCGATTTTTAATTATTAAGTTAAATTATAATAAAGTTAAAAAACAGCACTAAACAATCTACTCGCCAAGTACTGTAAAGAAAACAATAAAATACTATAAATATAAAAGTGCATCATTGAGTTTCAGCTAAAATGATACCGTGCACCCTGTGTAAACTGCAGTAGCGTTAATTCCGCAAACGTTTTTATCAAAATTGTATATATATTTTAACAAAAGTGCACACACATTTGAATCTTCTCACTTTAAGTGAGCAGAATCTCGTTAAAACAATTCTGTATCAAAAAATCAGTTTACAAGAAAACGGTTAATTAATCTGTTCCATCTATTTGTAAAGTCACGAGTCGCCTGTCATATGCCCCATAATTCGTCATCAAATATGTTTCTTTGTGCCACAAATCATCTCTTGACTTAAAATACAATTAAAATGGTTCAAATGTTACATACACATAAAAAACCAACAATTAAAGACAAAAATTGAAATTGTATTGAAATATAATAAAAGTATCGAAGTTTCAACGATTACAGTATTAGCGCAAACATAATAAAAAACAAATTGCCAAGGTGACAAAAAAGACCGTTTTAGAATAATAGTAAAAATTCGATAAGTTTGTCCCGTATGTTTTTTATTACTAGGAGGGAAGGTTGAAACGCGGAACCTTCTATTCTCATTAAATGCAGCAATTTTTACGACTTACATTAAGTTACATTTTAGATTCCTTTTCCTATATAAAAAGAAATAAATGTTCAGAGTAAAATTTCCAATTTTAATATAAATTAAGTTTCATTCGAAAAAAATTACTCAAACACTATTTAATAAAAATAAAAAGTACGACTAAGTACAGTGCACTGATGTAAACATTGTCCTCGGAAAATTTGAAGAGCGCTAGCTGTACTTAAATAAAACAATCAGCCAGTCATACTTAGAGAGTACATTGAATTGCAAAACCAAATGCACTGAGTCATTCCGCGTCAAATCAACACACTTTTAACAACTTTTTTCCCTCGCCACCTCAGATTTTGATGAAATTTAGTAGGTAATATACCTTCATGTAGAGTAAAAAAATACCAATTTAAGCCCAATATCTCTAACGATTTCAAAATATCGTTATGTAGTTTTTGAAAAACGAAAAATGTTGACCTGTCGCGTCATCTTTAAATTGAAATTGCAGCTCTGCTAGACAAGATACAGAGTTGAAATTTGTGCTATTTTAAAGCTAGTTTTATGACATGCAGCTCAAAATGGGTTAAAAAGACAAGTTATTTTTCAAAATTTGAATTTCTCAAAAAGTGCACTTTATAAAAAAATTTAAAAATTCAGTTGCGTTGATATTCTTGCTGTAGTTAATAAGTTCATACTTAAAAAAATTATTGAATAATGTGCGTTTTGGTCGTGGATGAAATGCAACAGGCAAGTAAGTCTCTTAAACTATAGCCTAAAGAAACTGGGTAATTTTATTGACCATAATATGTAAATTTTCCTTAATGTTTGTTATTAATCAAAGTTAATTTTGACCAAATGCAGTAAAGTATTATAAACAGATGCTGGGATTCGATTCAACCGGAACACAAATTACAACATTTATTATTTAAAATAATATACAATAGGTACTAATGAATCCGCAAAGAATTTTCCATTTCAAATAGAACACGTTAAAGAGAACAAACATATCAAGAAACTATAAGCTGCGGTGTATCTCAAGAGCTTTATGGGTCTTTCTTCATCTTCATTAAAAATTTGGCAGACTCGACCAGTCGTTGTAACTGGGTTCACTTTACAAAGAATGTTTGTGACACTGACACAAAATGACTGGTTTTCTTGAAAAAGTAAATGATAAAGCAGGTCTAGCAGGGTAGAGGAATGTGAGTTTGACCACATCATCTTCTTCATTATTGGTCATGACATATGCCAACCACCACCTATCTTCGTACGCTGCTGCAAAGTACCCACTTATGTCTGCTAACTGAAGTTTATCTGAAGCATTCAACACCTCAATTCTTGATTCAAATAAATTTGAGAATTCTTCAACTGATATTCTTGATGTGCTTGTTGGTAGGGTGATAAAAAGCATGCTGAGTATTTTTGATCGTCAGAACATAACTTAAACGTTTCTCCAAGAATCTTTCTGTTTCAATATGGTCTTCTTGGGTAGAAAATTCAAAGTTTATAGACTTGATGTTTTCAACTGCCCAGTCAAAAAATCCTTTAAGGACAGGATTTGTTGCTGCTTGCTCATTTTTTGTTTCAACTTGAAAGTTTGACCTCAATAAATAACATAATGCTAGTTGTTGTAGACTTTACTTACTTACAGTTTTTATTAACAAAATTTTCTAAAAATGTTAATTTCAGACTATCACAAAAATCATACAGAATAATTTTTTTTTACTAAATTTATAAAAAATAATTTACTTATTACTCAGTATTATTTCGTGAATTCATATTATGTGGACTGAACTAAACTGCTTGAGTTTACTTTAAATTTAAGGCTTGTGTTCGTGTACAAAGAAAATGTAAGAAAATAATAGCAGCTAAAGAAAAATAAATGCATCTATACAAAATAATGAAGACAATTACAAGAAATACAAAACAGAAGATGCCGTATGTATATTAAGAGATACAAAGAAATCAATTATAGATATCAAAAAAACCTAGCTTAAAAAGTATATACAAATATTTTATTTGACGATGAGAGATAAGCATTCAATATAGCAAAAAAAAAATAATAGACTCTAATCTAACTACTCTAATCGGTAGATTTCAATTCCAGCGGTGTGCACAATATTTGTTTAAATAACATCATTTTATTTAATTAATATATAGAAAACTAACTAAACATTCTCTTTACTAATTTTTCATAAAGAAATAAATCACGAGAATGACAACGTAGACAGTGTTAATAATGCTAATTATTCTAAATGTGATAATACAAACATTAAACTTGTATTTAAAATTAATAGGCTATAAATAATATTAGAATTTTAAATATATAATAAATCAGTTGTGACATTAAAATAGAAAAATTCATATTAAAATGAGAAAATATCAAATCAATGTGTATTTTCCTAGAATATCAAACACAAATAAAAAATAATTAAACCTAATCTTCTTTTATATACTTCGTAACAAAACTAAAAGAACACATAAAGATCAAAAAGCGTTCCAGTTTAGTGTTTTCCAACCATTTCCTGTTTACGATTAATCTGGATATGTACATCTAATTGCCCACTAGCAAGAATCATAAAAAAATACTTTCAATAAAAAATTGTTTAACAATCCTGAGTTATGGTATAAAATAGAATAAAAAACAATTAACTTGTAGTTAATACGAATCCCTTTTTATAAATAAAATAATATATGATGTTCCCCAATAAAATGAATAAAAATAGTTGTCATAATCACACGCTCCACCGATGAAACTAATCAGAAGGAAACAAAGTTTAAAAATTTAAATTATAATAGACCGTAAATTATTATAATTGTTTCATTAGCAAAATATAAATTAACTCAGATTAACAATGGAAAAAAATTCTTAAATGACTGAGTTCAATTACTTTCCTGTAATCCGTACTGGATCCATAAAAACAAATATTAAATGCTTCTATTCTATAAATATACAATTTGAACAATTTAAAAAATGTAAATTAGCTACGAATGTTAAAAAATCTGAAACGTAAAATGCCGTAACGCAGCTATAAGATAAAATTAGAGACGTGCGATCATTAAAATCACCATTTACAGACTGGTTAATTATTTAAGTGTCTAATTTTAGGCGACTGTATTTTCAAATAGAAAATGCAGCATTTTAAACTTTTCCTAGATAAAACAATAACAATAGTAGACTATAATACAGTCGAAGAAATTCAGTTAGGTGTCTGTATATTGGCATTTCATTCTCCTTATGTTATTTATATAAAGTTTTAATAATCTTTATAGTATTTATAGGTAAAAATTACAATTATGATTCTTATTAGACACAAAAAATGCGTTTTTGAGTTACTAAATTGCTTTTCTATAATGTTTAAAAAAAACTCAACACTTATCAGTTTTCGCCTAAGCTTTTTAGTTATCTGTGACTGAAGGTATGAACTTTATACATTTTGTGGAGTATTTATGTTGAAGTTGACAAAAGTTTGGATGTTTTTGCAAGGAAACCTTTTCGGGTAATCACATATACATAGATGGAGTGACAGAGTCATTTTGATTTGAAGAAATACGAAGATTTATTCACCTAAGCTTTTCAGTTATTTGTGACTAAAGGTACATATGAACTTTATACATTTTGTGGAGTATTTATGCTGTAGTTGACAAAAGTCTGGATGTTTTGCAAGGAAACCTTTTCTGGTAATCACATGTAGATGGAGTGACAGAGTCCATTTTGATTTGAAGAAATACGAAGATTTATTAGATTTGACGATAAAAGAATATATGAGATCTGTTGATTCAACAATGTATCATACCAGATACCAATGTAACAACAACTTTTCGTTCAGTATATGTCAAGAAAGCTAGCAAAATACGGCTGGTAAATTGCAAATTTTCTATCTTTGCTCTTGATAATTTGTTTGATGTTGGCCGCCAACCTAAGAAACCTACACATAACAAGTCTGGGATTTGAAATAGTACAAATTTAGTGCGTAAAATTTGTAATTCTGGTGAAAATTTGTCAATTAACAATTTTTGTATAAGTGTTTTCTTGGCAGAGTAACTTTTGGAAAAAAAATGTAAACAACAAACAGTGTCGGCGTCGGTCGGCGTTATAGATCAAATGGTATCCACATACAAATAAAATCAAAGCACTAATATTTCTACAAGATTCAGCAACAAAACTAATGATCCCTTATATGAAAAAAAGTTTGACTAACCCTAACATACCACTTAGCATTGTGAATTGTATGAAAGACGTTCAGTTTGCTAAATAAAATATTTGTTAGCCTTGATCAGGAATGACAGTGTAAAAAACTCGTCGAGTTTATCAATGCCATTTTAATCTCGAAGAAATTAATACTAATACCCTTGTTTATATACATTATAGTTAGACAATGACTGCGCTAAAATTGGAAACATTAATTTGGATGCAAAACGCTAGTAGTTTTGGATACAAACGCAAAATTGACATATTTGGCGCTGCTTTTATTAACATTACAGATTTCTCAGCTACAGATCAGTATATTCGCTTACAGTGATCTATAAAGATACAGTTTCAGAGAGTTAGAAAAGACATACCTTCTTTTTATTACATGTAAAATAACCTTGAAATAAAATTATATCTATGCACGATAACACTTATGTTATGAAATTCGGTCTACATAAACAACTGGTATTCTGAGAAACATAATCATATCCCTAATAGAAGACAATTTCAAAATTGAACGTACAGTTTCTAATTTCTATATATTTTTTTATAGTATTCGAGCGATCAAAACAATAAAATAAACTACCAAATTTACAAAATTTCTATTCAAATTTGATATAAATTAGATTAAAGTTAACTAGTTAATGAGTACACATGCTGATAAAAAAATTATAAAAGATAATTTGGGTAGGCAGGCATGTTTAGCTAAGGATGGTCCTTTTATGTAAATAAACAGAAATATTCTATATCTTTCTGTTTATTGACATAATAAAAAACACATTTGGGATCTAGTAAATTGTAGGCAATGCTGGTATCAATTTTATACCTACCTGCGTTTTTAACTACGCAGTGCACGCCGCTTAATAGAATCACGTTGGGACTTGAGGTTGTTGATAACAACAATCGAATGATAACAATATTTGTTAGAAAGCAGTAAATATATACAGCGTGTATGTGATTAAAAGGTTGTTAATTTAGAAGGTGCAATCAAAGCGTATATACAAGCAAAAATGTTTATAAAACGTTTAAAAAAAGCAGCATTTTAAGTCAACGGATCTGTAGCATTAAACAGTTTGTTGACACCGTTAATAAAACGAAATCAAAAACAACGTTATGATGCTTCATTCCCTGTTCTAAGAACTACACACTTCTTCTTAGAAATTTGCTGACACTAAAAATAAATACAAAATAACGTTATCACATAAGACGTAGTTAATTTAATTTGTTATTCTAGAAGGCACGTGCTTGCCAAGTTAATTCTCGAAGATAACGTATTTAGAAAAAAATGTTGAAATAATGTACTGTTTCGTAAATCAGTCAAATTACTTAAATCAATAAATAACACTGCAAAAATAAGATAAATACGCGAAACAACTATTTTTAGAGTACAATGATAAGATTTTTCACTCTAAACAAGCGTATTGTAAAAATTCAGCTCAAAAATGCATACAAAATAAGTTATTGATCATGTGTAAACAACAAAGAATAAATTGATAACATAAACCAAAATTATGATTACTATAAGCAGCGTTTTTTCTATGTAGTAGAATTGGTAGTAGGTAGTAGCATGCGTTCGGATTGTTACTTTAGTAAAGTAATAACATTAACCAATCGAAAACATTATCCGTGATTCCGATAAGCGGCGAGCGCTGTAATAATAATTCATACCAAAATTTAAATCACTAATTTGGTTCTGAAATCCGAATCTTTGAAGGATTGTCCTGTATTTATTGCTAAAGATACTTCTAAAGTGCTAATAAGCTTGTATATTTATATTTTATGTACCTTTTGAGTAGTATAAAAATTTTGAAAAAAATTAAATAAGCACATCTTTGTTGGCTTCCGGCTTGAAAAGAAAATTTAAAAAAATAAATGAAACAAACCACTCAACCGATTATAATTTTATAGAAACGTTTGTAGGATTTTATTCATTGTATATTTTGGTTATAAACAGAAATTAAAGTGTACGAATTATTTTTGCAAACTCAGAGTTTTAAGAATCAAAGCAAGTTAACTAGTAAAACATTGTTTTGCATGTATGCCGAAACTAATAGCGTGTGTAAGTAGCTTACTTGTGCCACCATCGTTTGCAATCTTTTAATAACCAAAAACGGTTTGAGGCTTTGCATTCAATTATTACCTTGTTTCCACTATCGCCATCTAACATGAATAAAAAATCTGTTTCCATATAAAGTTATCTCATTGTTTAACTATAATGTATATAAACAAGGCTAATACTATACAGATACAAACACACAGTAACTTTAATCATCTTAATTTATCTGAAAATACAGAGCATCAGTTGGGTAATGTTATCACTTTATTAAAGAATGCTACTACATAGAAAATACACCGTTTATAGTAATCATCATTTCGGTTTATGTTATCAATTTTCTTCATAGGTTTGCTTCTATACATAAGCAATAATCAATTTTGCATGAATTTTTGGTTGAATTTTCACAATACGCCTGTTTAATGTTAAAAATTTGGTCATTATACCATTGATTATACCCTGAAAATAGTTGTTTTGCTAAATTAGTTTTTTTTGCAGTGTTATTTATTTATTTATTTAAGCATTTTGAAGGCATGTGGTTTCTTAGATTAACTACTTCATTTAACTACGTCTAAGTGATAACATTATTTTGTATTTATTTTTATTTTTTGAGTCAGCAAATTACTGAGAAACAATGTGTAGTTCTTAGAACAGTGAATTCAACATCATAACGTTATTTATGATTTCTTTTTATTAACGATGTCAATTCACTATTTAATGCTACAGATCCGTAATATTCGATTTATTATTGATGCTATGATTTGACCATCTAAATTAACAACATTTTAATTCGATACACGGGTATGTGTTTACTGCTTTCTAACCAATAAACATTTCTTTGTATTTTTTTCTAAATTACGGATATTGCTATCATTCGATTACTGTTATCGAAAACCCCAAGCCCCAGCGTGATTCTATTAAACGGCGTACACTGTACTATCGACTAGTCAAAAGGCCAATCCATTTAAAGCGGTTTAAAGGGCACTTTATTAGTACGTCTCCTATTTCTTAGGTAGTGTATCCATTTTATATTTTTTAAAGCCAAAATTTGAGTCGACTGTTTAATACAAAACCTCTTCCGTTTCAACCACGTATACTTCTAAGTAATCTTGTAAGATGCCAAAAGAAAAAAATCAAAGTAAAATACAAGCTCTAATTACGACATTGTCGAAAACCGGTCTGAAATTTAACTACGATGCGGTCTAAGCCAAAAGTCGCTTATAATCACGGTCTGAAACGTTGAGAATTTGCTGAATCATTTTACGCAGCTTTTATTAGTGCTCACATATCGTCAGTAAAATTAAAAATTGCAGTATTCTGTAAGTTTTTAGGAAAGTAAGTATACCAAACTGAATATTCCTGACAAATCTTGAATAAGAAAACATTACGTTTCGTAACTATTTAGCAAAACTCTGGAAAAACAAAGACAAACGGTGACAAACCATAAAATTTAAGCGTCACTAAATAAAACAACCGTCGTAGAACACAGATGCGTGACAAACATGGTTTATGGAATTTTAGGGGTTGATGAAGAAAAACAAAAAATCGTATTTGTTCAATACCATAGTACAATTGCTGTCCTTTTCAATAAAAGTTTGTGTATTTTGGGGTACAATATATATTTTTCATTAGGATGTACCGATGCTGCGCTGTTTCGTGTAAGCCAATACAAGAACTAAAGTGTTGTTTCTGAAAATGATACATATTACATCTTTAGCACATGGTTTATAGTAAGTTGCAAAAACAGTTCGATTTACTTATACTAACGTAAACAACTTGTAAAAATGTTAAAGATGAATTTCTGAAAGCTCCAAGTCGTCTACAATTGTTTGCAGAAATTTCGGAAAATTTACCACTCTCGCATACACCGATTATTACTCGGTGGAGAACTTGGATAGAAAGCTACAATTTGTTATGCAAACAAATTTTAAATTATATAGATAGTTGTCGATAAATTGGACCCCAAAGAAGCACAAAGCTTAAAGGAACCTCAAATTATTTTAGAAAAAAGAAGAAAAAGAATTAAGAGATAATTTCATATTTATCCAAGCAAATTCGTCATGTGGCGGCAGTTACAATAATCAAACTTAAAAAAAAATAAATTCCTTTAGAACAAATCATTTCAATAACAGAAGTAGTACTTTGTTTAAGTGAACTAAAGAAAGGAAAAAATAAACAATAAATAAAAAGAAGTATTCACCTACTCATAAAATCTCTAAATATCTTTCAAGTTTATTAAAACCTTTAACAGAGAAGATTGAATAATTTCTACTCAATTCGGAAAATTTTGTTCAGAAACTGCATAATTTTTGTTTGCAACCGACTGACATTCTGGTTAGTTTTGATGTAAAGTGTTTGTTTATCAACGTGCCGGTACCTGATTCACTTAACACCATTAGATCTTTATTCAACAAGAACAAAATTTGAAGCGACATCGTACCTATTACAGAAAAATGTTTTTGAGAAAAGTTCTATTCACAAACATCAGGAATCGCCATGGGTTCTTCGCTTTCACCGGTTGTTGCTAATGTATTTATGGAAGATTTTGAGAAAAAAGCTTTATCCACATTTTATCTAAAACCCAAGTGCTGGTACAGATACGTTCATGACACCTTGTCGTTTGGCAGCATGGTCCTTCTACGCTTAACGAGTATCTATGTTTAAACTCAATTCATCAGATATTCGTTTTACTATGGAATTAGAAAAGAACTCCTCTTTACCATTTTTGGACGTTTTAGTTATGAAATGAAGATGATTATCAAATTCAGTTTATCGAAAACCGAGGGGTAGACCACTGGTGAAGTTTAGTGTACACCCGTGATGAAGTACATAAAGTCTTTATATGAAGTAGGTGAAGTACTAATGAAGTACATGAATTAGCAGTGAAATACATGAAGTATAAGTGAAGTACGTGAAGTGTAAGTGAAGTACGTGAAGTATAAGTGAAGTATACGAGGTATAAGTGAAGTCTATGAAGTATAAGTGAAGTACGTGCAATATATGCGAAACACATAACGTTTGTATGAACATATTGTATCAATTGATCTTTAGGGAAAACATGCAAAATACATTTAAACGAAATACAATAAATCTTAGTACTACATTCTCAAAAAAAAGCTAAGCATATTCATTTTAATGTTTAATTATGAATTTTCATAATAACGAATCACATATTTCTTGAGGATTTTACCAAAGCTTAAAAAACAGGTTGACTCAATCCTTACAGTTTTTTAATTTCTCTAAATGCAAGATGATCGAAATAAATAACTACTAAATCTGCAAATTTAAAATGTTTTGTAAAGACGTATATAGGTTTGCCTACTAAGAAATATTAATGCTTTTAACAAAAAAACAAATTATCTAGCATGAGAAATGCAGTCATTGCACTTGTTATTGGGGTACAATGAGTAATTAGGTCTTGATTTTAAATAAAGTTTATAAACAAATGCCGACTCTGAGACACTTGTTATTGCTTATTAGGATTAGATAAATAAAAAATTCGGATTCATTTACATGATTCTTTTTTCTTTCGGTTTCCATTTAAAAACTTGGACCTTGATTTTCCGGAAAACTGCACGATATAATTATTCATTATGATTCTCATGAAAAAAATTTACAAGAACCATATTCAAGATTTTTCGAAACTTAATTTAAAAGTTATAAAAATTTAAGAACTGGTCGCGACGAATAACTTATCTGCTTTCGTTTTAAACAGTCAAATTGCATTGGTTAGGAACAAAACAAATGATTACAAATAATTGTTGTTGTTATGTTTAGTTTGTAATAGTTTATCTGTAATAATGGACGGTTTTAGTAGAATTGAATATGCTGATATGCATTTAGTATTTAGAAAAACTGAAAATATTGTAGAAAGGCGCAGAAAATTTACAGGAAAAGATTTTCAGATAGGTGTCCCCACCACAGTAAGTTTTTATCAGTGCATAATCGTTTAGTTGAAACTGGCGCTATTGAACCACATCGTGAAGGCAACAATACTACAACACCAGTCTTTGAGAAAGAAATTTTAGATCGTGTAGATGATATTCCATTTAATAGGTAGTGAACAATTCACTATTAAGGCCGATTCTCATTAGAGCATCACTAAGCAGCGCGTCGCAGCAAACTGCTGTTCATAATTGTTAGCGGGTTATTTAGTGCAACCGTTCTCACTCTGGTTCTCACTAAGACAGCGCAGCGCAGCGCTTCGCGTCACCTCAGAAGGCAGCAAAACTCGAATTGTCGGGTGAGCATTCTTTCGCTGCTTGCTGTTTATCAATACGCAACTAAATGCTTATGACTTGATTCCCTACAAAATTCTGCTGCTTGCCACAGTTTGCTGCGTCGCGCAGCGCTGCGACGCGCTGCTTAGTGATGCTCTAATGAGAATCGGCCTTTAATAAAAACTACCCCAACAACATAAACAAGGCTTAAATAAAATTATGAGGCGAGCTATGTAGATGTGTTTTGAAATCTGTATTTTTAAAAAGCAATAAAAGTAACAACAATATTCTAATTTTTTTTTAATTTGATTGTGTTAAAGTTTGATTGTTTATTTCTTTATTTTATGACAATACTAATAACATTTTGACAATTTACGTGTATTTATTAAATTCCTTAAAACTTCATAGATGAAATATTATGAATTATTGAAGAAGTACCTGAAGTACTATGAATTATTAGTGAAGTACAAGAAGTACAATGAATTATAAGTGAAGAATATGAAGTACTATGCATTATTGGTGAAGTACATGAAGTTCCATGAATTATTAGTGAAGTACACGAAGTACTATGAATTAATAGTGAAGTAGATGAAGTATTACGAATTAAGATGAAGTATGAAGTATGGTGTACATGATTCCTTCCTGCGGTTAACCCCTCGTCGAAAACCTACCCATACAGTTAGATATTTAAATGGATTGTCTCATCCATCTCATAAATTATCAGTAGTGAATTCTTTAGTGTACAGCCAAACCCAAAATCTTCAAAAAGAACTAAATCATCTAACCAAGGTATTAATCGCAAACAATTACAATAGAAAAAGTATTAAACAATATATTACAAAAATCTGCAAAATCTAGAGTAACAGCAGAATCTATGTCTTAATCAGTGTCTATCGCTTATCTAAACAACATGGTTACTCGGTTTTCTACTCTTCCTAAATTGAGTCAACACTTAAATCCTGTAAAGGACGTTATTCCTTTTTAATCTGGCGGTGTTTATAGTATTCCTTGCTCTTGTGGATAGAAGCGTGAGAATGCGTATTAAGGATCATCAAAGATGTAGTCCTCTTAAACAATCTTCGAAGTCAGCGGTGGCGAAACACGTGCTAGAAACGGGTCATTAAATTATGTTTGAAAACACTAAAATTTTGGCGAATGTTTCTAATTACTATCAGCAAAAAATTAAGGAATCCATTGAAATAATTACAAATCCTTTTGATATTAACTGAGATTCTAGTTTACCTTTACCGGAGATTTAGAAACCAGTTTTTATTTATCGGCGGCCGATCTATAAAAGGAGACTTCACACCGCAATCAATCAGTTTGCTCCGTGTTATGAAGATGTCCACTGCGACGTGCGACGAAAGCTCAGCTTGTATAATAACAATAACTCGATAATTATTCAGAATGGAAAATTGTATAGGTAACGAATGCAACCCGAGGAAACCTCAATTTTACTAAAAGCTAAATTACAAAAATCGTACAAGTAATTTTATGACCCATTTTTTGTCCCAGTCCATTATTTATGTGACTGAAAATATACATTAACGCAGTATTTTATTTAAATGTATTTTCGATAAGAGAAGCACTCTTAATACTTATTCTATATTATCTGAATAGTTCACAAAAAAGTATTGCCATTTTTAATTAGTTTATAGAATTAATTCTTGTGTCTTTTAAAATATTAAAACAGTTCTAACAAATGCTGAGCGTACTTGTACAACTTACAATCAATCCATACGTGAGTTAAACATTCCACAAAGTTGTTTGAAATACATACCTACTACACGTAGTACTCCAATTAATTACAAGTATACAAGAATTTAATAGTAACTATCAACAAATTAAAAATGGATTTCTAAACAAGTAGATATTTCCTGTGATTAAATTACCTCAAACGTAATCTCTTACTAACGGTCGGTTTCTTTGAATTTTAAAGTCACTAACCTGAAATTTTCATTTTTCAAATTACAAACTCTTAACAATTGAGCACAAATTAGATATTAAAATAAAAGCTCAGTATTGTCGACGTATTTTAAAGTGCCTTTGGTAAATTGAAAAATTTTATATAAAATAAACCATTTAAAGTCTTCCTTCAAAATCAGTTTAAATATTTATGCAAAAACGAATTATAATTAATAAATTATTTTACGCTCAATATGATGATAATAAGTACAACAATATCGTAATGACGTAACATACTAATACAATTGAAAGTAACAACTCAAAAATTTCCCAAATAATTTTACTTTTACCTAAAAACAGTTATTAATTTACACCTGTGCTCGTAAATACGGAGAAGACGGATGCAAAAGAAAAACGTAGCAAGAGGCAGTAAAAACAAATAACTGTAAGATTTACACAAAACTACTGTATAATATACTAGCAAACCAATAAACCATTTAGATCAATACAGATTAAATCAAATAATAAAGTTCTGTGTGTATCAGTCAATATTAAAAATGCTTTTTAATATAACCCAAAAATGTATGTTTATTTACTTAATAAGTACCACATGACAAACGATATTCCTTCTGAAATACTACCAGAATTCATAATGTTTAAAAAACAAGAGAAAAAGCAACAAAAAATACATTGTTTAGAGTCCAGTGGTTCCCAAAGTAGTTTCTACGAACCCCCAATGGTCCCCGGAATCATTCATAAGGTCCGTGGAAAATTAAAATTTATTTGGGGGTCTTGAACAATGTCAAGGAGTCCGCGCGCAGTTTAATATAAAATATAAAAATTGTGACACATTTTTTTTATTAATTATTAATATGGCATATTTTTAATTTTTTAATTTTTATTAATGTATGTTCATTTATAGTTTATTAACATGGAAGTTAAAATAAATAACAATAAATGAATTATTTGCAATTTTTACGTTCTAAGTAAAATATAAATATAGACAGGTGCATAAAAAACAGGTAATAACAGCCATCGCGGTGAGTCAGGTCTATCTATACAGGTTTATACAGGAACGCAATAGATCCGATACCTGCACTAACTAGTCTATAATAGAAACTATAAAAGAGTTGTGCATCTAATCAATAATTTGGTTCTGTGTTATGCCTGATGTGAAGTGCATACAACAAATTCTCCTAGTCTTAGACAAAAAGAAGTGTAATTTTTTGTTATGTTACGCAGATAGGGTACTTTCGCTACGTAAGTATATTTGAATAAAATTAATATCATCTTTTTAATTTAAATTTATTTAAGCAAAGTTACGCTCTTGTTTAAGTTGATTATATACCACAGTTATCAGTACAGTAATCCCTTAACATTCATTAAGGATTTCTTTTTTATTAAAAACTTAAGAAGGGATTGTAAGTTATTTTAACACAGATGTGTTTCTAAAGAATATATTATTAATGATTCTGTAAAAGAAGTTAGACATATTGGGTTTTATAATTGAATATAATGCAAGTTATAGCTTACTATTTTATATTTTGCTTTAATTTGTTTACTTCCGCGAATGTTTGGAATTACTGTGTTATTATATTCTGTCGTTAATTAATTTTTGAATTATTTCTTTTTCTTGATAAATTAATTGGTACACAATGAGTACCTACAAAATATGTGACATTACTTGAAATTTTATTTTTACATCTCAAATATTTAATTCAAGAGTGTTACATTGCAGCATTCTATTTAAAAAAATTATAATTAACAGTGGTTTGTTGTAAATAAAAGATATATTGATTGATAACAGTATGAGTGAGCCAAAGAAGAAATGCAGACAATACAGTGTTGAATATATGAAATATGGCTTTATTCCGGCACCAGAAAAAATTTCTTAACCTATGTGTCTTCTATGTAATAAAACGATGTCAAACGGTTCAATAAAACCTTCTAAGCTTAAAGAACGTTTGATAAAAATCTATAGTAACAAAAAAGACAAAGATTTAACGTTCATTCAAACAATCCAAAAAAAATATTTGAAAACACCGACTTTGCAAGAACTTATAGGGACAACATCTAAGAAATATGGCGATGGACTAATTGCTTCTAATATTTCTGTAATGATTGCGAAGTCCGGAAAGCCGCACACTATTGGTGAAGAACTTACACTACCAGCTGTAAGTGAGGTAATACGCACCGTGTTGCACAAACCAGTTTTCGATATTATAAAAATAAATCCACTGAATAATAATATTGTACTGAAGGATGGGGTTGCGACAGCGGTGGATAAGGCGCGCACGCCTGTGATTAAGTACGCAAGCGATGGAAACCAATATAACCCCGAGCCGGACGTATAAGAGTAGAGTTAAGATTCGACGTTTAACTCAAACGAAAGAACGACGGCGAAGTTATTTTTAAGTTAATAGTTTTTATGTTAGTACTATTGATTATATACGGTTGTTATACTTATTGCTTTTTTATTAATAAATATTCAATCCTACAAAATTGAGGGCTCGTCCTGGATTGAAAGGAGTCAATAACGATGGAGAAAACAATAAGTAACTTTAAACTAGAAGAACTTAAAGAGAAATTACGACGAAGAGGATTGAATACGACAGGACCGAAGACTGAATTGTTCAATCGCATGATGGCAAACGATCCTTCAGGATCATGGATGTATGAAACCGACGACGACGAAATTAACGATGATAACGATGTGCGCGATGTGCAAAAAGACGTAGTGACAAGTGTTTCAGCTTCAGCGATGACTTCTTACGATGTACGAGAACTGGAATTGATACGAAGAGAAAAAGAACTTGCCGAGCGAGAATTAAAGATGGTGCAACGGGAAATTGAACAGCTACGATTGAGGATGCCAACCAACGAAGAACGGGAAGCAGCAACGACGACCTCAAAAGCAAATATTAGTGCTATAGCAGATGTTCTAAATTATTTCGAAGGTAACGGCGAAGATTACGACAATTGGGAGAAGCAGGTAAAACTTCTTAAAAATACTTATAAATTAAACGACGGATTAACTCGAATTTTGATTGGAATGCGACTTAAAGGAAAAGCACGAGAATGGTTTAACTCAAGATCGGAATATCTTGAAATGTCAATCGCAGATTTATTTGTCGAAATGCGGTCAATGTTCGATCATAGACCTAGCAAATTGGTGCTGCGAAGAAAATTTGAAACGCGAATGTGGAAAAGGGAAGAATCGTTTAGCGAATACGTAAATGATAAGATTATACTTGCAAATCGAGTGAAAATCGATGAAGATGAATTAATCAGCTTAATTATTGACGGAATACCGGACGTAATACTAAGAGATCAAGCGCGAATTCAACAATACAAGACTACAAAGACGTTGTTGGAAGGATTTTCAGAAATTTCTTTAAGATCAAGAACAACACAAAATACTACTGAAGTAATGGATTCGAAACACGGCGGCGATCAAAGCAAAAAGAAAAATGCACGTGTGTCGAAGCGATGTTTTAATTGCGGTGAATGGGACCATTTAAGTGCGGTTTGCCCTATGAAAGCACGAGGTGTAAAATGTTACGAATGTGGATTTTACGGACATGTGGCAGCAAAGTGTGCTAAACGACTTGAAAACGCGAGAAAAAACAATAGTTGTGCTATTTCTCAGTGCGGTAAAAATAAATATTTTAAAGACATTTTTGTCAGCGATCATAAAATATCAACGCTTATAGATACGGGCAGTGATTTAACCTTGATGACAGAAAAGAAACACATGGAAATAGGAGCACCGATTTTAACAAAACGGCACGTACAATTTCAAGGAATAGGTTCTAACGAAATAAAAACGATTGGGTCGTTTCAAATGAACGCAATAATAGATGAAGAATTATACCAATTAGAAGTTCACGTAGTTTCGAATAATGTTATGAAACACGATATGTTACTAGGAACAGATTATTTGGACCAAGTTGAAATGCGCATTAAACAGGGTCGAGTCTACATAAGCAAACCATCAATCACTGAAAATGTCGAAAACAAAGCGGAACAAAAAATTTTTAATATCGAGTATACGTACGATGTCAACGAAGTTAATATTTCAGACATAGTCGACTCAAGTTACAAAAACACCATAAATAAACTCGTAACTAATTATATTCCCAACAAGAAACACGAAGCGAACATTAAAATGAAGATTATTTTGAAAGATGATGAACCAATTTATCAAAGAGCGAGACGGTTACCTCAAGCCGAAAAATCAATTGTTAATCAACACATCGATACGTGGTTACGCGATGGGATAATACAACCTTCATTATCTGATTACGCAAGCCCAGTAGTACTTACGAAGAAAAAGGATGGATCTACGAGATTATGTGTCGATTACCGGCAGTTAAACAAGAAGATTATAAAAAATAGATATCCGTTACCGTTGATCGAAGATCAATTAGATAAGTTGCAGAAAGCGCGAATATTTAGTACGGTTGATCTAAAAAATGGATTTTTTCATGTTCAAGTAGAGGAAGAAAGTCGAAAGTTTACTGCGTTTATAGTACCCGATGGACAATATGAATTTTTAAAAATGCCATTCGGTTTGTGCAACTCTCCGGCAGTTTTTCAGAAATTTATAAATACGGTGTTTAAGCAGTTAATCGATAATGGGATTGTTTTGACGTACATGGATGATTTAATTATACCGTCAGCAGATTACGATAGTGGCTTACAAAATGTGAAAACTGTTTTAAACGTCGCGAGTGAATTTGGTTTAGAAATAAATTGGAAGAAGTGTCAGTTTTTAGAATCGAAAGTTGAGTTTTTAGGGCACTTAATTGAAAACGGATGCGTACGGCCTTCTACACATAAAACAGACGCGGTCATGAAATTTCCCGAACCAAAGTGTATAAAACAAGTGCAAAGTTTCCTTGGATTAACGGGTTACTTTAGGAAGTTTATACGCAATTATTCCCTGATAGCACGACCGTTAACTAATTTGTTGAAAAATGATGTTAAGTTTCAATTCAACGAAGAACAGAGACAAGCATTTGTGAAACTTAAGACAATATTAAGTGATAGTCCAGTGTTAAAGTTGTATCGCGTAAATGCAGAGACTGAATTACATACCGACGCAAGCATGTACGGATTTGCTGCTATACTTTTCCAAAGATGCGAAGAAGATAATGCTTTTCATCCGGTATTTTATGCAAGTGGTAAGACGACCGCGGCCGAAGAAAAATACATTAGTTATGAACTCGAGGTTCTAGCTATAATTCGATCATTAAAAAAGTGGCGTGTTTATTTGATCGGTATTCCTTTTAAAATCGTAACGGACTGTAAAGCATTTACTTTAACGATGAGTAAAAAAGAATTATGCGTGCGAGTTGCAAGATGGGCTTTATTTTTAGAAGAGTTTGATTATACAATTGAACATCGACCGGGAAAAAGTATGCTTCATGTAGATTCGCTTAGTCGGAATCCTACGCGTTCTTGTTTTCTAATTAATGAATGTGATTCAAGTTTAATGGCGCGAGTTAAAAAAGCACAACGCGACGATAAACAATTGACAAACATTTTCGAGTTAGCTAAAGAATCGAATAGTGGTTACATTATGCGTAATGAACTTTTATTTAAGGAAATCGATGGTGAATTGTGTTTGATTGTACCTCGATTAATGCAATCAGAAATTATAAGGTCGATACATGAAAAGGGACATTTTTCAGGAAATAAAATTGAGACGCTAATAAAACGCGAATATTGGTTTCCCAATATGCAAAAAAGAATCGATAAAGTGGTCCGTAATTGTATTTCATGCACCTTAGCGGAGAGAAAACAAGGAAGACAAGAAGGGTTTTTGTACCCACTTGATAAAGGCGACGTGCCTTTAGCGGTGTATCATATCGATCATTTAGGACCTTTACCATCGACGCGAAAACGTTATAGACATATATTTGTGGTCGTAGATGGATTTTCGAAATTCGTTTGGTTGTATGCGACGCGTTCGACGGGTACAGCGGAAGTTTTAACGAGATTGCAAAAGCAATCGGCAATTTTTGGTAATCCACGTAAAATTGTTTCAGATCGTGGAACAGCGTTTACATCTAACGATTTCGCTGATTATTGTAAAACGGAAAAAATCGAACACAACTTAATCACTGTGGGAGTACCGAGGGCTAACGGGCAAGTTGAGCGTGTTAATCGAACCATCATCCCGTTATTAACGAAATTGTCAGCACCAAACCCCAACGAATGGTTTAAATACTTGGACACGGCGCAAAAGTATTTAAATGCCATACCGCATCGAAGTATTGGTACAACACCGTTCAAACTTTTATTTGGAACACATATTAGGATGAACAGTGATCTTACAATCCGTGAAATGGTTGAAAGAGAATGGGTTGACATGTTTCAAGAAGACCGCGACGAATTACGAACGCGAGCTAAAGAACAGATAGTGAAAATACAAGAGGAAAATAGAAAATGTTTTAACAAACACCGTAAGCCTGGACAAACTTACAACGAAGGTGATTTAGTGGCGATAAAAAGAACACAGCTCGGACCAGGTTTGAAGTTTGCATCGAAATATTTGGGACCGTATCGAGTTACCACGTTATTACGCAACGATCGTTACATTGTTGTAAAACTAGGTGATCATGAAGGTCCACAGGAGACATCAACTTCGGTTGATTACATGAAGCCGTGGATCGACAACTTCGATGTAGACGATATTTCTTCCGAAGAAGATGAAAATGATTCGTTTGAGGACAAACAAAACTTGCAGGACGGCCGAGTGAAGGATGGGGTTGCGACAGCGGTGGATAAGGCGCGCACGCCTGTGATTAAGTACGCAAGCGATGGAAACCAATATAACCCCGAGCCGGACGTATAAGAGTAGAGTTAAGATTCGACGTTTAACTCAAACGAAAGAACGACGGCGAAGTTATTTTTAAGTTAATAGTTTTTATGTTAGTACTATTGATTATATACGGTTGTTATACTTATTGCTTTTTTATTAATAAATATTCAATCCTACAGTACGAAGAAGGATCGAATGACTCAATGCGTAAAACTCTTTATGTGACTACTTAAAAACATCTGAATGCTCTATACGGCTTGACGAGTCAATATTACCAGGAAACAAAGCTTTACTTTTAGCTTATGTGAGATTTGTAAAAGAAGAAAAAAATTTCCAAGAATTGTATTTGTATTTAATATTTGGAAACTTATACAAAAAGTGAAACGTTATTTACTGAATTAAAAAGATTTTTCGATGTAAAAACTGTATCCTCGACTAATAGCATCTCCGTTGCAACTGACGGTGCTCCGGGAATGGTTGGACGACACCGAGGCTTTCTGGCATTCTTAAAACACGCTATACCAAATGCATTATCGGTACATTGCGTCATTCGTCGACATCATTTGGTCGCAAAAAACCTTAGTAAACGTTTGCATAAATCACTACAGTGTCATTAGAGTAATTAATAAATTCAATAAAGTTGGCTTAAATGCGAGATAATTTGCTCAACTTTGTTTGAAAAATGATGATGACTATAATCGTTTACTAATTAACACAGAAGTACGTTGGTTATCTAAAAATGCATGCTTAGATCCCTTCTATTTGCTCTTTAATTCAGTGTTGGAATGCCTAGAGAGTAAAAACGATGATTTGCGGCACAATTTAATTATCTCAAAAAATGCATGGCTTATATGACTTATTTATTTGCCAGATTTAACGAGACCAATTTGTAACTACCAGGTGACACATTAAATTTAATCAGAGCTTAAAAGACTAATATCTGCGTTTGTTGAAAAACTTTTGCTGTATAAACAAAACTTGGAAGGAGAAGAATGTTTTCAGTTTCCATATCTTTCAAAATTGCAAAATAGAGATGAATTCCAATTCTATATCCAGTATTATGGGTTATTGTACAGAAGCTGTTGATTGTTTTGCCGTCTTTCTATTTGGTAGAACGTGGATTTAGTGCCGTTAAAAGCTTTATAAAAAAGAAACCTACTAGAAATTAGTACTCGTAGGGAGTTGCAGTTGCTATTCACAAACATTGAGCCGGACATAAATACACAATACAATACAACATCCCATCAGGTTCATAAAGTCATTAAAATTGTTTTTGTATTTTAAAACAAAAGTTATAATTTCAATAGATATTTCTTCAACAAAATGTTTTATTTATATTTTATTTTTACGTCACCATTTGCCATTCAAAACATCAAAGTTAAATTTGAAATTTTTCTATATTGTATTTATGTAGTTTTTTCACGCGTTATCAAGTATACACATTCGAACCTTTCTACGGGACTACTCTGTAAGAACAGTATTTTGTGTTGTAAATGTAATTATGAATATAGGTTTGTTTATTAATTTTATTATTACACCCACGTACAGGCTTGGTATACTAGACACGCTGTCCCTTCACTTCAGTTCGAAGTTATGAAGTAACATATGCTAGCAGTTGGGTAATTGTTTATATCGTTTATATTGTGGTGGTGAGCTATAACAAGAGCAGGGTACGTTTTCCAAGACCATAAACGGCCATAAAATACTTTTGCTAAAAAAAGTTTGCAAGCTTATAAAAGCTTGAAAACCAAGCTAAGCATGTATCCACAAACATCAGGCCAAGTCAAGCTTTTACCCAGTCCAAGCCATGGTTTTACGTTTCAAGCCAAGTTATTGGCTTGGTGATTCTCTACTTTTATCTAGAGACACTGGAATCTTAAATTGAAACGCTTATACTTTTAAAAAAGCTAAACATAGAATTAGTAAACTGCGCTAGCCTAACTCCAACATATATAAGAGAGACAATAGTACACGGTTACAATACTAAAGAAAGAACGTCCCAATAAAATAGGAATATTTGTCACGTCAAAATACTGTAAAACAATTTGTTCCTATCACAATTCTGCAACTATAAGTCAACATGTTTCTAATTTATGCGGCAACTGCGTACAGAAAAGATGAAGTCAACAAAATTTTGTTACGTGCTCTAAATTTAAACTGTGCTGCCCTGTATATTTTTGGTTAACTTGAAATTAGGCTTTAATTCTCGACGACCCTATAACTAGTTTCGTATTTATGTTCTATGTCATTACAATATTCTCACGAATTTTGCTTACTATAACCTCTATACATTTTAAACGATTTGTTCGATATCAATAGTTCTATCTATTTCTTATTCTGTTATTAATTTAAGTTAATTAAATCGAGTTTGTTACAGGCTTCAAACCTTCTGTTCTTATCCAACAAAAGCTATTCCATGAAAAGAGATCTGGCGCCCCCTAAAGAAAATTTATCACTCGAACCACCCCTCTCACCGAACTGGCCGTGCAAGGTTCGTAACTGCTAAAGGCTTGTAGGATTATATTTAAAAACTCCAGCATGATTTAACCATAACTTGAAGTATTATTAATGCAATAATAACGCCAAAATAGTCCAAAAAAACTGTAGAGACGTGACCAGAAGATTCGGATGCGAGAGCAATGAGAAGCAACATCAAGTTCTGGAAATCTCATAGCGGAAATACAAAAATACAATACAGATAAAACAATACAAACTAAATTACGTACTTATAAAACATGTATTAGATCGGTTCTTACATATACAGCAGAGACATAACATAGAGAGGATTTCTAATCAGCAACTACGCTACTAGACAAAATACAAAAAAAACAAGGAGAAAATGCGTGACAGAAAGATATAGTCAGATAGATCAGAAAAAGGCGCACTGAAATAAACACAAACAAATTACTGAAGACAAAATAGTAAAGACGGCACGAATTGGAAGCAGACAACCAAAACTTTAACAAAACAACCGGCAATCAACATCTCAAGATAACGGTCAACAGCAAAAAAATATAGAAAGAAACAAACCTTCACCAATAACCAAACAAAGTATTGATTATTCTTGATTGTAAAAAAGAATAAATTTTTATGTAAACAATCATTTTTGTATTAAGTAACTGGTTGTTTCCATATACCCTGCTCTCTTTCTATATGCACGAAGTTGATGAAACTAAAACAAACCTGTAAATACCAAACGCAAAAGTAACAGTTATCAGATTCTGCTTAAAAATGTAGTATTAAATTATTCGTCTACCAGTTTGGAAATCACTGGCCCAGACCTTGAGATTATAACTTATGTGTTATCCAGCTTGTAAGTTGCACTGGTACTGGTACATAAGAATAATCGTAGTAACATTTGTTTACGCTTTATCGAGAGCTTTCTCGTCATTGTAAAACAAAATACTAATTCTCATTTTACACTACAAAGTTTCATCGTAGACATAGTAAACGTTGTCGCAGTTATTTTCATACGTAGTTAAACCAAAAAAATGTTACGATTATTCTGTGACAACATTTAGAATTAATCTTAAAATGTTTTTCAATATAAGTATAGTGTGTAAAAGCTGTAAAATTATATGTAGTTTGTAGTGATCGCTATTTTCAGTCCTATATTAAATACAAGATAATTTACTCTTACATTTGATGATTAATTAATTGGCTAGAATCATTTTTGATCAACCTAACAGATTAATCCTTTTTACATAAAAATTATTTATACGTACAAGTATATTCTTGTAAATACAAGTTAAAAAAAAACTTTAAATATTGATTTTTCATTTGCTTTTAACTATGATCCATGTGTTCCAGACATTGCGATTCTGTGTCACCATCTAAAAATTTAAATAAAAATATACGCTTTGCCAAATTATGACACAATGTGACTTATTTCACTTGCAGATGCTAATAGCAATAACTTTTACATTTAAAAATAAAGTAAACATTTTAAAAGCCCAAAGTTTATTTTAAGCGGAACAAATTATAAAAAAGTCTTGTGCAAGAGCTGCTTTATTTTAAACATTTATACCTCATTTACAATTGCATTACAAACTGTATAATTAAATGATCATAGCTTATGGTAAGGTATAATTTAAATATTTTCTTCCTCGAGTTAAAAGCAGATATTTTAATAAAGAAAACAACTTCTAAAAATGTTTCAAAACAAAATGAACGTAAATATTTACTTTGGAGAAAATAGAAAATTTGCGATTTTTCAATCAAAAGCTGGATATATTTGCAGACTAATACTTCGAAAAACCTTTCAACGATTTCACGATTCTTTAAAAAGTTTAATCAGAAACTTCGGCAGTTAAAAGAAACAATACAGCAATATTGAATTGTCGTTTTCAAAGCATTTTTCATTCTATCGAATCAACAGTAAATACAATTTAATGTAATAAAAGAAGTTAGTTAGTCCTAATATATTTCGTGATGAAAACTCATATTTGGTAGCGAAGAATGTTCTGCGAAAATATAGATAGCGTTACTCTTTAAAGCTAGTCCAGATTGTATATAGTGTTTATCAAAAATGTTTCCACACAGTTCCGAAACAGGTGGTGTACAGTTTCTATACTTTTCAGATTTGTTTATAGCTTTGTATAGAAACCGTATCGTAACTGCTGCGCAACATAACAATATTGTTTTCTGTTTGCCATTGAAATAGAAAACATATACAAGTTGCGACTAGTCTTTAGGTCGTAGATACATAATACACGATATTTGGTGGACTATGTTTCCTACGTTTATACCTGTTTTGTGAACTTGATATGTGTACTTAAGAGAATGAATTCACAAAATTTAGCACAGAAATATAAAGTTTTTTTTTGAGATTTCCTAAAGTCACAATTCCACCGAGAGTATAAAAAACTGTATGAAGTGCGATAAAGTGGTAGTTCACCAAAAAAATGCAACTGGTTTGAATACTAGTCGCTTTTATTTCTCTTACAAGGTATTGACTCAAGGAGTCGCCGAAGTACTGACAAAGAAATCACGAACGAGGTAAGTAAAAAACAAAATTATTAGTTAGTTATTTTTTGTAAATTTATTTACTTATACAGCGCGCGCCGCTTAATAGAATCAGGTTGGGCCTTGAGGTTTTTGATAACAATAACTAAATGTAACAATATCAACAATAACGTTATCAATGTAACGTCACGTAGATCAGTAAAGATATTTGAATAAATAAATAACACTGCAAAAATAAAGCTAAATATGCCTAACAACTCTTTTTAGGATACAATAGTAAAATGCGAGGGGTCTATCACACAAAAAAAAATGTACACCTATTGCCGTATTCGGCAATAAAATGTACCTATTTCCTATTGCTGATATTACTGCAGTAATTTCCTAACTATTGCCGAAATTTCCTCAAAATTGCTGTTATTGCCTAATTATTACCGTTATTGCTGTAAATTTTCGTATTCTTCAAGATATTGCTCTCATTGCCCAAACTTTAAAATGGGAGAGATTTACACGGATTTACAAGAATCCAATGACAACTTAATTTTTGACTTACATAAGAAACTTTTGGGTGCCTTATCTATAAAAAAAACTGCAAAATTTTGTTTTAGTAATAATATGAAGATTAAAACCAAATGTAGGTTTCTGACTTAAAATTACATACATATAGGTACATTCCGAGGTACATTCTCATTTGTTACTCGGTTGGCCGGTTTATAGAACGTCAATTAAAAAGTTAATTGCATGATAACGTTTTAACATCGCATTGGCTGGATTTGGTTATGGTGTCCCTCATTAAAATTTATTTTCTATAAAATATTAGCTTAAGCTTCTATAAACTGGCCGACTGGCCCTATTTATGTACCTATACATATTGCATTTGCCAATACTATATGATCTACAATTACTACAACAGACTCTTCGCGTAAAGGAAATGCTTTTGAACATTTGACACTAAACACAAAAACATTTCCATCGCGTAAGTAAGTAACATCTCAACTTTACTTTCCTCTGTCGCGGTGAAACACCCTTAATGTACTTTTATTTTACTTGCTAACGTCCACAACCAACCCTAACTGGAAATTTTATTAATCGTCCATCAGCTCTTTACAATTTATAATTTGTTATGAAAAAGTAGTTTACTTTGTCATAGTAGTTAGTACTTACCCATGTTTGCACAAGATTGTTAAGATATTTTGTATTCCGCGCTTATACGAATCTTGTACATGCGCTGTAATTACTAGGTGTAGTACAGTGCATGTAGCAGCCAGAGTAACAAGTATATTGTTTTATTTCTTAAATGTGTTTGCCTTTACTATAAACAAGCACCCTACAACTCTGCAATTCCCGCCAACAAAGATAACTTGCTATATCATTAACCTATAACGCGTGAAGTCCCATGCACAAACATAGATTAACAAAGATTGGTACAAATGAACAAGTTATAATACGAAATGCAAAGTTGTGAAATATCTGTTCTGCACACTGCATATGCGTGAACCGCGGGAAGAGTAGGAGGGGAAAATGACCTTCAATGTAGCACAATTAATCAGGGAAATATTGCCTTTATTTCCCAAAATTTCCTAACAATTGCCTAATATTACCGCATATTGCCGTATATTGTCGCAAATTGCACAGTACTGCTTCTATTTCTTTTACTGCTGGTTATTGCCGCTATATTGCTTTTTTATTGCCGCTTATTTCCGAAAATATGTACACCTATTGCCGAGGGTGATAGACCCCTCGGTAAAATGTTTCACTCTCAACAAGCGTATTGTGAGAATTCAGCTAAAAAATTGATACAAAATTGGTTATTGTTCATGTATAGAAACAAACCTGAGAAGAAAATTGATAACTAAAACCGAAATTATGATTACTATAAGCGATGTTTTTTCTATGTAGTAGCATATATTCGGCCTGTTCTTGAATAAAAGTAATAACATTACCCGACTGATAACATTATCTGTGATTCCAATAAACGCACTGTATACAGTTCAATTTTTATGTATTAAGTTATTTTTAATTTTGTTCTTTGGTTGCATATTAAATAGGTTAAATAGATTTTATGAATAGAAAAATTGCCATGAAACTGCTAGTTCTGGAGATATGAAATAATCATAAAATTCGTCACGAATAACTTGTGCTTCACTTGTTGCTCTTTTAGGTATATACTGTAAAGATAGAAGGCTGAAGTTGTGCAAAAAATTGTGTAAGTAAATACAACTTAAGATTATTGTTTCGACTTTATGAGGATACGAATTATCACTCATTACAACAAAGATGTTTTGAATTATTTTCCTTGTTCTACTTAATCTGTACACGTTCAAGTTTTTGTCTAAGATAAGGCTTCGTTATGTTAGTTGATAAAGCGAATGCATCACAAGCCACAAAATCAAAAGAGACTTATATCTTGTCGATAACACTTCGACATCTGGCAACTGTTTTTCACCCAGTTACGAGAAGTAAATTATTATCCCTTTGTAATGGCCGTTAATAATTATTGAACCAATTAAAACCCGGTTCAATTAAAGTTGAGTTGGGTCTACGTTCGAAAAGCAAAGAGCTGTCGATAATCTGTTAATGTTATTTACTTACCTTATGCCTTCAGCTTTGGTAAACGCATTAAGCCTTCAGCTTTGAGAATTGTAATATTCCTTCAATTTTGTTACTTACTTATCTCTACATTTCTTCAGCAAATTTTAGTGTTTACGATCATTATTAATTTTTTACTTTCAGTCGAATATAACTATTTAGCCTTCGGCTTATATCGTATTTGAGTATTTATTACTGTTTACGTTCATGACTTAAACCAAACGAGCAACCTTAGTACTTGTTCGTATTCAAGGTAGATAGTAGCTATTTTAAATCGGCGAATGCAAGCTTGCACTCCTGTATCGGGAGTATTATACAGAGGTAGCTAATAGAATTACATGCTACACTAAGTCAATGAATAAATCTTACGTTACTTTTATAATATTTTTGAAAGTTCAAATCTTTATTGAATTAAATTATTCCGACTAAGTGTCTTTGTTAATTTTTGATTGATTTTATCTCTAATTGACTAAAATTTGTTTATTGAAAAATATCCAACCACTTTGTTACGTTATCTCGTTATCAAGTGGTTGGCTTTTCTCCTCTATCTAATTTCTTCGATAGTGGGTAGGTGGTTCGCCCATGCACCGACATCTCAGTTGGTTGTGGTGTCGTAGTTGTTATCAGCAGAACCCACTGGAAAGTTGGTAACAATACGCCCTTAACTCCCTTAACTATACTTGCAAGTAGCCCAACATTGGAGTGCAACATTCATGAACCATAATCTAATGGCACTAGTCTTCTCAATGTACTTCGCCAACCCCATCCTATTCCACTAATCCAAATAAAATGTCGCTGCAATTTGTACATTCCATGAGTATCTGACGTATCCACTAACGTTTCTTCTTCTTTTCTTTATTTCGATTGCGAAGTGAAATAAATAATATAATAAATATAATAATACGCCTGAACACGCAACAATGTCTGCATTAGAATAACTACAAAAATTACTACCAAAAGTGTATGTCTTAGCAGTCATAGAAAAACAATTAATTCTTGTAGTCCACTCCTACATTACCAATATTTGGTTAAAAATTGTACATCTTAAAAACGCACTACTGTCTAAACCATCAAAGACGATCAACACAACACAACAAGAAGAAGTCCTGTAGAACAGCATTTCTCAAACTGTAGCCCACGTACCGCTACTGGTACATAACACCGTGCATGGTCGCAAGATATCATTTTACGTGTTGTATAAGACCAAAAGACATCGTAATAATGATTTTGTCTTGAAGAACAACTGTTTCTGCGACACAAAATAGCACATATTGAGCACAACTCAGCAAAAAACTCAGTTTTCATATGATTGAAAAGGGCAATGTGCTATTTGTTATTAAAAAAACGTCTGTAAAAACTGTAAATGAAAAAAAATAAATTTGTTTTTGCTGCACATGGTAGCACGTACTGAGCACAATTCAGCATCCTAGTTATTTTTGATTATATCCAAAAAAAGCGGGGTCGATTTTTGGTTTTATCGAAAAAGGCCGGGTTAACTGTTATCATAAAAATTAATTGTCTCCGTAAAAACTGTAGGCATATAAGGAAAAAAAACCGAGGTGGAAAAAAAGGATTTAGTTTTGCGGCACAAGGTAGCACGTATTGAGTTTTTTTTAGTATATCAAAAAAAGGGGAACTAACTTTACTGACATTCGTTCAATAAAGATCAATCGATACGATTCCATCGCAATCGAAGAAGCAAAATCAAGATTCTTTAGTTGAATGTACGTTATATAGTAACCTCGATGTTCCAATTCTTCATAGTTATCAATGACCGAACATCGATGTTTTGTCTTTCACCATCAACATTACGAAACAACGATCATCCCTATCCCTAATTTAAATTTAAAAAAAAGAGAAAATTTTAAATTAGAAGCTGTTAATATATTATATCTAAATATCTATCAAAATACGTAGACGCTCGATAACGTGAACGAATTCAAACTAAAGCTGTTTACTTTATCGAAATGTTTACATTAGCGAGCATAATTTTATTAATAATTAAATTACTGAAAAAACGTAAATAACAATGAAAAAGAACATATTCTGACATAAGTAAGTAAGCAGTAATACGAACTTTTAATAAGAAGTAAAATAAGTTCCTATTTTAATTTAAAGCGTATAGTTGATCTTATAATTGTCTTTCATTGTCAGTGCATGTAATTTGCAAAGAAGCCCCTTACGAAAGTGGGCGAAACGTTGGCAACTTCGGTTACAACAATGACACGGTAACCCAGCAGACGTTCTCATCTTAGTATGAACTCCGGCCGTGCAAGCCTTCGCTATTACAAGCTTCTCAATTGTTCCTCTAGAACTAGAAGATGATTTAATGATTTAGTACGTTGTCCAAATATAATAACGCTGTCATTGAAGATTTATGTTTTTCCTTGCCATTTCTATATCGTCTATAAGGTTAAATTGTATATCTTTAAGCGAATTCGTGATTATATACATTTTTATTGTCATAGCTGAGGAACAAAGAGCTTAAGCTGAATCATTTCAGGAATATATTGTAACTCCTCAGCGTTGCAAATTTATTCTATATTGAAATGTACCTCTTCGATTTTATTCTTTATTTTTTTTAACGGTTGTAATAGTAAATTTTTTGTTTTTGTTACAAAATTTACCTTCTTCAGTTTTTCAATTTTTTAAATTTGTATTTAAATTTTTTTAATTTTTGACATTTGTCGTTCAATTTTTGTAATCTTATATAACTTTTTAAGTAACCATGACAATTTAAATTGTCGAAACTAGTTTTATAATAAATATACTTGTGGATTGACTTAAAGAAAAATATTAATTTTTTTTTTTCATTAAGTTTAATTATTTTGTCGCTAATTGAGATATGGTTTTCTCATTTGTCTAAAAACCATTTATACGAGGAATTTTTCATTCTAGATGTCTTTGCAGTTTAGAGTTTTTTGATTATTGGCGCTTCGAAACTTTTTTTCTAAAATATTTATTTTTAAAAGCCTAATCTTACAGATTGATGATTTCAATATTCTGTATTGTTTTAAAAACTTTATTTAGGCTTAGATGGATGTTGAAATGCATAAACACATGTACCTAATTATGATCATTTACAGTTCAAACACAACTGAAGGAAATACGAAAGTTTGTATTTACGTTATCGAGTTATACATGCGGCATACGTTACCGTGCGTTCCATCTTTATCTCAGATGTTGACATTACCGAGCGTTTTGCCAATAGGGCAATTCACATAAAAAAATCTTAAAAACAAACTCATTGGGCTAGTTGAAGTCTCACGAATATTGTTGCTGCCAAAATATTTCCCGTAAACAAATTATTGCTTTCTCCCCCAGGTGTTTACATTTAGTTTGGTTCATTCTGAGGTTAGACATCGTTTAAGAAAACGCTGCTAAATGTTGTTCTTTACAAATATCGTAATTACTTTATTTTATATTTTAGTTTTGGAATTAGAGAAACTGTTTTTGTGTAAACTTGCATTATCTAACTTATTTTTTTTGTTTAAAAACTACAAAACATGTGGTCGGCAGAAGTGGACATTGACATGGTCAATGATGAACAATCCGTGGCTTTACGTAACGTGTAACATCCGGTCTCACCAAAATACTTTTATCTTAGCGTCTAAACATTATGAGCAAACATGCAAATACCAGAAATTAGTGTAATTAAAACTAAAGTACATGTTTCAAATAGAAACTCTTTGTATTAAAGGCAACAGAGTTGTAGGAGTCGTAAACGAAGTGTTTCGAGCACCATCGTGTATTTAAATTAAAATAAAATTTATGTTTTAATAACCCTGTACTTCGTATTATTTAATTCAATCTAACTTGTACCTAATACGAAACAATTTTTATTTAATTAGATTATTCATTCTTACGTTATGTTTAGGTATTTTCTTATCAAAATTTACAATTGATAACAAAGTACTTTAATAAAACGTGTTGTAAACATTAACGTTACGAGATGAAGGAGTTTTCGCAATTTCCCAGGAAGGAAATTAAAGCAAATACAAAATGTAAACATTAATTCTTGGAAAATCGGAAAACCTTTTCAGCAGAACGCGAAGATTAGCAATTTACCGCATAATATTATTAAAATAACAATTCATTAGCTAAACCAAAATTTAAAAAAAAATGTTTACTAACCTTTAACATTTAAATAATGTGTTAAAACGAACAAACCAAAAAATCACTGTTAATATTCACCACATACTAAGATCTTTAAACCACGAATTTTATTGAAAACACAAATTTGATTAGAGGCGAAAGGGGCTCGTTTTTAACTTGTTTTCATTCACAAAATTTTTACACACCCTTAAGTCACAACCAACCCTTTTATTTGAAAATTTATTACACAAATATTACGTAGAACTGCACAAACGATTTATTTATGTAAACTTTGTTAGATTTTGTGTTAAAAAACTATGTAGTTTTATCATTTTTTTAAAAACTTCGGAAGACAAAGACCAAAACACGATAATCACACTACCATGTCGGTTCACTACTGGTTAAGAAAATAATGTACGAGAAATATTTGACGACGAACGCGCCATCTAACCGGTATGTGAATTACTTAACAGCCATATAACAGATGCCTTATTTTTTATATAGTTGAAACTACACAATACAGTATTCTGCATTAATAACAATATTTTTTAAATTGCTGAAATATAAATTGAACTTGAAATAAGACTAAAATAAGTTTAATTTTATATTAAAACACATAATTTTCTTATGTAAAGCCTACTTTTAGTAGGACATCTCTTATTATAATTAGAAAACGTTTGATAAATTCTAAGAATTTTTTTTAAATTAATTAATAAATGAATTATTGTTATAAAATTTTGGTTAGATGATTTTTTTTTCAAAATCAGTAGAAATATGTTTCAATAAAAATTCTGGACTGGTATATCTGATTGAGTATTTAAATATAGTTGAAACACTCAAAACCAAGACACTTTTCTTGATAAATTCCAGTGATGGCTGATAGTCAATTATATAAGAGGGTCATTTAAAAAAACGCAGTTATCGCGAAAAATTTAAAACAACGTTATTACATTAACGCGATTTATGTTTAACATCAATTATATTTAAGGTTGGGATTTCGCCTATGTATTTTATAAAGCACGCGCGTGCACGGAACGGGACACAGGACGTCTCAAAAAATATTAATTGTAAGAATACAAAAATGTGTTCCTATGAAAGAGGAATGTTGTCAACATCACGTAAGGTATTTTAAAATCTTGAAAAAATTATTTTTTTACATAAAAAAAGGTCACAAAGTAAGCAATATTTTTCAATAATTTTCTACTTCTTCTGTGAACTATACTTATACAATGCTTATACTATTGAAAAGAGGAAATTATATAATAGCTTAGGGGAAGATGTAAATCTTTTACTTTTATTTGAGCGTTTACTTTTTTAGTTACGTTAGGTAGTTTTCAAGTAGTTCTGTTTCCAGTGAAATATATTAACGATTATACTGCAATGTCATTAAGGTCGAAAATTGAACCTATAAAACGCCAATTTCAGTTAAAAACTAGCTACCGACACACAAAATTTTAATTTAGCAACAATAATAAGTTAATCCACTATAACGCAGATGGCGCTGTAAACAGTCAATGCCGCGCCTTGAATATTATATTTCACTACTTATCTTTATTAGTAAAAATAAAGTTTGATCCGTAAGCAGTATATTATTACACAGTTTGAGTTTACATTTTTAACAATTTACAATACACGCATTTAGTAAATACGTCACAATTGAGTTCGGTCAAGATCTTGGTTGCAAACAAAGCTAAATTTTAACGTAATTTTGAAGAAATTGATTACAATTTATTTTGAGCTTGCATTTTTAACAATTTTAATTTACGAATTGGTATTTGTGTATACTAGTATAAAAGTATAACAAACCTATTTTTATTTTTGTTAGAAATAAAAGAAAATACATTGCACGCCTCTTATTGGAAAACGGATAATGTTATCAAGCGGGTAATGTTATCAATTTATTAATAAACATACGAAACGTATGATACTACATAGAAAAAACATCGTTTACAGTAATCATAATTTTGGTTTATGTTATCAATTTTCTACTTAGGTTTGTTTCTATAAAAACAAACACAAAGATGTCCCAAGGACGTCCCAGGGACATGATGTTGCGGATCACTGAATGTCCCATTTTGGTTCTGTGTACGTCCTAGGGACATTCATGGGACGTCCTTTTGTCACAACTGTGTGCATCCTTACGATGTCCTTATAGGACATATTTGCGCATCCGCAACGGGATGTCCCTTTTAGATGACTGTAGGATATGTAAAAGGTAGTCATCCCTCCACTTTTCTACATATTGAATTAGAAAAATATTTATATATAGCATAGGTATAGTAATTACGAGAGTTCGAGCATAGATTGTACTCTATGGCACGAGTGTGACTCAGTAAGTAAGTAAAAAACAAGAATTAGGAAAAAAATAACAACTAATATGTCGATCGATACTTTCAATGCAACGTGTGTTGGGCGAGATACGTTTTCTGTTGTTTAATTTATACGCTTTTAAGCAATGAGTTACTCGAGCTTTCGTAATTACTACTATATATGTATATTATATGTTTATCAAAAAAAGTACCATTTCAAGTTAAAGTACATCTACTTTGTGGTTTTTTCTATTGTTTTTTTTATTCAGTAAGAAGACTTAATGTACTCCTCTGCGACGTGACGTAATGATTATAAATAACTTTATCAAATAAAATACAAATTATCATTACATAAAACTATATTTTTAAATAATAATCCCAATTATATTCAATTAAAATAAATTTAGAGATTATTTTATTTTTTTATCTTCTCGATCCCGGCGTTCTTTGGCACTCCTTAGCAGTGTTTTATATTTCTTCCCGATTTTTTTAAGTGGTGCTACGTAACCTCTATACCTAGGAGGTAAATATACCCACGACTTGGGGTGCCCCGAGCTAGTCAGTGAAGAAGGGCACAAAAGATATATAACACGAAAATAAAACGAATTTGGGGCGCCACTCAGTTTAAACGAAATGACCCAATCCGTGGCGACTAATGCCAAACTGAGAAATCTTTCAGTTGGTACAGCAGCTACGTCACTACTTACTTTCCAAATAGGTAATTAAAGTCACAAATCCCCATAATAGTGTAATCAAGAAACTGAAATAATAACTATATACAAAAACAATAGCAAATACGGTTGTACACCTTAAAATTATACTGAGTTATTAACGTTATTTACTCACTCACATCCACATTCATTCATTCTCAAACTCATGTCTAATTTATATTTACAATTTAAAAAAAAAACCGTTTTTGCTTTGCTACAAGCACGATAAATTATAACTTATGATTATTATGATTATTATTTTTTTTGTTTTAATTTTTCTTATTAACAAAGTACGTAAGCTTAGTCACTTAGCTGTAAGTTCCTTCTGCCAGCGTGGTTCCCATAAAACAATCAGAAAATTTAACAATCCTCCAAACAAAAAAACTGAACTAAAAAGAAAAGAAAATGTGCGTCTAAGAAAGGGTCAGTTTCTCGGGGATACTACTTACGGTATCAAATCCTTCAGTTTTTTATTATCCAGTTATGCAAAAAAATATTCTCTAATCCAATACGAAACAATTTTCTTTTTCTTATATTTTATACAGTAAATTGATGATTGCAAATAGTGATAAACGAAACAACGGACCACTAATTTCTTCCAACCCTATCAGATAAATAAAATAACATAAAAGAAAATCAGATGATAAGTACTCACACACTCCGTCTACAAACTTTGAAAATGAACCATTTTCCAACAATAAGAACAACGAACAAATTTGCCAAATTTTCCTTAGGCCACTAATTCGAAATTCTTTATTAGACGGATCGCTAATACACTTAATTAAGTGTTATTTCAATTAACCATTCCAGCAGCCTGCTAAGAACTCGGTTAAAAATATCAAAGAAAACCAAAAATTGTATTGCGTTTGCAACGACGCGTTTTAGAATAATCGCTAATTCCATTCGAAACTGCTGCGTCTTATCGCTTAAGCGCCTGAAGGTCTTAATATCGCAAACAATTTAATGCGTTATGCATTTTATTGAAAATTTACATATATATAGGGTGGTCCCGTTACAGTGGCGCCTGAAACAATGCAACTACATAAGAGATGGTAATCTTTTGGTATTTCTATGTTGTCAGAATTTACATTTTTCTAAATTAAAGAATTGATAAATTGATAGTGTAGAATTATTGATTGATCTTTTTGACGATTCTATTATTGATTAAATCATAAGAGATGATCGATTATAACCAGTTAAAAATTGTTAAAATCGTTTCTTAAAAAAAATTTTGTAAACACGTCAGTTTTGCAAATTCATTAAGAATTTTTATACGTTTCGCATTTACATTTCATCAGAGGAATGTGGCGAAAAAATTATTTCTAGACGTATTTTTTGCATAAAATATTTTAGATTCACTTCATAGGTATGCTCGCGAGATGGGGTTTTAAATCACCATTATTAATAATTATGATCTTTTAATTTCGATAATTTTTTTATTAATTTTTAGTAATTGAAAAAAATAATTATAAAAGATTATTTTTATACATTAACTAAATACAAGGTGCAAAAAACTTAACAAATAAATTTGTTTATGCACTAAAACACCAAAAAACAATAGATAATAAAAATAACAGATAAATAAAGTAGTCAGAACACCAACAAAAACAAATACACAGTGCAAACAGAGTGTACCACTTTGATATACCAAAGAAGCGTACGGGTGTTGAGTAGGCACCAGAGAACAAGAAGGAAAGTGGGCACGCGCACTATATTGAATTTGTCTCATTTATGTACGAAAATCGATTATCGATGTGGTTGAAGTAAATTACACACATCAACATCTCCAAAATATTTGTTACATGAAAAAAAAAGATTAACTAGAGTAACCGAAATTGATGGATGGATAATATTTATTTAACTGGCCTATATTTATATCATTGATTAATTTATATTTATATATAATGAAGGTATAATTCTGTTCTAATTTTATTTGATAAGTAATTATAAATAAACATTAGGTATTATGAAAATTCTCCTTTTCAATTTTTTTTTTAATTCGATTAAAAACATGAATTGACAAACGCCCAAATTTGTTTCCCGCATAGGACATCCCATCGTACGTTTTTCATTGACATCCTGAGAACGTCCTATTAAAGACATCCTAAAGACGTCCGTTTTAAAGCCCGGGATGTAAAGACATCATTTGGACATGAAACGAACGTCCCTGGGACGTCGTGTGTTTACTGGGTATACATGACCGATAACCTGTTTTGTATGAATTTTTTTGCTGAATTTTTGCAATACGCTTTTTAAGCTTAAACATCTGTAAATATGTTATCTTTGAGCATTAACTTAGAAAGCATATGCGTTCTTAGAATAACATAATTTAACTACGTCTTATGTGATAACGTTATTTTGCATTAGTTTTAGTGTCAGCAAATTTCTAAGAAGTATTGTGTAGTTCTTAAAACAGTGAATTAAATATCATTACTTTATTTTTTGATTTCTTTTTATTAACGGTATGAAAAAACTATGACTGCTACAGGTGGCTCAAATTGATTTCTTAAACGTTTTATAAAAATTTCAGTTTCTAAATTAACAACCTGTTAATCACATACATGGTGTATGTATTTACTGCTTTCTAATAAATAAACATTTGTTTTTTTCTGAATTTTGGATAATTTTATCATTTTGTTATTGTTATCAAGTTCCAACGTGATTCTATTAAGCGGCGCTCGCTGTAGTAGCAATGCAAAAGGCAGATATGAAATATAAACGACGTTTTTCACACTTTAAATTCTTACGCTATTAGATTTTCTTAGTTTAAACAGAATTGAATTTTTCCAAATGTCATTATTATGTAACTATTTATTACATAATGTCAATTCGGAATTTTTTTTTTCATTTATGTTTGAACCGAATAGAAGATTAATAAATGCATTTACAAGTCTATAGAGCTATTTTTCCCAAATACCATAATTCTTGATAATTTTTGAAATAGGTTGTTAGAACGAAACACGTTTATTCAAAATTAGTGTTAAATGTTTAATTCTCAATTTCTAGGGAATTTACAAAATTTTAACTAAAGAGATAAGTATGCATATGCAGCGTGTTTCTAAAATTAGACTACAAACTCAAGAAGTAGTTTCCTTGTGACGTTAAATGAAAAATTTTCCGTGTTGAATGTTCGAACGTATTTAAATTACAATTAATCAGTCTTTTTCAAAACACTATCTTTACAATTACCAAAATGATCAATAACAAACGCATTAAAATTTACAATGATTTTAGTGAAAGATTTTTCAATTATTTTTCAATGCTTAGCATAGAAATGCGCACAATCTTTCTTGTCTCGAGGTATTACTTAGTCATAGGTCAAGTCAAGCAATGATTTTATTTAATATATATTCTATTTTTACAAACATTTTCATTACGGTCTTTAATTTCGGTAGGAAGCGTTGTCCAATTGTAAGCAAATATTAACGCGACCAAGAGTAGCATAATTCATTCAATTTTTCATGTGATTCGCCGATAACGTGTTTTTTCAATTTTTCTTTTAAATATTATAAATCGGTAACATTATTATCACAATGAATCATGTGAAAACAGTAAACATACAAAACAGTAAATCTATTAGAACTGGCCCCACGTAAACACACTGCCCCTTTGGTTTTCGGTAACCGTCCCAGAAGGAAACCAAGAAAATTGATCGTGTAATGAGGTGACGTTTCATGACGTTCTTGAAGACGCCGACTTCGATGTAAAGATAGAAGATTGGAGAGAATAACAGGAACACCATCGGTCACTTGGCTTTGTTTCGAAGGATGCTCGCCGTCTGCAACATAATGATTAATATTTGAGGCAAGATCAAAGCTTACCGCATTAGATTCTTTCGGTCTTTCTCGTGGGCAGACAGGACAGCTGGGAGTTTCCGTCGTTCCTTTAGTATACGGCTTGAGAGCCGATACATAATAATTGCCAAGGGGCATATCCGTCGCGTCTAAGAGCGAGCTTGGACGTAAACTGCTTGGCTGAGTTACTCAATTGGTGTACATCCACAAGGACCAAATCACCGACGTTGTACGGAGTAACTTCACGTCTAGTTTTAACAGCATGTTTCTTTGCAGCATCCTGTTTTAGTTCATGGGTTTTTCTTGGGCGATCTCATGTACAAAATTTTCGTTTTAAATAATAGCACGTAGATTGTGATGCCCTTCGTATGGTGTTCGCGGTTCTCTTCCAAAAGCGAGAAACCCCGGTGAATACCCTATGCTACCGTTTATACACGTAGGTATTCATTGAAAACTTTACTGCAGGAACGTTTCTTTCCCTCCGGTATGATCTTCACCACAAATGATCCCCAATTGGGTTTTTAGATCTCTGTTGCGTCTTTCTTCAGAATTTACTGAAGGATGGTAGACAGGAATCAAATTTTGTCAAAAACCTAAGCAAAAAACTACTATATGCATTACTTCACCAACGAATTGAGGTCCATTGTCACTGATGACTCGACGTGGCGTCTCTGCAGTAGCGGTAGTCAATGCGAACAGCTCCATCCATTTAGTAGCGGTATCTTCAATTGCAAACACCCATTTCTCGCTAGTGGGGGCTTCGGGAAGTGGTCCAAAAAAATCAATTACAAGCGTCTCAACGTATTGGAGATAAGAGTTTGTTGCAACTGAGATGGTTCAATTTAAATTTAAATTCAGAAAGACGCGCGTAATTACGTAAGCATCGTCAGCTAGTGCGAAAACTAAAAAATACGACTTGCGCCGTGTTACCATCGCTTTACGCATGATTAAGTTTAAGAGGGGTTTTTAGGGAACGCTAAGGGTGGTAGGGAAGAAGGGTGCCAATCGCCTGTACAATCGACCTTTTGATATAAAATTTGTGCTTGTGTTTTGTCATTGTTTTGTATTCTTCTTGGAATGTAACTCTATACGTTAGTTAACATAAGGGATGAGAAAATTAACTGTAATTTGTAAGCACTGTGCATTAAAATCTCAGCGTCATAAAACGTTACGTTTTCTTTGTTTGAAAACAAACGCATTGGCGTCCATTTGCATTTTATCAATTTAATCGTTTTATGTGTATGACTTAGATTTATTAAACGAGGTTTTTCACTAACTATTAATTAAAACTTAAAATTACTAAATCGACATCTCGTAAAAGATCGCTTGAAATCTAATTTAAATTCGTAGCATCTTCTTGTATTTGTGATTGCGTTTATGTTTAAGTTTAGACACAACATTAAGCGTCATAAATTTGATTGTAATAATTAACCGTTTATTCTTACGTTTAAACATTATCAAAATAAAGGGGCGGAAGTCTAAAAGGACGCTTAAAATGCAACCTTCGTTTGTAGCGTTTTCCCGGTCTTGCAATTTCAATAACTTCATTTAGCATGTGTGATTTTGTATAAAACAATTACGACTAGAAATGTAACCAAAATAATTAACTCTTTATTTATACTTAAATTTAAATATTATTAAAATTGAAAGCAGTTTTATGTAGATGATTTTCTTCGTTTGTAAAAAGAAGCTATTAAAAAAAACTTCATTACCACCTTGTTTTTATTATTTGTTTATATTTGACGTGTTTTAGAATCAAAGCTGTGTTAATCTATTTGATCATTTTCTATGCAAGTTATTTATGCTAATCTCCGGCTTCAATTGTAAGTTATGAATAATAATTTAATTGATTTGTTTTTCGTACGTTTAGAATTTGATGATACAAAAGTCGATCAAAGTTTGGACATACTTTTTAGTCGTAACAGTTACCTATTAATGGTGATTATAAGAGGTTTGATAACAGATATAAAGACCATTGTGTGTATTGCCTTGTAGAATGTAAATCTAATATTTTCTACCGTGGCTGGGCAACAACGAACGGCCGCAGGTTGCTTCCATGCTATGGGACCCTGTATTTTGTTATGTGTAATGGCGCAAGTTGCTTCCATGCTATGGGACCTTGCACATTTGTGTGTTTTCTAGTCGCGGTAGGTTGCTTCCATGTTATGGGGCCCTACATTTTCGTTTACTTGTTTATGTATTACTTTTATTATGTGCATTACTGATTTTACCTATATGTTTTTGGCCTTACTTGTTGTTCCAAACTTTCAACTTTAGCTGGGTTGATTCGTAACCAGGACCCCAGTACCCATTGGCGGGGGCGCCGATTATATAACACGTCTTCAGTTTAAAGTGATGATGTTTGTGCACGTGTTTATATGTGTTGGTATTTAAATCTGTTATCCGGTCTGTTTATTTGTCTAATTTACTGTAATTTGAGATGTCCTTGCTTTACGACGTGTGTTAATAGTTTTGATTACAAGCCAATTGTTTTATCAACCTAAATTATGTAATGATCTTGCATTTTAATTCAGTTAAAAGGCCGGAGGGGTTTCTTAGCTCTGTTGTTTCCCTCCTACAACGAGTCCCACCGAACAGGCAAGGTCTCGGTTAGAATTTAAAGAGTTAAATTCGAATAAAATTACGATTCATTTTTTTTTATTGTGTGTTTTATTTAACCTACTACAGTTTTCCCGCATATCGAGAGTAAGCAGTGTATAAACGAACTTAATACAACGTAGAAAGGGGGGGGGGGGTAAATAGACGATCACAACCACAGCGAGATGTCGCTGCTTTTGTTAGTTCGCGGGTTTTTAATTTCAAACGCGAATGGGTTACATCACAGGTTCCTTATGCGTTGCTTTGAAACAGCACTAAAGTTGGGTGCCATTAGATGTAGCGGTATTATTTTAGTTGACTTTTAAAACTTGTTTTTTCCGTCCCATTTGACGCACACGCTCTACGATTACATTTGAATGTTACAAATCATTTTTCGTGCAGGTAGTAGTACCGTGGATTGAAAAAATATTTCAAACAACGGTTTGAGTTTACCATTTTCAATAAATTAACTATATTCGATGACGCATTAACACGCGCATCACTATAGGATCGTAATTGTTTCCTAATTACACTAAAGACAACATCATCCTTATTTTTATCATTGGTGCAAAACGGCTTCTTCTCGCATTTTTTATTTATTTGCTGATAAATAGTGTTCTAGACCATGTCAAACTATTAACCCTTAAACGCCGTAGTTTAGTTCCAGTTACGTCGTTACCGCAGTGCGGTCACACCGACCGCTGTCAATTTAAGATTCAATTAAAAACTGTTGCTGGCTATGTTACTTGTTTCAAAAACTCGGTTTTGATTTTAGTATTTGGATAAAACATGCGCTATTTATATAAATGCCGTGGAAGTTTCCATTTACCCCTAGTTTCCTTTTACCCTGATTGGGCCTACTTTTCTTATAGGAAAATAAAAGTTAAGCCAGAACCGTAATTACGTTTCGGTTTAGATCCCTGCTTGTGATGTTCGAGTAATTTGTAAAGGACCTGTGGGCGGAGCCTTTCTGTGTAATTTTAACATGACGTATAGAGGCAAATAGATTTTTTAAATTGGTTTCTATATGAAATCTACAACAGAGTTATTTCCCTCTTAATGAAGTCTGCTCCCCTTTCTTGCTTTTGATATATACTTTTGTATTCCTTTTCTTATGCAAATGAATCTTTGTATAAATGTTTGTCCCACTTCTGTGTGCGCTTTTAACTTTAACTTCCACATTAACCTTTGATTGCGTAATTTTCGTGTCAAGATTTATTTGGTATCGTGATTTCAGTCTCATAATTAAATTATTTTTTCGTTTGTCAGTTTCTTGCTTTCTTAAACTTGTTTTCTACCCAAAAGCTGTCGAAAGAGAAGTCATATTAAGAAGATTGTATTATCCATTGTAAATCTCAAAATGGGATTTTTAATTATAATTTTAAATAATTTAATGCCTTTCCCATACACGTTTAATTTATATGTCATTTTGACAGAAACTGTTTAATTTTAATTTATTAATTAGGCCTGATGATGACCGTTAGGTCGAAACATGTCGCCGCCAATAACTAATAAATAAAAAACAGTTACGTGTATGGGAAAGGCATTAAATTATTTAAAATTATCATATTAAGAATTTTGTGAAATCTTAAATGAAAACTACAGCAGCGGTTTTGGAAAAGAGCCAAAGTTCCACAAAATGATATAGTAGGGAAAGAACGACATCTGTTAATTGCAAGTATAATGCAAAGGTGAAAACCATGTTAAAGATCGTATTTATTAGTAGAATGTTAAATAGTCTAACTCAGGATAGACTTTTCGAGATAAAAGAAAAATCCACTTAGAAGTTTTCTAACGAATGGTGTTCATACAAAACAGCAGAGGAGATATCAACACAATTTGTAAACTCCTACTAAAGAATGTAAGAACCTCTGCATAATCATTGTGTAATGAACGATAAAATATTGATGTTATCGACAACGACTGAAAAGGCAAACTATCCTGAGTAGCAGTTACAAGATCAACTAGTGTTTTTCAAATGTTATAGCTTTTACTTTTTTCTTAGATAAGCAGAATTATTTCTATTACAAAAATCGCAATATTTTATTTACATTTCTATTTTTTATTTACTATATTACAAGACTCAAAAAAGATTATTTAAACTGCATCTGTTTGGTTCGTTTCATCATAGTTTTCTATTGTTAAACTTTTACTCTGTCTTACACGAAGACCGAAACCTTCCCCCTTAGGTGCTACATTCAATATTTCAACTCTTGCAACATTCAGAAATTTTGGATTCTTGCTGTCGACACCTTTAATAACATCAATTTCGTCACCCTCCTTAACGAGATCGCTTTTTTTATATATTTGTTTACCATTTACCCTAATTTTGCTTTCGTAAAATAATTCCTCTACTTTGTTTCGTGCCATATAAAGTGCAGATTTTAAAACAACATCGCAACGCATTGTATTAACTTTAACGGTAATTACTTTAGTCTGTTTATCGACAAGTGCACTATCAAAGTCTTCAATTTCAGCTTCACTCTCTTCTTCATCTTCAGACTCCACTTCCTGTTTCTTCTTACTTTTTTTGCTTTTAAATCGATGTAATTCTATTACAGGGTTAAAAACTATCGAGGTTAATGCTGGAGTTGTTCGAGCTGGTATGGTGGAAAATAATTTTATGGGAGCGTTACATGGTTTACAACTAATTTGCATAAATAGTTTAAGTAAATTTTTGTGCTTAATTATGTTTAACATTTTCTGTGAAGAAGACAGGACCATAATTCGCCTTTAACGACACAGCAGGACGTTGCTAAAAATATAAGTTTATCAGCTGATTAGTATTTACCTAAAACAGTCCTATGTGTTTATACCTTTTTGTTCCAATTATTGCCCGTTTTGCAGTATAATAAAGTCCTTTTTAGAGACTCCGCATTGTATTCTAATTGAATAATAATGAAATTTAAACTCACAAAACCACTGACTGTATTTGAGGTTATACTGTAAGTTTAAATAACTTCATTTTAACCATTTTGATTTAAAGTAAAGTATTGCTAAAATCTTATTTTAAGATAAGTAATAAACAGAGTTGTGCACAGTCAAGGGCGTAAAATCATTCGTATTTTAATTAATGAAACCAGAAAAAGGACAAGGTGCACTTATGATTATTTTAATTAATTTACAAGAAGAGTGGCAAAAGCACAGGTACTGGGCTAAATACTCTTGAAAGAAGTGTGAAAGTTGCTGTATGAAAAAGTAAATTAACGTTGCACAAAATCTTGTATCGATCAATTCGATGAACAGTAGTGATGTAAATAACAGGTATTTATTTTTAAGGGTAAATACCCAAAACGGGCATTTACTTTTAACTGCTTAAAATATCTCAATTGGTGTAAGGTATGGTAAAAAAAATAGAAATTTATAAACGTTTAACAATATTTTTAACTGAAATCGTAAAAAAATAAATGTATTAATTAAAAATACATCATACATTTTACATAAAATACTTCATTTCAATATCAAGATTGTTTATAATTCTAATCTAACCATTAATCTGAATTAGATTCAAATGTTGTCGAACGCGATTCAGAGTTTGAATACTCAGACAAATATTGTACAAATGATTATTTTGTTTCTGTCATTTTCTTCACTTGTAAACAATTGTAGATTTTCTTGTTCTTTGTTTTCTTGCGTTAGATTTTTTTCATTGGTTAAATCTAATTTTTGTTTTTTTGCTTTTGTCTCCCGGTTACAGTGCATAAGCTTTCAATTATATGATATACATATATGTGAGTTTAGCTGCACTTTTAAATCTCAAACGGTTTCTTTTTTCACTGTGAATTCAACTAATAGCACTCAACGTTCTTTCAGTTGCAGCAGATGTAACAGGTGCGCTTAAGAAAATACAGTTCAACTACTGCGCTTTAACTATAACACTAGTGGCGTTGACTAGCGCCACGCAAGCGCTCCCACCACGCCAGAGAACTCATAATCTCTAGCACATCCCAAAAAATTCTTCCGAATAGTCTATTCCAGGTCCATTCTTTCCTTGTAATAAAAAAATGCGTCTTTAGCTGATACCGTCTATTTGCTGCCCAACTTCATAAATGAATTCAAGTGTTTGATGGCAGAGCCATCTCATAGTATAATTTTACTATGTGTCTAAAGTTAACTATAAATAGCTATAAACGACGGTAAATACGTTGAATTAGTTTAACACACGCGAAATTCAAAATCTGCTTTGAATAATTCGTCGGGATAAAACCACAACGTAAAAGGACATTGGGGGTAAGCAATGTCCTTTTACGTTGTGGTTTTATCCCGACGAATTATTTAAAGCAGATTTTGAATTTCGCGGGTAAACTAATTCAACGTATTTATAGCTATTTATAGTTCATAAATGAAGTTAAACCAGTAAGTAGAACAGATGGTTACAAGTCACCTGCTTGCGTCATTGGATTTAAAATCTCTGCTACAAAGTGAATTGGACCTATAGTTTAGAATACATATAATTCACAAAACCACTTAATTGTATTTAATATTTACACAATATTTTATTTTATGTTCTAAAGTTCTACACCGCTAACGAAAATTTTGCCGCCATCGCGCGCGTTACGTTACGTCCACCTGTCATGTTGATGTTGTCGGCTTGTTAAAAAGGTTATTGCGTTTAACCTTACCACAGTGTTTCCTCCTGAGAGACAGCGCTTAGAAGATGAGAAAGAAAACGAACTTGCCGTCCTGATCTTGTAATTCGAACTGGCGGCGAATCGCTTTTGATCCCTCCTGAGTTGCTGGTTCAGCAGGTTTTACAGGTGGCTGAAGAACATGTTGTGTCGTTACTTCTTTGTCATGTAAAAGAAGTCTATCAATTGACACAGTTTGGTTTGGGCCACGAGAATTGACAATTTTGAAGAATTTTCTTCTCGACTTAAGACTTCAAACGACGAACAATCATACGCGGGTTGTAGTGCCGGATACCATCGGTTCGTACAAAACTATGGGAACAGACTTTTATTTCCGGGTGCACAACGATGCTACTGCTTTTACGATGGGAAATTTGTACTGGTTTTAATGAATGTAATCTTTCAATTTTACTAATAAAGCGGGTGTACTTAAAGATTTTCGCTCACACGAATCTAGTAAGTCAGCAGGAGGTCTAATTGGTTCACTGTAGTCAGCTTCGCTGCTGTGGTATTAAACTCTGGTACCACATACGACTGAAGTCCCATTCAAACCGAGATAAGTTTTTCTACCCAGTCATCGGGTGGTAAGCGGTCGTCTTATTGGGACAAATACCAAGTTGCTTTGTTATCACTTCAAATAACTGGCAATCGAATTGCCGACCTCTGTTTGTTATTATGGATGGTACTCCAAAACGAGCAATCCAAGTTGACAGTACAGTTTCTACCGAGATGTTGCTGATTCGTGTGGCTTCCGGCCATCTTGAATATGTATCTATTACTGTTAACAAGTATGTGCAGTTCTTTCTCAGGCAAAGCTCCAACTATATCTACGTTGATTCCGCTGTGATAAAAAATCTATTTTCACAAATTAAAAATTCAGCAATTTACAAAAAATCCACTTTGAGCCTTCATGTCGGCAATTTTTTTTATAATATGATGGATATCTATTTCTTCTAATATAGATGATTCTATTGAGATGATAATAGTATATTATATATCAAGGTTGAGAAGTGCATCATTATAACCTAAGCGATAGATTATATCGCGAGACGCGAAGCGTCGAGGGATATAAATTGCGCATTAAATAAAATCTCTTGCTCTTGGTACGCAGTTTTGTAAACTTTTTTTATTTGAAACTGTTGTAGTATTATGAGAAAATGTAAATATGTTCATTATTAACTACTAGTTAATAATGAAATATTATTTACCTGCGCTTAAAAAAGTACAACTTCACGACCTACTATTATACGTAATAATGCAAGCGTATACAACTAGTAGTGGAAAAATAAACTTGATAACCGTTCTTGACTCATGATTGACCTTAAATAATTTTTTATTACCTTTAATTTGGAGAAGGATCTTTCTGCAGTTAGCAACAGATCAAACAGATACTGGTAAAGCGAGTAGAATTCGAATAGCAACTGCTAAGCTTGGATATACTGCAATTAAATCATTATAAAATATAAACTAAAAAATTTTATTTATATCATTTATTAAATGTTTTAACATAGGCTGGATTTCTACAAACTTGTCGCATAAATCGTCTCCATCTATATCTAAATTATCGTTAAATCTCAGTTTTTCCGGCAACTTTTTTCCCCCAAGGCTTAGTTGCGATTTTTCATGAGTTTCGTCTAAGTGGTATAGAAATTGACAAGCGTCTATGTGATTTTCTAAGAAGGAAAATCTTTCATTGACTGAAATTAATGCTTGGTCGAGAATGCAGTAAAAAAAGTTAATTTTTGTATAATGATCTTAAATTTTTGTTCATTTTTATGATCGCAGTCGAACTGTTTAGTTTTTCGTCGACGCCGTAAAGGGGTGACTGTTTGAAAATTGGGTTTCACATCTAACTTTTTGCAGTTTCGTTTGCTGCAGTAATAACGGCATTTAAGTTTCTGATCTGTACGGAATTCGAGCAAAAGTTGTTTTAATTTTTGTAAAGCTTCTAGAGCCAATTGTATATTTATAGCTTCTGATTGTAAAATTTTACTAACAAAATTGACTTGCACTAAAACTTCATACCAGATGTGAACTGAAGATAAACGTAAATGTTGATATTTTATCCTCTAAACATCTAGCTTGATATTTTGATTCCTGATCAAATCTATCTGAATTTGTTATGTCGTATTGCGTCATATATTTCTGGTAAATTTTTAAAAGTTGACTTTATTGTATCAACTCTGCTTGACCATGTCGTGTCAGATAATGGTTTTAAAGTAAAATTAAGTGTTGTCTGACGATATTCCAACGTTTAGTAGACGCAGAAAAATAGTTGTGTAATTTTTGAATTAAACTGAAAAACAAATTGTTTTGTGATTAACTTTTGCAGCAACATTAACTATTAAATTTAATGTGTGAGTGGCATAGGGCATATAAAATACTCGTAGATTCAGATCTGAAAGAATTTTCTGCAAACAGCAATATTTTACCACGCATATTGGAACCGTTATCATAGCCCTGTTTCTTTACATTTTGCATTTATATCTAAATCGAATTTTTTTAACTGATCTATTATAAAAGAACTCAAACCAATGCCAGTTGTATCAAAAATAGAGCAAAAGGCTAAAAAATGTTCGTGTATTTCTAATTCTTTAGAACAGGTGTTAAAGTGGACAAAACTGATGCTTAATACTTCTTTGCTGCTCTATATCTGCAATATCCGGTGTACGGTTCAATATTATTGACAAATACTTATTTTGCCTGCATAAATTCAAAATTGAAGTTTAGATCTCCTTTGCCAAAATAGATACGATTTCATTTTGGATTTTGTCACCAAGATACGTGGGCATTTAAAATCAAATTTACTTACCATCTCAACTCACTAAGCAAACTAAGCTTGTATTTAACTTGCTGTGAATTCACATTAGAGAATGTAAGTTATGTAAAATACACATATGTAGTTTACTGCAAATTTACTGGAAGCCTGAAAGAGCCACGTTAGAACACTTACTTTTGTAAAATTTAAGAATGTAAGCTTTCTGCAATAACATAAATTAAGTTGTGAATTAACTGCAGCTTCTATCCACGAATTAAGATTATAAACTTTCTAAGTATACAATTATGAACTATACCCAATCAACAAGGAAACATTTTTGAAATGTTTTTTTCAACGTTTTACAAAAGATATGTTTACATTTTTTTAAACATTGCAAAAACGTCTTAATGGCCAGAATTACGTTGCAAAATCAATATTAGAAAAACATTCTAAAAATGTTTAAAAAATATTATTTATAATATTATTTATATATATTTGTAATATTTTACAAATGTTACATTAATGTATAATCAACGCTTTTTTTAAATATTGCAATATGCTTAAGGGCAGTTCTACAATCATGGTATAAATGTAAGTTTACTTATACTTGCTTTAATTTTAAAATACTGACATATTTGGCTGTTAGTTTTAGTTGTACTAACCAATAACACAGCCAATAACGACAGCATTTTACAATCAAACTAAGTATATCTTAACTGACATTTATACCATTATTATAAAACCAGCCCTAACATGCTTACAAAAGATAAATAATACAATCTTCGTATACTCTAAATACTTCAATTTCACGTGGCTGTAAACGCATTTGGTGCCTATAACAAAAATTAACACATTAACATAAAAGTAAAACAAATGTTATTTATGTAATTACTTTATATTAATTGAAATAATTATAATAATCCTCATAAAAGTTTCCAATTAATCAAAAATGTTTCTATTTTATGGATAAGATCTTTCGGAGTGGAAGTACGACAACAATAAAAACAACCTTTAGCTGTTGTTAAGGCCTGAACAATAAACGTTGTTTTTATTGTTGCCGTTCCTTCACACCGAAGGATCCTATTCATAACATAAGAAAACTTGACTAATTATGCTTGTACCTCTATGTGTATAAACAAAAAGCAGAACAACTAACAATCGAAGATTTTGAAACTTTGTTCACAGAAAATAATGCTGCATTAATATCAGATAAATTACATACCAAGATTACTTGGTTATTGTGCACGTTCAAATCTCCCATTTGGCCAACATCATATCAATTTGATAACCTTAAAACATCACAAAGAATGAAAATCATGAAGTACATAGAATGAACGTTTTAGTGATGTGTTTTAGTGTACCACTGCTGTAACAAATAACATTATACTTCAGCAAAATGTCTTGCAACAAAGATCAAAGAAAAACGTACCATCATAATAAATGCTGACAATAAAAGTATCTATTTGAGTTTCGCTAGAACGCAAATTAGAAAACAATTAAACTGATACACTAACGATACATTAGACAGCATAGCGAGTAATACCATGGAAATTGTTTCGCTGAAGCTTAAAATATAATGCAATTATAATATACAAAATCGCCATCTTATCACGCAGATACCGGTACTTTGCGCAATCGCGGTGATTAAGTACTCAATTCAAATTTGCAAGGAACAAAATTTTATATAATTGTGTTTTCGTTACAATATATAAAAGAAAAAAGTGTATAGGTGAAAGCAAGCAAAAGTATAGTTTCTAATAAAGTAAAAACGTTTTTTATGTTACTAAAAAATGTTTTAGAAAACATTTTTAAAATATGTCAATATCAGTGTTTAAATGAAATATTTTTAAAACGCAACAAAAATATTTTTTTGAAAAACATTTTTCGTTTCGACTATTTTAAAACGTTGTAACGTTTTTAAAACGTGAAGAAAACGTTTCCTTGATGATTGGGTAACTGCAAATTCATAATAAAAAACTTTATTTAAATTAGAAATATATAAATGTACTGTAAATTTACAATTAAGATTAAACTATAGGTATACAATTAACTGCAAAAGAATTCATAACATATTTATTTTTATTACAAATATTTGAAGAAAAAAATAATAATACAAGCCATACATACAGTATATAGATATACTACTTAATTTCTCAATTTTACACAGTCATGTTTTCTTCATTCATAAAACCTAAAATGGTTTTTTATAAGTACACTTAAGATATTTAAAAAATAAAACTGCAACTTTAAAATTCTTTAAAGATATTTTTTTAACAAACAAATATTTTCGGGTTTTGAACCGCATTCCATATTTACACTTTTCACGAAATTTATAAAACTTAGAAAGCTTACAAACTTTGAAAAATTTACAGTATTTGACGTTTTGACAGTCATGTCGCTGTCTTCTTCAGAAAAAATTGAACCTGAAGGTATAGGATCCTGACAAGCCTTTATATTACGCCGTTCTGGTCAGTGGTTCGTGACGGTTTCGATTCATTAGTTTTCCGGAACATGTTTTTCAATATTAGCGCTAGATCGATTCCATTAACCCTATTAAAATTGTCGTACTTCTGGATTTCAATGGCTTCCTTGTATAGTCTAGGCCAGAAGTTTTGGGATTTAGCCAACATTGTGGCCTCTTCAAATTTTATTATGTGACCGGTGTCTAAAAAATGTTCCGCAACAGCAGATCTTGTTTTATGTTTCTTTGTATCCGTTTTATGTTCTTTTAATCTGGTAGCTATGTGGCGCCCCGTTTGTAATTCTATGTAAGCTAGCCCACGCGAACAAGGGATGTCGTAGACCCCTGGTTCCTCGAGTGGTGCTTTTGTTTCTTTTGATTTTGAGAAATTGGCGGCTATTTTATTTGTTGCAGTGAAGATCACTTTGATATTTTTCCCTCTAAGTATCCTGGCTATTTATCCGTGCAGTCTTTTATGTGAGGAAAGAAGGAAGTTGCCACGGGGTCCTCGTTCTTTCGTTTTTCGTTACAGTGTTTGTTAATTGCTCGATATATGTCTGCTTTTCTGAAACCGTTTTTTATCAGTCGTTAGCACGCGTGTGTCTAGATAAATATACCGAGAATAATCGTGTATGTAATTTTTAGTGTAAACAAGTGTGAAGCTACCCGCGGACGTTATCTTATCTCGTGTTAGTGATAGTGTTATACAACGGTTATACATAAATTAGTGTAAGTGTTTTTATTAATCTGGATTTCAACAATGGGAAATATTATATTTATATGAGTAATTCATACACAACTGGATGTAAGTTTTTTTGAAGTAAGGTGTGTAAATCATTGTTATGTTAATGATAGATTTTATAACAATCGGTAAACGGATTACGAAATTATAGATTTATGACAGAAAAACTTTCATTTGGAACCATACTGCATTGTGCCGATTGAACATCGTCCAACTCGAGGTCTTCTCAAACCTCTTCTTTAATTGGTTCTGAAACAGTACAACAATACTATTTTTTGCACGTTTATCTTATCACATTAAATAAAACAAAACTTATTCATCATGCCAGATTTTATTAGCAACCTGCTCTGTAAATGAAATAACCTTATGGTAGATCAAATACTTCGTAGTAAGCAGTGCATTAAATTGCAACAAAATTATAGTTGAACTCATCAATTTGTAACAATTCAAATCCTACAGCTGGACGCATCAGACTGTAATCGATGCCTAAATTCTATAGTTGAACTCGACAACCTGTACCAATTCAAAACCTACAGCTGTACGCTTGATGCGTACTATAATCAACGCTTATTAGTTTGTGTTGCCGTTGTCATGTCGATAAAACAAACATAAAAATTACGTACTACCTTGTATGCGTAGGTTGAATATTTTTTGTAATATAATATATTTATGTTATGCAAATTCTTTTAAGTTTAAAAAGTAAAACATAAGTAACTGTCTGGAATTTGAGTAACTTTGTTTTGTTTTCCTTATAATTCGCCGTCTTCCGAAAAGAAAAAAGCACAATCGTCCCACAATCGTCCGGTGTCCAATCTACTGACCATAACAACAAATCTTCTGCAGCGGCACTCGTTCCAGAATCTGAATTTAATTTCTTTACGGTATATCTATTATCTTATATCGGAATCCATTTTTGCGTTAAAAATGATGTTTCATCACGTTGAAATTGTTGTGCTGATTTACCTCTTTTTCTTTGTGCGATTTTCCTACCTTTTCGCATTTTCTTGTAAACGTCGAGATACCAATTGACGGCGAGTTTGACGAGTGGTACCTGGAAGAACAGTACGCGGATGTTTTACGTCTCTAAGATCACTAAGAATGGATTATATTAATGGAATGGTATTGTCACAATCTAATAACATTTGCTAGGGTGATATTTCGGTAGTTTTATTTGGTGTCGTATTGATAACTAACTGGATTTTTCATAATCCGTTTGTCCATTCCGACTTTATTACACCTTCAACTCGGAGCAAGTTTGCAATTGTACGCCAGTAACGTTCTACTTGACCGTTGGCGCGTAATAACGTGAACTTCAACATTCCAAGTCCGAAACAATCGATGTTATAATTTTGCGTTCAGCGAACGAAAAACTGATAATTTCCATACTTTTCAAACGTATTCTTAACACATCCCTGTTGACGGAACTAACTACGTTTCCTTTATTAATACTGTCTGAAAAGTTTTCAACAATACTTCAAGGTCGCAACCCGCAAGTTCGGTTACTGAAATTAGCAGTAATTAGTAGATTAGAGATAACGTATTACTTCCAAGTTCCGTTGATAAACAATTCCAAGGCAATTTAAAACATCAGTTCTAAGGACTACCGGCACAAGCAAAGCTTCGTTAGAAAAAACTCGAAAAAGTATTTCCAAGGTCACATCTGAAACTTTAATTAAAAATTGTAGCAGTAGCAGCAGATAAGACCACCTTGCGTCCTAATCCCATTAGGCGAGTGATTAATGGTCTTGTCTTGTAATTTGTTTTGCGTAGCATGTCTTCAATTATCACAGTGATACTTGCGCCCCCGTGTCTATTATAACAATTATTATAAGCAAAACATTTGTCAATGTTGTGGTTTTTTTTCTTGCAGATGATACAAAATATTGTTCGTAGGTCTCTTTGCGGGGTTGGTTAACTCTTTAGTATTATTATAAACAGTTCTACAAGGACAACTAATTTGTAAATGTTCAAAAGACCAGACTTAAAAGTTAAAGCATGATTTGCGATTATTCGGAACACGGCGTGAATTGTTCACATTACTGGCTGTATGCATAGAGATATCACCGTCGGAACTCCGCAATTTACAAGAACCGGTTAATAAATCAATCAATTGGTTAATTTCTGTACAATGACTATTTATTACACCTGTTTTCACGATAGGATCTGCAATACCATCGCATACACACTCAATCATAGTATAGTTAATTAACTTAAAACAGAGCAATATTTTTATTATAGGTAACTAAAACTTAAGATCAAACAAACGAGATGTTGTCATCAAAGATGGATACAGCAGACTGACTTTCTCAGCCCGGTACTATACATGGTTGCTTGTACAGTTGGACATGTACCAGTATGTAATTATAATAGTATAACACCCGTTACATTGCGTTACATTACAACCGTTACATTATAACCGTTGCCGTTAAATCAACTCCGTTACATTGCTGTTACAATATCACTGTTACGTTGCCATCACATTACAACCGTTACATTAACGCCGTTACATTGCGTTTACATTATCACCATTACATTGCCGTTACATTACAACCGTTATATTGCTATATGTTATTTAACAATCCGAAAGGAGAAGTGATTACGATACAGAACGCTGATGACTTGTTCAGAAGATATGTTCAGCAGACTGAATTTATTGTTTGTGACTTGAAGAAAAAATCGAATGTCTCTGAACAACTGTTATGGTTGATGACGAGTAGGAAACTGAACAGTTGCATTGCGAACAAGAAAACGATTCCAAAGTAAGATTACTCCTGAACTAGAAATCAACAGTCGACGACCAACACGAGAAGAATTCAGTGCTTTGAGCAAAAATATCGAAGCATACTGGATGCAGTGGGACTCCTTAAGAATGGCAGATGGTCTTCTTAAGCGATCAAACTATAGTTGATAGTGCCGAAAAGCCGAATGTCAGAGGTGTTACAGCATCTGCACGATGGTACATCGAGAGAACAGTTTGGCGTGAGGAAGACACTAGGAAAAGTAGTGGCAATGGATTATTTCAGAAAATGGTCGGCAATTTACACCATGTCCAATCAAAAAGCGGACGTTTTTTGCCGATTTGGAGTTTCGTTGGAATTACATTCCGATCAAATCCATAACTTTGAGTGAAGTTTAAGTCATGCCCGGTTGCTCAGCAGCAAGCCAAAAGTGGTCCACTTTGTTCTCAGGTAACCCTTAGCTGATTCTCTTTCCTGTCTGTTAATATTTGAATATAACGGTTTCGCTTTTTTTACAATGTTGCAAACTTCTTGTCGAATAGTTTCCGAGATCTCCTTAGGCAGAGTGCGTATTGCAGCTTCTACTCCACATCCTATGTCTTTTATCGGTGTTGTCTAAGGCGTAACAGCGTAGTTAAAACACACTGTAACAAATCCTTCTTTTTAGAACATAATCGTTACATTCTTGATTAAAATTAACTTTAATTTGTAGCTCTACCGTGTTCTACCGTTAATTTATTTCTATTCTCTCTCCAGGTATTGCCAAAAAGAAAAAATACTCTTTCTGCAGCCGCATTTGAAGATGGAATAGACGCTACCAATTAAAATATTTTTAAGAAATCTGGAGTCGCTTTTATATTCAAATAGAATTTATGCCATTGTTCATAAGCACTTAATTCTTTTTCGGATGTTGTATTTTTGCCTGTAGTAACAATTAACTTTAACGTTTTTTTGACCTTACAGTATTCATCATACAGTTTGTCCACATCACATCAATTACTCAGTTTTAACGTATTTAGAGTTTCAGAAAACTCTGCACAACTAAGCATCGTTTTTAAAGAAAATATTTTCAATTTTGACAGATACTTTTTATTAGAACAGTCAAGATGACTTTCTACATAATTCAGAACCTTTTTGTACCATAACATAAAGATTCAAATCGATCCCACAGGTAACGCTATGCTGACGTGATAGATACACCTTGGTGGACACGTCTTGTGTTGTTAAAAATGCAATCCACGGAAACAAACATATATGGCAATAACACGCTCAGAACGATACTCAGAAAAAGCCTAAAGACGTAGCATTAATGTTGCTATCAGAGATAATTTGATCCTTACCAGAAGATGGTGGGTGGCTTATTTATTTGCAGACTTGGAAATGCAGCTATATCCCCAATAATTAGGACAGTGAATTGGGTCCCCAAACTCGAATTTACATTCGCAATAACCAATTCACCCATGTATAAAACGATGCCTCGAATAAATCCAAATTGAATTGCTCACTTAAAATCGAAGCAACCATGCATAACCAATATCAAATAGTGATAATAGCATCAGGAAATGACCTTTTGAAGTGACCAAACTTCCTCTGATAACAGGAATTTGAAAGTGAGAAATTTAAAGATTCAAATTTGACTAGAATTAATGTTTGTGGAATCTTTTAACGAATTATATTTAATTAAACAGAAAAGATAAATGATTCAAATGAAACTGTTACAATATGTTCCCGAGTTTGTTACCGAATTGAAGAATTGTGTGTTATGTTAAGTTAGTGCGACACAATTCAAGTTCGCCTTTATAACGGATCAAGTAAAATCTTCCTACGGAGCTAGTGCAGTATTAGAAACCATTTGAATTTCGTTTCAAGTCCTTTTGGCAACCTGTCAACTGACCAAAAGCCTCATCCTGGATCAACACAACCAAAAATTAAGGTATTTATTTTATTACCGTTTAAAGTTAAAGCTGTGATTTTAATGTTCGCGAATGTTCTGCTATAAAGGCTTTGAATTGGACTATAAAGTTAACCGACTTATACACTTGTCTACCGTTCTACTAAGTGAACTCTATATTTTGCGACAAATACTTTTTCTTTAATTGTAACGTTTTGAAGACGATATGTAACAATATATATTTTTTTGTTTGTTATATTGTGTTTTATAACCGTTAATCCCGAAAACTTTGTAATTTTGGAGTTTATTTTAAGATTTTCAACGTTGTTATGAAAGATTTACGAAAGAGATTTTTTTAATTGTACATATTCATTTTCGATTAATGCGAACAAGGCCTTTTGTTTATGATGTAGTTACAGTTATTTCTTTATTGCGTAGATTCATTTGTATTTATTTTATAACGTTTTGAGTTTAATCTTAATCTGGTTTTTTTTATTATTTAAATTTTGTTTTCTTTGAACTGACTCAATTCACTTTAATTTTTCTTGTAATTTTTTTTAAATTTGTTTTCCTCTAGTTTAGATTTTGTTTGTTACTTAATTGAAATAAATGTTAAACAGTTAAAATGTAACAAAGCTTTTATTTTGTCGGCCTTTGTGTTGTGTGAATTCTATATAATTTCAGAATTTAGTGTGTTACGCTCTGATAAGGTAAGTGACGTTTACAGTGTATCCAACAGGAGCGGGCTTTTGGTTGGCAAGGTTCAGAGATCCTTTTTTGAGCTATAAACCTTACTTGCGTTCTTTTGGTTTGGACTTTTGTTCATTTGATTTGACGTTTCTAGTTTTCCATAATTATTTACAGATTTCCGACTTTAACTTGCGACTCATCTTTACTGAGCACCGGCAAACATCACGTTTATGTTACTTTCCTTCAGGCATTATAGTCTCAACAGCTTTTACACGTAACATGTGCTGTAAAAAAACAAGAAAACACTCAGTCTTTTTGATATTGTCAAAACAGTTCAGTAAAGTTACAAGACAATTGTCTTCTAGAAACAAAAAATATTCTTCTAACTCGTAATAGTTTTTCAACCGTAGCATATAATAGCCACCGTGTAGTAACGTGCCTGGTAATATTTCTATATTTAATATCAGCTTCCCAAAAAACCTCTTCTAATTTTTGTACTCTTTGTGAGTGGTAAGAAAAATGTCCGTAAACTTTTCAAACAAAATTTTCAATATTAAAATTGCACCACCCTACGGCATATTTGACTGCATTGTACAACATATGAGCTTAACATCCCGTAGAAAAAATGCTTCCATTTTCTTTTAGAAGTAGTTTATATACTGAGTTATGAATCCTAAAATTAACATTACAATTGTCAGCGGAATAGTAAAAGTTAACCATATGCTTCTAATCTTCTTATCAAATTTGTAAAAGTATCAGCAGATTTCTCATTCGATTTTGTAAAACCCTCATTATATACTATAGAGAAGCTGGGACAACGACATTGAACGATATGGAACTTGCTTTTGCTCTCCCAAGGAACATTTTGCTGGCAACTTAGAGTCAGAAAATGTAATAAGGTGTAACTTTTTATTAGTCAGTGGCCGTGTAAGGAATACTATGTTTTACACCGTGATATACTTGTACTACTTCTGTAGCTATAATTTTTTACTACGGATTTATTATGAGTTTAATAATAACAATTAACACGTTTAATTAATTAATTAATTAATATGTTTGATAAATAAACCGGAAGTGAATGTATCCGCTATGTTTAACAGTTTTTCTTATATACATACGTATGAAAATTATTCGAATTATTTTTACAGTTTCTTATATAGATAAATTTTCCTAACAATTTATTTAAATAAAAAAAGTTCTAACATTAACAGTTTATTAGATATTTAATTTGTAATTTAAAATGAATTCACAAATATAATATACTTTCGAATCCTGCCTGCGATGATTTTTTTACTGATTTACTAAAGGGGTAAGTAATATCGAAACGCACAAATATAAGGACTAGTTGATATGATCTTAATGAAATCGAAGAGAAAAATTTCAAAAAAAAAATGTAGCATGCTAGGAAGTCAATACAAACGTGTACATATCATTTTAAAATAGTTTTATAACAGCATAACCTTAAAAGAATACGTAGACATTCCTTCATCATTCCTTATATGAAAGTCATGTGGTGACCACACCAGTTTTTTTATCATCTGTTGTCAGAATGTCCCTCTTCAGAAACGTAACCAATGTTTGATTTTTATTAGTAATTTTCTCCAATTGTTGATGTGTTGGTCCCTACATGCCTTTTTGGCGCCATATCTTGCAGAAGGCTTTAAAAACACTTTATCTTTGGATTAAAAGGTATACATTTGTTTTTATTTATCACGGTAACTGCAAAGTCGTTTTTGTTTTTTTCTTATTTCTTCACCTTCTGTATCTGACATCATTTATCCATAAAACTAACACAATTAAGCTCATTAAATCCACACAATTATTATTGTTTATAATAACGAACGAGACAGAAGATGAATCTTAGAAAACAAAATTACTTGCACCGCAGCTTGTTACATTTGACACTTTACACTTAATCTGTCGTTATCGATAGACACAAGATGAAGTTATGCCAAACGAAATTTGTTCACATCCCGTGTCATAAAAAGTATAACATTTTTAGTTTGGTAGGTAACACTTCATAATTATTTGATAAAACATTAAGTAATCAATGTTTTTAAGAAGAAAATTAAAATACGGTTTATAATTTCTGTAAACTTTTTGTGTTATCTTTAAATTGATAGTATCAATAAAACTTTAAGAATATCAGTTGAAAAAAAAAATGCTAATTTGGTCATCAAATGTATATAATCTATGTACCTAATCGTGTATACTGTGTACACTCGTTTAAAAATCAAAATATTAATCATACATGATAATTTTATAAAATTTCAACTAATTTAAAACCAACTTAGTAAATCCGTAGATTTGACGGTTGTTATTCGTTTGGCGTGGTTTAAAAAAAATAATGAAGGTTCAATATATATTATCCATTCATATTACTGGCGAGACGACCGAAAATTTATCCAAAAACGGCACTGTCCCAAAAAATTCGATGGTTGGTAAATCTAGTTACTACATAGAAAAAACATCGTTTATAATAATCAAAATTTCGGTTTATGTTATCAATTTTCTTCTCAGGTTTGTTTCTATACATGAATAATAACTTATTTTGCATGAATTGTTTAGCTGTATTATCACAATACGCTTGTAATAAGTAAAACATTTAATCATTTTACCCTAAAAATACTTGTTTTGCATATTTAGCTTTATTTCTACAGTGTTCTTTATTTATTCAAGTATTTTGACTAACCTACTTACCTCATTTAAACATTTTACCCTAAAAATACTTGTTTTGCATATTTAGCTTTATTTCTAAAGTGTTCTTTATTTATTCAAGTATTTTGACTAACCTACTTACCTCATTTAAACATCCCTAAATACGTTATCTTTGACTTACTTAGTTTTAGTGCCGTTTTTTAAATAGCTTAATCTAACTACGTGTTATATGATAACATTATTTGTAGTTATTTTTAATGCAGTTCTATAAACAGGGAATTAAATATTATAACATTGTTTTTTATTTTTTTTATTGACCGTGTCAAGAAACTATGTAATGCAACAGGTCCGTAATTTTCGATTCTTTTTACTCAACATTTTGATATTTGTTTTATTACAACTTGTATCTTGATATTTTTGCTTGTATTGTAATGATAGCATTTTCTAGATTAACAACCTGTGAATCAGATACACGTTGTATGCATTTACTGCTTTATAACCAATACCCATTTATTTTTTTGTTGAATGTCGGATATTGTTATTATTTATTTATTGAAAAAAAAAATTAAGCGGCGTGCACTGAATTATGTTTTAAACAAACGTGTGTATGAGCTACATCGTATTTTTATACCTGTTAGCATGGACATGTGTTGTAATCGTTATTTACATACTATATAAGGGCGGGAAAGTTATGTACCCAAATGAACGAGCTGGTGGCACAAGCTTTGTAAATGAGTACTGTAAAAATGCGAGTGTTTTTTTCAAATTTCCCGCAAGCAAATGTTTCTAGAGGGCGTTAAATAGCATCGAAAAGCATATGCCTTAAAAAAACAGGCGGCATCTACTGATTTCTTTCATAAGATAAGTTGTGGAAATTTTTATTTTTGATCAAATGGTACAAACTACAAGTTGGAATATCGCCGGACGCATATCGATACATTTACTAAAGTGGGAAAATTTGTTTAAAAATATTAAAACTTTGGAAAACTTTCTTTAATCATTTTCACGCGAGCTTTCGAGGTAAGAGTCTAAGAACAGACCTCCGTACTGGGAACTGTAGCAACTACTAGTATTTACATACTTGAATTCTACTATAACTATAATTATAATAAATATATAATTTTACTTTCTTAGCGCCATTTTTTTAATGTTTTCTAATTAGTAGGTACTTTTGAAAATAATAGATTTGCGGTGAAAGTACATTCTGAGATACTTTGTAAACAGGTTTGTTCAAAACATCTTTTCTTTTTTTTTTCTTTTGCAAACATATAGCATATTTAGTAGATAAGATAAGCACGTGTATTATTACAAATTTATTACAACAATCAACATGTTTACTTTACAAAAAACTTGTTATTAAAAATTATAATAACTAAATTATTCATATGTATGTATTTAATTTTTAAATGTTTTGGAATTATGATACACGCCACTGGATTTTAAGTTCAACCTATTCATAAGTAATGTCCTTTAGAGATGACAGTTAACCAATGCAATTTTAGTTTCATATCATTTAACATTCCTTTTACAATGCGGTTCACTATGATTATCAAACGTGTGGTTTTCAATACATGTCATTTCGATAAGTATGTTACATCGCTAACAAAAATGTTGGTACTACATTAGCTGCGCGAAAAATGATTGACGTTCCCAATTTTAATTTTACGTATTTATTTTCCATAATACCTGTTTCGAATATTTGCTCCAGTATATACACCAAACCTCTAGTTCTGCACTACACATTTCTTCTCAGTAATTTGCTGACACTAAAAATAAAAATAAATACAAAATAACGGTATCACATAAGCCCTAATTAAATGACGTTATTCAAAAACTCACATTCTTTCCAAGTTAACTCTCGAAGATAACGTATTTACAGACATTTTAGGGCACAATCAAATGTTTCACTCTAAACAAGCGTATTGTAAAAATTCTGCTAAAAAATTGATGCAAAACGGGTTATTGTTCATGTATAGATGCAAACCTGAGAAGAAAATTGATAACATAAACCGAAATTATAATTACTATAAACGTTTAATAACTTATTGTTACGTATATATTGTAGACGCATTATATTCTTTTATTGTGAAGTTAAAAAAGTTTTTTTCTACTGTTTAAAAATAAAATGAAAATTATACCAAAATTATCGTCTTACTCAGATGAGTAAATTGACGAAAAGATTTTGCAATTGATTTATTCGCATAATCTGAAAAAATGTCTACCGTATCACATAATAACAACGATAAGGGACACTCAGTCAGTAGTTTACCGCGCAAAAAAATTGAGAGCGCATACGCTAGTTTGCACACATAAGAATATGGCGGTCGTTAATCTATTGTTTTTGACAAGTTAGGTTATATTTGGAATTCTTTTGTATTTACATCTTTTATGATAAATAAACGTCAAGGATTTACGAATGCAGTAGATACTTGAGTGCAATAAAAACAATTATGCTTATAATAAACAATTTAGTTTGTTGAAAATTATAGTGAAAAAAATAATGTCATTACTCAATTTATATTTATGTTAAAATTCGTATTGTTAACTGCACAGTGTAATAAGTTAAAAACATAAATAATAGCAATCATACAGACTAGACTAAATATCAAAGCATTCCGATAAAAAAGCATTTGTTAAATCGTCATATTTTTTTAAATGCATAACAAATAATAAGTACGATGATAATAGTTATTTGTATCACTAGTTCAGAAAGTGCTATTTTGCGAGTATGAGCATATTTGTAGGCCAAGGTGAAGCCAAGGCCTACAAAAAGCGAATACTCGCAAAATACTTTTAGAACGTGTGATACACAACATTTTTTGTGCTGACCTTTATAGTATAAATTGATTAAAAGCAGTTATTTAAGTATTGATTTTTGATAAAATTTAATAACATGTTGATAAAACTGAAACTTGTAATGACGAAATACAATTGTTGTTGAAATTAATTTGACAATTACATAATAATATTACAATTTCACTTATATGAAAATAAAATCATTGTTGTTTTTAACGATTGTAAGATATAAGCAAATTTGTTATATTTGTTTGCAACAATTTTTGTTAGTGCTACTCTAAACAACAACACAGATAATGGTGTATGTTAATAAATTCGACATATCGACAGATGACGTTTAATTAATTAATGATTACTAGTGCCAACTTTCAGTTATAAAATTCTACTACACTTTACCGGCCTAGGCCGGAAAAGTAAAATTTCCGGCCGATTATGATGCCTATAAAATACGTCAAAACGAACGGAAGCACAAAAAATCATTTGAATTACTTTGCAAATGTGGTCAGCTTAAACAGATAACAAAATTACATTTTAATTATATCTAAGTTAGTTAAAATAATCGATTTGTTGTCTAAAAAGAAATTAAATATGGCGCTACAACACTATTTTCAAAATGGTCGAAGATCACTTATTTTCCTGACTGGAATATCAAAGGTGCTGACAGAAGTGTCTCTTATGGTTGTGACCGTATATAACTCTGATTCTAGGTTGAAATAATTAAGTTTGTGTTTTGTAGTTAATTTTACAAAACCAAACGCAGTTTGGGGAGAATTTCCGTACTTACGAGGCGCAAAATAATCAAAGAATGTCCCAATGTAGGTTATCGAAAAGGTTAATATCTACTAATTATAGAGATTTTGGGTTTTTGTAATAGTGAAAGTTTCTAAGCTTCACATATAAATAAATATAAATTGTTAGAATAAATCAATTTTTTGTCGACTAAAAATGATTGAAGAAGACATTAACGCAATAGCAATCATTCTTATTGAGATTAGATAACGAAACATAAAAAAATATGTGTGTGTGTGTGTTTAAATATATAACTGATAAGCGGGATGAAATTTAAAAAAAAATAGTATATAACGATAAGTAGGTATATTATTTGATCTTTGCGTTTTACAATCGTTCTGAAACTGCTTACAAATGGATAGTAGTTTGAATTCTGTTTTAATATTTTTTGTCAACGGAAAAAAAGTTATTCATACATATATGTATATTCTATTATTTTATTCGTGTGTTTTAGATAGTTGAAAATGAAGTTAATCCAGAATGGACACTTTTGTACTATTTGCGAAATAAACGTATCCTTTGGCGCTATTTTTAAATGAAAATAGGTATTCTACTTACAACGGCTAGAAAGGTTGCTAAATGCAAAAATAGTAAATTTGCACTGCGCTCTTCGTTAAATTAAAATAAACAAAACCCTTTTCACAAATGATTACATATAATAACCAAAGTTTATAATCTACGTATTAAAAAGCTTTTTGCTTTATATTTTCTTTATTTCTTGTAGTATTATTATGTGGTACTAAACTAGGATGTGGAGAAGGTGGTTGTGGCGCTTGCACTGTTATGGTTTCAAAATATAATAGAAAATTACAAAAAGTATCGTATCCTTTCGTATCTACTCTATATATTAAGGTACGTATGTATTATAAAAACCTTTAGTCGCTCTTACTTAGAGCTGTACAAAATACAGACTGCAACAAAGCCCTAATTTTAATAATTGAACGCATAGTACATACTTTGTTGAACTTCTCTTAGCAACAAACCATCGCAGTAATAATTATTTAATTAAAACTAGTGTTGCCAACTTTAACAAGCATTTGTTACAACCGACTCATTTGTAATACATACATACATTTGTACTACAAAAATATTTTTCCATTGTTGCTATTATCTTTGCAATTTCCCTGTGAAGTAAGTGAGTGAAGTTGGCCCAATTAACAAAAACACGTTTTTTCAGGAAATGTTAATGCAATCCGATAATTTGTTAAAATAAACCTTTTTTTTAAATCTTATTGAAAATGTTTACTTATTTTTTATACATCAATTGATATTGTCGGTATTAGAAAAAAACACACGTTAAAAAACTTATTGTTGTGGGTAACTGAAAAATGAACAAAAGCTATATAAGTTAAACTACCACTATGTTACATCGGGGGGCCTGGATGAACCGGGCTGACTCATAGTAATATCTTTTTATACACAATAGGATATAATACATAATTAAAAAATACGCTTCACCATAAACTATAGGCGGGTGTCTAGTTACTCGCATGTTTACTGCCACTTCGATACGTTTGGACATAACCCTTGACAATAATTTGCTGTAAAACTATTCCACAGTTCTTATGCGCTCTGATCCGAGCTTTCTTTTCGTAATGTGCCACAAAATTTCGATTGACACAAAATCGGGACTATTAGATGGCCGTTTTAACAAACAAATGTTGTTTTCTAACATTCAATATTTAACTTTTTAGCTGTATAACATGCGGTACCGTCCTGTTGAAAGATGCATTCAATATCATTTGAACGCATTTCTTCAATTTGCCGTTTCAAATTATTGTGAGAAACGTTTATGTATTTATTAGCCTTCATAACTCTTACAAAGTGTAATGTGCCGACCACTCTAGCTGGCATAGATCCTCAAATCATAACGCTGCTTTGCTTTCTGCTTTTTTTTTGTGTTTTTGTTAATAAAAGCTTTTCCTTTGCTTATGAATCTTAAAATTAAAAATGGATGTAAAGCGGAAGCAATTTGAAAGTATTTTGTGAGTGTTAAACCCTGCCTCTGTGACACGTTGTTCTGGAAAAATATTCACTTGTTGCCTGATTCCATAAAACTGGCAATTATCCTGAAGTATCCTGACGATTCTGCGCAATAATCCGTTTTAGATCTCAAAAATTTGTGTTAGAATACTTTGGTTGATTCCCAGTTCTTTGTTTTTGAGTCACCAAAATCTACTAGTTTTATAGAGTAATAATATTTCGCACTGTATATCGTAATGTCACCAGAAACAACTTTATCACGAGATATTTTAATTGCCACAACAACAAATGTAGAATAATTATGTTTTACAATATCACTATCAGCTTGTATACAATTACTGAAACGTAATAGTATATTATCTATCAAGGTTGAAAAGTGTATGATTATAACCTAAGCAATATATTATAACGCGAGACGCAAAGTGTCGAGGGATATAAAACGCGTAGGCTATAATGAACTTCTCAACCGTTTTATATATACAATTTTTTCCACTATTAGTTGTATAGGCTTTTATTAAACTGTCTACCAAGAGTAAGAGATTTTATTTAATCCTAATTTAAGTTTTCAAATCGTTCAATTAATAAATTAATTTGGGGGGCTTAATTAAATGTGAATACTATTGAATTAAATATATTTTAGATATCATCAATGCTTGAAATAATAATGTTTTTAAACAATTTAAACAACTTTAGCAATAAAAACTCACGTTATCTGTTTATTTTTGTGTTTTAAATCACAATTAAGAATTACGTCAAAATTAATTCTTTTAAACTAATGACAACTGTCAGAATCGCTGACTTCATTTTTAATTTACAATTAATATCTTAAACTTTTAATTTAATTTAGTAACAGGTAGAAAGGTTTTATAATTCTATTAGTGGAAAAACTGTATATATATATATCACGGTTCATTATAACCTGCGCGATTTATATCCCTCGACGCTTCGCGTCCCGCGATGTAATCTATCGCTTAGGTTATAATGATACACTTCTCAACCTTAATATATAATAATTCCACTACTAGAATTATTAAAATCTTTCTACCTGTTTCTAAATCATGTTTAAAATTTATCATATTAATTTTAAATTAAAAATCAAGTCAGTGGTTCTGACAGTTGTCATTAGTTTAATAGAATTAATTTTGACGTAATTATTAATCGTGATTTAAAACACAAAAATAAACAGATAACTTAAGTTTTTATTACTAAAGTTGCTTAAATTGGTCAAAAACTTGAAAACTTAAATTAGCATTAAATAGAATCTCTTGCTATTGGTACACAGTTTCGTAAATTTTTTTTCTTTGATACTGGTATGGTAGGTATTATCAGAAAATGTAAATAATGAAATATTATTTACTTACGCTTAAAAAAAGCGCAACATCGCAACCTACTATTATACGTAATAATGAAAGCCTATAGAATTAGTAGTGGAATAGTATATTAAAACACAAGTTACAGAATGAACGGGCTTCAATCACGAGACCGGGTTTCATACACGAGCTGCGCAGCGGCGAGTTTATGAAGCGGTCGAGTGATTGAAACGTATTCTATGACGTGTGCTTTATTCTATTTTCTCTATTTTGATACAATATTTAATATTTTTCGTATAATTTTAATTTTAAAACAACGTTGGGAAACTTTTATATTTTATTGAATTGGCAACACTTACACTTTGACATATTGAAATTTATGTGTTAACCTAAAATCTCATACAAAATTATCTCTTTATACCTTTATAAGTAAATAACTTTTAATTAATAGGACATTTTTATTTTATCTTGTCATCAAAATTTGAATTTCTATTGTTAAGGTCCAATAGTTTTGATTTCTTTTTCATGTAACGTCAACTTACGATCAGAGAAACCAACTTTGAAAAAATTAACATTACTAAAATTCGTGTAAGAATTTGCTTATTCTTACACGGATTTTAGTGTAAGAATCGCTAATTCTCATGTCGAAATAGAGAATAGTATATTAAAACACAAGTTACAGAATGAACGCGCTTCAAGCACGAGACCGGGTTTCATACACGAACCGCGCAGCGGTGAGTTTATGAAGCGGTCGAGTGATTGAAACGTATTCTATGACGTGTGTTTTATACTATTTTCTCTATTTTGATACAATAATTAATATTTTTCGTATAATTTTAATTTTAAAACAACATTGGGAAACTTTATTATTTTATTGAATTGGCAACACTTACACTTTGACATATTAAAATTTATGTGTTAACCTAAAATCATACGAAATTATCTCTTTATACTTTTATAAGTAAGTAAATTTAAATTAATAAAACGTGTTTCTTTTATCTTGACATCCAAATTTGAATTTCAATTGTTAAATTCCAATAATTTTGATTTCTTTTTCATGTAACGTCAACTTACGATGCAGAGATACCAATTTTGAAAAAACTAACATTACTAAAATTCGTGTAAGAATTTGCTTATTCTTACACGGATTTTAGTGTTAGAATGGCTAATTCTCACGTCGAAATAGAGAAAAAATATTATTGTTTGTTTGTATTCCGTTTGTTATCGGCCTACTTGAGTTGGGAAAGAGCAACTAATGTTAAGCTGTTTTTGATTCAGTATTTGTTTTTTTTTAGTAAATTTTTCTATTCAACGGTGTACTTAAAGCGGAATATGTCTAAAATGTTTTTAAAATAATATAATAACACCTAGAAATACAAAAATAATCTAAACGGTTTGCTTGGTTTTGACATAAATCGAAAAATTTCGTATTTTGATTCGTTGGTTCAACTTCACTGACACATAACTCGTACTTCTTTTAAGGAAAGCATTATTGTTTTTAGTTATACTCAACATTTTTTATAAAAAAATTTCTTTAGTAATAATAGACATCTTGCTATTAATGCATGCTTGGCGCCGATATGTTCTATGCATGGATTAGCTGTGACTACAGTTGAAGGCATTGGATCTACTAAAACTAAACTACATCCAGTTCAAGAACGAATCGCAAAAGCTCATGGGTCCCAATGTGGTTTTTGTACTCCTGGAATTGTTATGTCTATGTATACTTTACTTAGGTGCTCGCCAAAACCGTCTATGCAAGATTTGGAGACTACATTTCAAGGTAATTTATGCAGATGCACTGGTTATAGACCTATCTTAGATGGCTTTAAAACATTTACCGAAGAATGGGAAGCGATTCAAAATGAAAATTTAATTAGTAACTGTAATGGCGTGTGCTCAATGAGCGATCAATGCTGTAAGTTACAGAATGGTTACAATGAAACGGAAAAAGAACACAAAGACACGTTGTTTGAACCAAGCGAATTTGTTCCGTTCGACTCGACACAAGAACCAATCTTTCCGCCTGAATTAAAGTTAAACGATGCTTTAGACAAACAATTCTTAATATTTAAAAACAATGAAGTAACTTGGTTTAGACCTACGAAGCTTGACGATATCTTAGACTTAAAAAAAACTTATCCTGACGCAAAAATTATTGTTGGTAATACAGAAGTTGGAATTGAAGTAAAATTTAAAAATTGTAATTACCCCGTACGTATTCATCCGGTTTTGATCGATGAAATGACTACAGTGGCTGTACAAGAAAATAAAATCAGAGTCGGTGCATCGGTTACTTTAGAAAACATGATCGCTTTTTTGAAAGAGGAAATTAATACTCAACCAAAGTACAAAACACGGATTCTCACATCGATTATAAAAATGTTGAATTGGTTTGCAGGTCGTCAAATACGTAATGTAGCTGCTGTCGGTGGAAATATTATGACTGGAAGTCCTATTTCAGATCTTAATCAAATTTTTATTGCAGCGAAGGTTGAGCTAGAATTACATAGTAAAAACAATGGAAGCCGAAAAATTTTAATGGATGAAACTTTTTTTACCAGTTATCGGCAAAACATAGTGCGCAAAGATGAAGTATTAATTGCTATTTACATTCCTTACACCACAAAAGATCAATATTTTTATTCTTACAAGCAAGCACGCCGACGTGATGACGATACTGCTATTGTTAATTCTGCAATCAATGTCACTTTTAAACCAAAATCAAACATTATAAGCAATATTAAAATGGCTTTTGGTGGAATGGGACCAACAACTATAGTACCAATTAAAACATGTCAAGCGATAAAAAACCAACCTTGGAATGAGGAAACATTAAACAAAATTTATAAATGTTTGATTGAAGATTTACCGTTATTACCAGGCGCTCCTGGTGGAATGACACAATACAGAAAATCGTTAGCTTTAAGTTTTGTTTTTAAAGCATTCTTAGCTATTTCTCAAGAACTTCAAAACTACACACAGACACTTTCAATAAACGAAATACAACTGAGCGCTTTAACCGAATTTTCTAATCAAATCCCGAAAGGCTCTCAATACTACGAAATTTTATCTTCTAAAGAAACTATTCATTGTGTGGGCAAACCGATTCCGCATTTGTCAGCTTTTAAACACGCAACAGGAGAAGCGATATATTGCGACGATATTCCACCGTTTGCAAATGAACTGTATATGACTTTAGTAATTAGTCAAAGAGCGCACGCAAAGTTTCAATTAGATCCATCTGAAGCCCTATGTATGGACGGCGTAAAATTATTTGTGTCAGCAGACGATATACCAGAAGACAAAAATTATTTAGAAGGTCCAGATTCTGAAATCATTTTTGCTAGAGATATAGTTACATCGCAAGGACAAATATTAGGAGCTGTTATTGCAGAAAACCAATTAATAGCTCAAAAAGCCGCACGCAAGGTTAAAGTTAATTATCAGAATTTATATCCTCTTATTATCACTACCGAAGACGCTATTACGCACAATTCATATTTTGGCAAACCCTACTTATTGGAAAACGGAGATGTAGACAACGTTTTTGCTACAGCCCCACATGTAATTGAAAAAGAGTGTAGAAGCGGAGCACAAGCACATTTTTATTTAGAAACTCAAAGTGTTGTTGCCTTACCTAAGCATGAAGATGGCGAAATGGAAATATATTGTTCTACTCAGCAACCAGCAAAAATAAGCGTATGTATTTGGAAACATTTACTGTATCTTATAATGTTTTATTAATAGTCGGCTGTCGCCTCAATACTAGGCGTATCGGAAAGTAGGATTACAGCAAGAACAAAAAGATTAGGAGGAGCATTTGGTGGTAAAGAAATGCAACCGCTATACGTTGCGGCTCCAGCTGCGATGGCCGCTTCTAAACTTGGTCGCCCGGTTAGATGCATGCTTGAGAGAGATGACGACATGATGGTGACAGGAAAAAGGCATCCACTTTATGCAAAATACAAATGCGCATTCGATAGTAATGGTAAAATACTAGCATGCGAAATGAATTTTTATTTAAACGTAGGATACGCAAACAATCAAAGTGGCGCGGTAGTATAATTACATAATTTTTCTTTTCAATACCGATGACTAATTAATAGGTACTAATGCAAACTATGTTTAAATTTGAAAACGCTTACAAAATACCAAACGTTAGAGTAGTGGGATACTTATGCAAAACAAACTTACCTTCCAATAACGCTCTTCGAGCCTTTGGAGCGCCACAAGGAATTTTCATAATGGAAATGATGATTCGTCAAATTGGAGAACATTTAAAAAAAAGCACTATTGAAGTAGCTAATATAAATTTTTTTAAAGAAGGTGATACCACGTTTTACAATCAAAAATTAGATAATGTAACGCTTGAACGCTGCTGGTCAGAATGTATTGATTCTTCCAGTTTTTTTGAACGTTCGAAGCAGATAGATATTTACAACAGGTAAAATTTAAATACCTTAAATAAATTGTGTACAAATTTCAATTTTTTGTAGAGGGAATCGTTGGAAAAAACGAGGTATTAGTTTGGTACCTTTGAAATATGCCATAGGTGTGGGAGTAAAACAGTTTAATCAAGCAGCAGCATTGTTGCATGTATATACAGATGGTTCGGTACTTTTAAGTCATGGTGGCGTTGAAATGGGTCAAGGTTTGCACACAAAAATGGTTCAAATAGCCGCACAAGCTCTACAGATACCACCGGATAACATTTTTATAAGTGAGACATCAACGGATAAAGTACCAAATGCACCTCCAACAGTAGCAAGTATGTCTTCGGATTTTTCTGGCAAAGCAGTTCAGGTAACAAATATAATTATGAACAAATAAAATCTATTACATATACGTTAGATCGCCTGTGATAAACTTATAAAAAGATTGGAACCGTTTAAAAACGCAAATCCAAAAGGAAAATGGGAAAACTGGGTTTTAGACGCATACATGAATCGTGTAAGTCTATCAGCGACAGGCTTCTACAAACCCCCCTTTAACTCTTACAATTTTGACTTGCATACTGGATCGCCATATAATTATTATAGTTATGGTACTGCATGCAGTGAAGTTGAAATTGATTGTCTTACCGGTGACCATCAACTATTAAGAACTGATATTGTGATGGATGTAGGTTAGTATTTTAATTTTTTATATTTTTAGAACTTTTATAGTTACGTTTATTTTAAAAAAGTACATTTTTAGGCTGCAGTCTTAACCCAGCTATTGATATTGGTCAAATCGAAGGAGCTTTTATACAAGGATATGGATTTTATATGATTGAAGAATTTATGTATTCGCCAGATGGTTTAATGCTCACTAAAGGCCCGGGTACATATAAACTGCCGGGTTTCGGAAATGTACCACATGAATTTAACGTGTCTTTACTAAAAGATGCACCAAACCCTAAAGCCATTCATTCTTCTAAGGTCAGTTTTTATAATTTAGAAAATATTTAGTTTGGAAGTGAAGTTTGATTAGTAATAAGAAATTTTTCATTAAAAAATGTTATCAATTTTTATACGCAAATGCCCACCGCAAAAATATTGTGTCCTTTTGTGCCTACTGACCTAAGAAAACCCGGCGCGTCGCCGCTAGATATGCACGCTTGTTGGAACCTCAGCAGAACAAAGCCGCACTTCACCGCGCGTTGCTTCGTCTTAGTGAACGATGGTCTTTATTATTGTTTTATCTCATAGTTTACCCAGGCACTGTCTACATGGACACTTTTTATTACCTGTAAGCTTCAATTACCAAATAATTTACCCAATGTGTTTATTTTTAAACCAGGCAATTGGCGAACCTCCTTTATGTCTAGCCACATCGACTCTGTTTGCCACAAGAGAAGCAATAAAAGCAGCTCGTGTAGATTATGGTTTAGATAACACAAATTTAAGAATTGATGCACCTTTGACTTCAGAAAAAATACGAATGGCCTGTGAAGATCATTTAACTTCAATGGTAAATGTTGTTATATTTCATATTTATTTCTATCAGGTTTTTTTTTAGTTTAAAGCTGCTGAGCCTGAGACTTATAAACCATGGAACGTTGTAGTTTAATATTGTTATTATTTAAAACAATATACAAAACTACAAGAAAACATGTTTATCTAAATTAATATTAAATAAATAATATTTGTATTGTCGGAAGATAAATATTTAAATAAGTCAACATATGACCACACTTAAAAATAATACAGTTAGAATAAATTTTTTTGTATTTACTATTTTATTCTATTTAAATTTTAGTTTTTAGTGCACTTTGAATGATTCTTAACAATTTAACCTTTATGAACCGTCCTCTGTAATCTGTTTTTAAGCACTTGTTGTGTTGCTTTGTATTTAAGAATTTCTTAAACAAATATGTTTTGTTTTTAAACTTTTTTACAAAAAAAATTGTACAATAAATAAAAAACACGTAATCATTCCATTGCTGTGAGTTCAAAGTAGTGATGGAAATTTTAGTTCTTTTTTATGAACTAGTTCGCCATGTCTCGTTCAAGAAACTGAACTAGTATAATGTACTAGTTCTGTAGGATATTTAAGACAATTTTGGTTCTGCATTTCATTTAGGAGACCAACGCGCGATGCATTGGTGTGCTGTGTGCTGGTACCTAATAAATTAAAAACTGAAACGCCGTTTCAAATTCACAATCTTATTGAAAATTGGTGTAATTTTAATTAGCAAATCTAGTTAGTTTTCTAATCTCTTTTGCAGACACCTTTCAAAGAATAATAATTAGCAACTACAAAACATACTAAAACAGTTATATAAACACTTAATGGTATCGATTACGCAAGGTACAAACAAATTTATATTGAATACATCATAGTCATTACAGTAACGAATATCAAAAACGTAATAATAATCGAGATAAACGCTGTGGGAAAAGACCTTGTAGTCAATACAGTATAAAAGAGAAAAGTAATGACGTTATCGAAATTATGTGATGACTGAAGATTTTCAAGGAACAAATGTACTAAAGTACTATGTTCACATTATAATAGAGAATCTTGTACCATTAGTTCACTGAAAAGACCAGTACAATTGAACTAATTCGTTCACGAGCTACACATCACTAGTTCAAAGTTTTTTAACTATATGCCGTTGCACATTTTTTAAATATAGTCTAGAAATGCGTATTAAGATAATCTGCAATTAAATAAACTTACGCGGTGGCTACTAGTCAATTTTTTTTTAAATTAAACGTTCTGGCCCTAGTAGAGCAAAACGTTTCTAAATCATTTACATTTGTAACATTTTTAATACGCTTAAATGGTACATTAAAACGTTTTTAAATCAATGTCATACTGCTTCAAAAGCGAATCCGAACATTGTTTTTTAGACGGTTTTTGAAGAGCATACAAATCGATTTCAGAAATAATACCAAAATTGACTGAAAAATTATTGCCTAAATCGTGTTTGTAACATTTTCAGTTAGTTTTGACTAAATATTAAACGTTGATGTCCTAAATAATTTACGGAGTAATCTATATAACGTTGCAGAATAATACACAGTTAGATCCTTTTTTTTAATGTTTTTAAATACGATTTACACGTACATTTTTTGAATGATTTGTATTTGTATTTCAAAAATTGTACAAATGAAACCTCTAAAAAACTCAATAGGAGAAAGCTATTAGATAGCTTTGTTTTTTGACGATTCATTATTAACCTATTGGGAGAAAATAACGATCCAAACTCGTGGTATGTAACCTCACTCGTGATACACATTATATTTTTTGGTTATTTATTTAGAAAGCAATATACCAATGACGGTTTATTCGTTAACTAAGTCCAATCGACTGTCAAGATCAAGTTCTAGCAAGTTTTCCTATCATGAGAAGGTTCGTAAAATCATATCAAAAGGTATTTTTTTACATGATGTTACATGGCCCTATTAATGCTTGCATTTTATTTTATAAAATTACAAAGAAAAACAAAGTTTAATTCTCAAAATTTTGTTTAGATCTTACGGAATTCATTTTGAAAGAAAACTCGCATAAAGTATACAATGAGCGAGGAAAACCGTCCCAAGGTAAAACTCCAATACGTCTCCGTGCAAAAAAGTGGACACATCCACCTACTAACAAGAAAGTGCACCCAACAAACATGTAAAGTGTGTGCAAAAAATATTTTAAAATCTACCATACTGTAGTAGACTACTAATTTTTCCATTAAAGCTTTATTTTGGGTTTAAAATGATCTAACATTAATTTTATTGTTTTGTACATTTGTATTTCAAATATAAATTAGGTTACTATGTGTATTTTCGTTAATAAATTTTAAAATATTAATTTTTTTTCAATCTTATGTAATAATGTAAGAATAATTACTGCGTTTTGGCACAATCACATTATATAAATACTGCCTTAATGGGTTAAAGGCCAGGCAATACCGAGCAGTAACAGTTTTTAATAATGATAGATAATAGAGCGTAATGCAAATTATGCACAAACTATGAAAAATGCTGTCGACATAACTTTCAGTTTGCTTAAAAACTCTTAAATGTATGTAAATATTAGATAGGCACCAGCGTTTTAATCTTTTTATACGGGCAAGAGAATTTCCAAGTTACCGGGCAATTGGGGGCTGATAAGCCCATTTTATATTCTTGAGTTTTCTGTAAAGAGAGGTTTCCATGTCAAATATATTATAAATTGGGGAAACATTTTCAGATGCGATATATGACGTCATTAATACGCTGCATGACTTCATAGGAGCCCTCCCATTGCCTTTGCAACTTTGGCGACAAACCACGTCTTCTTTGGGGATTATACACCAAGACCATGTCGCCAGGTTAAAACCCACCATTTTGCACCTTGACATCATATTAGCAACTTCTTCTTCCGATCTTTGTCCAAATTGGAGGTCGCATGGCAATCGTATTTCGCGACCGAGCATCACACAGGATGGTGTTTGGCCTGTGCTTTCGTGAACGGATGATCGGTATGCCATTAGGAAAAGGTGCAAGTACTGATCCCAGTCTCTTTGGTGTTCGGACACTACCTTGGCTAAGTACTTGCCCATTGTTCGATTTATCCGCTCAACCATGCCATTAGATTGAGGATGGAAAGGCGTCGTCCTAGTTTTCTTAATTCCCAACAGTCGGCAAACTTCTTGAAACAGCCCAGACTCAAAATTGTGGCCTTGATCGGAGTGTAATTCCAACGGAACTCGAAACCGGCAGAAAAACTCTTTTACTAATACGTCTGCAACTGTAACTGCTTTTTGATTCGGATTCTGGAAACGGCCCTGCGATGTCAATCACTACTCTTTCCAAAAAGCTTCCTACGTTGTATTGCTTCATGGGTGCTTTGCGCTTTCTCGCTGGACCATTTCCTGATGCGTAGACCATGCAGTTACGGCACCATTTCATGACGTCCTCTTTGCAGTATATCCAGTAAAATCGTTCTCGCAGTTCTCCGGAGGCATTAAACTTTTTCTTTCAGTCGCGAACAATGGCTGCAGTCCGCTGGACATGGTCTTCTGGACAAGGCATCAGCGTTCCGATGACTGCTTCCGGCACGGTGTTCTGTGTCATAGTCATACTCTTGCAGTCTCCCAATTCATCTTGCCACTTGTCCTTCTGGGTTACGGAACTGCAGTAGCCATTTTAAAGCGGCGTGGTCTGTTCTCAGTAAAAATTTTCGTCCATACAAATATTTGTAGAAATGTTCGATGGACTTGACGCTAACAGCTCCCTCCTAATCACGCAATAATTTCTTTCTGGTCTGGACAAAACCTTGCTAAAATACGCGATAACTTTTTCTTGTCCATCTTGAACCTGCGAAAGGACCGCGCCTATAGCCAGATTCTTGCGTCGGTATCCAAAACAAATTTTCCATCCTCTCTTGGATATCTCAGAATCGGCGAAGTGACTAGGGCCTGTTTTAGTTGATGGAAAGAACTTTCGCAGTCTCCATTCCATCTAAATTCTGCTCTTTCTTCCGTCAATTTTGGGTTGGCAATATTAGCAAATCCGGGTACAAATCGTCTATAATAGGTGCACAACCCAAGGAAACTTTGGATCTGATGTTTGTCGATTGGTCTTGGCCATGCTTGCACTGCCCAGATTTTGTCTGGGTCAGCCTTTACTCTACCTCTAGATACGACGTGGCCAAGGTATTGCACTTCTTTCTTAAATACGTGGCACTTCTTTGGGCTCAGTTTGAGGTTAGCCCCACGTAGTCGCTGGAACACTTCCTTCAAGTTGTTCAAGTGTTCTTCAAACGACCTTCCAACAACGATCACGACGTCCAGGTAAACCAAGCACGTCTTCCAAGACAATCCGCGCAAGATGGTCTCCATCAAACGCTCGAATGTTGCAGGAGCGTTACACAGGCCGAAGGGCATCAAAGTAAACTGTCACAAACCAGTTCCAATCGTAAAAAGTGGTTTTTCACGATCCTTGGGTTCTAATTATACCTGCCAGTAACCACTCTTTAAATCTAACGTGGAAAACCACTGGGATCTTGACAGGGTGGCTAGCCTATCGTCAATTCTGGGTAAAGGGTAGCTGTCCTTTTTGGTCACGTCGTTTAGCTGTCTGTAGTCTACGCAAAACCTCGTTGATTTATCCTTCATCTTCACGAGTACCACTGGGAATGCCCATGGGCTACTTGAAGGTTTAATCACGCCTTATCTCTACATATCCGTAATTATTTGTTCGGCTTCTTCTCTTTTCGCCAAAGGAAGTCTGCGTGGATGATGTCGTATCGGCCGAGCGTCTCCGGTATTAATTATATGTTTCACCACGTTAGTTCTTCCTTTGGAATCACTCTCCAGCGCGAACACATCTTTTGGGCATTTGATGGTAAGAATGTCCAATAGATGTTGTGGACACTTCTTTGGCGACGTATCTTCGTTCAACTTCACGGATCTCACAATTTGTGATACTGGCGTGCATTGGCCTACCACGGTCTTCTTTTTCAACGTTACAGAACCTGAGTTGATGTTTAAGATCCTTACTAGCATCGTGTTCTTTACTCGTACTAAAGTTCTGCCAACGAGTAGTCCCTTTTCAACTAAACCGGCCTCCATTGGTTCAATCGCGCGTATGTAGCCTTCCCGGAAATTCCCCCCTATCCAGGCGTGCCATCACCACACTTTCTGTCCTTGCAGACAGAACCACGTCTTCACTTAATAAGACTCGCACGGCTGCCTTCTCTGACGAATGAAAAGGAATTTCTTCATTGTCGATCTTCAGGACATCGTTCTTCATACCCAAATGGAACAAATACTTCTTTATCGCGTCCATTCCCAGGATAACTTCTTCCGTGATGTCGGTTACCATTACTTGATGGTCGAGTATTCTATTTCCCAAACCAGTGGTTACTTTGACATGTCCGTGAGTATGCATTTCTTCGCCCGCCGCCTTTCGTAGTCGTACTGTTACTGACGATGTCTTCTCGTTTTCCAATAAGATGTCAGGACGAATGATGATCTTCGTCGCTCCCGTGTCAACCAGTAACTGAACACTTTTTCCATTGATCTTGCCATCGAGATAAATGCTATGCAATTGCTCCCTAGGCGACACCATTTGAATGGTAATCTCCGGGGCATGGCTCGTTGAGGTCGACTTTCGCCTCATTCGGTCGATTTGTTCTAGTTTTCCGGACGCTCTTCTGGTCTTCTTTTGGGCTTAGTACAACGTCGTCGTACGTGGCCCACATTTCCGCAGTTCCAACACGCCACTTCTCTTCCTTGAGCTACTTGTTCCCGAAATACACGTTGCGCTGTCTTCAATGCTTTTTTCTCTGTATGCGAGGGTATTTCTGCAGCACAACGGAGCTTATGGCTGCTTCGATGCGACGGTGTTTCGCCGCCTCGAACTCCAAAGCATAGGTTAAAGCGTCATCCAACGTCTTCGGTCGAACTAACCGAAGAGTCTGCTGCGTTTCGTTGTCTCGGAGGCCGTCTACAAAGGTTTGAATAGTCAACTGCTCCAAGAAGGTATCTGGCGCTGTAGGATACGCAAGCCGTGTTAATCTGGCGATGTCAGCCTCAAACTCTTGAAGACTTTCGGCAGCTTTTTGAACCCGACTTTTAATTCGAGCCTGGTACACTTGTTGAAGATGAGCACTTCTATATCTCATTTGTAAATGTGAAATTAAAAGTTTGTAATTTTCTTGTAGGTGGTAAGGAACGGTTTGCATGATTCCAAGAGCTTCTCCCCGTAAAGACACTATTAACCATTAGCTATAGCTGCGGCTTCAAACTGCTTGTAGTAGGTCGACCATGGAACTTTGCCATCAAAATTTGGAGGTACAACTTTAAACTTGTGAGTGGTTCTTCCCGATGATCCATTATTAAATCTTCACTCGTGACGCTTCTTTCACCGTGGCAATTCATTTGATTTATTTTTTCTTCAAGCATTTTTATTCTGTCTTCTAATTTGTTCTCTAATGCTTCTATTTTGTCATTCACAGATTCGCAAATTTCTTTTTTTAAATTTAACTTATCTGCTTAAGTTTCCTCTTGAACTATTTTAATTTGGTTTTCTATACTAACTTGTATTTGCTCTTCAATAGTCTTTATTTGATTTTCAATGCTCGTTCGTATCTCTTCAATTTTCAGAAAATTTTCGCAAAACTTTTCTTCAATTTTTTCTAGAATTTTCTTCCATTTTCTGCGAATTTTTGTGAAACTTTTCTTCCATTTTACTATTCATCGATTCTTGACCATTTTTTATTGATTCAAGAAATTCAAATAGTTTTGCATTTATTTTGACTGCTTGCAGACGCATCACCGGCATAAATTTAACCACGAATAATAATAAAAAAAAGTTTAATAACACTACTTTAACGAACTGAATAGCTATGATTGCACTTTATATATAAACAAGCGGGAAACAAGCGTCGCGTCGCCCCAAAAGAGCAGTAAGCTCCGTTGTGCTGCAGAAATACCCTCGCATACAGAAAAAAGCATTGAAGACATAGCGCGACGTGTATATTGGGAATAAATAGCTCGAGGAAGAGAAGTGACGTGTTGGAACTACGGAGAAGTGGGACACGTACGAGGACGTTGTACTAAGCCCAAAAGAATATTAGAAGAGCGTCCGGAAAACTAGAACAGGTTGACCAAATGGGGCAAAAGTCGACCTCAACGAGCCATGCCTCAGAGATTACTATTTAAATAGCGTCGCCTAGGGAACATTGCATAGCATTTATCTCGATGGTAAGATCAATGGAAGAAGTGTTCAGTTACTAGTTGACACTGGAGTGACGAAGACTATCATTCGTCCTGAGATGTTATTCGAGAACTAGAAGACATCACCAGTCATAGTACGACTTCGAACGGCGACGGGCGAAGAAATACCTACTCACGGACAAGTCAAAGTAACTATTGGTTTGAGAAATGGAGTACTCGACCATCAAGTACTGGTAGCCGACATCACGGAAGAAGTTCTCCTAGGAATGAACGTGATAAAGAAGTATGGGTTCCATTTGGGTATGAAGAACGGTGTTCTGAAGATCGACAATGAAGAAATTCCTTTTTTTCATCAGACAAGGCGGCTGTGCTAGTCTTATTGAGTAAAGACCTGACTCTGCCTGCAAGGACTGACAGTGTGGTGATGTCACGCCTGGATGGCTTAGTTAAAAAGGGACTACTCGTTGGCTGAACTTTAGTACTAGTAAAAAACGCGATGCTAGTAAGGATCTTAAACATCAGCTCAGACCCTGCAACGTAGAAAAAGAAGACCGTGGTAGGCCAATGCACGACAGTATCTCAAATTGTAAGATGCGTGAAGTCTAACGATGATACGTCGCCGAAGAAGTGGCCATAACATCTATTAGACATTCTTACCATCAAATGCCAAAACTTCAGCCAAGACCAGCTGGCTAAAGTTAAAGTGTTGATACAAAGGTATTGAGATGTGTTCGCGTTGGAGAGTGGTTCCAAAAGAAACATAAAATTAATACCGGAGACGCTCGACCAATACAACATTCACGCAGACTTTGTTACGTGCGAAATTTTCATAACGGAGTACCCTGTATATCGACTTAAAAATTAGTTTCTGGTTTTGACGCCCTTTGCCGACCTTTTTGGTTACTGAGAGGCCATTTTGAACCTGTCACCTACGTGAGACGATCTGTGTCGAAAGATTTGACCGGATTCCTAAGATTCTAAGGGCATCGATGGTGATGAGTGCGAATTTATAAGTCAATTACGAATTTATTGCAATCTGTTCGGCACAGGGTAAGATATTTTGTCTCCGGTTTATTAGAATTCCTTCGTAACCGAACGTGTGAGATTTTGGAAGGGCCTATTACCCACACGAAAACGAAGTCTCGACAAGCATTACTTTGGAGATGTTATTTCTTGTACACCAGGCAATTGCGTTACCACCCACCTGTTCGTAATTACAACCAACAGCATTCGATACAACGGGTTCTTATATCGTTTTTAATTTATTATTATTAATGATTTTGTAGCTTCCGATCTTTGTGAGTTATTGTGTGACACGATTTGCTATTCAATTTTTTTTGCTATTTCGATGTAACTTAACCTATGCATTGTGTGTTACCGATATGTCTGGCATTTATGAATTGAGAAATTAAACATACTCCTGTTAATCTTATACGTTACTACATTAAAGTTGTTATACTTGTTAATCTTTCTTTTATGGTAACATACCTTTCTCTTTTAATTGTGGTTACCCGAACACCAGAGTAACAAGGATTACGAACCTAAAAATTAGTTACAAGTTTGGACCGTCTGTCGTGATCGAGGCAGAAGTGTTAAGTAGGATTGATCTGGCGCCCTTAAGTATAATTTCTTTGAACCTCCCCTATCTCCGACTGTGTGAGTTGGCCGTGCAAGGTTCGTAAGACCTAAAGCTTGTAACAACTTCCTTTAGCGAAAAGAAAAGAAACCGAACAAATAATTACGGATATGGAGAGAGAAGGCGTGATTGCACCTTTAAGAAGCCCATGGGCATCTCCAGTGGTACTCGTAAAAAAAGGATGGTTTTCTACGTTAGATTTAAATAGTGGTTACTACTAAAAAGCCTAAACAAGGCAACACGGAATTTGGTGTGCGTTTTAGCGAAGAGGAAAGGGAATTCCTTAGTAAACAACATAATTAAAATTTAAAAAATTGTTCTGTTTGTAGATGCAAAAGCTTTCTATATACAAGAGTAATAAGATGGAAGCATTTATAAGAAAGTGCATGGCAGCTACATTTTGTAGTAACTTTGCACAAGGTTGTTCCTGGTCAGGAATTCGAGAATCACTCAAGATTTCGGATAAACAAATAATTCAATTTATAGGTACAATGTGAGTTTAGTGTTTTATTTGTTACTATCAGTGTTCTTAAAAATGTTTAAATTATATTCTATGAATTGAGTAAATTTTAAAGGATTTTTATAATTTCTTGGACATTATTATAACAACTCAGAATCTTTTTTGTACATACTGTTACATGCCAAAGTTAACACAAAGTTACTGCCTGAAATGTAGTAACATAAACGGGGTTGTGCCACTAGCTCAATGGAGAAGGGGGTGGGTTGTATTTAAAAGTTTCGTGATCGAATTGGATTAACTTGACGAAAACACAAAATCGAAAAGTAATAATGTCGAAATCAAAGGGCGCCAGGAAGGAGTAAAGCTTAATGGACTTCTGACCCTTGCCAACCACAAGTTCACTTCTGTAGAATACACCTTAAACGGACTTACCTTATAGGGTGTATCTCGCTAATATCTAAAATAAACTAATAAAGTTACACACGCGGAGGCCGACGGAATTAAAAGCTCTTTACATTTAATAATTTAACATTTATTTTTGAACTCAAACAGAAAAAAAAAACAAGATGAATAAAATAACAAAATAATTGAGTTGAAATTAACAAAATTAATCACACAAAACAGAAACAAAGAACGCAAAATGAAAGTTTGAATAAATACACAATACAGAACAAAATAATAATAATTAAAAAAAATATATATAATATTGGTAAACATTAATTACCAAAACAAAACAAAAATTCACGGCCGTGTGCGCGTCGAAATTAAATCATAAACAAAATGAAATAAACTTATAAAACTAACATATAAATATAAAATTTGAATCGATAATTCGGTTTCGTATAATCAAATTTTAACCTTGGGATTATAACAGTACCGTAAAATACGGTCATTAATCAGTTACATTAACGTTAACTTCGAGACACTTGTAATACTTTTTCTTAAAATTCAAAGCTTTTAACACTTAATCGCGTAAATAAAAATTTCACATATCAATAGATGGTGCAAAATAAATACCTTGAATTATTCGAAGTCGGGCTTTTGGTTAGCGTAGGCCAGCTGTCGTCGTCCAGAACCTCGATAGGGTACCAAATCCAGATGAAAAATTTACCAACGGAAGATTTATTATTGATCCGCCCCCAAGGCGAAAGATATGAGATTGCGAAACAAATTACGCACAAATTCACTTAACGATACATGCGATATTATTTAGGAAAACAGTGATCTCAATGAACCGTAATTACGAAAAAGGAAAGTTTTATTTTCCACTTAAAGAATCACTGAACCATTTTCATTTACTTCCGCGGTAACTACTAAAAAAGGTGAATTATCACCCGCGATAACTACATTCTGACGACTGTCAACCAACTAACTTCGGACTCTCTTCATTTACTAAAATCACATCTATATATCAACTTTTTTCGACTACCCTTTCCACAAAGGCTGTGTTCGAAACTTCAAGAACTAAAACACTCTAATTAAGAAGTGCAATAAAGAGGCAATCAGTCCCCATTACGTCATATTCATAGCATTTGGACACCGCAATTCGCTTGTACGTGAAAATGTCAAATTGACAAAATATTATATTACAAGAATTTAAACTGCCTAATAAATTAAGATAATGACTTAATTTTTCCACGTAATCTAAACGATTGACACAAAGAACTTTTGAACCAACTTAAAATAAACAAACGGCGAAAATATAATTAATTACGATTATATCTCAGAAAGGAAACATAAATTACAACTGGAATTTTCAACAAACCAAGTGAAATATTCAATAAGCAAAATCGCGAAATCAGATGGTTTACGGCGTAACAAAATACAAAACTTTATCAACAATTTAAATTGTAACTTTGAATTTAAAATCGTAAAACAAATTATTAAACTTAATCTAAAATCACATTAAAACAAATTCAAAATACATTGAATGAACATCGTCAATCCAAATACTGTGTCTATTACCAAAAATTACTCAAACAACCAATCGATTTTAAACGATGGTTACACCGAGCTAAAAAAAAAATCGAGAAAGAACAAAAAAAACGCAAATTCAGCCAGCTGAATCTATTTATGGGGTCTGTCATAAAAAGAAAACTGCTGAATTTCAAACGCAGGTCACAATACAGGTATACTTATACCTATAGTATTTATAGAATAATTTGGAAACTTAATTTACAGATGTCGCTCGAAAAATCTACCCCACACTGACCGAAAATGAATTTAAGCAACACGTCAGCGTTTGGTTTCGTACTGCAACAACCAGTGTCAAAGTTGCGGTCAATTTTGATGATTAACACATTAGACACTATATTTTTAATTAACCTTGCGTACTTATAACTTTTCATTTTTACATATATGTATTACCTATATTTAGCATAATTCTTTCAATTCTCTTCATATATAGTTATGTTCTTCTATGTGCAGATTTTAACAGTTGATTGACATGTAATTATAAAATATTTTATTCTATTTAACTGGTACATTTGTATCTCCACGCATATTCTTAGTGAAAAATAGGCGTAGGTTTTTTTTATTAATATATTTTAAACTTTATTTATGTTCTACTAAAGATATCATTTTGAACGCCCACACAATTTATTGATTTATTAGGTAATTTTTGTGTAAAAGGATATTGTGAAATACGTATTAAGATGGAAACAGTGACGGTGGTTCAAACCACACCAGTTTCAAAATCAATTTAAAAAATCGTTTTTTGAACGTATAATTGCCTTATTTTTGAATCAAACCTAATAATTGTTCAAACCACGTCTGTGTAAATGTTTCAAAAACAATTTAAAAAAACGTTTTTTAAACGCATAATTGCCATATTTTGGAATTGAACTTTATAATCGTTGCAAGCGCGCCTGTGTAAATGTTCCAAAAACATTTCAAAAAATCGTTTTTTGAACGTATACTTCCCTTGTTTTGGATTTAAACTTAATAGTCGTTCCAATGCTATTTTAAGAAAGCATTTAACAAATTAAATGAACATGGATAAGTAACGACTCTACTTATCTTTTTTTAGAAGTGTTTAAACATTTCGAAAATGATTTATAGAAATATTGCAAAGGGCGGACATTTATCAAATTTGAGACAAGTGTGACACGAATCTGTATTTCATAAAATCGTTTTGAAAATGTTGCAGAAATGAATTTTTCTACTAGGGGGGTTTGTAGTCAGTGTAGATAACAAAATCATTGACTATTTACGATGTGCCAAAAGTGTTTAACTGCAAGATAGATAAAAGCAGCTCGTGATTATAAGCTCCATGTTTGCGTAAGATGGAACAAAAGAATCAGAAATAACTTTGTTGAACCCAAAATGGACCACACTTTTCTAATAAAGTAAATAATAGTTAATTAAAACTACGCAAAAAGGTTTACGTTTACTGAAAGCCACCGATAAAGTAATGTTATTAATTTCAATAAAAAAATTACGTCTTTCAAATTAGCAGTACAAGGTTAGCAGAATCAAATAAAATATAGTTAGGAATTTGTTGCAAAAGAAAAAAAAATTTAACATTCTTACTTTTTTAGTAATGCGTTTTTCGGTTAACTTAAGGTACGTTAGCAGTGCACCATTCTAAAAAGCGCTTTAATGAATTTATTTTCTGTTTAAAATGTTTGTAATTAACAACAAGTTAGCAACAAACTCTACCTACATTCTAATCCGAATACCGATTCATTAAAACAATGTTTAGAATGGTGTACTACTAACTAGCCTCAAGTTTAATGCATAATTTGTAATAAATTCCTAATTATGTTTTATTTGATTTTGCTAACATTGTATTGCTAACTTGAGAGACGTGAAAAACTTGATTACCAATTGCTATGTGACTGAAACTTTTATAATTTCATTATAAACAATTTTCTGTGATGTAGGTGAATAATTGTGCAATCTGAATTATACATCGTATAATACCTATAAAATAAGTATATATACTCATGTTTAAAATTGAAAAGACTGCTAATATTAAAAAATATTATCAAAAGCAAAACAAAAAATTATCTTACTGATAAACCCATACGTGCAGCAATTACTCGGATAGATAATCTAGATTCTCGTAAACCAATAATCTTCCCTCTAGATTCTACTGAGAACTCTGCTTGTCCAGGAAGACGTGGCATTTTGCACAAAATTGACACACAAAACAACACTAAATATTATACTTTACAAAAAGTAACCCCTTTATATACCCTACTTAGAAATGGAATACCCCCCAGAAGAACGGGGTTTCGGGTCTCTGGAAACACTGCTTTAAGCGTAATTTTGATGAGAATTTCTGTATTCTTTTTTCTCAAATTTTAATACAATCTTTAATTTGGTTTCAATACGCTAAGTACTAGTAATAAAAGTAGAAAAACATTTGTAAATTTTTGTTTAGTAGGTAATTATACTAGTTTGCAAAATTCATTACGTTTGCCAAAATTAATGTTTTGCACCTTATATGGATTTATAAACATTGTCAAAAAAGGCGAAATAATAAGTAAAAATAAAGAACAAAAGTATATAATAATATAAATTTAAAAAGAGTTTAAAATCTATAAATTATTAATGTTTTGTAATTATTTCGTTAAAATGTTTTACTTTTTTGTATTATTTTATTTTGTTGATGTTATTGTACTTGTTTTATTATTATTTATTCCTTAAAGCAAGATGAAACATTATTTCTTTATTTGGGATATATTTGCATTTTCTCATTTTATTTTTACACGATATTTCTTTAAAGCGGGGGCCCCGTTTAGAACCGCCCCGTCTACTTAGAACTTCTGCATTACGTTGAATGATAAATTTGTTTCTAATAGTATAGAACAACGCTTAAAATTTTGGCATTTTTTTAGTTAGTTTTTAAATATTTATTGAACATTTTTAGATCCAAGTAAAAATTTTAATACTTTCCATTGGCCTAATAATTTTTGTTTGCCATTGCGTACTTTACATGGTGTATAAATATAAATAAAAATTTAAGGAAAAATAAAAAAAAGTTTTCAAAACGCAAAACTGAAAAAAAATCATGTTACTTGTGTAGGGTCTATAACCCGTTCTCGGTTTAAGAAAAAAAATGATCATAAAATGGTTTAGTGTTCAAGAAAACAGATAACTATCTTTGAAAACATTTTTTGTAATATGTAAAACCTTACTCCTATTATATTTAATAAAAGCTCATTTTTTTTAATTTTGTCATATTTTTTCTATTCAATTTTAAAAAATGCAAACAGAGCACACATTTACTATTATACGTAATCAAAATTAATTTGAATTACTTGAAGAAAAAAAACAATATTTCGCGTAAGGTAATGCTTTAAAGATACAGAACGCTCAAGTAGAACTGCAAAGCACAATTAAATACGGTCCCATGAGCTGTAAAGAAGGTTTAAAATAAACTTTGCCCTGCGGTCTATAGGCTGTGACAAAAGTTTAGCTGCGAGGCTGAACGTGATAAATACTAGTCATTTGTCCCAGCTTCGCATGAGTGCAACCTATGTCTTTTAGGTTAAACGTTACTTATAATTATCAGGTTTTCGAAGTATTGGGTATTTAAAAAAAAATATTTTTTCTTTAAACCAAGGTTAAGACTTAGTGTTTATATTATTAATTCAGAAATAAACGTTGTTGATCATTTTGTACAAAAAATGAGACCAATTTTTCCAGTGTTTGGTGATACATTTTCATTACTTAGTTTTAGCAAAAACCTGCAAGAATTCTGTTTTGATTTATATATTATAGGTAACGAAACTAATATTAACTTTGATTTCCAGTTTAGTTACATCTAACTAAAGATAATATCATTTTAAAAGAATATTAATATTCTCGCCACTTGTTCTTTTTGTTATAATATAAATAAGATTTCACGAAAGGCGCCTGAAAATAAAGTTTTCAGGCACAGACAAGTAAATTAGAGTTACGCATACGTTCTGTCTAATACTTAAACCAGTAGGTTCGATATCATCCATAAATTGGGTTAAATCAGCACAGCTGAAGTGTATTACGACAGTGGAATCAAAAAAACCATTGAACATCGGATTTTACCTATATTCATAAAATTCCATTTTCTTAAAAAATGCAAACTACTAATAAATGTTATGAGAATTTGTAATGGGAATTAAGATTACAATTGTTCAACCACTAATTACGTTCAAATGATGATAATACTTCTTTTACAAAGAAAATCGGAATGTTGACTTTAATTTAATCCAGAAATATTAAAAATTCAGGCTAATTAATATTTGGGCATGCAATTTAAATTTATTCGAGCTATTAATGGAACTTTTTTAAATTTATTTTAATTATAAATCAAATTATAAATGACTTAAAGCTTTTTTAATTTAGGGCTATAGCATTAATTTAAAACTTGAGCAGCGAACATAAATACATAAATAGAAAATTCGGCGAAAAAAAAAATTAAAACTTTATGGTCCAATTTAGATACATATTTCCAGGAAAAAAACCTGTTCTCTGAATGCTTGCGGTGGTGCTTATAAAAAATGGTTAGGAACCTTGTAATATTGCTGCAAGTAATGTCTATAATGCCAATGTTGTCAGGTCGCGCTTAAAAGTATCCAATTACTTTTTTGTGGCACTGCACAGATTAAATTAACCATCTGAAAATGCAGAAGATATTTTCAGAATATCTATCTTCAACCCATATTTATTTCTTCTCAAAGAACTAAAACAATAGTTGTAAATATATAATCTTGTTTATTACGGTTTCTTCGTAAAAACAGTGATCTGTTAAAAAAATCAATGAAAACTGTAAAAGTAAAAATAATTTTAGTACCAAATTTTCCTCTATTGGAAATTACGGTAATCAACTTGTAGAGTTAATCATTATTGATAAACCGCCAATATGACGTGATGAAACGAAACACACGTTTTTTTGTTCAAATACGTTTACTCCTGACCACAAAGTGAACTGTAGAACGTGTAGACGTAAACGAGCGCATTCGTTCTACTTATAGTGTCAGATAAGATATGCAAATTTTTTAATTAATATAGTAACAACAATACAAATATTTAATTTTTATTCATACAAATTTCTAAAAAGATTTGAATCAGTTATTGATTCTACTCGAACATTTAAATGTTACAGAATAAAATAAATTCTTTTAAGTATAGTGTCAGTTCATTTACAATAAAAGTATTACACTTATTTCATTAACCGAGAAGTCAAGAGGTCTACTGTGATAAAGATAACAACGGTTATTTCAGAATTGATTATCATTCGCTCTCTTTTATAGATTCTAGTTTTCTAGTGCGTCAACACGAGTGTTTGAAGATGATGCCTACATACGAAACTACTCTTGTATTTTTTGTTAATGGAAAAAAAGTATGCAGTTTTCTAAAAATATAAATTGATATAACGTGTTTTAATTACAGATCGTTGATCCTCAACCCAACCCTGAATATACATTGTTGTTTTACTTGAGAAACAAGCGTATCCTTTATGAATAATTATTATATTAGTAGTAATTGAGGGTATCGTTAATTTTATTAATTTTACAAGTGCAAATAGATTCGGTGTTTTCCTTAGTTTTAACAGTGGGATTATGCGGCACAAAGCTCGGTTGCGCTGAAGGAGGTTGTGGTGCTTGCACCGTGATGGTGTCAAAATATGACCGAAACCAAAAAAGCGTGATGTATCCTTTTATAGTTTTTATGTATTTATTATTTTGATTAAAGTGTATTAACGTAAACGCAAAAGTTGAACCGTGTGACTTAATGCATTTCTAATTTAGGCAATGCTACAATTGACGACGTCACTATCAGTGTTTACACGGCAAATTTTGTTATGATTGATTTTGCTATTCATGTTATTTGATCGATGTTGTAAACAATTCTAAATGTAAGTATAACCACAACATTCATAACACAACACATTTACTTACGTACTTTTTGATAACGTTACTATACAATTATGCATTGAGACGCAACAGATAATAATAGAAAATAGTCGTAAATATGAGATAACAATCAGAGCAACAAGTGAAATAAACAAGATAATTGTAAAAGTACATTTACGATCAAAATAATGATGAACTAAATTACATAAATAAATATGTAAAAGATGCAGGGGTATTAGTAGTCTAGGATTTAAAATATTCAAAAAACGCACACCATCAGTTCCAAGAATACATAACATTTTTATTACTTTTACTCCATTCTAAAAAAGTTTCCTATATAGTGTTTTATAAAACATGCAACATTAATTGAACTCCTAAATGTATGTTTCTTTTGGTAGATTACAAGTTTCACTATCGCAGTTTTGATAAGTACAGCAATATCAATCGATACACATCGGAATGTCGATATGCATCATAATACCGAAAAATCTTTTAAAAATGTGTTCTCTTTGTCTTTTACTAAAACGTGTTTTCCAATGTTGTTATGTAATATATAAGGATAAGCAATACGAGATTTTATGTATCAAATATTAATACGCGATTTGTATCGATATTCCGATACATATCGGAATTTGAATTTTTTTGTATCGCTATTTCAATAAGCTTGATCAATGGATTCTAATCAATAAATAGATACGAAGACCTAGTTCTAATTAGTATTCTATTCTTAAACTTTTTTGATATATAAGACCCTGCGCCGTTAAAACTTGCCTACGGACTTTGAGTAAAAAAACTGCTCTCGTAATCATGAAAGAAGAGCTCTACGTCATAACAATCATACGTATGGCTTAATATGGAAAACCATAAAATTAAGTATTGCAATAATAACAATGAAATTCATAGAACGCAATAACATTGTAATGAACAGTCACAGTCAGGGACGGATGGGCGTTTTTAAAGTTGCCGGGATTTTCATGAGACCGGCGCCAGCATATTCAAAACCAGATTTTTTACTTTTGCTTATTCTCGAAAACATACGATAAAATGGTTTTTGATCGCTTTTTACACGTTTTGCGATAGGGATTTACATAAAATAAAGCTAGTCTGTATATTTCTATATTTCTTATTTTTGCATGGACCTACCTATATTTAAAACAACAACTGTTTTTTCAATAATTTCGAGTGATTTGCAACAAGATCGATTACTTCACACGAATCTATATTGCATAAAATGTTTTTTTCGATGTTCATTAACATAAAACTTGATAAAAGATTTTAGGCCATCGTTGTACGTAGACGGTTTTTTATGTAACGCAGCTTAGAAAAACTCCTTTCCCATGCCACTTGTGTGACCGATTGAGTCACTAGGTATTTGTACGCCAATCCAATCACGGAATACGCTGATGTTGAAAGGCTGTAGCTTTCAAGGACAATAAAGCAACAAGTGACGCAGTTTCTACAAAAATTTTCTGAATTACGAACACATTTCTTGAAACAAACTTCATCATCGGACTCGGAATCTTTTTCGTCGCACTCGCATGGATCAACTTTCGCGTTCAAGTCGGAATCTGACGTTGAATTATATTTTTGATTTGCAACGGGCACTAGATGTCTCTGTCAATTTTTTTAAGGCATCCAGTTCTCAGCGAAATGTAATAACTGAATTTTTAAATTTTGCGGTGTTACCTCTTGGTCAAATTTCTGCAAAGCGTCACTGAGTGGTTGAAGAGTTTCCACTTGTAAGGACTCGTCATTAATTTCATCAAAATTTTTGGGATCGGAAGTACGCAAATGTACGATACATACTTGAGTTGAAATTGATACTAGTGACAGCAGTATCTAGTATCACGTTGTAGGTATTGATCGTGTACATTTCATTTTCGTCTTTTTGCTTCGACAAAGCGTTGTCTTCTGATGTTGAAGGTATTTTATCTCCAATTTTTTTTCTAATTTTGATTCGCTTGACAGGTAAACTTGTTTCAATATTGGTGTCGATTTCTTTTGTTTTCAGTATAGAATTCATTTCGTTGACAAATGTGTCCGCTGAGCGTTTAACATTTTCAAAATCTCTGGAGAACGACTTTATTTTTTTTTAAATGGTTTACTAAATCTTTGCACTTCATAAAATCAATTCCAGAGGTTTGAAAAGAGAAAATTTCAAAAATTATCAAGTGAATCTGGTTTGTAAGAACGATTTCGTATTTCAGTAAATTTTTTTTCATATTGCGTGGTTTAAATCGAGCATCAGACGAAAAATGATCATTATTTTCTATCTCAACAAGAGCTTCAATTAGAGGAACATATAAAAATTTGTCGTCATTTTCCAAAGTTTTTTTCTAAAGCAACGTATTTAGCACTCCACCGCGTTTCGTTAATTTTTGACAACATTTTTTTACCGCTAAATAGTTTCCAAACATTAATTCGTTGGTACGATTCTTTGAAAAATATTGCGATTTCATTTATCACTACGAATAAATTAATCGCTGGCGCGACTTTTTTAGTAATATCTGATACAAATAAATTTAATACGTGTGCATAACATCACACATGCTGCACGTCAGTCTCCTTTTGTAACCATGCTGTAAATCCTGTAAGCGCCTTGCATATTTGCTGCTCCATCAGTCGCACTACCGATACAATTTTTTATATCAATTTTATTTTCTAGGAGAACTTTTTTAAACAGCTCGCACATGTCTTGCCCAGTTGTAGAATTGCATTCTATAGTATCAATTAGCCTCTCTTTTATACCTTCATCTTTCACATACCGAATTACAATAGAACAGTGTTCTGTAACACTTTCATCTTGAGTTGTGTCTAATTGTACAGAAAACATTCCAGCTTTTTTAATTTCATCGGCAATCATTTTTTGCATTAAGGTCTTAATTGCGACGATTATGTAGTTGACCGTAGTTTTGAAGTTAAGGTAATCAACCCGGTGCGTCTTCTATTATACATATCCTTCGATTTCTTGCTGTCTGCAATAGCTTGATCAAGATAGGATTTTAAGATTGGATCGTATTTCTGTAATAATAGCAAGAGTTCCAAAAAATTCCCTTGATCTAGTTCAGGATTCTCTAATAAATAAGCGGGTTCGTTTCCATTACCGCGGTAGCTCAAGCCACATTTCCCAATGCATTTGATTACATCTATAATTCTCAAGAGCACATTTCTTTTGAACTGTATTTGTTGTTTTCGTAAATTCGCGCTTTCGTTTTGAAGTAAATGTTGCACGTTAGCATTATTTTTATCTAAAAAAATGCCTGAACTGAATGTTCGTAACTAATTTCGTGTTCCTTAATACGGTCATAATAGTGTTTAAAATCTGTAAACCTTCGAATGAAAACATTACATCTATGATATATTGCATTTTTGCTCCTGGCGACAACGGCGCCAAATGGACCAACGCGGCGCACCGGGATTTTTCCCGGTGTTCCCTATGGCCCATCCGGGCCTGCGTCACAGTCTACCTATCAAAGTACTTTTGGAAACGTTTGATAATATTGAGCCTTGGACCATTCGTTTTAATTTCAAGAAAATTATTATGGTTATGAGTTATGATTATATACAAAAGACACCATTGCAAAACTTAAACACGATGATATCTTACGAAGTTTTTTTTGACCTGTTACAATAAAAGAAAAAAGCATAACTTCATTTATATTTTATTGAAAGGAATAAAATTACAATTTTTGAATGCCACCGTGTCGTTGCAGTTTTAACAATCAAACAATTTTTTTCCCAAAACTATTTGACACAAATTAATCACTTTCACTGTCAGTATCTGAATCAGAATCACAATTAACTTGTATAATCAGTTCATGCACTTTAATATCCACAGCTTTTTCACGTTCATAACAAATTTGTAATAACGGTTTCTGTATGACGAATACAGTTTGCCCCAAGTTCATCGGAACAGTTTCTTAAAGCTTCTGCCCAGATTGCCAATACATTTAGTTCATTATACCCATTTCTTCCTATATGCTTATTATAGTAGATTTTAGCATGTGCCCATATTAATTCTATTGCGTTAAATGCACAATGATATGGTGGTAACCTCAATATCTCATGACCATTTCTAGTTCGTCTACTTCATATCGTTTCTCTTTCCGGATGTTTTTTGTTAAGGCAAGTAATTCTGCTTTAAATAATGTTGAATCATATTTTATATTATGATTTGTAAGCTAAGCAGCAATATCATTCTTCTTCCAGACTGATGTTGGAAATTTTTCAATTAATGTAGAATGATATGGAGCATTGTCCATAATAATTAACGATCGCTTTTTAAATTACACAATAAATGTTCAACAAGCCATTTCTTAAATCATTCGGCAATCATTTCACCGTGATGATCTTCTTTTTGCGATTTAGAAGCAAATACTAATGAAGCATTATTTATAAATCCATTTTTCGAACCTGCATCTATTACGATAAATCTTCTACCATCATATTCCTCAGGTTCTCTTACACTTTGTACATTATTATTTTGCCAGTATTTTCTTTTGAATAAATCTTAAGTTTCGTCCATAAAAACAAATTCTAGTTGTGATGGTGATCTAAAATTATTTATGTAGCCCTTTAGAAACTTTAGGCAAAGTTGTGCTACGCTGGTTTTTTCAACTAAAGCTCTACGATTAGATTCCTTCTTAAACTTGAAGCCCATTCCATGTAGTGTACGATTCAAACTGCTATCACTCAACAGAATATGATTGTCTCGAACTTTAGCATTTAAAGTTTTAATTGTAACATTTTTTTCTTCAATATGGGAAAGTTTGAATAACCAAAATTTTTTTTTAATCACTGACTTACTTTGAGAATACTTAATGTATTTTTTATAATCATTTTTGAAGTATCAGATATCTTTTCAGTTTTCATTTTATTTCGTGGTCTTTTTCTACCAGGACTCGATAGTACCGGATTAAGTGTACTTCTTGCCTTCATTCGTTTAACAGTAGAAACAGAAATCCCCAAACCATTAGCTACACGCTGTAGGAAATAAATGGTTAATTACAATCACTATTTAAGACCTAAGCCTTGTCTCTTGCACAGAAAACCATGATATTAAAGGTGAATTGTTTACCTTCTCCCTTTCAAATTAGTTCAATCAACTCAACACAAATTGTTGAGACTGAGAACGTAAAGTTTTACCATTAACAGATATTTTAATACTTATTAAAACGCACTAAAGTTTTAAAAAGAACTGACGTAAAATAAAATACAAATAAAACATTTTGTTGAAGTAGTATTAAAATTATAACTTCTATTTTAAAATACAAAAAAAAAAATTTTATGACTTGGATGAACTGTATGGGATGTTATGAGTGTATTTATGTTTGGCTCAATGTTTGTGGTTAGCAACCACAAATCCCCACGAGTACTAATTTCTAGTAGTTTTTTTTGTGATGAGGTTCATAACGGCACTAAATCCACGTTCTGTCAAATACAAAGACGAAAAAGCAATCAACAGCTTCTGTACAATAACCCATAATGCTGAATATAAAATTGGGATTTGTTTTTGTAACCAGAAGTTGTCGTATCCTTGTTTAAACATTTATTTTAGCTCTTCATTTGTGGATAATTTAATAAGTTGCTTCTGTATTACTATGTATTCATCTGTATTCGTGCTCTGAGTTTGACTCGAAAATATCCAAGTGAAGAATGTATTCATTAAGATCCGTATTCGTGCTTCAAAGAAATGTAGTTGTAGTTAAAATTTTTATTATAGTATTAGTTATTATCAATAAGGATGTTTGTCTATTGTATTGTATTTGTAAATGTTGCATGCAATACGAGCGGCAAACTTCTCTCTCCAAGCAAAAAAGTTATATGCACTTTTATTTATATGAACAAACCGCGCATTATTTTTAAAATCTACTTCAGTTATCGCGTTTGCCTTTTATACTTTCTCTTACCGTTTCTTAAGACATTCCATGATTTTATATCGCGTAGAAGGTTCCAGAACACTATCAAAATTCGGAAATGTAACAATATTTTATGAAAAGACGTTTCGGTTGTACTTCGTAACTATTAGCTAAGTTAATGAAATTAAAATTAAATATTTATATAACAACAATTACAACACAATATTGATGTCATAATAGAATTTAGTGTTCATCGGTTGCTTTTGTATTACAGTTTTTCAAACTGGATATATTTGGTGTTGTCGATTTTGCACAAGCCGAGCTTTCATCAGACATTTTCAAAGCCTGTACAATATTGATGTAAGTCATTATTTTTGTCGCACGTCAAATAAGCTTTCCAACTAATAATAATAAAGAAGTATATAAAATATCGTTTTTACACGTAAAGACTAACAGTTTAAATATCTGTTTTTGTTCGAAAATTTTTATAACAAAGCTAATACTATCTACATCATATCTTAGCTTTGAAAAATGCAAATTGCTTTTGACGTGTGTACACATCGTTTCTAAATTGAGCCAATTAAAAAAAACAAGTGCAAAGCAATCCTTATTAAAGTTAATAGTTTCTTAAAAATCATATAAAAACAACAAAAATGTAAGGGTAAGTTGGGTAGCGCGAGACACTTAAGCTTTTGATTTTTTTCTCAATTATAACAGACATTTATGAAAATTGAGATCTGCTAATATTAACTAGACAGTAGTGCCATAAGGTATTAATCAAGAGATTAAAGAAAAACATAAATCTAGCTGACTGTAAATTAGTAAATATACAACATTATTCTCCAAATGATAAGTTCTGGAGGTTAAAATAGGACAGGTGAAAAAACTGCAAACTTATTCCATAACTTTGTTATGTCAAAATAATTAAGGCACATTTCTCGTCTGCTCATTTTTGGCATTAATGACACTGTATCCAGTCTTCATCAAAGCTCTCGTTGCATATTATGCATAAACAAACTTCATTTTCTTTATCTTGATCATTTTCTATCTTATTGTTTCCATGGTATCAATATTCATCACCGTACTTTGTATTTTACCAACTTTTTTATTCTTCATAGTTTTCGTTAATGAATTCTTCTTTTTAGTTATGTCAATAAAATTAACTTCCTTTGTAACTTTCTTGAATTCCTTGGTCTTCTGGGCTAGTACCTTTTCTTCCAGAGCAACTTTGAAGAAAGTTGAAGTTAGAATTTCACTTTGCTTTCTTTTTTCACGTTTCTATTTTTCTTTGGGTGCAATTTGGTATGGGTGATAATTTTTCCATATTTTTGATTGTAGCTTTGCTATGTGGAAAAGTAGTACATGATAAGTTCTGAGACATTTTTTGAGTCGGTGATAGTGGTGTCTTTTCTTTGTTGTAATTTTGTTTATACCAAAGCAAATGATATCTTCGGTAAGTACATTGGCCGTGCCTGCCTTTTCTGATGAAGTCCCGGCAAGCATTCAATAGTTCCATGGATTACCATTTACCTCGAGACCATTATGACTTCCATGTGCGCCCAAAAATAAGAGAACAGGATTTGATTTAGTGAACTGAGCATATTAGCATTGGTTTGTGCAACACCAACTGCCTGATGTAGAGCATTGAACATTAACCTATCATTCATTCTCTGTTTCTTAAATATAAGTAGCGGAGGAGTATAAGCTCCGGTGATATTCATGCAAATCGTAACAGTGACGTTTTGATTAATTTTTTTAATTTTATTTGCAATTTTCTTAATTTGAAAAAGATGTTTGTCAATGTTTTCGTGTTGTTTCCGTCTTTTATAAAATCATGATGACTTTGATAATTTATATATCTTATCGATAAATGTATTACTTAAAAAGTTGCATTATATTGTTATTTTTAGACTTCAAAATTAATGAATTTGATAATTTATCAATTAGTCAAATATTTTTACTAGCAATACATTCTAACGCTTTTATCTTGTTATTTTCTATTTATTTAAGATAATAGTTTCAAACACATTTTTTTGCAAGGGAACGTGTTTTTAAAAAGATTTATATTGATATTATTTTTTAACTCACTTTGGTAGGTTGTATCAGCATTTCTGTTATTTTCGAAATTTTTTTTTGGTATGATAATTTACTTCAAACTAAATTGGAATTAAAAGCACACTAAAATCTTTGTAGCATTATTACACAGTTTCGGTTTTTTAACGTATAGCTCGAGCAATTGAGCTTGGCAGATAAAATGCGCAGAGGTTAGAATGAACAAGTCGTAATGCGTTTTATAACCGCTTTCTCAACTTCATTTAAATATTAACTGTCTTTAAATGCAGTTTGTAATTTATCAACAAGCCTTGCAGACAGCATTCGCTTTATTAGACCTCTATAATTCGTCTCATATCTCTAATATAGTTTAAACAAGCTTACAATTTATTAAATAGAAATTATTAAATTCAGTGGCGGCTATTCTATTAGATCATTTGGTTAATGACCTTCCGGAAGAATGAATAAGGAAGGTATTTTATTTACTTTAGAATTACAGAAAATTTGCGTTTCAATCAAATTATCAGAGTTTGAATTTCATGCTTTTAAATTGAGAATTGAGGTCCTAAAACTTACGAATCTACAGAAGGTTCACATTTACGTGTGCACGCGTGCATAATATTGAAACCAAATCGTAAATGATATAATCAATAGTGAGACACATACATATAATACATTTTTATGCGCGTTAGAAAAGAAGATAAGTAAACGCTTAAATGCTTGCTTGCGGTCTTGAGCATGGAGGTCATTCCGCCTAGTTGGTGGCAGTACAATGCTTACGTGACTTACGTCATTTATCATTATCTTTGCAACACTATTGTAGTATTTATTATTAAAACTAATTTATTTAAACGACTAAAAATATGTTTTACTTATACTAGAAATATGTACACTTTTAAATTAACCGAACTAATTAAATCTAATAATATTTAATAAAACATTTACAGTATAATTTATGTATAACGAACGCTATCACTTACACGAAGATAAGATAAAGTTCGCGGATAACTTTACACAGTTTACACTAAACTCACGTACTTCGTAGATGTATTTTTAACACGCGTTAACGACTTATTTATTTAGACTTGAATAATCTTCTTAACACTGCAGGCTTCGCATTACGGAAATAACTGAGCTACGATTTGTTTCTTTCGTATATATACACATTTTGAAAATCATTCTCTAGTGTTCCATATCTTTCGATATACGTTCTAGAAGATGGATAACAAATTTGAGAAAGCTCTTGAATTTGCGAATAACTTCTCGAACGTTTCACTATAAAACACTGATGGTAGAATGCACATTTCTTATCACATAGGACAAACTTTACAGTCAATTTTCTTAGTTGATCTATAATATTCGACATATCGTTTTTGTTTCATAATGATGGTAGTACAAGACATTAAAAAATTAATAGCTAATATTAGTTTAGATGTTTAGAATTTAAATTTAATAGTCGTCCTGAGCCTTTACTTGAAATTCGTAAGACCAGTAAACAAAAATAAAGAAATTCATAGTACCTAATTTTAAAGAATTTATGTAAGATTAGATTTGTAAATTTGATTAATTAATTTTACTGTTTCGTAGGTTTACTGTTTTCACCTGATACTTTATAGTGTAATAGTAAAACTAATATTACCGATTTATAGCATTTAAAAGAAAAAGTGAAAAAGCACTCGTTATCAGCGAATCACATGAAAAGTTGTATGAATTATGCTACTCTTGGTCGCGTTAACATTCGATTACAAATACAAATGGACAGCGCTTGCCGAAAATCAATTAAAGAGCACAATAAAAATGTTTGTAAAAATAGATATTGAATAAAATAAATGATTGACTTTACATGCGACTACCGTGAAAAGTGAGCGATGTTTCTCTATGTAAAAAAAATTAAATCATTTTTACGCAATCGGCAATACTATGGGACAAGAAAGTCGTGCGTATTTCTATGCTAAGCACTGAAAACCCTTCCATTAAAAACTTAAATTTTTATCGATCATTTTGGTAACTGTCAACATAGACGAATATCTTAAATCTTAATCTCAAATATAATTGATCTTAAAAGTAAATCTTGTTAATGTAAGAATGCTTTTTTTTGGAGTTTACAATAATTGTTTTTTTTAAATGGCCCTTTTAATGATAGACCACCAGCCGCTACTGATTAAATTTCTAAATTATCATAGAAGATTTGGAATTTTGATTGTCCAATTCCTTCAGGACGCCTTTTGGCACCCTTTCAGACGTGGTGCCTGTGTGCGCCGCACACATTGCACACATGGACGACGTGGTCCTGATACTGATATTTTTCTAAACGGTTGAGGAACGACAAGCAGCTGAGAGTTTGTAAAGGCAGAAAAAAAATTACACGTATTTGGTATAAAGTATAAAGTCACTGCAAATACGGCTGTAAAACTAAAACAATCAAACTTACGAGGCTTTACGTTACGTACTTTGATTCTGAACCGCGAATGTGACTTTACTCGCAATTTTATGTTTATGTAAACACCTTATGTAAACGCGATGGCTAAAAATATTTATTTTATGGCCTTTTTAATTTATCTCTAAAAATTTAAGTACTTCTTGTCTTTTTCGTAATTATAAAATAGTTTTTCTTAATAAAATTAGTCACATGGCAGTTAATTCTTGCTTGGCACCACTTTGTGCAATGCACGGGCTTGCAATTACAACGGTCGAAGGCATAGGCTCAACTAAAACCAAGCTACATCCAGTACAAGAAAGGATCGCTAAAGCCCATGGATCGCAATGCGGTTTTTGCACACCTGGTATAGTAATGTCAATGTACTCGCTACTAAGAAACACACCAAAACCATCCATGAAAGATCTAGAAGTTACATTTCAAGGCAACTTGTGTCGATGTACCGGTTACCGACCAATTATAGAAGGATATAAAACATTTACTGAAGATTGGGAAGTTATGCAAAATGGTAACGCGTTTACTAACTCTAATGGAACATGTAGCATGGGCGACGAATGTTGCAAAGTTAAAAAAAACTTTGAATCCGAAGAAGACCAAAAGCCGTTATTTAAGCCGCAAGAGTTTACACCGTACGATTCTACGCAAGAACCTATTTTTCCGCCCGAACTTAAACTATATGACAACTTAGACCATGACAATTTAATGTTTAAAGGAAAAAACGTCACGTGGTACCGACCTACTAAGCTCGTCGATTTGTTAGAACTCAAAAAAAGATATCCGGAAGCAAAGATTGTCGTAGGCAACACTGAAGTTGGCGTTGAAGTAAAATTTAAGCAGTGCTTATATTCGGTAATAATACAACCGGTTTTAATACCAGAAATGACAGAAATAAAAGTTTTAGAAAAGGGTGTACAACTAGGTGCATCAGTAACGCTGCAAGATATGGAAAACGCATTACTTCTTCAAATAGAAACTATGCCCAATTACAAAACCCGTATTTATGTCGCTATTGTTGAGATGTTGAACTGGTTTGCGGGCAAACAAATACGTAACGTAGCTGCCGTTGGTGGAAATATAATGACTGGGTCGCCAATTTCGGATCTTAATCCAATTTTTATTGCGGCCAATATTGAACTACAATTGCAAAGTAAAGATGGAGGTATTAGGCATGTAATCATGAACGATAAATTTTTTACTGGCTACCGCAAATCCATTGTGGAAAAAGATGAAATTCTTGTTGCCATTATATTACCGTACACTTCTAAATATCAATACTTTTTTGCTTATAAACAAGCTCGTAGACGTGAAGATGACATTGCTATAGTTAATGCAGCTGTTAATGTAACTTTTACTGCAAATACTGATACAATTACACACGCAAATTTAGCATTTGGTGGAATGGCGCCTATAACAGTAACTGCACCTAACACATGCAAACGATTAATAGGAAGACAGTGGAATAAAGACACTTTGGAATTTGTTACTAAGTGGCTCTTAGAGGATTTGCCACTATCTCCAAGTGCACCCGGAGGAATGGTTCAATACAGAAGATCACTTACTCTAAGTTTTTTCTTCAAAGCTTATCTAACCATACTGAAAGAACTACAGTATTATCTTCCACACATATGCATAGACCAGAGAGACAAAAGTGCAATTAGTAGTTTTCGCAGTGAGATACCTAAGAGTCTGCAATTTTTTGAAATATTAGGTACAAAAAAAGAAAATTCTATTGTTGGACAACCAGTTTTACACAAATCGGCGTTAAAACAAGCTACTGGAGAAGCTGTGTACATAGACGATATGCCACATTTAATAAATGAACTTTACATGGCGTTGGTATTAAGCACTAGAACGCATGCTAAAATAATTTCAATGGACGCAGCCGAAGCTTTGCAAGTAGAAGGAGTGCACGCATTTTATTCTGCAAAGGATTTAAGCAGTTATTGCAACAGTGTTGGAGCGATTTCATACGACGATGAAGTATTTGCTTCAAAAACCGTTACATGTAACGGTCAAATAATAGGTGCTATTGTCGCCGACGATCAAAGCAAGGCTCAAAAAGCCGCTAAAATGGTCAAAGTAACTTATGAAGATTTGCAACCAGTGATTATTACTATAGAAGATGCAATAAAACACAAATCTTACTTATCTAATAATCTTCCAAAAATTGAAAAAGGAGATGTAGATAATGCTTTTTTGCAAGCACAACATGTAGTTAACGGTGAATGTAGAACTGGCGGACAAGAACATTTTTACTTTGAAACCCAGTGCACTTTAGTTGTACCAAAAGAAGATAATGAAATGGAAGTATTTTCTTCTACTCAGAATCCATCGGAAATAAACGTAAGTACATGTTTATATTATATTAAAATAGATTAATACCTTAAATCATTGACGTACTTATATGATTAAACTATTTTTCAAAAAACAATATTAAAGTTTATCGAAATATCGATCTCAAAACTGAGTGGTTAGTTGTGGGAGTTATGTCGTTAGGATTTTATTTTGTTAACCAGTAACTATAATTGATCACATAAACACTAACGATGTACGTATTCCTACTAACACGAATATCAGTTTTATATAAAAAAACTAAAGGCAAAATCGGCCATCTGTAAGGTAGACAAAATGCTATGATTGATGGGTTCAAATGTAATTGTGTTAATAACAGTACCGTTTTGGGAATATTTCACAAACTACTATTAAATAATAGCATACCCGCAAGATGGTAACCACTATCATATGTCATTAATTAATCACATAACAATATTTTACCGACCCATCAAATGTTCAATTTTGGCTTCACTTAGTTCGTTATAGTTAATTATCTAGGATGGATGTAAGGATAAATATCCTTAAGAAACACATAGTCATTTTTTATATAACAGTCTAAACAGTAATACTTCTTGCATCAATTCTATTTTTTTTTAGAAATTAGTTGCGCATGTCCTAGAAATTCCACAGCACAAAGTAGTAACCAAAGTAAAGCGTATGGGAGGAGCTTTTGGGGGGAAAGAATCAAAGTCATTTGTAGTTGCTCTTCCAGCAGCTATAGCTGCCAAGCGACTGAACCGTCCTATTAGATGCATGCTAGATAGAGACGAGGATATGCTAATAACTGGCGGTAGGCACCCATTCTACATAAAATACAAAGTGGCTTTTGATGACAACGGAAAAATAATAGCAGTAGAAGTTTACATCTATGCAAACGCCGGTAACTCTACTGATTTATCAGTGTCCGTAAGTATTTCACTACTTAATAACATTCAATTATTCAATTTTTTAAGGTTCTTGGTAGAGCAATGTTTCTTTTTGAAAACGCTTACAAAATTCCAAACGTCCGAGTCATTGGTTATGCGTGCAAGACGAATTTACCATCAAATACTGCATTTAGAGGCTTTGGCGGACCCCAAGGGATGTTTGCAGGAGAACACATTATCCGAAGCGTAGCTGAATATCTAAATAAAGATGCTGTTGACATTGCAAGGTTAAATTTTTATCAAGAAGGCGATACCACTCATTACAATCAAAAATTAGAGTATTGCAATATATTGAGATGCTGGAATGAATGCCTTGAATCATCAAACTTTATTAAACGACAAAAACAAGTTGAACAGTATAATAGGTATGATTTTCTTTTAGCGGTTGTTTTGACGTAATAAGTTATTCACTCTTTTTGTCTTGTATAGTTTAATTTAATCGCCCACTTATACCAATAGGTTCCTTAACTTTTTAGAATTTAGAAATTACATAAAGCACTTATTTTGTTGATAATGTAACGAATTTTAAAACTAATTTATTTATAACAAAATATTTACACGTTTATAACTACAGGTAACTAATTAAATCTAACGTTATTGAAGAAAGACACTTACACTAATTAATATATTTTTATCACTCGAAAAATAATGTCGGCGGATATATTTCTGATTATCTAAAACTGATAATTGTTTACAACGCCGTTATATGTATCTTAACACCCGCGTTAATCACTTATTTATTTAAACAGCCTTCTTAATACTTCCAACTTCGAAAACTATCCTGTGCTTCCTTTAAATCGTTTTTATATATTTCTGTTATCTGTTCTCGAGAATTTTCTGCATCCTTCGGTAAACGTTTTGCAAGTTGGCAATAACTTCGTGAACGTTCTCGAAGTTGACAATAACTTTGCGAACGTTTCACTGTCCCCTTCTTAAGACTGTTATGTTCCAAAACAGGAAACTCTCACCATTTCGGCAACTTTCTTGAACATAAAAGTAGCAGTCAGTGGACTAATCTGATCCGATATTCTACTTGGTTGGTAACTGCAGAGCAACACTTAAACGTCTGTTCTTCGGAAGAAGACCTCCAATTCAGTTGATCTAACGCACAACCAAGCTTGAGTACTGCCAATTTCTTAATATCGTGGAAATCCATTTCTTTTTTGAGATTCTAGAATGCTCTTCACAGATTTTGTATACTTTGTACGTGAGTACTTCTTGGTAACCAGATAGAAAACGAAGCGTCGTTCACCACGTAGTTTTAAAACTTTTTCGACTGCCGGTTGCTGTCTTCGTAGTTTCTCTAGTCGTCCAAACTTCTTTTTAAATACGATTGCAACCTTTCTGGAAATGTCAAGATCCTCGCTCACGCAATGTGCGGTGACGTAATCTTTTCGTGTTTGGAACAGGTCTTCTTGTTCTTTGGTTGTAACTTCGAACCTACCCTTTCTAGAACTTCCGTAGATGCTCATAAACTTATCAAAGTCCATTCTTTGAACTTGATTTTTGGTTCTGCTAATTATTACTCTGGTTCGGACCTGAACTTGCTGAATGTGGTTATTGCCAGCAAACGGGGCTAAACGATCGATGTAGACCACATTTGGTTTGTCTCTGAGTGGTTTTTGGATGTGATGTATAAAGTCATTAATACGCTGCCTGACTGACGCTGCAGCTTTGGCGACAAACCACGTCTTTTTTGGAGATTATACAACCACACCATGTCACGAAGTTGAAATCCACTATTTTGTGCCTTAAGGTCATATCTGGCTTTTATTCTGTCGCTGGCAATTTGTGTTTTTACGAACTGCCTCATGTACTTCATCTAGGCTCTTGGTCAGCTTGCTGACGTAGTTTTCTCTAGCAACTTCTTTTTCAAATCTACGTACAAATTGGAGGTCGCGTGGCAGTCTAATTTCGTGAATGAGCATGACACAGGATGATGTTTGGCCTGTGCTTTCGTGAACGGATGATCGGTATACCATTAGAAAAAAGCGCAAGTACTGACCCCAGTATCTTTGGTTTCCGAACACTACTTTGGCTAAGTATTTTTCCATTGTTCGATTCATTCGCTCGACTATGTCATCAGATTGAGGATGGAGAAGCGTCGTCCTAGTTTTCTTAATTCCCAACAGTTGGCAAACTTTTTGAAACAGCTCAAACTTAAAGTTACGGCATTGGCCGGAGTGTAATTTTAACGGAACTCCAAATCGGCAGAAAAACTCTTTTACTAATATTTCTGCGACTGTAGCTGCTTCTTGATTGGGTATGGCATACGCCTCCGTCCATTTCGTGAAATAATTCATCGTCACCAAGATGTATTTGTTTCCCGAATCAGATTTCTTTCTTAAGGGTTTCTTACGTTATACTGCTTCATTGGTGCTTTGCGCTTTTTTCCTGGACCATTTTCTGATGCGCAAACTTTGCACTTATGGCACCATTTCATGACGTCCTCTTTTCAGTTCACCCAGTAGAATCTTTTTCGAACTATTTCCAATGTGTTCATTACGCCAAAATGTCTTCCTGATGAACCATCGAAGAGATGCTTTAAAACTTGTGACACCCGGTTCTTTGGCACTACCAACTGTAATTTGTTTTCCGTGCCCTCGACACTCTCTGGGGATTGCTTAAGAAAACCGTCTTCTTCTATCAAAGAGTCCCACTGCGCCTTGTACGCTTTGATGTTTTTGCCCAAAGCACTCACTTCTTCCTAGATTTGTCGTCGGCCGTTTCTATCCAGCTTAGGAGTAGTCTTATTTCAGGATCGTTTTTTTGTTCGCGACGCAATTGCTGAGGTTTCTACTTGTTATTAACCATAGCAGTTCTCCGGAAGCATTCGATTTTTTCTTCAAGTCGCGAATAATGGCTGCAGTCCACCGGACATGGTCTTTTGGACAAGGCGTTCCGATGACTGCTTCCGGCACAGTGTTCTGTGCCATACTCATACTCTTGCAGTCTCTCGATACATCTTGCTATTTGTCTTTCCGTGTTACGGAACTATACATTTTAAAGCGGCGTGGTCTGTCTTTAGTAAATATTTTCGTTCATACAAATATTTGTAGAAGTGTTCTATGGACTTGACGACTACTTACAACTTCTTCCTAGTCACGCTATATTCCTTTCTGGCCTGGACAAAATTTTACTAAAACACGCAATCATTTTTTCTTGTCTATCTTGCACCTGCGAATGGACCACGCTTATGACCAGATTACTTGCGTCGGTGTCAAAAACAAATTTTCTCTCATTTATTGGATAACTTAACATCGGCGAACTGACTAAGACCTGTTTTAGTTGATGGAAAGCATGTTCGCAATCTTCATTCCATCTAAATTCTGCTCTTTTTTTGGTCAATTTTGTCAAAGGTTTGACAATATTGGCAAATCCGGCTACAAATCGCCTATAATAGGTGCACAACCCAAGGAAACTTCGGGCCTGATGTTTTTCGATTGGTCTTGGCCATGCTTGCACTGCTCTGATTTTGTCTAATAAGTCAGCCTTTAATCCATCTTTAGATACGACGTAGCCAAGATATTGCACTTCCTTCTTAAATACGTGGCACTTCTTTGAGCTCAGTTTTAGATTTGCCCAACGTAGTCGCTGGAACACTTCTTTCAAGTTGTTCAAGTGTTCTTCAAACGACTTTATAACCACGATCACGTTGTCTAGGTAAGCCAAAGACTACTTCCAAGACTGCCTGCGTGAGATATATGGTCTCCATCAATAACAACATAAGCCAAAGGGCATTACAGTGAACTGCCACAAACCAGTTTCGTAAACGCCGTTTTTGTACGATCCTTGGGTTCTAATTCTACTTGCCAGTAACCCTTCTTTAAATCCAACGTGGAAAACCACTGGGATTCTAACAGGGTGTCTAACGTATCGTCAATTCTTGGTAAAGGGTAACTGTCTTTTTTGGTCACGTCGTTAAGCTGTTTGTAGTCTACGCAAAACCTCGTTGATTCATATTTCTTCTTTACGACGCCCATGGCAAATTTGAAGGTTCACTCACACTTTTTTTCTCCATGTCCATATTTATTTGTTTGGCATCTTATCTGTTCGCCAAAGTAAGTCGGCGTTTTATCGGCCGAGCGTCTCCGGTATTAATTTTATGCTTCACTACGTTAGTTTTTCCTTTGGAACCACTCTCCAGCGCGAACACATCTTGATACTGCTGGATCAACACTTTAACTTTAGTTAACTGGTCTTAGTTGATGTTTTGGCATTTGGAGGTAAGAATATCCAATAGATGTTGTGGGGACTTCTTCGGTGATTTATTTTTGTTAGAATTCACGCATCTCACAATTTGAGATACTAGCGTGCATTGGCCTACAACAGTTTTCTTTTTCAACGTTACTGGATCTAAGTTGACATTTAAGATTCTTACTAGCATTGATTTTTCACTCGTACTAAAGTTTTGCCAACGAGTAGTCTTTTTTCAACTAAGTCGCCTTCCATTGCTTTAATCGCGCTAATGTACCCTTCCCGGATATTTATTTATATCCAGGCGTGCCATCACCACACTTTAAGTCTTTGCAGACAGAGTCACGTCTTCAGTCAATAAGACGCGCACAGCTGCCTTCTCTGACGAATAAGAAGGGATTTCTTCATTGTCGACCTTCAGGACATCGTTCTTCCATATGAATCCAAATGAAATCTATACTTCTGTATAACGTCCATTCCCAGGATAATTTCTTCCGTAATGTCGGCTAGCAGTACTTGATGATCGAATATTCCATTTTCCAAACTAATCGTCACTTGTAGTTGTCTGTGAGTAAGTATTTCTTTGCTTGTCGCCGTTTGAAGTAGTACTGTTACTGGTGATGTCTTCTCGTTTTTCAATAACATGTTATGATGAATGATAGTCTTCGTCGCTTCCATGTCAACTAGTAACTGAGCACTTCGTCCATTAATCTTGCCATCGAGATAAATGCTATGCAATTGCTTCATAGACGATGCTATTTGAATGTTAATTTCCGAAACATGACTAGATGAGATTAACTTTTTCTCTTTTGGTCAACTAGTTCCAATTTTTTGAGCGCTCTTCTTGTCTTCTTCTTCTTCTTCTTAGATTTAGTACGATGTCGACGTACATGGCCTGTTTCCCGTAGTTTAAAGCTGTTGCTCCTCTTTTTCGACGTATTCGTCCTTGATGCTTTCTAGTGTCTGCGCGGGTACTTCTGCAGCACAGCGGAGTTTATGACGTCTCGTTGCAATGCTTGTTTTGCTGCTTTATACTCCACGACATGCACTAAAACGTCATCTAACGTTTTCGGTCGAGCTAACCGGTGAATCTGCTGCGTTTCGCTGTCTTGGAAAGCGTCTACAAATAGTTGAACAGTCAATTGCTCCAAGAAGGTATCAGCCTCAAACTCTTGAAGACTTTCGGCAGCTTTCTGAACTTAACTTAAATTTACTTGATACACTTGTTGAAGATGAACATCTCCATATCTCATTTCGAAACGTGTAATTAAGTTTGTAATTTTTTTGCAGGTGGTCAGGAACAGTCTGCAAAGTTCCAAACGCTTCTACACGTAAAGCCACTACTAAAAACATCGCTTTCTGCTTGTTGCTCCAACCATTAGCTGTAGTTGCGGCTTCAAACTGCTTGTAGTACGTTGACCAAGAAGTTTTTCCATCATAATTTGTGGATAGAATCTTAAACTTGTGCGTAGTTTCTTCTCGATGATCCATTAGCAAGTTTTCGCTCGTGTCGCTTCCTTCGTCGTAACAATTCATTCGATTTATTTTTTCTTCAAGCAGTTTCATTTTGTCCTATATTGCTTCTATTTTCTCATTCATGCATTGCTTTCCGTTTTCCAGAACTTCGTATATTTCTTCTCTTAAATTTAACATATCTGCTTGAGTTTTCTGCTGAACAATTTTGATTTTATTTCTTACACTAACTTTTATTTGTTCCTCAGTAGTATGATTTGATTTTCCATGCTCGCTCGTATTTTTTCTTTTAAACTTCTAAAATTTTCCTTCATTTTCTGAGAATGTTCGGACAGTTTTTCTTCCATATTTCTAGAATTTTCTTCCATTTTTCTAGTATTTTCTTCCATATTTTTGTTCATCCATTTTTGGCTTATCGATTCGAGGAATTCAAATAACTTTATATCCATTTTAACTACTTACAAACGCGTTACCGGCATAAATTAAAACATGAATAAAACGTCTAATAACATTAAATTTAATAACACTTGATTCTTGATTACTGAATACAAAACAAACACACGCGACGTACTTATCACAACGTTTTTTAAAACGGGAGCAAGATTCTGACACAAATGTAACGAATTTTAAAACTAATGTGCTTATAACGAAATATTTACACGTTTATAACTACACGTAACTAATTAAATCCAACGATATTTAAGAAAAACACTTACACTAATTTATATATTATTATCACACAAAAAATAATGTCCGCGGATAACTTCTGTTTATCTAAAACTGATACATGTTTACATTAAAGGCACGTACGCTTAAACTCCGTTATATTTATCTCCAACGCACGCGTTAGTCACTTATTTATTTAAACAGTCTTTTTAATACTTCCGATCGTTTTTGTAATATATTTCTGTTATCTGTCTCAAGAATTTTCTACATCCTTCGGTAAACGTTCTGGCAGTTGATAATAACTTCATAAACGTTCTCAAAGTTGACAATAACTTCGCGAACGTTTTAATAATTTGTAAACGAGTAAACAAATGATTGGTAAACTATGTCATAAGATAGAAATACGGTAGTATAAATTGAACCCTTCTTGACAATGTAGCATTTTTATAATTGTATTTTGTTCCGATCACAAAATTAGTAAAAATAATCTTTCAAATTTATTTTAAATTAGAGAACACCGATGGAAAAAACGTGGTATAAGCGTTGTACCAACAAAATTTGGAATTGCATTCACAGCCTTGTTTTTAAATCAAACTGGTGCTTTAGTTCATGTGTACACCGATGGTTCTGTGTTAGTTACACACGGAGGCACAGAAATGGGACAAGGTCTACATACTAAAATGATACAAGTTGCTAGTCAAGTACTAGAAATACCCCATGAAAAAATACATATCAGTGAAACATCTACCGACAAGGTACCAAATACATCTGCTACAGCAGCTAGTGCTGGTTCCGATCTTAATGGAATGGCTGTTATGGTAAGTCAACTTTGTAATATTGTTTTCTAAATAGACTTTTATTCTTAACAAGATCATCACTTAACTACTATATCCTAATTTTCTAAAAGTCAACAAACAAAAATAATGAATTACAGGCTGCTTGTCAAACTATTAAACAACGTCTAGAACCATTCAAAAGAAACAATCCTAAAGGAACTTGGGAAAATTGGGTTTTAGCTGCTTACATGGACAGAGTCAGTCTATCTGCTTCAGGTTATTACAAAACTCCAATTGATGGTTATAATTTTGAAACAAACTCTGGACAACCATTTAACTATTTTACATATGGAGCTGCGTGTAGTGAAGTTGAAATCGACTGTTTAACTGGAGATCACAAAATGTTACGTACTGATATTGTAATGGATATAGGTAAACAAACTAAATAATGTCATTGCAATTATAACGTCGTTCCTTGCAGGTGAAAGTTTAAATCCAGCTATTGATATAGGACAAATTGAAGGTGCTTTTATGCAGGGTTATGGTTTATTTGTAATGGAAGAAGTCGTAGTTTCGCCTTATGGCGTGCTTTTGACGAGAGGTCCTGGTGCTTATAAAATACCCGGTTTTGCAGATATTCCACTACAGTTTAATGTATCTTTACTTAAAGGAGCACCTAATCCAAGAGCTGTTTATTCTTCAAAAGTAAGTTTATTTATTTGTGTTAACTATACTAAAAGTCAATTAATAGGCAGTAGGTGAACCGCCTTTATTCTTAGCATCGTCAGTTTATTTTGCAATAAGAGAAGCTATTAAAAATGCCAGAACAGACGCTGGTTTATCTGCAACAAATTTTAAATTATTTGCACCCGCAACGTCTGCTAAGATTCGAATGGCTTGTGAAGATACCCTTACAAGCAAAGTATGATAAATTATTTATTATAATAAAAATAGATAAATAAATATTTTTAGTTGGATGAACCAAAACCTGGAAGCTTTGTGCCTTGGAATGTTGTACCATAAAGACTATCTTAACTATTTAATGTGAGTTCCAATTTTTTGTTATACGATAATAAAAGTGCGTTAACTACAACACGTTTTTTTTCATCTCTATCAAACAATTTAGTTATGGGGCTTTAGCACTATATAATTTTATACACGAATGTCATAAGTTTTGCATTTTTAATATACCGGCACGAAATGCGCGAGCAAGAATTTGATGGAATTAGAAAACCTAAAGTTTTATTAGTTGACAAACAAGCTTTGATGCTTCTAGTTGAAGCAAGATAAGATTTTACTTACAATAATATGAACCAATCATTTTTGATCAAATACGAATTGTGATTACAGTAAGACATTTCTCTGATAAAAAGCACTACTAAACAACATTTTGCAGTCTAAAAAAGTCTTCTTCGTGTGTATGTGTGAAGCTGGACAATTAAACACATTGCATCTAACAAATCAACATTAAAGTTCGAGTCATAGCTAACATAATCAACTTCGATTGGATATGAAAGACATTTTCAAACATAATACATATGTTCTCCATGACTATATGTAATCAAACCGTGTTAACGATAAATGTGTCTGTCAAAACACAACATAAAGGTAAATGTTCGCCTCAGTGCAATAGATAAAAATGATTCTTATCCGCGGGCGGTATACGGTTACAGTGATATTTAAAAAAATAATGTTGTAGTGTTGTTTTGTACTAAGCTGAGAACGTCTTCCGGTTCCGAAGTTGCCAACGTTTCGCCCACTTTCGTAAAGAGAGGAGGACTTTATTAGGGTGTGAGAGAAATCGATGAAGTCAAACGAACAACCGAAATTTGACCAAAAACCTCTCAAAAGTTAGGTAATCAACTTGCGAACTAGGCCAGATTCTAAACTCTAAAAATGTAAGACAAAAAACGATAAACTTGAAACAGCAAACGACAATCTAACAAAGAACCACTACAAAGTTGGGTAATCAACTTGTGAATCAAGCCAGATTCTAAACGTCATAGAAGTAGAGTCGAAAAGGAGCGTGTTTTTGATAAAGGAGTAATGACCGGGAATCAAAGAAGGGATAGTTCGAATTAAGGTTATTGGGGTGTTTGATGATCTTTATGCTCTCTTAGATTTTCCTATTGAAGAAGAATGGAGATTTTGCAATCTGTATTGTGCCTTGTAGTAAAATGATGTTCAGCTACCGCCATTTTCATATAGAACGATCATGTTCGGAAATGCGTGTACTGACGGAACGTCCGGTTTCAGCAATGTAAACTAAACCACATAAACTAGGAATTTGGTATACACCTTGAAATGAAAGTGTAGGAAATTTCTCCTTAGGAGAAAGAAGAATCTGAGAGCTTTTGCCTGTCGAGTTGAATATGGGTTTAATACCGTTCTTACAAAAAAGTGTTCTTATTTGATCTGTAGGCTTTTAAATGAAAGGTAAATATGCCAATTTTGGACTAGATTCAAAAGTACAAATGTCTTTAAGTGGATTAAACAACGATTAATAACTGTCTGAATATCTTGCTTTATATAATCATTGTGCACCAAGGTGCTAGTAAGATGACGGAGTTTAGATTTTCAGGTTGGCAAATAGAAAAAGCGCGATGAACTAAAGATTTAATAACAAAACGTTTTTGTGTAGGATGAGACGAAGCATGAAGCTCCAGAAGATCGTTGCGCTTACGAGTCACCAGAATATCGAGAAATGGAAACTATTAGTTTCAATTTTCATAGTAAATTTGATATCTAGGCGTTCATTGTTTAAAACTTAGACAATTTGAGATGACCATAAGACTAAACAATAAACGTGTTGTCAACATATCTTTACTTTTTTACTTTGGGTTTTAATATTGATGATTCCAACGCAACCGTTTCAAAAAACGTTATAACAATCTGATCGTAAAATTTGTTATCAAATTGGAAGTAAATGGATGATAACCACTTATTAATAAGACGAACCAAACTCAAGTTCTTCTTGTGTTCGGACAGAATCTGTTTGATGATTACAAACCTTTAATAAGAACTTTCGTAAAAAGTGAAGTGACATCAAAACTCACAAGAAGATCTTGGGGTTCAAGTTTTATAGTTTCTAAACGTTGAATAATGTGAGAAAGTGTTTTGCTTGTAAATTCGCAAAGAATGTTGGACACGAACCCGGCTAGTTTGTAGGTAGGATTGGATAGTACTGATGATAGGTCGAAAAGAAATACATTTTTTGTGAACTTTGGGAAGTCCGTATGTACAAGGTGGTTTGAAACGTGACAGGATAAGTTTCTGAAGGTAGATGGAAAGATTTAATGATTTGGCTAACCTCACGTTCAATCCTCGAAGTGCGATTACAAGTTAAAAGACGGTTACGAAAAAATAGAATGGATTTTCGCAGCATAATTAATTTGCGTTTCCTTTGGCGGCTGGAAAAACAATAATATCGGGATTCCTACGAAGACTTTTTAGAGCTAACTCTTCCGACTTAGAATTGTTAGATTTAAGAACTTTAGATGATTCAAAAATTTTGCCAGTGTGAATACGAATGGGATCTGCGATGTGCAAAATTTAGTAGTGGATAAAACTTTAAGATTCTTGGATTTTATTACTTTATAATAATTACCTTCAGTGGTTAGTCGTAGAGTGGTATCAGACTGCTAGTAAGTAATGTTATCAAAGAGATTTCAATCATTCAATTCAACGCTAGACTAACGTGATGTAGAATGTTTTTAGAAGAATGTGTCTGAGTGTGAAACTTGATTTTGGAAAATGTATTTTTTACTTGAACTATATGTGGGCTGGTGTTATTGAACACGATATATTTAAAATATACACAAGTAGTATACTGAGGTTGGTTCTGGACATTATTTTCCGCGTTTTTTAAAAATTTTGATATTCGACTGCGTTCGTGTAAGTTCGTGAAAGATCGGGATAGATCGTATTTCTTCGGATGTGGTCGTGTAAGTTCGGATGCGCGCAAAATTTTCAAATTTGAATTTCGTGTAAATTCGGCTAAGATCGGGCTAAATCGGGTCTTAATTTTTTTTGCGCTTTTTGAAAATTTGATTTTCAACTGCATTCGCTTAAGTTCGAAAAAGATTTTCTTTGGCTGTGTGCGTGTAAGTTTGGGTGCACGTGCATTTTTCAAATTTGAATTTTGTGTAAGTTCGGGTAAGATCGGGAGAGATCGGGTATTAAGAGGCGGGAGGTGGCAACCACATTTTCCAGCGCCTTTTAAACAATTTGAATTGCTTGTAAGTTCGGCTACTTGGGTAAGATCGTGCAAATTTCGTGCAAGTTCGTATTTGGTCGTAAGAACGGATAAACAGATAATATCGAGTTTAGCTCACCCCCGTAAATTTCAATACTATAATTAAGATAATAACAGAAATCAATACAAAACACACTGAAACCAACTTAGGATAATAAAATTTAATAAAAGTTTTAGTAGCGGGAAATATAACTTAAAACCTCAATAATTTTGACTCACCCTCTAAATTTGATTAAAAGAAAATAATAATTGAAACCAATAGAAAACGATGTAAATTAAAATAAACAATAACTAAATAAACTTTCATTACACTTTGCTAAATATGCAAATGCCATAGATATTTTATTTACATTATTTTAACAGCTTACTCAACAAGTCCTTAAGCGTCTAAAATGCAATACCATGCAAATAACTGGATTTTTTAAATTTATAGTAGCATTACAATTTGCTTATAGGGTGCAGACTTATTCTTCAATAAAAATAAATTTACACAAAAGTATTTAGTAATCAAAAATAAAAAAACAATTTTAATTTAAAAGGTAAAGCTAAAATAAGCAATTGGTTCTTCAAATAAATTCCATTCATTGTTATTACTATTTATACACACAAAAAATGCTTACTATAACATTCAACTATTGAATACATTTCAGGCGGGTTGCACAAAGCAAATCAAAAATGTAACAACTGATTATTTCTCAAAACAATTGCTACATAGCCAATGAAACCACGTTTATTGGTGATGTAACAATTGATTTCCGAAATAATCACTTGCTACATTTTTGATTTGCTTTGTGCAACCCGCCTTAAATGTTTCAATTGTAGGCATTGCAAAATATGTTTATAAAAACATTATATAACATCATAGTAACAAAAAGAAACCGTGCTTTTTTCCGCAGATGTTATCATACTACACGAGGGTCGTTGGCATATGTTTTTGTTGATTTGCAGTTTTATAATAGACGCTTTTAAAATAGTTTCAAAATTGATAACACTGATTTTAATTTAATTTCATTAAACAAATATATATGATTGGGTTACGTTCGGTTTGAAGTTAGCCGATTCTGATCGGGGAAGCTCGTGTTTAGGTTAGCGGACGTCTTTTACGATATGATAACGCTTCAAATAAAACACTTGTAGACTCAGCTTGCTACAGAATCGATTATGATGATTACAAATATGTACAATGAATTTGTGTATATCACGTATTTGCATCTTGATCCTGTTATACGAATTTGGATTAATGTAAACAGTGACACATATGTCAATGATAGGTATAAATACCAGATGCAATGTTGTTGTTTATAATCATTATAATAAAAATAATGTACTACTAACTGTTGAAGAGTGGATCGAATTTATGAAACTTCAATCTTATTTAATGAATGAATTTTTCTTTGTCTAAATCATGCTTATTCTTAAAGAAACGAAATCGTTAAACATCAATGTTTCTATTCAAAACCTAAGTAAATCAGTCGATATATCCAAAAATTTAAAATTATTCTACAATTTGAAGTATTCTAAACCAGGATCACCTTTAGATAAAAATACAAACAATTACATTGGTCGTGAATATCGATCGTGTACTTTGGATAAATACAATATGTACAACATTTTTAATTAAAAACCTACAATTAACTATCGATTAGAATTAATGCAATCGTATAAACTAAAAGAATACTACGAGAATATAGTAAAACGTGTGATTCGAGGTCAAGATACTTTAATAGCAAACAACACATAACAATCGTATCTGAAAGTGATAATAATTGTTTTGCTAACAGTACAGGTTTTATTGCATTCACACAAAATAAGTTCATGCAGTAATGTTACAATTAATGTTCTGTCCATTCTGACTTTATTTGTCTCTAAAGTTATCATATCCTTGTTTGTTTGTTTAATTTTTGTGTAACTTTTTATTAAGCGTTAGTTGTCTTTAATTTACTTGTTTTAGTCAGATGGGATAGTGGATAAGTTTTCGTAGTTTTAATTACATATAGAAAGTGCATTCGTCTTAGAGATTAGTAATTGACTTTATTTTTTCTAGGTATGTTTGCAGTTGTTTAGAAATTTTTTTTAGTCAAAAACTTTGTGTTAAAAGTATTGTAGATTATGAATTTAATGATACTTATTGTTTTTTGCAATCTCATCAAACGATAAAGCACTTGTTAGTACAAATAGCCTTGACACTGAAAATTTTGTTCCAGTAGTCAAACAAACGATTTTTAAACGATTGAAAAACAATTACAAAACAAAAATAAAACGAATTTAAAACTATTTTAAAACGGTTATAAAACAATTATAAAACGATTAATAACAAATATAAAACGATTTTAAAACGATTATAAAAGGATTGAGAAACGATTTTAAAACGATTCTAAAACGAATACAAAACGATTTGAAAATGATTATAACACGATTATAAAACAAACATAAAACGATTAAAAAACGATTATAAAACAAAATTAAAACGATTTTAAAACAAAAACAAAACGGTTATAAAACGATTATAAAAACAAAATGTAATTAAAAGTAATTTAAAACGAAAATAGAACGATTATAAAACGTTTATAAGACGTTTATAGTAACGATAATATAACGATTAGAAAACGTTTAAATACAATTGATAATAAAACAAAAATAAAACGATTATAAAACGTTTAAAAAACGATTTTAATAAGTTTGTAAACCGATTACAAAACGATTATAAAACGTTTCAAAACGATTAAACGATCTTAAAACAATCTTAGAACGATTATAAAATGTTTATAAAACGAATATAAAACGATTAAAGAACGATTATAAAGCTATTTTAAAAGAATTTTAGAACGATTATAAAATGTTTATAAAACGAATATAAAACAATTATAAAACGATTATAAAACGTTTAATAAAACAATTATAAAACAAATAAAAAAACGATTATAGAACGATTAGAAAATCATTAGAAAACGATTAGAAAACGATTATAATAAGAAAACGATTATAAATCGATAAGAAAACCATTATAGAATAAAAACAAAACAAAAATAAAACCTTTTTAAAACAAAAATAAAGATTTTAAAACCAAAACAAAACGATTCTAAAACGTTTATAAAACGATTATAAAACGTTTAAAAAACCATTATAAAATGATTGTAAACCAAAAATCAAACGAAAATAAAACGATTTTACAACAAAAACAAAAGGATTATAAAACAAAAACAAATCGATTTTATAAAACGATTTTAAACGACTATAAAACGAGTATAAAACGACTTTAAAATGAATATAAAACAATTATAAAACGATTATAAAACAATTTTAAAACGATTATAAAACAAAAATAAAATGAAATTAAAACGATTATAAAACAAAAACAAATCAATTATAAAATGAATATAAAACGATTTTTCAACGATTACAAAACAATTTTAGAACGATTATAAAATGTTTATAAAACGAATATAAAATGATTATAAAACGTTTAAAAGACGATTATAAAACGACTTTAAAACGGTCTTTTTTAAACGATTAAAAAAGATTTTAAAACGATTATAAAGCGATTATGGAACGTTTAAAAAACGATTAGAAAACGATTGTAAAACGTTTATAAAACTATTATTAAACGATTATAAAACAAAAATAAAACGATTTTAAAACCATAAAATAAAACCCTTCTAAAACGTTTATAAATCGATTATAAAACGTTTAAAAAACCATTATAAAATTATTGTAAACCATAAATCAAACAAAAATAAAACGATTTTACAACAAACACGAAACAATTATAAAAACGACTTTAAAACGATTATAAAACGATTATAAAACTTTTAAAAAACGATTAGAAAACGATTGTAAAACGATTATAAAACGTTTATAAAACTATTATTAAACGATAATAAAACAAAAATAAAACGATTTTAAAACCATAAAATAAACGATTATAGAACGATTATAAAACGTTTAAAAAACCATTATAAAAGATTGTAAACCAAAAATCAAACGAAAATAAAACGATTTTACAACAAAAACAAAACGATTATAAAACAAAAACAAATCGATTATAAAACTATTTTATAAGCGATTATAAAACTATAATAAAACAAAAATGAAACGATAATAAAACCGTAATAAAACAAATATAAATCGATAATAAAACTATAATAAAAAGAAAACAAATCGACAATACAAGTTTTTTAGGCTACGATGATTCAATCGGTGCCCAATGGATTCCTAAGGATTTCCGTGTTTTGTCTTCGTTTATCTCCAATGCGACTTGATCCTTCATTTTTTCAGTTAAGGTTGATTTTAGCAATTCTGTGATTTTAGATTGTAGCTGAATGGTCTTTTTTCTAATGGCAAGAAATGTTGCAGAGGTTACAATCGCGAAGCAAAGTTCTTGTATTGGAGTGAATTGGCAAACTTCCATGTATTCGGTGGAATTTTTGGCCTTTTTCTAAGATTTTAATTTGACGGTACATTTTTTCAATGTCAGCACTGAATGCAACTTGATATTTTCTCTACCGTAGTAGGATGTCGGAGAGTTCTTGTTGCAATCTTGGTGCGGCTTCCATTAGTTTGAAGCTCGCTCTATTGAATACTTTGAATAATGCGTCAAATACTACCCTTAGTTTTGTACTTAACTTTTTTATAATTGGTTGGTATGGGATGTAGTATTTTCCTAGCAGGTGGTGTGAAACTTTTTTCATGTAGCCGAGGCTTAAATATTCTTGCATGAACTCTTAGTATTGGTCTGCTAACTTGTTATCCCTTTGTAACTTTTTCTCAAGTTGTAGTAATCTTGCCATGACTCTGGATTTGAAGCATCTTAGTTCTCAGCTGCGGAATTTTCTTTGAACGGTATAAGTTTCATCTGAATTTTTTTTGGTTGTTTTTAAGTAATGTTTTTCACATGCTGCATCATCTGGAGACATGATTTTTTTTTATTGAAACTTTTTCCAGATTTTAAAATTTTGTTAACTGTTCGGTGCGGCTAATCATTCCAAACTCTTCGACTCCTAGGATGACATCAATTGAACCGGGCTTGTTATATGCAAGAATGCAGTTCTGTAGTTAGTTTGAACTGGTGTATTCTCTCTCTCTCTCAGAGGTTGGTAATGATTGTGTCAACTTTGAAAGAAATTGACGGTTAATATGAAATTGCTTAAAAACGTGGGCGAAACTCAACTTGAATTTTTGTGGTTATTACCTTTGGATCTCCAGCTCCCAGGCCTGTTATTTCGACTCTGATCTTCTTTCTTGGTATTCCCAATGATTGTGCTGGTCTTTCAGCACTCGTAAATATTTCATGGTTCCTGTTATTGATTTAATTCGTACATCGTACTCAGAAGTGTGGTTTGGTCTTGACTCCCAAGATGACTTGTCAAAGAAGTCGCTCTTTCTTGCAATTTTGAACTTTTTTTTCCGATATATAGGTTGAATATTTTGAGGTTGTGTTAGAATTATTTCTATTATACGATTTTGAATTAGCCTGTCGTTATTAGTGTAACCTCGTACGATACTGTTGACCACAATGTTGGCATCGCATTTGACATTCGGTGATAACATCATGTAATTGTCGCAGTTTTTCCATAGATTCATTATGGATTGGAGGTATGTCTATAATTCTGTCAATCAACTTGGAAACAAAAAGTTTTTGATTTTGGTACCGCTTCTGAAGTAGCTCCCAAGCAACTTCATAATTGACGTCGGTAATTTGTAAATGTTGCACCATTCGGCTTGGTTGCTCTTGGACATGGGTTTTAAGATATTGTATTTTTTTCAATTTTGGTTAGGGACGGATTTTTATGAATAACTTTAAGGAAGATGTCATTAAAGGTAGACCAGTTTTTACAACTTCCGTCAAAAAATGGAATTTCAATTTTAGGAAGTTTTAAGTTTAGTTTGGTGATCTCAGGGATATTTTGAACGGTAACATCTTTTGTCCTAGGTTTTCAACTGCTGCTTCGTAAGACCGCTCAGCTGAAAAATATTCATAATTTTGAAAGTAGCTGCCTTGGAAGTTAGTTTACACCATAATGTCTTCGCGGAGTCCTTGGATGTTTTCTCATTGCTTTTGAATCTTCTGAAGCAACAGCTCAATTTCCGGTCATAAATCTTCTGAGGATACGGTTTCTTGTCGGCGTTGGGGTGGCACGGCATCTTCTTTATGACTTTCTACAAGCGTGATCGTTTGTTGCATTGAGGGTGCTCTTGGACATTAAAATAAATTTTTGCCTCTTTATATTCTTCCTAGATTTGATTGATATAATTAGTTTCGAAGTATGAATGTTGCAGGGTGTTCAATCTTTTTGGATGATTTGGAATGATTCTCCTTAACTTGATTCTATAACTCTTCTAATAGTGATAGTCGATTGGATATTTAAACTTCCAAATTTTAAATCTATCTAATACTTAAAATGCATTTTTAGAGAATTGATATCTTACACAAGCTAATAATTCTAAAATTTTTATCTTCTTATATCAAATATTTATAGTAAAGTATTTGCCGCTAACTAATGCTACTATGACTAATGCTTATAATCATTGGTAGATCGGAATAACAATGCATAATAATATCATTTTAATATTGGTCTGATTATTAAAAAAATTTTGGCTGTGCTAATTGCGTATTTAATAGCAAAATACGTTTAATATAAATGTGACTGCGTTAGGTCAAAATACTTAAAATAGTCAATTAAATAAAAAACCATATCGTACTGTTTCTTTGTGCAAAAGCTGCTAGTGTTCCTTCAGATTCTAAAATTAATATCATTTACATTTTTCGTAAAATAACGATTACTATATCATATTTGTAGTAATATCGACTAATTTAAATCATTGTTTCAACCAAACCACATTTATTTAAATATAGTATATACATATATTATAAAAATACGTTTATATTATAAATAAAATACTCAAACTAATTAATATTTTGTATATAAACCGTTATTTTTCACATTGTGTTAACCTGTTCGGCATCGAGTTAATTAATTTTTCGCAGAAGTTCGATCCTCGGAAACGTTCCCAAACTTTATTTGCAGTTTGCACTATATTATTTAAGTTTCTGGCCGGAATGTCAAGTTCTGCTCATAGCTGCCCACATGTTCTGGATGGGGTTTAAATCGGAAGATTTTGCTGGCCATTCGAAAGAAATTACGTCATTTCTGTCCTCAAACCACTCATTTACGATTCTGCTTTTATGAATTGGCGAATTGTCCTGGACAATAACAATTTCTTCCAACTCTTCTTCTGGATAAAGTGTTCGCACACTTGGCACCAAAATTTCGTCTAGCACTCGAACGTAACTTTCAGACGTAAATCGTGGTGGAGAAACTAGAACCAATTCACCCGGCCCATCTTTTAAATTCCACACCTAAAATCCACCAGCAATTCTTCCACTTTGTCGATTTTTACGAACATGTTCAGTACTAAATCTTGTATTTCGTGGTCACGCAAGTGTTCTTTTCGTCTGTAAAAATCACCGTACTCCAGTCTCTGTACAAATTATTTTGACAGAATCTAATTTTTCCTTGAGCATGCTTTTTTGTTAATTCACGTTTTGTCGCAGGCTTACTTGCAAATAATCCCGCGTCGTATCGTTGAATCTTCTTCTCGAATTCCCGGAACAGTTGTAAAAGGAGAATTTTGAACACACCTAAGAATATTTGCATCTTCCTCTATGGTAGTTGCTCTATTTATTCTTTTTGATTTCGTTATGAGAGAAACTTCTCCTTCTTCAGGAAACCTTTGAAGCCACGACGAACTTGGCCTGTATACCTGTATACTTGTATAATTATTTAGCTAAGTAATTTAATTTAACCAAATGATTCAATTATTTTAGTAAATTACGTTTTCTTAAAATAAATAAGCTATTTTTTTTAATAAAGTTCAAAGTGTGTTTCTTTTCTACTTAAAATATTTTTTTTTAATTTATGCTAAACCCTAATTGTTTATTACCAACAAAATTTTTAAGAAAGAAAATCAAACGACAAATTTTTGAAAACATTAATGTCGATTTTGGATTGTAATATTACATTAACGTGTGCATAATTTTAATTAATATTATATTCTAATTTTAGTTAATGGGATAAAATAAACTAGTATACTGAATTACGCTCTACTAAATACTAAATTATTGACTATTGTCAGAACTCGTAATTTGAATTCCAAATATCACTTATTGAACAATTAATGATCTTTGTTGTCAACTTGTTATTGGTAGAGGTGCTTTTACACATGCTTGAAATTACTGCACTATTTTTAACTAAATACTCCGGAATTTACGCTTCCTTTGTCATTACAGGAAATAATTATCCTTTAGAATTTTTTTCAGAATTTAGACAATGAGTAAGGTCAAAGTTAGACTTTCAAAAGATTTTAGTTTCCAGTTGTTGATAGATAACTTTAATATTTGATGACATCGCAAAATAAATTGATTGTCTTTGGGTTCCCAAGTTTAATGATATTCATTGCATTAGACTCAGGACACAAATGCAAAAATTTTATTTTGTTTAGTTTTGCGTTTTTGAGTCCGATGGTATAATAGTTACCTTTATTTCGAGATTCAGCATTTCCTAATAGATTATAACTAACACTTAGCTACATATATGGTTCTCTCTTATTTTATTTTCACTGACAAGAAAAATAAATTTGTTCGTTAGTTTACGTACAGGTTCTGTTCGCCAATTCATAATAAATAACGGCGTAATTTTTTTAGATTTTAGAAAGACCAACAAAATCTTTTGACTTAAACCCCATTGAGAATATGTGGGTAGTTATGAGCAGGACATAGACAAACAATCGCCTTGACATTCTGACAAACAAATTAAACAGGGGTGTAGCTATCCTGGAGCAGTTCGAGCAAATTGCTCCGAGCGCACGAATTTTGAGGGCGCACGAATTTTGAGGGCGCACGAGCCAGGGAGCGCAAATTTTAAAACAGCTTATCATAGTGTTATTTTACTAAATAGTTTTATCAGGCAGCAAAAGAGGTTTAATCAATATATGAACACAATTTGACAATACTTAACGAATGTTGACGTGCGCTGTGCGGCTGCTTAAAATCTGAAATGTATTGTAATTGTACTTCTAGTATTAGTTTTTCGACGGCGCTCTATGAAGTAATCGTGATTTGTAGCCACTTTCAACTTTAAAAATGCACTACGGTTTGAAGAAAATATAAATGCGGCGATAAGCGATTTAAAAAAACATCTATGCAAAGTTGCAATTTGTTGTTCTTGCTTCTCACAAAAGTGTTTTTGAACTTTTGCCTCTGTAATAAACCCTTAATTCTTGTTAATTCTTACAAAAACAGGATTCAAAATACCAGGCGGCAAGGGTTTTACATAAACTTGTTATTCACTTTCAATAGAAAAAAGAGTTTGTCTAACACGGTGGTCTTCCCGTGTTCAAGCTCTTGACACGTTACGTTTTCGCTATTTTGTTGTTATTAAAATATTAGCCTACTTGGAATTAAACTGAAGAAACCAACACAAACAACGCGAACCTAAAAGTTTGATAACTTATTATAACAATTTTCAACTATTATCTTGATAATTGTACAAAATAAAGTACTGAAACATATTAATAATGTCTCCAAAATGCTACTCAAGAACATGTAGAACAATCAATTGAGATGCTGTCTTAATTTCTAATCCAATTCCAAAATATATATATAAAATAATTGGGATATTGTTAAAAACGAGGCAGTTGAATTATCAACTAAATGGAGCATTGAACCTTGTTTCGCCAAAAAGAGATTGCGTCTAGTAAAAAAAATCTTTGACAAACTGGATGAGCCCATTCAAAATTGTAAAGAATGTTTTAAAGTGAAAGTTTTTTAATAAAGTAATTGAAATAGTATTTACTCAATTAAATATTAAATTTAAATCCGTTCGTAAAGTAAGTAGACTTTTTAAATGTTTATCGCTAGTATATCTTGTCGCATCATCTAATGAAACTATTTTGGTTGATTCCAAGTTGTTGAAATTGGCTTATTTTTCAGATATTTCTTTTAGTTTTGGACCACAATTAATCAAATTTAAAATGTGTTTTTTTTTCAATTAAGACAAATTACTTGTATACGCGAAGTTGCTGAATTACTCTTAATTCACACCCCAGTCTCTCCCAAAAGATATTTACGCAGCAGTATGTCCCAATCCCGTCTTAGTTCTTTGGACACAATATCAATTGAACAACCAATTGCTGGTCAACTTGATCTGGGTAAATTAATTGACCGATTAACAGTTTTAAGATTAGTTTATAACATAATCATGTATAATTAATTCAATATTACTGTGTGAATATGTCATATATTTAAAAATTTCAAATCAATTGTCATTAAATAATGTTTAAAATTGAAATTAAAAAATAAAGACTAGAAAATTTAGAATTTTATTGGAATATTTGTGAGAAAAAAGAAGAGGAGCACAGATCTTATTTGCTCCAGGGTGCTGTATATGTAGCTACGTCTTTGAATTTAAATAATGTAGCGCAAGTTGCAAATGAACTTTGGGAACGTTTCCGAGGATCAGATTACTGAGAAAAATTAATTAACTTGATGCTGAACAGGTTAACGACATATATACGAAATATTAATTGTAACGTTTTATGTATTAAATAAACATATTTCTATAATAAAACTACTAACTAATAAGAGAAGCGATTAGGTATTAATCTACTTAAAACTTGTGTAAATTTAGTTCAGTTTAAAACGATAATTTAAATTAGTCGACATTACTACAAAAAACATTTTTTTCAGTTTATATAACGATAAAGTAAATCGTTATTTCACAAAAAATGTAAATAGTATTTATTTTAGACTCTGAAGGTCGTTTTGTGCTAAAGAACAGAACGATATACGTATTTTTAATCAGTCCACTAATAAAATGATTTAATTAATTATGCATAGTAATTGCAAATATGTTATGAATACACTAGTAATGATAGTAGTATTAGTAGATGCAATATTCTATATAAATATCTGATATAAACAAAAATTCTAGAATTAATAGGGTATAAATTCTCTAAAATACACTTTTTAAATATTAAATACATTTAAAATTTTATAATAAATACCAATCTTTCTATTATTTCATTAGCTAGACAGGTAATAAAATTACAATAGTTTATTTGCTTTAAGCTTCTAATGGGAAACACCCCATACCATTAGAATGTGAATAGGTGCGATCTTAAGCGGTCATTTTGGTTGAAGGCGATTGTACACTTGCCCATACACCTGCACGTTAGTTCCAACAAATGCATAGGCACAACAAAACAACGTATCATAATCATCTATTAACGGTATAGGTACGTATAATCACCGGTTTACAATTTACCTAAATTTACTCAAACTAAAAACAAATAAGTATCGAGTAGTTCTTAGATTGCGTCTGAACGCTTTGCTTGTAAAAAAAACATTAATGTACGAAATAAAAAAATTAGACGTAAACTAAAAAGACAACAAATTTACTATAACTTACATCACAATATTAAAATTACATTTACTAAAGACCTCACGTCTTCGATTTTATACCACAATATTTTTCAAACTTTGCCAAATTAATTTCTGAAGTGTCTAGCCGTGAGAAATATATCATAGCAGCTAAAACAAAAAAAGCATACAAACCGGTAATTATAAAATATTTGATAACACCTTCTAGTTGTGCTTGTGATCGCAGTAAACCTTTTCCAATATACAGAGCTACAATTTCTAAATGAGATTGTAAGCCTGCCCGATACTTGGCCGCTAAGATTTTTAATAAGTTTATTTGATTCTTTGTCAAAACTTCGTTCCTTGATTCTACTTCATTTTGCGCTACACGGTAAACATCAATAAAGACTTTACGTAGTTGTTTCTTCAATAGATACTCTTCGTTTTCTTCTTCTTCAAACTAAAAATACCAATACAATGAGAGTTTTTTGAAAATTCTTAAAATTTAAAAACTGACCTTATCAGATCCCAAAATATAAAGCATAGAAATATCGCCGTCTTCAACTTTTTCCAAAACTTTTAAAAATGAATCAAGTTTCACCGCATTATTAATTCTGTTGTTAACAATAGCCTCTACTAATTGTAAATAATATCTCATGATTTTTGGTTTTGCTTTATAAGCGATAAGATATAATAATGTACCTTGTACGGTGTTGACTTGATTAACCCATATTCGAGCCTAAAAGAATCCTTACAGCTTTAAATTGGTACACAAAATACACTTACTTCGGTGATTGCAGCAAGCAATCGATTCTCAACGTCTTCATCTTTTATAGCGTTACTGGCTTCTTCTATGCTATACCCTAAAGCTAGTAAATATTCCAAAGGAGTATCGCGCTCAGAGAACTCAATTATTGATTCAATAGAACTATCATCTTTATGTTGTTTTTGTTCCATGGGTTTACCAGAAAAACCTCCATTTAATAACATTTGATCACCCCTAAAACCGCGCATAAAATACTTGCCAATTTCTTGCGGTTTCACAGAATTCGAGTCATTAGAGGATAACGAACTCTCGTCTTTGGTATATTTTTCCATTTTTTTTTCCTTATTAAATTTCAACTTTCCTTCTCTTCTTGTTTCTACTTCTTCAATAGTTCTATTTTGAGATGGATATTTTTTTGTAGATTCTACTTCTTTAATTTCATTAGTCGAACTTTTAAATAAACGGCTCACTTTTGATTTCAACGTAAAAAACTTTGACGAACTTTTTTTGGAAGTGTTGATATTTATTGATGATCGGTTAGGTTTTTTATAATTAGTGTCTTCAGTAATGTCTTCTAATTCTTCTACAATTTCGTCTATTGATTCAGCAAAAGGTAGGTCAGGTTGTTTTAGAAGTCCTTCTATAGATTCTTTAGTTTTCACCATTTGCAATTGACTTTTTAAGAACTCTTCATCATTTGACAGACGATATACAATTTTTTCTTCGTTTTCATACGATTCTAACAACTTGTCAAATAATTCCTTGTCCGTCAAGTTTTGTTTAATTTTATCAAAAGCTAATCTTTTATTTTCGTTTTCTACAGCTTTTTTAAGCCGTTTGTTAGTTTCGTACTTTCTTACTTGATTAGAGCCAGAAGGTTCTTCGTTGCTTATACCACTTTTGTCGTCTTCAGTTAATATTAGTTTTTTTTTACTTATTTCTTTAACAATAGTGTGATCGGATTGTTTTTCGTTTTCTACTCGCTTTGTGTCGTTGACACTATCTGACAATTTCAAATTGTTATTTCCACAATCAGCTTGCATTTCTATTTTCTCCTTAGTTTCCAGCAAACTGTTGTCGCAATTAATGTCCTTTTCTTTTTTTGCATTTACGTCCGCCGCTACTTGTGTAGTAACTAAACTTAAGAATTTTGAATCTTCCTCTGAATTAGTGTTTTTATTTTCGCCTCCTGTTAAGCTTCGCAATGCTTTCCAAATACGATTTTGGCTTTTAGTCAGTTTATCAATTTTGTTATTAAGCAAATCAGTGTTATTTAGTTTTTGTATTAGCGATTCAAATGATATTTCCGGTTCATTCGAGTTTGTAAATTTTTTATATAACGTTATGATAGTACTTAACGGTAGCTTTGACATAATCTGCAATAATTGGTTTGCTTCTGATGACTGACAAGGTAAACATTTACAGCTATTTTTTTTTAAAACATCGTCTGTCGAATTTGATTTATATGAAGAATTATTCGCTACCGTCCAACTAGATGTTTCTAAACTATTACACTCTATTACACGTTCGCTTGACGATGCTTTTGCAATAGAACACTTCAAATCTTTGAGTATATTTTCAAACGCTTTTAAATCGTTCACTAATGATTGTGTCATAGAAAGTTTTCCTTTTTGTGATGATACAGAATTTTGCGAGGAAGTGTTGGATAAGTTCGCTGTTGACAAAGGTTTGTAAAGTAATAACCTTTCCCGGTCGTCTATTGTTATAAATTTTCTTTCGCTGATTGTTTTTTCAGCTTCCTTAAGCATATTTCTTGATTCGTTTTTATTCATTGTGTCAAATGATTCTTGAATATCTACAACTTTTTTAATTACATCTTGTAACAACTCTACTACAATGTTTTCAAACAGTAATGATACGTTGTTATTTGGTGAGACATTTTCTCTAACCAATTGCTGTTGTAAATCTTTAATTTCTTTGCTCATTTCTTTTTTGCGAATTTCGTTTATTAATTTGTCGTTCACACTAAATTTTGTTTGAGCCATTTCTGATTTTTTAGATATGCTCGAGTCGCTGTATGATACTTGCTGTTCTTTGTCTTTTGTCGAGTCTCTTGTGATAGAATGAAAAGATTGTTCTACTATAGATCTTAAAATGTCTTGGGATGCTGCTGTTGGTAAAACACCGACATTTGTTAGAATTTTTTTAACAATGACCGTAATCAATTCGTAAAACTCTGGATTCGATTGTAGCATGTTTATTAAATCGCTTTTCTGAACGACATCAAGAATAGGTATTTTTTCCTCGCGTTTGATCAAGTCATAAGAAGTACTTCGAGTTATGAGCTCATGTGGAATGGTGTTTCGTTTATGCTTACGTTTTAGATTAGCTTGAATTAACTTGTGATCGTACAATTTTGCTTGATCTGTTTGAATATTTTTAACACTTGTGTTTATACTATCAAACGACTCAATATTAAAAATTTTAATTACTTCTGCAGGTCTATCAAAAGCTTTATTTGTACTTGTTGAAGGACCACGTTCGGGATCTCTAGAATTTGAAGAATATAATTCAGAAGGAATCCTTAGGCGCTCGTGTTTTCCTCGATTATTTCTGTTTTGATAATGTTGATCAAAATCTGTGAGGTAACCCGTATCGCACTCAGAAATTAAATTGTTGTTACTTTTGGTGTTACACAAATCATTATATAAATTCGTTACAGAATCGTACAATTGTTCTAGTTTAGATTTTGGAAACACTTTCTTGCTTTTTTTATTAAGGCTGGCATCTATCCCATTGTCTTTTTCAGCGGATAAAATGTTGTTCATCTTCAAATTAGTTGAACTATTGGTCATCTTTAAATTAAATGGAAATGTAATCACAGTTGAAAATTTCTTTTTTGAACAGCTTGTATCTATTTCTTTATTTAATGCGTGCATAAATTCTTTTTCTTTTTTGTTATTTATACTATTGTTTTCGTCGTTTGTAGATTCCAATACTAGACGTTTATTTGTAAAGGGATGTGTATTATCAAACAATTTTGATTCATACCCATATTTAGAAAATCTTAAAGGATAATCGCTATCTAGTTGCATTTTGTGAACGTTGTTATTCATAAATATTTTAAAACATTCCCTAGACGTGTCTTTTAAAGGTTTGCTGTTCCGTGGTTCTAATTGCAATTTCTTGTCTATTTTAAACACAACATACTTACCCTGTCTATCTCTTTCGTTTCTTTGAACAAAACGAGACAATCTAATTGGTATGTAGTTTTCTTTGTTGTTGTTTCTACTATTATTAGGAATATCGCTAGTAAGCGCAAATACGTTCTTTCTATTTTGTTTGGAAACAAATCTACAAGAACACTTTTCAAATCTCTGATTTGTTTTTAGCATACTATGTATGTTAAACTTATGTTGACATCTATGCAAATTTGTATCAGATGTATCTTTGACAGAATTAAATGTAGAATAATCTTTTTCGGCAGTTTTAGTGATATTTCGGTAGCTAATGTAGGGCGAATATAACGCATATTTTGGTTGGGTATTATTATACTGTTTACATGTTTCAGAAAGATTAATTTTGACACGCGATACTTTTTTCAATTTTGCTGAAGAACAATCGGTACTACTGTTACTTGTTAAAGAAGTACTTTCTGGAGTAGAATTCGAAAATAGCGTCATACCGCTTTCGTTTTTACGGTTAAAAATATTTTTCACGTCGGGTCTTTCGTTGCAACTCAAAACACTTTTGACTTTATCGAACCGATGAAGCATATTTTCAGATTTTTTCCAACTTAAAGTGTTGGATTTTGTGCTGTAACCATTTTTTCCATTTCTGTTTAACGACAACGACGATAACGTCGAACATAGACTTCCTCTATTTAAGTTCTCCAAAAAACCGTTAGATTTTTTGAATTTGTTTCTAAAAATATCTTCAATATGATGATGATTAGCCATAACTGTAAAAGTTTGATAGATATTCGTAGATTCTTTCGATTGTGTTTGATGAATAGTAGTTGGCAATTGTTTGTTTAACGTAGTTGGATTTGTTACTGATTTACTATCAGCTTCTTTTGGTTTAGTACTAGTTGTTTCAGTCATAAAGTTGTTAGAAGTTTCTATGGGTGAACACACTTCGTTCTGATGTAAACCACTCGCTCCATTGGTGTTATTGTTAATTTTCATAAACGCGAACATGTCTGATAAGTTTTCGTTAGTAGAAGAATGTGAAAGAGTGTTGTAACTGTCTGGTGGCGGTTCTTGAGAAGTAGATTTTTCTTCGATTGATTCATTAATAGTGTTATCGCAATTGACTAACTTACACACATCAGGTTTATGATTACTTTCAATTACTGTATCATTTTCGTTTTTCACTACTTTCAACTTTTGACGTAAAAATTCACCATATTGTTTTCTCTTTTCAAATTTACTTGTGCCTTTAGTGTCTTTTGTTGAAACAAATGTACGAAAACTTTCTTTTGCGCTGCCTATTCGAGTACTAGCTAAACTTGTTTTTGTGTCACTAGTAACTGATTTTTCAAAAAAATTAGTTACGTTTCTTTTAAGCTTGTTAGTTTGATTTTTATCAAAACTGGTTGGAGCAGAAGCCGGTTTATTTTTATTTAATAAATCCTTATTCAGTACACTTTTGGGAATCCTTCTAGCAAGTTTAGAAACTCGTTTAGCCTTTGGCTTTGCTGCACTGCTTATGTTTGTTTCGCATGATAGACTTGGCGAATTAATCGATTGTGCTTTATCGGAAATATGATCAATAGTGGAGTCACTTACAAATTGAAATTTTTGTGTGTTAGACAGGTTTTCATTGTTTTTTACTGTATCAGTTTCCAAAAACTTAATAGTATTACTACTACCTCCCTTTTGATTAAACTTACTAGATTTTGAACTTTTAATAGAACCAATAAAATCAGAACTTTTATCACCCAGCTGTAGTTTCTTTGTAGAATCTGATTTAAAATCTCCAACATTTTCGTTTTTCAAACATTGCAAATCATTACTCTTTCTTTCTTGTTTTTTGTAATCTACATGTTCACTTGACAATCTTCCTCTTAAAGCACTCTCTATATTTTTTGATATGATGTTTTCTAGAGCATTTTTATCAGTTTCTTCATTCTTTTTACCTATTATCTGCATCAAAGTTTGAATAGTCACATTGTTCATCGCTTGCATTTCGTTCATTATAATGCTTTTTACTTTTTCGGTTAGCAAGCATAGTTCCTCTTCTTTGAGATTTAACAATGTATAACTTTCTTTCTTTTCCGTAGTTGGAAAATTATTCACATTTTCAACTATTCCGTTTCGATTATATTGACACTTATTGTTTTTTTTCAGATTTAAATTATAATCTAAAAACAATTATTTTTAGTTACTAAAAAATAGCAAAATAGCGTTAATACAAACTAAAACCTTTGATAAAACTCACTACAGTAAATATTTATATATTTAAAACATAACCATTCATAGTATCATACAGAACAATCTATACAATAATTTAGAAAACAGTAGAAAGTATCAGAACAATAGAAAAATTAAAGTCGAAAAATTAAGTACGATATACAAGAATAGTATATTAAAACACAAGTTACAGAATGAACGCTCTTCAATCACAATACCGGGTTTCATACACGAGCCGCGCAGCGGCGAGTTTATGAAGCGGTAGAGTGATTGAAACGTATTCTATGACGTGTGTTTTATACTATTTTCTCTATTTTGATACAATAATTAATATTTTTCGTATAATTTTAATTTTAAAACAACATTGGGAAACTTTATTATTTTATTGAATTGGCAACACTTACACTTTGACATATTGAAATTTATGTGTTAACCTAAAATCATACGAAATTATCTCTTTATACTTTTATAAGTAAATAAATTTGAATTAATAAAACGTGTTTATTTTATCTTGGCATCAAAATTTGAATCTCAATTGTTAAATTCCAATAATTTTGATTTCTTTTTTATGTAACGTCAACTTACGATGCAGAGATACCAACTTTGAAAAAACTAACATTACTAAAATTCGTGTAAGAATTTGCATATTCTTACACAGATTTTAGTGTCAGAATGGCTAATTCTCATGTCGAAATAGAGAAAGAAAATTCAGGATCCTATCTAATATCATATACAGACGAATCATCAAAAACTCTAAGCAAATAATAATAATAATAATAAATAACTATTGGTGTGGGTTCCAAAGAGTCAAAACATCGAATGATCAAATATGTGCACTGAGATAACTAATAGAAAAACCGTTAGAATGCGGCATACACATGTATCACATATTCATAGATAACTTTAAAAGAAAAACACTGTACGAAGACATGGAAGAACTAGGAATTCCACAGAATTAACTAAAAAGTATACTTGCCACAAAAAGGTAAAAACACCCAAAAACTTTTTTAGGTTGAGATTGGATAAATGTTTGTTAAAACTATTAATCCCGGTAGAAATAGAACTGATAAACGAAATAGTAAAAGGATCCATCCTAAACATTTTCCAAAGTAGCTGTTTGTTGAAAGTAAGAATAATTAAACGATAATACTATTAGTGTATCAAAACATCTGTTTTCTGAGAGAAGAATTTGGCTTTTGACAGTAAGCACAAAAATTAACTTAAACCAAACCTAAACTTATGCTGCTGTAGTCATGTTTCACGAACAGTAAGTGCTCATTCACAATGTACGTAAAACGTAAACCGTCCCGTAATCCATAAAGATAAACTACAGGTGACCAAGTCAAAGTGTTCATAATGGATATACGTAAAATTTATGTTTACGAACCAATTGCGTATGACCGTAAAGAATACGTAAAGTTGAAATATTTTCAACTTTATGTTATGGTTACGTTCATAATCTGGAGTTTTGGATTTATCAAGTTGGAGTATTTGGTAATTGGTAATGTTATTTTTTTGACGACTGACGTGATTTTTCTTTGGTTATTCTATTTTTATTATTATTTATTTTTTTTATTTCTTTGGTTATTCTATTCTTCGTCATCTAGCTTAAGTTCCAGCATTAACCTGCGATATTCTCCATTTTGCTCTCGATTTCTATTTACTGGCCTAACCCACCAACGTCTCCGATTCCTTGATAAAGGTTGATTACGACAACGTCGTATTAACAATAATAATAAAAGTTGATTCAAACTTTGACAATCCATTTTTTAATAAACAGGTTTATAAGTATAACAATAACACAGAGTAGGTGACAATTTTTGTTTACTGTAGGACAGTGATATTTAAATGACAACAAACAAAAAATTTACACATTTGACAGTTGCTAGGCATGCGCGTTGGGGTATTTCTTACGTCCATTATGAACAGTAGCCATAAAAATTAAAGCTACGTTTAATTAACGGTTACGTACGATATACGCATTACGTCCATTGTGAATGAGCACTAATGCATCTGCTCGTAATATTTGAATACATCAAGGGTTATTAATGCCGATCTCAAGACACCACGCGAACCTTGTATATATTCTATCACTTGCATAGTTGCTTTATTTTCTTCTCGTAAAGATGCTGTAAGAAAAAAGAGTAAAACGCTCTCGAAGTTATTGTCAACTTTGAGACAGTGACCGAGGGATGATAAACATTCTAGACACAGATAACACAAATATATAAAAACTATTCAAAGAAAGCTGCTGATACAGGTAAGCGAAACCGGTTGATAAAACGTTGAGATCGTGTAAATAAACAACTGTTTAGTTTGCGCTTCGCGTGTGTTTGTTTATAGAGTGTAATTATAGTTGTCCCAGTTCGTTAAACTGGTGTATTTAATAATAAAGAATCGGGCATTATTAAAATTTACTGTTATTAAACATTTTATTCGTGTTATAATTTATACCGCTAATAAAAAATGGCCAAGAGTCGATGAATAAAAATATGGAAAAATAGAAGAAAATTCTAGAAAAATAGGGAAAAAATGCTCAGAAAATTAAAGAAAAATTATTTGAAAATACCCAAAAAATAGAAAAAAATTGTTGGATAATTCTAGAAGAAATACAAACGAACCTAGAAGACCAAATTAAAATTATTCAAGAGAAAACTCAAGCAGAAATGTTAAATTTAAGAGAATAAATACGCAATGTTCTAGAAAACAAAATAAAAACAATCGAGGACAAATTAGAAGACATAAGGAAACTGCTTTAAAAAAGAATAAACCAATGGTAAAGGAAATGTCACGAATAAAGAGTTATTAATGAATCATTGGGAAGAAACGACTAATAAGGTGGTACCTCTAAATTTTGATAGTAAAGTTCCATGGTTAACCTACCACAAACAGTTTGAAGCCGCAGTTATAGCTACTAGTTGGAGCAACAAGCAGAAAGCGTCGTTTTTAATAGTGGTTTTACGTGGAGAAACACTCGGAATTTTACAGACTGTTCTTGACCACTTGCAAGGAAATTACAAATCTTAATTTTACGTTTAGAAATGAGATATAAAGATGCTCATTTTCAACAGGTGTACCAAGCTTAAAATTAAAAGTCGGTTTCAGAAAGCTACAAAAAGTCTTCAAGAGTTTGAGGTTGAGATTGCCAGGTTTAAAGCAATTGGCTATTCAAACCTTTGTGGACGGTCTCCAAAACAACGAAAGCAGCATAATATACGGTTAGTTCAACATAAGATGCTTTAGTTCACGCCTTAGAACTTGAAGCAGCAAAACAAACATCGCACCGAGACGTTTATAAAATCCGCTGTGCTGCGAAAGTGCCCGCGCAGACACTAGAAAGCATTGAGGAGACTGTACGACAAATACTTCCAAAAAGGGGAATTACGACTTTGAACTGCGGTGAAATAAGCAAATCAACTCGTTCCAAGCTTTTGAGCGATCTTCTTGTCTTCTTTTTAAGTTTAGTACAGTGTCGGAAAAGAGGAGTGACGACTTTGAACTGCGGTGAAATAAGCTCATACGTGGCCATTTCACTGCAGTTCAAAGCCGTCACTCCTCTTTTCCGACACTGTACTAAACCTAAAAAGAAGACAAGAAGAGCGCTCAAAAGCTTGGAACGAGTTGACCAAAAGAAACAAAAGTTAATCTCATCTAGTTTTGTACCGGAAATCGCCATTTAAATGACATCGTTTATGAAGCCATTGCATAACATTTATCTCAACAACAAGATCAATGGACAAAGTGTTCAGTTACTGGTTGACATGGGAACGACAAAGATCATCATTCGTCACGATATATTACTGGAAAATGAGAAGACATCACCAGTAACAGTGCGATTTCAAACGGCGACGGGCGAGGAAATGCCTACTACGAACAAGTAAAAATCTTATTCGTTTGGAAAATCAAGTACTCGACCGTCAAGTACTGGTAGCCGACATCGCAGAAGAAGATATCTTAAGAATGAACGTTTTACTGAGTGACGACTTGACTCTGCCTGGAAAGACTAAAAGTGTGGTGCTGGCACACCTGAATGGAAATCTTCTAGATGACAAAAGATTAGTACGAGTGAAAAACACGATGCCAGTAAAGATCTTGAATGTCAACTCAATTTGAGTAACGTTGAAAAAGAAGACCGTGGTAGGCCAAATCCACGCCAGTATCTCAAATTGTGAGATGCGTGAATTTTAGTAAAAATACGTCGCCGAAGAAATGCCCACAACATATATTGCACGTTATTACTTCCAAGTGCTAAAACCTCAGCTAAGACTAGTTGAGTAAAGTTAAAGTGTTGATCCAGCAGTATCAAGATGTGACATCGCGTTTTGTCCAGGCGTGACTAAGAGAGAGCTGTTAACAGTTGTCAAGTCCATAAAACGCTTCTACAAATATTTGTATAAACAAAAATTTTTACTAAGGCTATTGCAATTTCGTAATCCGGAAGGACAAGTGGCGAGATGGATCGAGAGACTTCAAGAGCATAACTACGACATAGAACACCGTGCCGGTAGTAGTCATCGAAACGCTGATGTTTTGTCTAGAAGACTATGTCCGGCAAACTATAGCTATTGTTCGCGACTTGAAGAAAAACCGAACGTTTCCAAAAAACTGCTATGGTTGATGACGATTGAGAACCTAAGGAGTTTCGTTGCGAATAAGAAAACGATCGCGACATAAGCAACTTTAAGTCTGTGTTGTTTTAAGAAGTTTTTCTACTGTTAGGAATTAAAAAAATTATAACGACACTTTTCTATTCTCAATCTAATAGTATAGTTGAACGGATGAATCGAACAATGGAAAAGTACTTAGTGTCCAAATACCAAAGAGATTGGGATCAGTACTTGCACCTTTTCCTAATGGCATACCGATCATCTTTTCACGAAACCACAGGTCAAACACCATCCTGTCATGCTCGGTCGCGAATTACAACTGCCATGCAACCTCCAATTTATACAAAGACGGGAAAATGAAGTTGCTGGACAAGACTACGTCGGCACACTGACGAAAAGGCTAGACAAAGTGCATGAGCCGGTCCGTAAAAACACACAAATTTCCAGCGACAGAATGAATGCCAGATATGACGTCAAAGCACAAAACGGTGGGTTTCAATCTGGCGACATGGTGTGGTTGTATAATCCCCAAAAAAGACGTGGTTTATCGCCGAAGCTGCAGAAGCAATAAGAGGGCTTTTATGAAGTCAATGACGTCATATATTGCATCCAAAAACCAAAACCAAAAATGGTTCACATTGATCGTTTAGCCCCGTTTGCTGGCGATAACAACGTTACGCAAGTCTAGATCTAAACCAGGGCAGAACTAGAAATCAAGTCGATGGAATATACTTCGATAAGTTTATGAGCATGTACGAAGGTTCTGGAAAGGCTAAGTTCGGAGTTACCATCGAAAAACAATAAAATGAAAGCTGTGGCTAGCATTATAGAATCTCAGGAGAGAAATAGAGTTCCATAATATTAAGAAATTGGCAATACCCAAGCTTGGTTGTGACTTAGATCAACTGAATTGGTAGACAGTTCGAAGTATATTGGATAAAGTTACGCAAGTCCAGATTTAAACCAGAGTAATAATTGGCAAAATCAAAAATCAAGTCGAAGGAATGGACTTCGATAAAAACACGAAAAGATTACGTCATCGCACATTTTGTGAGCGAGGATTTTGACATCTCCAGAAGGGTTGCAGTCGTATTTAAAAAGAAGTTTGGACGGTTAGGTGAACTACGAAGACAGCAACTGGTGATCGAAAAAGTTTTAAAACTATGTAGTAACCGACACTTCGTTTTCGATCTGGTTACTCACCTGCAAAGCCGTTATACGAAAACCTGTGACGAGCATTATGGAATGTCAACAGAGAAATGGAGTTCCACAATATTAAGAAATTGGCAGTACCCAAGTTTGTTTGTGGTTTAGATCAACAGGATTGGAGAACAGTCAGAAATATGTTGGAAGTCGTCTTCCGAGAAACAGACGTTTAAATGTTAGTCTGCAATTACGATCCAAGTAAATTATCGGGTCAGGAAAAGTCCATTGACTGCTACTTTTATGCTCAAAGAAGTTGCCGAAATGCAAAGAGTTGCTGCTATCACCACGATCATTTCTATCAGTGTCGCTTCCAGTTTCCTGTTCTGGGACAGAACAATCTTAAGAAGAAGGCAGTGAAACGTTTTCGAAGGTATTTTCAACTTTGAGACAATACCGAAGAATGTTGAACATTCTAGACACAAATAACTGAAATATATAAAAACTATTCAAAGGAAGCGGAGGTCAGTTTTTGAATTGAATTGCAAGAAAACTTTGTCGGTTTAAATAAATGAAGTGTATAACTGCATAAATAATTAAAACCATAATTGCTAAAAGTAGATCAAGAAACAAGGGTAGCATAAACTTATAATTTTGTAAAAATAAACTTTTGTAAAAATAAAAATAAACTGTAAACATAGATTGTTAAATACTGTAATTTGCTGCCCCGTTTAGTTAAGCATAATAGCGTTATGCTACAATAGATTAAAGAACGTCGAAGGAATAAAGAAAACAAAAAAGGAAAAAAAACTACCATTCGTCTAATAGACCGAATTTACATATATAATACAGTGCACGCCGCTTAATAAAATTATATTGGGACTTGAAGGAAGATAATAATAACGTATTCATTCGAATATCCGACATTCGAAAAAAAACTATTTATTGGTTAAAAAGGAGCAAATACATACAAATTCTATCCGATTAATTTAAAAGGTAAAATTATAGCATCGACACAAGCAAAAAATGTCAAGTTAATGGTTTAAAAGACAAAATATAATTTAGTCCTAACGAAGCCTTGTCAAGAGAGTTCTAAATAAATAAGCAAAAAAAATACATCACAGTGCAGTTAAAAAATAAAAGTTTTTTTTTACCTTTTGAATCAAATAATCCGTTGGATTTTGGTTTTGAAGTGGCCAATGATTTCAATTCCAAAGGTTTCGGTATTTTAGTATGTTTACTTGAATATACGTTTTTTGGTCCTAAAGTTTCATTTTGCTTTAAATTCTTTACAATAGGTGCTTGAACTACATTATTTTCTTTAACGATATACTTATCCGATTTTGAGTTTGCTTTTAAACTTAATTTTGGATCTTCTTTTTTAGAGCAATGACTAAAATCGGAACCTATCAAACTATCTTGCGATATTGTTTCTTCCGTTATTTTTGTCAATGCACTCAGAACTTCCGATGACACCTTAACTGTATCTGTACTTTCCGTTTTAACTGTGTCGAAAGACATATTTGTACACTCTTTTTCCACTTTCAACTCATTGCTGCTTACATTTTTTGCCTTTAATTTGCATTTGTCTGATTGTCTTTCACTGTCAGAATTTAACGATAGGTCGCTAGACATCGATGCTCCTGAAATACTTTGTGAGCGTTTCTTCATAATCTCATTAGAATTGTCAAAACTTGTATACACTTTTGTATTGCTTCTTTGTAAATTGTTATTTTCTCTCTCGTCAGAACTGTCTCTAATCGAGTCCATACTACCACGTGCACGTTTTTTACGATGCTCTACACTTCGTGAATAACATAACATGCGAGACCGAACTCCGCTTGAATGAACTTTCTGTCGTTTTTTATTGGGTACTTTTTCATCTCCACTACTATAAACAGATTGGTTAGACTTTTTACCAACGCTTGAATTTGAACGTTTTAATATAGTCTGACTCCTATCTGAATTTTTCTCGTCGTATTTATCCTTAGTTACATAATCTTCTAATGCTTGATCATCCAATAAAGTTTCCACAGAATAATGAGAGTTATTTGGCATGCGAATCTTCGAATCTTGACTCGGTTGATATAGAAATTCATTTTCTTGTGTGGGAATAAGAATTCTTGCTTTTGAACCATATCTATTGTTTAAACTCTTGTTCGACTTTGTTTTTTCGAGCGACGTTGGGATTTCAGATTTTATCTCTACTGTCGATAAAATTAATTTCTGTAGCTTTTTCTTACGATATACATCTCCTTTTATAGGTTGTCCAATTTCTGTGGGTTTTAGTGGTAAGTACTTTAAAGCGGCTATGGCTTCCCCATCTGTCATATAAGGTTTTTTGACCTCCGAACGTTGTTTGTGTTTTTTACAGTCTGAATGTTTTTTCACACTGTCCAGTAAGCTTATTAATTGGACAGTAGAATCAGAGCTTGATCCAGATGATCTAGACGATTTATGTGTTCTGTGATTTTCTTTCTTCCGTAACTGTGTACGAGGGTTTTTGAGAAGTTTTGCTATAGATGGTGAAAACACTTCTTCGTTTAGAAATTTCGATTGTTTACAGCGAGAAGAAATTTCTAATACAGGAAGAACAACCACATCTAGTTTCTTCAAAGAAGAAACCTCATTTGCTGTAGGTTCATGAGCAGGCGAAGTACTCAAATTCTTTTTTTTAGAAGGTTCAACGCCCTTAACGTTAAAGACAGATTCGCTTTTTGCTAATTTAGTAACCGGATTTAAAATCACTCCAGAAACATTTTCATCGCGCACTGTTTCTTTACTCGTAAATATATTTAAAAGATCTTTTTCTATACAAATCCTCTTTTTTCTTGATTTTATTATTCTTCTGTCTCTTAATAAAGACGGAAGTAAATTATTAATATAATTAAATTGTTGATCGTTCGCGTAGTATAAACTAATTACGGGTTGAACATTGAGTTGTGAAAAACTCACTTCCTTTCGCACATCGTCATCAAACGTCATTTGGTGTAAACCTGCATGAACCGGTTTTGAAACAGCGTCTTCCATGGAATTTATAAAATGATTTTGTGACCCACTTGGACATTCGTGTATTACGTTAAGTTTACTTAATACTCTTTTGTTGACAGTGGTGTTTGGTTCGCAAACCATTTCTTCTAATCGCACAAATTTAGGTATTTTATTCACGTGTACAGTTTCTTTATCGCAATCAAGACCATTTACCCCCGTTACAATTGCATTTAAAAGTATTAAGTCGTTATTCGGTTTAAAAGTCTTTTTGAGTACACTAGGTAAAGTGCATTCGAATTCGGTCGTTAAAATCTTTTCTGACTGATGTTGATTGTTGCACGTTTTTTCCTTTCTATTTTTTTTAAGAACTTCTTCTAGGTCAAGTACGTTAGATATCTGATCACTACTTTTGTTGCCAATATCTATGTCCATGCTTCTCCATTGCTTTATATTTCTGTCTAACGCTTCAACAGCTTCTTTAGGCAAAATGTGTTTATGTTTCGAATAAGCTTTTTCTATATTATCTAAAATTCTTTTTCTGCAAACTTCAAGGTCTTCATTGGGTAAATGTGGCTCTTGATTAATTCCAAACCTTTGCTTTCGAAAATTATTTGGCAAAGACTGTTTGGGTAATAATGATGAAACGTCTTTTGAAGATGCAATCTTCTCTTCACTTTCAACACATCCGTTTTCTATAGATACGCTATTTTTTGCGTGTTTGTGATAATGTTCTTTTTTATGTCGTTTTTGTGATCGTTCCTCGCCACTCTTAGCCTTGTCGATAAGCGTTACGTCGTTCTTTTTCTGTCGGTGCTTTAATTTAGTTGAAATTACTTTGTGATATTCTCTTTTCTTAGACTCCATTTCGTCGTGATTCGTACCAGATTGCATATCCTTGTATTTACCAAAAACCTGATGACTAATTTCTGTTGCAAAATTTTGAGTGTTTTCCAAATAATAATCCACATCTTTAGTTTTGGCCTTAGTTGCAGATACATCTTCACGCTTGTTCTTCTCTTTAGCTATTAAGCTTAAAACCCCGCTATGTTTTAGTACTTCTTCAAGTGCGGTGTGTGGTCCACCTGTTGAAAACTCTGTTTCCCGCAACTTATGTTCGTTGATTGGTTTAGTATTAGAATTATCGTCAATTTTTTCAATGTTAGATTCAATCGGAAACGTGGTTTTCTTATCACACTTGTTCTTTCTGCATAAGCGCTCTTGTGAAATTGACGGAAATTTGAAAGCAGTATCGTTGCTCGTTATTATGTAAATTTCTTTCTTACTTTTACTGACGACTTTACTACTAATGGGCGATCTCGAACTGTGTCGCTTAAATTCCTCGACTTGTTTTAAACGTCTTTGCTTTAACTTTGTTTTAGATGTTTGCACGTATTTGCTAGTGAACGAAGCATTACAAGATTTTGAATTTATTTTAGGTTTTGTTAAAGTTACATTATCTACAATGCTTTTGGTATTTTCACCTGACTCACTTAGTTTAGGCAAATGGCAATTTCCGCAAAATTGATTCATATTGATAACAGCGTCCGAGAGTAGTTTAGGATCATGCAGTTTTGCTTTTTTATAGTTATGACGTTCATTATGCAACAAACCAGAAATTGATCGAATCTGAACATCAGAAGGAACATCTTCATCGATCTTGTAATCGTGTCCATGTTCGTTTTTACGAGCAGCTTGCTGAACAGGCTTATCTAGGCTTTTGCAGTTTTGCATCTGACAACCATCAGACATATCATGATGTCGATGATGTTTATGACTATTGGTAGGGTTATGATGCACATGTACTGTAGTTGAATGCTGCAATTTTTGATCGTTCCGAGATGTCATTTTTCTTCATTTTAAATATTACAATTTAATCTATACATAACAATTTGTTTACTCGAATTTAAAAACACAATCTTTGACAAAATGTGACATTTCGTTTTATTTGCTAAATATAGGATTGGCCACTGTGATCGAAATGTTACATATTATATCACACCAATAGCATTGTTTTTATATAGAACAATGCCAATAGGTTGTAAGCAGTTCTGAGCCATGGCGCGAGATGAACTACAATTTGCTAACACTACGGTCTAGTTCTACACGTATATGATTCGTTATCTATGCATTTTTGTCAACGCCTGTAAACAGTCGTTTATTATTTAGAAATACAAATAAACAGTAATCTAAAAATTTTTATCGTAATTAAGCAAATAAAAATTACAATAAACAAAGAAAAAGGTCCCAAGAAAAAAAGTATTCAAGCCGATGTTATTCTTTTAGCAAACAAACGTAATGTTAGTATCCTTTTAGACCAGTGGTTCAGTAACTTGCTTGCTGCTTGTCTGAATTATTTGCTAAATTTAAGCGCAGCTTTTTTAACCTTGACAATCATGTACAAATTGAAACTTACATATTTTTCTTATAATTGTTTGTTTGTAGTGTGAATTTTTTTCTGTTACTGGATGATAAATCATTCTGAGTGTACGTTTCATATTCTTCATTTTTGATTTTGAGATCTATTTCAATATTTACACATTCCAAAAGATCTATTGATGTAGTGGTTCCCAAAGTGGTCCCGGGATCATTCAGGGAGTCCGTAAAACATTAAAATTTAATTGGGGGTTCCTGAATAACGTCAGGAGGTCCGCGCAAGGTTTAACATAAAGTTAAAAAAATTTGGTGATACATTTTTATTAATATGGAAATTAAAATAAATAACAATGAATTTACGTCCTAAGTAAAATATAAATATAGACAGGTGCATAAAATACAGGTAATAACAAGCATCGCTATCTATACAGGTTTATACAAGAACGCAAAAGAGCCGATACCTGCAACTGGTCTATATTATGAACTATAAAAAAAGTCATACATCTAATTAACAATTTAGTTCTGTGTTATGTGTGATGTGAATTACATACAACAAATTTTCCTCGTCTTGGACAAAAAAACTATAAGTTTTTGTAAGATAGCGTACTTTCGTTACGTAAGTATATTTAAATAATATTGATTTCCCTTTTTCATTTAAATTTATTTAAGCAAAGTTATAATCTTGTTTAAGTTGATTTAAAAAAATTATATATCACAATTATCAGTGCAGTAATCTCTTAACATTCATTAAGAAAGTTTTGATATGCAGAGTGTATCTGAGATACGACTACAAACTCAAGGAGTAGTTTTCTTGTGGTGTTAAATGAAAAATTTTCCTTTAAAGATTTAGTCTAAAGTGGCCCAGTTTTGAGATATTTGCAAGTTTTCAGACCGGTCCTCACTACCTAAACAAATGGAAATTGACTGTTCATTGTAACTGTGCGGTAGATCGTGGGTAATTTTCCATCATCTACAAAATCAATTGTTAATAAAATAGTTAAAACAGATAGTAATGTTAATTTCTTAGCATTACTGACCTAGCTTAACAAAATGTACTTGGTGTACAGATTCTAGTGTACTTGAAAAGAATGTGCAAAATAGCAATTTAAACCACGTTTTATCTGATAACATTATGTTGTATTTACTTTTATCTTTATTGTCAGCAAATTGCTGAGAAAAAAATTTTTAAAAATCTTAAAACAGTTTATTTTTATTTGTGGTGTCAACAACCTTAATGACTTAGTTAATGTAACAGGCCTGTAATTTACGATTTATTTTGCTAAAAATTTTGATTTTTTTAAATGTTTTAATAGAACTGTTGACGAAACGGCAAAGAAAAGGAATAATGAGAGATGGAAATGGAAAAGAAAAAGAAGGGAGAAAAAAAGAAAGTAAGGAAGAAGCACGGGGGGAGGTGAGTGAGCTGAGAGTATTGTTTTGGAACGTAGCAGGAATAAAAAACAAGGAGCATGATTTCTGGAAGTACATCAAGGAACAGGATGTAGTGGGATTACAGGAAACATGGATGGAAGAAAAAGAATGGGAGTGGTGGGAAAAAGAGTTGCCAGAGGAATTTGAGTGGGTGGTGCAACATGCAGAAAGAGAAAAGAAAAAGGGAGAGCAAAAGGGGGTATTATAACGGGAATAAGAAAAAATGGTTGAACCAGGAAAAGAAGGAGAAAGTGCAACAGAGAAGAGGAGTTGTAGAAAGGAACATGCAGTGGGGAAAAACAAAAATAAAAGTGGTGACGGTTTATAGCAGTAGAATGAAAGAGACAAGGAAAAACTTAGAAGAGATGATAGATGAGAGGGAAGAGGGATTGATAATAGTAGGAGGGGACTTCAACGCAGGGGAAAAGGGGGGAATACAAGAAAGAAAAGGGACGGGAAAGAGACAAACAAAGGACAAGGTGATAAATAAAGAGGGAGAGGAACTGCTGGAATTGTGCAACGAAAAAGGGTGGGAAATAATGAACGGGAACAGAGAAGATGATGGAAAGGGGGAATTTACGTACATAGGAGGAAGGGGAGAATCAATAATAGATTTTGTAATGACAAATGAAGAGGCCGCAGAAAATGTAAAGACATTTAAGGTGGGAGAAAGAGTAGAGTCAGACCATCAACCATTGGAATTGACAATGGAAGGAAGGGAAAGAGAAGAGAGAGAGGAAGAGGAAAAGTACATAACTAAAAAAAAGTGGGCAGAAGAGAGTATAAAAAGATATAAAGAGAGAATAGGGAAAACGGTATGGATAGGGAAGGAAGTACAAGAAAGTGTAGAGGAAATGAGAGAGATGATGGAGAAAGCAACAGAGAGAGTCAGATTTAGAAAATGGAAGGGGAGAAAACTGGATGGAAGAAATGGTGGGATAAGGAATGCAAGGAAGCAAAGTAAAAAGGCAAGAAGAGCATTAAGACAGTGGAAAAAAGGGAAGAAAGAAAAAGAAGATTACAAAGAAGCAGTAAAAATATACAAAAAACATTCGATAGAAAGAAGGAGGAAAACAAAAAGAAACAAGAGGAGCAGATTAAAAGAATAAAAACGGAAGAAGATGTATGGAAGTACCTAAAGAAGCAGAGGAAAAAAAGCAGGACGACAAAGGGAATAAAAATTAAAGAATGGGAGATATATTTTCGGAACCTGTTGGGAGGGGAAGAACAAAAGCAGGAAAAAGAAAAAAGGAAAGACGCGGTAGTAAGACAAGGAGAAGGAGATAGGGATAGAATAAGGGAGGAAGAAGTAATAGAGGCGATAAAGAATATAAAAAAAGGAAAGGCGACAGGAGAAGATGGGATACAAGGAGAAGAGTGGATATACGGGAGAAAAAGTGTAGCAAAAAGGATGACGGAAATAATAAACAAAATATGGAAAGGGGAAGGATTCCCAGAGAGATGGAGAGAGGGAATAATATGCCCAATACATAAAAAAGGCGAAAAAAAGAAAGTCGAGAATTATAGAGGGGTAACATTACTGAGCTCGGCATACAAATTGTACGCGACAATACTGCAAGAAAGATTACAGAAGGAAATAGAGGAAAGAAGTTTGGTACCAGACGGACAAGCGGGATTCAGAGAAGGAAGAAGGGCGATAGACAACATATATATAATGAAACATTTAGCAAATAAAAAACTAGAAAAAAAAGAGGGAAAATGGTAGCACTATTCGTAGACCTAAAAGCTGCTTTTGACAAAGTGAATAGGGAAAAGCGGTGGGAATATATGAAAAGAAAAAAAATCAATGAAAGATTAATACAAAGAATAGAGGAAATATACGAAGAAACGAGAAGCAGGGTTAAAGTGAATGGGGAAGAGAGTGAGAAATTCATAACAAAGAGAGGGTTGAGGCAGGGATGTCCACTGAGCCCAAGCCTGTTCTCGGTATATACGGGGGATCTGGAGAGGACAGCAGACAGAAGGGATAGTGGTAGGGAAAGCTAAGGTATGGTCGTTGGCGTATGCGGATGACATAGTGCTGGTGGCTAAGGAGGAAAAGGAAATGAAAGAGATGATGAAAACGCTAGAAAAATATATGAAAAAAAAAGAATTGGAAGTAAACACGGAGAAAACAAAGATAATGATATTTAGAAAAGGAGGGGGGAAAAGAAAAAGAGAGGAGTGGAGATGGAGTGATAAGAAAGTGCAACAAGTGAAGGAATTTACATACCTGGGCTACACGATGAAACAGGATAATAAAGAGCGAGAACACATAAAGGAAAGGGTGAAGCAAGGAAACAGGCTAATAGGACAAGTATGGGGTGTGGGGGAAAGCATTTTTAAGATGGATATAAAAAAAAGAAAATTGCTGTTCGAAAAATTAATAATGGGGGTGGTAATGTATGGAGCGGAAATATGGGGCTGGAAGGAGTGGAGGGAGGTAGAGGGGCTACAGGAAAAATACTGGAGATGGGTGTTAGGATTAGACAGGGATACACCGGGGTATATTGTGAGAGAGGAGGTTCAGATAGAAAAAAATAAGGATTGAGGCAGGAAAAAGAGCAATAAAATACGAGGAAGAAATGAGGGAAAGAACAGATTGCAAAATTCTGCAAGAATGTTGGAAAGAGATAAAGGGAGGGAAAGTGAAGTACGGGCAGGAGGGCAAAGAAGGGTATTACAAAAGAAACGGGTACAGAGTGAAGAAGTGGAGAGATTAAGAGAAGAGGGGTAGGGACAAGAAAAGAAATAATAAGGAGAGATAGAGACATCGAAAAACAAGAAAGATGGACAAAGATAAAAGAGAGCAGATATAATAGGTATTATAAAGATATCAAGGGTGAAGGGGTGCCGGAATATTTAAAAGACAGTGAGATTAAAAGCAACAAAAGGAAAAAAATGGTGGCAAGGTTCAGATGTGGCAACGAAGAGTTAGGGAACAAATATTGGAAGGAAGAACCAGAAAACTTGTGCAGGCTATGTGGAGAAGAAACGGAAGATCTGAACCACATGAGAAAGAGATGCAGGGAACTAAGAGAAGAGGTGATGAAAACAGTGGATATCTTAGATGAAAACGGAAAAGGAGCGGAATCGATGGAGGAAGTATGGAGCAGGAGGAAAAAGTTAAGGGGGAAGAAGGGATAAGAAAATGTAATATATATGTATAGACAACACGACCAAATTTGTAAGCCAAATGGCAATGAATAAAGTTAAACTTATATATATATATATATAGAACTGTTATTTTGACATTTTTTGCTTGTATTTCTGCTCTAATTTCACCTGCTAAAATAGCAACCCGTTAATCAGATACACTCTGTATATATATTTTTCTATCTTTTTAGACTCGTTTTTTTCAGATAACAGTATGAGTGAGCCGAAGAAAAAATGCAAACAATACAGTGTTAAATATATGAAATGTGGCTTTATTCCGTAACTAGAAAATAGTATTTTACCTATGTGTCCTATGTACCTAAGCTTAAGAAACATTTAATAAAAATCCATAGTACAAAAAAGATAAGGATTTGACGTTTTTTCAAACAATCAACGAAAAATATTTTAAAACGCCGACATTATAAGAACTCATAGGGACAACATCTAAGAGGGATGGCGATAGACTGCGCACTTCATATATTTTTTGCACAAACCAGTTTTCGATATAAAAAGAATTACACTGACTAACAATACTGTACGAAAAATCATCAAGGAAATGGCTCAGTGTGTAGAAAACTATTTATGTGACTACTTAAAAACATCTGGATTCTCTATACGACGAGTCGACATTACCAGGAAACAAAGCTTTACTTTTAGCTTATGTGAGATTTGTAAAAAAAAATTCCCAAGAATTGTTATTTGCTAAATGTTTGGAAACATACTAAAGGTGAAACGTTATTTACTGAATTAAAAAAAATATAATATCACCTCCGTTGCTACTGACGGTGCTCTGGCAATGGTAGGACAACGCCGAGGCTATCTGGCATACTTAAAACAAGCTATACCGAATGTATTATCGCTAGATTGCGTCATTCATCGACATCATTTGGTAGCTAAAAACTTTAACGGCGCTTCATTCGAAACTTAACGAAACTTAACCAAAGATTTGAAGACATTCTTAACTTGGATATTCCCGACTGGGTGTTAAACCCTTTTGCAAGTATTCAAACTAAGCAAATACAGATGAATACATACTAACACAGGAGCACCCGTGGGTTAAGCTACCTATCGAGCGCGTCTCCAGGTGGTAGATATGAGAGTAGATACGATGTAACGGTAGCGTCACTAGCTAAGCCGAGACAACCCTGTTTACCTTGGCAGGCGTTGAAGTCGAGCCCTAAAATCCGTACGTACTCCAATACTAGTGCCACGGGAAGCAACTCAAGTTGTAGTGTCGTGGCAAGAGTCAACACTAGGGTAACGATGCCTGTCGCTGCTTTGCTGACTTTGATCAAACCCAAACTCTTGCTGCTGTGGACATGCCTCACGGGCCAGCAGTATTGGGGGGTCTTGGCTTAATTGTCTGAACCAAGGGGAGACAACCACATAGAAAACAAACACCAGGCCAATAGATGCGTGACTAAATAGAAGACCAGTCGTCACCGGTTCCAACCTCGGCGCACCAGGCGAATCCCGTTATATATAGCCTTTAGTGCGCATCGAGGCACTACGCAGGGTAATTTTTATTTTCATCCGTACTCGTGGGAACATATATAGAACCACTGACACAAAATTTAAAAAAAGACGAGGACTCTAAGAAGAACCCAAAAATATCGGTTGATGCTAAGCGCAAACCTAAAAAACCTAAAAAGCTTTCGGGGGCGACAAAGCAAAAGCTTAAAAAACAAAGAAAACCGGTTCCACTCTAATGGCGAAACCGCGACAGCAAAACTTATCTATACAGGAAGCAAAGGCGGGCACGTCAGGAACGCAATAGCGACGCCAGACGGCGCACGCAATTGCACCAACCGCAAAAACGCAAGTTCTCTAGCAGTTGCACACCGGCGTCACAAAAACGATCAGTAAAGCGAAGTCGAGGAGTCAAAAGAACCCAGAAAAAGACATTCGGGACACTCTGACGGAAATTGCTCTTGCAATCATACCAAAAGAGTTCCCTGAACTTACGAGAAGAACGAATTCCCTAGTTAGACGAGTCGGATGGGCTGTGTATCTGATTCGTGCCATGTGAGCACAACGTTCGGCGAAGCACCGACCTTGCGGCATATCCTCGCGTATTAGGCTCAAAAGCAAGTAGGCGGGAAAAGAATACGATGTTGTAATAGCCACGACTAAAAAAAATAGATGTTATCAAATTTAGTGGCGGCTTCTCTATTACGTCATTTGGTCAATGACTCTCCGGGAAAAGGAATAAAGAAGGTATTTTATTTACTTTAAAATTACAGAAAATTTGTGCTTAAATCAAATTATCAGAGTTTGAATTTCATGCGTTTAAATTGAGAATTGAGATACGAAAACTGGCAAATCTACCGAAAGCTCACATTTACGTGTGCCCCCGTGCATAATAAATTGAAGCCGAATCGTAAATAATATAGTTATTGTAGTCAATATACATATACAATTTTATGAAAGTTAGAAAAAAAGATAAGTAAACGCTTAAATGCTTGCTTGCGATCTTGAGCCCGGAGGTAATTTCGCCTACTCAGTGGCAGTGCAATGCTTACGTCATGTATCGTTATTTTCGCAGCACATGTGCATAAAACACAGATGCTAGAATGCATATTTCTTCTCACATATGACAAACTGTACAGTCGATATACTTAGTATATTCATTTGTAATGGACGACTTATCGTTTTTGTTTCATAATGACGATGGTACAAGATATTAAAAAATTAATAGCTAATATTAGTTTAGACGTTTAGAATTTAAATTTAATGCCGTCCTCAGGATTTTCTTCAAATTCGTAAGCGCAGTAAACATAAAAATAAAGAAATCCATAGTCATTTTAAAGAATCTATGTATGATTCGTCAGATTGGATTTGTGAATTTGAAGTAAATAATACTGTTTTGTAGGTTTATTGTTTTCACATGATTCATTATGGTATAAAAATAATGTTACCGATTTATAGCATTTAAAAGAAAAAGTGTAAAACCAGTCGTTATCGGCGAATCACATGAAAAATGGTATGAATTATGTTACTCTTAGTCGCGTTAATATTTGCTTACAAATACAACTGGACATCGCTTACCGAAAGTCAATTAAAGACCACAATAAAAAAAGCATTTAAAAACAATCAACTTTGAACTTTAAAGTTTCGTCGTGGATCGGTTCATCGTCACATTCATAATCAAAATGTTTTTTTTATTTTTGCGTTCTTAGACCTCTTTGTTTTTTGAATTTAGGTTCCATGTCTAAGCTGGATGCTATTTCTTTAGCATCAATCAATAGATCATTAAAACCTTTATCGGAGCGATAAGCTTTAAAAAAATTATTCTAATTATATAAATGATTACAACACTGAGCAACATCAAAGTTCGGTTTTTGAATAATTTTACTAACAATGTTAACTTTACTTAAAATATTATACCGCAATATAAGAATGCAAATGAACTCAAAATTTTGCAATTTTTTGGCCAACGATGCAGCCAAATTTTTTACGTTATTTTCAAAGTTTCCTTCGCTTATTTCAAACTAAAGTTCAATTTGTTACATTAGATAAATATTAGATTTCAGAATTGACCAGCGTTTAGTAGAAGCTGAAAAAAATACAAACCGTTCTTGAACTAAAGAAAAAAAATAGATGTTCAAAGTATTCGATTTTGCGGCATCATTGACGACTAAATTTAGGGTATGATTACAACAAGAAACAAAGAAAGCTAGCGAATTAAAATCCAAATTTTTTTTGTAGACAATTATGCCTACCACGCATATTTGCCCCATTGTCGTAACCCTGACCTTGCAAATCGTTGATATTTCAGCCTTTTTTCTCTAACGCCGACAAAAGAAATTTTGTCAAGCCTTCACCCGACACATCATCTATAGAATAAAATAATAAAAAATGTTTGGTTTGAACTATTACGGCGTGTACTGCCCTGTCGTTCTTTAGTGAATAAAAAAAAGTATCGCTGGCTTAATTGTAAGAATTTATTGGTCTTCGTTGTAATAAGAACGTTTGAAATTAATTTTAACTTTATTTGTTAACAACGTAAAGGCACATTCGCTTCTGCTTATAAAAATCAAAATTTTACATTACAAAAATTCTCCCTCTCTAGTCATGCGTCATGCGCAAACACATCAAAGACTGTAACTTAAAATATCCGGAACATGGCCCGCCTGAAAACCATAGATTTTAAATGCACAAATTGTATAACTTATAGGAATAATAGTACACACATAAAGGTTTTAAACAATTTAAGTAACGATAAATAAACTAAATTGAACAGAAATGCAAACAAATCACTTTTCACTTCTTTCTTTAAGTTGCGTCAACACTTGGCAAAACACAAAGTTTATAAACTGCACGTTTAATTGTATTTTTGTTGGATAACTGTATAGTTGCTGCTCGTGTGATGCCATCTGCTGATCGATGAACTTCGACGACTCGACCCATGCACCATTGTAAGGGTGGCAAGTTATCTTCTTTAATGATTACCACAACTCCAACTTTTAATAGCTCAGGCGCAAACCATTTTATTCTACGTTGAAGTTCTGGAACAGTTTCAACACTACACCGTTTCCAAAAGTCTTTCGCAATTTTTTGTAAACGTTTATAATGGCGAAGTCGATTTTCGTTGACAGGTACTATGTTTGGTTCGGGGTGCGCTACCAACGGACTACCAATCAAAAAATGACTACTGGTTAAAGGAGATAGGTCTGAAGGATTGGTGGATAAAGGACTTAAAGGTCTGGATAATACAGCTTCTACTTGCACTAGAATAGTCTGAAGCTCTTCATAAGTAGTCTGTGTATTTCCTAAAACCTTACGCAAATGTAATTTTGTGCTCGTAAGACTTTCCCAAATTTCACCCATATGTGGAGAATTAGGAACAATAAATTTCAAAACAATTCCTTGACTTGTTAAAAAATTAGATATAGCGTCTTGTACGACAGACGACTCTAAAAATGAATAAAGCTCACGTAATAGTCTTGATGCACCTACAAAGTTGGTAGCATTATCTGACATCATACAAGATGGCCTTTCTCTACGTCCAATAAAACGGCAAAAGGCATAGAAAAAACTGTCGGTTGTGAGTTCCGTTACAAGTTCCAAATGGATGGCTTTTGTGACCATACATACAAATAAAGAAATGTAGGAATACCAATTTGGATCCTCGTAATTTACGGTCTTTAATTAGAATAGGACCGGCGTAATCTACACAAACATTAGTAAAAACAGAGTTGTAACATTGCAGACGTTCTGATGGCAAATCAGACATAAAAAGGTTAAAAGTATGAGACTTTGCACGAAAGCACGTGACACACTTATGATAAATTTCTTTAGACATGTTTCTGCCAGAAATTGGCCAGAATTCCTTTCTAGTATATGCGAGAAGTTGTTGGGGACCACAATGCAGCATTTTTTGATGAAAATGTTTAAGAACCAACTTAGTAAAGACATGTCCCTCTGGAAGTAAGATAGGATATTTCTTGCCCTAAGAAAACGTTGATTTACTAAGTCGAATAATTTCGTGCTTGTCTAAGAATGGGTTTAGACATTTTATATTTGAAGACTTTATTTGTTCCCCTTGTTTCAAAGGTTGCAATTCTTTACAGAATGTAGTTGCTTGACACAGTTTTGTAAGAAAAGTCAAGGATTCTTGCAATTCACTTACAGCGTTGATTGACTATTTCAGGTAAATCTTAATGTCCACGCGACTATGCGTTGCAAACGAGCCAAGCTTGAAAATTTTGAAAATATTTCACAAAAAGATGATGTTGACAACTAAACCTTATTTTGAAAAAAACTTTTTAATTCATCTGGTCCAGTTACCGAATGATTTTCTCCTTTAGACCAACAAGATTAGGGTTTTGCAATAAAACTAGGTCCATGAAACCAAATCTCATTTTCTAATATATAAGTTTAACTTTATTTGGTTGCTTAAGCTTACAAATTAGTTCGTGCTTCCACTATTTACAAATACTACATTACATGCTATTATTTCTTCCCTTACCCCTACTCCCTCTTCTCTTAATCTCTCCACTTCTTCTCTCGCGTTTCCGTTTCTTTTGTAATACTATTCTCTGCCTCCTGCCAATACTTCACTTTTCCTCCCATTATCTCTTTCCAACATTCTTGCAGTATTTTGCATTCTGTTTTTTCCCTCAGTTCTTCCTTGTATTTTATGGCCCTTTTTCGTGGCTGTACTTTTATTTTTGCTACCTGTACCTCCTCTCTCACAATATACCCCGGTGTAGTCGCTCTACCTCCCTCCACTCCTTCCACCCCCATATTTTCGCCCCATACATCACCACCCCCTTTATTAACTTTTCAACCAACAACTTTCTTTTTTCTATATCCATCTCGAAAACCATTTCCCCCACACCCCACACTTGTCCTATTAACATGTTTCCTTTCCTCACTCTTTCCTTTATGTGTTCTCCCTCCTTATTATCCTGCTTCTCATGTAGCCCAGGTATGTAAATTCCTTCATTTGCTGCACTTCCTCATCCTTCTACTTCCACTCCTCTCTTTTTCTTTTCCCCCCTCCTTTTCTAAATACCATTATTTTTGTTTTCTCCGTGTTTACTTCCATTTCTTTCTTTTTTTTCATGTATTTTTCCAGCGCTTTCATCGTCTCTTTCATTTCCTTTTCCTCCTTAGCCACCAACACTATGCCATCCGCATACGCCAACGACCGTACCTTCGCTTTCCCTACTAGTATCCCTCCTGTCTGTTGTCCTCTCATTGTCTCCTTCAGATCCCCCGTATATACTGCAAACAGGCTTGGGCTCGGTCGGCATCCCTGTCTCAACCCTCTCTCGCTCTCTTCCCCATTCACTTTGACCCTGCTCTTCCTAGGTTTCCTCCATTCTTTCTACTAATCTATCATTGATTTTTTTTTTTCATTTCATGTATTCCCACAGTTTTTCCCTGTTCACTCTGTCAAAAGCGGCTTTTAGATCTATGAATAGTGCCACCATTTTCCCTCTTTTTTTTCTAGCTCTCTATTCGTCAAGTGTTTCAGTATATATATATATATATGTTATCTATCACTCTTCTTCCTTTTCTGAATCCCGCTTGTCCGTTTGGTACCAAACTTCTTTCCTCTATTTCCTTCTGTAGTCTTCCTTGTAGCACTGTCGCATATAATTTGTATGCCGTGTTTAATAATGTTACCCCTCTGTAATTCTTGACTTTATTTCTTTCTCCTTTTTTATGGATCCTCTCCCATAGGATTAAGGATTCCCTCTCTCCATCTCTCCGAGAATCCTTCCCCTTTCCATATTTTATTTAGTATTTCGGTCATACTTTTTGCTACATTTTCTTCCCCGTATACCCACTCTTCGCCTTGTATTCCATCTTCTCCTGTCGCCTTTCCTTTTTTATCTTCTTTATTGCCTCTATTACTTCGTCTTCATTTATTCTATCTCTGTCTCCTTCCCGTTTTACTACTGCGTTTTTTTTTCTGTTTTTGTTTTTCCCCTCTCAGCAGGTTCCTAAAATATATCTCCCATTCTTTAATTTGTATTCCCTTTGTCGTCATGTTTTTCTTCTTTTCTTTCTTTAGGTACTTCCATACATCTTCTTCTGTTTTTATTCCTTTGTTCTGCTCCTTTTGTTTCTTTTTGTTTTTTTCTCTCGCATGTTTTCTTGTATATTTTTACTGCTTCTTTGTATTCTTCTTTTCTTTCCTCCCTTTTTTCCCCTGCCTTAATGCTCTCCCTGCATTTTTCTTTGCTTCCTTGCATTCTCTATCCCACCATTTCTTCCATTCTGTTTTCTCCTCCTTCCACTTTCTAAATCTGACTCTCTCTGTTGCTTTCTCCATCATCTCTCTCATTTCCTCCACCCTCTCTTGTAATCCCTTCCATACCCATACCGTTTTCCCTAGTCTCTCTTTATATCTTTTTATACCCTCTTCTGTCCACCTTTATTCGGTATGTACTCCTTATCTTTTTCTCTCTCTTCTCTTTCTCTTCCTTCCATTGTCAATTCTAGTGGTTGGTGGTCTGACTCTACCCTTTCTCCCACTTTAATGTCTTCGCCTTTTCTCCAGCCTCTTCAGCGGCTTCAGAGGGGGGCCGGGGAGGCTATGGCCCTCCCCGGAGCGGCTTCAGAGGGGGGCCGGGGAGGCTATGGCCCTCCCCGGAGCGGCTTCAGAGGGGGGCCGGGGAGGCTATGGCCCTCCCCGGAGCGGCTTCAGAGGGGGGCCGGGGAGGCTATGGCCCTCCCCAACGATGAAAATAATACTGAAGTTTTTCTCAGTTTGTATTTAATACTTACGCTTTTTTTAATAGTTGTATAATTTATGATGCTTTATCGCTTGCAAGTAAAAGGTTAGTGCATAACGATTATATTAACGCCGTATTCAATACATTATTTAAAAATGTGATGAGCACCCCCCCCCCCCGCTTTATACTGATGGAGCCCCCACCGAAATAAACTGCTGGAGCCGCGCCTGGCCCGGACTCGATATAATACCAGTCTTTAGAATTAGAGAGTTCTTGCAACAGAGCTATTCTGTTAGCAACAAAGATTTTATATTTATTAGGTACGGCACGAATCCAATGCAACACAGTAGTAGTCAGTAAAATATAAAATTTGTTTAAAGTTGATAGACAATACATTGATCACCTTTTTTATAAGCTCGGCTAAAAGAACCGCCGCACATAACTGTAAACGTGGAACTGTTAGTCAATGCAGAGGTGCTACTCTAGATTTAGAACAGACTAGTTGTATTGAAAATGTATTTGCCGGGTACGTACATCTGAGATAGATGCACGCACCGTACGCTATAGAACTTGCATCTGAAAACCCGATTAGTTCCATAGATATTGAATCGCGAGGAATAATACATCGTGGTATTTTAAAAGAATTTAAAATACAAAGTGAAGAAAAAAATTTTGACTATTCGTCACTTAAATCGACAGGTATCAAATCGTCCAAACCTAATTTCATTTGCCAGAGCTTCTGGGTGATTAGTTTGCTCTTCACAATTATTGGTTGCAAAAGACCGAGAGGATCATAAATTTGGGCTATCACTGAAAGCAAGTTTCTTTTGGTGTATTTCTGTAAACATTCTTTTAGGCAACATTTATACTGGAAATCATCGGAAACAGAATTCCAAGCAACACTTAACTAACCGACGGTTAATTTTAAAATCCTGTCATATTATTGGTTAGCTTAAAACTACTAACCAATGATATGACAGGATATTAAAATTAATCGTAGGTTAGTTAATCTAGAGTTTAATCCTTAATGGTGTAACCGGGCCCTCGAGTTTTATAGTTCTCGCAATCGCCCACTGGTACAGTAAAAAATGAATTTGAATGACTAGAAGATGAAAGTAATTCGGAATCGTTTGACAAGAATTTCCTAATCGGAAATCCTGCCTTACCTAAAATTTCAATAAGTTGAGAACGAATTTGGATAATTTCCTGCACGGAAGCTCGTGGAAACTGATCGGCATTTAAATCAGCTAAGTATTGTAAACATTTAGTGGTCAAATAACTAGCACTAGCTGTGCCATAAGCAGTGTTGTGCATTATCTAGATGAAATTATATAGATAATTCATCTAGATAATTTTTGATCATCTTTTTCCTTATCTAGATAAAAGTATTGAACATTATCTAGATGATTATCTTAGATGATCTTTCGGTTATCTATTATGAAATTATCTAGATGATTTTTTAAAAGTAACATACATTTTTTTATTTAGATTTGTTGTTTTGTAATTTTTATATTTATAAACATGATATTGTTTGTAATGTCTGTGGTAATGTAATACGGTCCAGATCACTAAAACCTGATAAATATTCGCCGTAGATGTTTCGCATTTTTGCTGCTCTTCTGCTGACAAAAACTAGACTCACATGACCTTGAGCGTAAATACATGCAATACGAGATATAAACAAAAACACAACTCAAATTACTTTTTGAAACTGAACCAATTGCTTGCGATAAGTATCTTATCGTCTTTAGAAACAATAATAAGTTTTTTGATATACGAACATTTATTCAATACATTATCTTGCACGATTCAAACATTGAGATTAACAGCTACTAATTCTGTAGTTTTGAAAATTTAATTAGTTGAAGTGCCTACACAGCAAAACTATGCCCAAATAAAAAAAATGCTTGATTAAAAAAGAGAAAATTCATGACTTTTTGAGCAGTTGAAAGTGACAAACCTCGATACACGTGATTTAGAGTTCTTTTAGAAGACTATTTAAGTCATGGAGCTTTTAGCTTACTCTTTAAATCAACTTGTTGAGTAAGTAATATTAACGTTAAAATAAAGTCGCAACAAGATCCTAATGTAGACCGCGTAGAATAAAAACGCTCCTATATAAATCAATGATAAAAAAAAATTGGAACTTATCTATTATCTCATCTAGATAAAAATTTAATTATCTATGCACAACACGGGCCATAAGTAACTGTATTTAAACAGTAAGTATCAATTGCTTGCCAGTATTTAGTTTCTATGTCTATTACATTTTGAATTTCAGAATCAATTATTTAATTTTTATTAAAACGGTTAGAAAGGCTTAACAATTTTAGAACATTTTCTATATGTAACTTGCTCTTTTCATGAATGTTTAAATGAGCAGGGCCACGTTCTACTAATTCTTGAATATTATTAAGACATTTCTTTGACCATAGTGCAGCTTCTTTCGAAAGTTGACTCATATTTTCCGTTCTGGTAATTTTTGAAGGTGTTGATTTCTCATTATCAGCGGAACTTGAAGATGTTGATGGATTGTTTTCTAGAAGATCAGTTTCTTGTCTGCTGCTGATAATTCTTTCAAGTGTTATTTATTTTGTTTAATAGCTGATTGTGAATAAAATAGTATACAAACCTTGGCAAAAGTGTTCCATTTGTCTCGAGAACTAGTTCACCTCGAGGCTATGCCTCTCGGTAAACCATAGTTCTCTCGACAGAAATGGAATACTTTCCGCCTATGTATGTAACCTATTTCACAATGTTTGTTGCTTTATCTTTTTTTTTCCTTTCAAGTTTTTTTTTTTGATCGACTTCACCCCGATTAACAGTACCTTTTTACTGCAACTAGATAAATTATATTTTATAAAACATTGTTACAATAATATATCTATAAAAAAACAAAACGTACATTATCAAATTTTGTCAAATATGCAATAATTTTGTTAACTGAAAGTGTCACGTTATCAAATGCGTCGATCGTCCAGAACAGAAATCAATTGGATTGCACAATTACTCATGTCTTCTTTTAAAGGAATTTCACAGAAAGGTGCTTTACTTCGCGCATCACGTAATGTGGGATCCACCTAGGGTGTTATCTTCGATGTCACGGGTTAATTATTGGATATTATATAAACTAAAGTCGTTCAAATAACGAATTGAGTTTCGTCTAAATGCTATTGATTTTATCAAAATAACTTCGTTATAGAGGTTTTCCAGTAAAAACTGTGATATATAGAAATGCGCTGAAAAGCCAGCTAAACTAAAAATTCGATATATCGTATTGTTTCGATATTTAGAGATAAAAATAACATAACGGTCCAAAAAAACAAGGAATTCGATTATATCGCAATTCCACTCTATTTAAAAATTAGAAACTGAAATAGATGTGGTTGTAAATTACAAAACCGTTTACTAAAATCATAAAAATAATAACAATTTAGAAAAAAAGAAATCTGATTAGGTACTATCAATAAAATAAAGGGTGCTTTAAAGAAAGTACTATAATTATGTCTATTTTATACAGTTTTACATTTATACAGATTTGTGGGGTTATATATATTTAACACAACAAATGCAAGTACTTGAATGCAGAGTAGGTTAGATCTTAGAATCGCTTTAAAATCTAATCTATTACCAATTTATATTAAAAACCTTTATACATATTTATACTTTGTACAATTCCAAAATCTTTAAGTTCTTATTAAATTAATACAGAAATACAAACATGTAACGATTACGTTCAAGCACCATCGCTTAAATTCTTTTAATATCACTTTTTGCCTTAAATATATATATGTATATGCATTATGCAACGCCAGTATACGTTTGTTTTTATTAAAATTCGTAATGGTAATCAAATAAAGTGACGTATCTGGAAAATAAATATTAATAATAAAAGCAGCAAGTAAAATGCTAAACCTTCGAATTGTGTCTATTAATTTTGTCTAAAGAATCATTTGAATTAGTTGATCCAGAACTATGACTACCACCTAAAATAAAAATTGATTTTGTTGAAAGATTTTAACCAACCTTAACTGAACTTACCTTTATTGCTACGAAGGTTAACTCTTACCGGAGGTGGTCTATGAATATCTCTCCTATCATCTCTATTGTACGAATTATATCCTCGATACATAGGTGGTTGTAGCATTCTATCGTAATCATCATCAGACGTTGGCGAAGGACTATTTCTACTGTATGGTGAATACGGTCTATCGGGTGAATATCTTGAATTTAAGGGCGGTGATGAAATTCTCCCCAAGGGTGGTGGTCGGTGATCTCCAGGCATGAGGGAAGGCGGCGGAGGCATAAAACCAGGAGGTGGTAACGGAACACCACCTAGCGGTGGGGGCATAAATGGAACCCCCGGAGGAGGTGGTAAAAATGGTAGACCAGGTAAAGGAGGTGAAATCGCTAAATTTTCCCGTCCACCAAATAGTAAAGATGGCGGCGCAGCGGTATCGTTTGAGATGTGGGCTGGCGAAACAGGAAGTTCTCCGTTTTGTTCCAAAGGAGACTGAACACCTAAAATTAATCATTGATTATTGAACGATGATTGATTTAAACCTACGATTATGCATCTTCTCTTCGGTAAAAGATCTCTCGCGTAACGTTAACCTATGGCGTAATTGAGCAGCTTCTTGCTTTGCTTCTTCAAGTTTCCTTTCTGATTGACGAGCTGAAACCCAATTTTCATGAGCTTTCTTCTCCAACACTGATATTTGACTCCTCATCTGAACCTCTTGTTCCAGTATTTCTTGTTTAAGAGACTCATTTTGAGTTCTGAAATAAACACGATTTTCGTTATTACTAGAAATATATTTAACAGTAAACACTTTTTTTTTATAAAATTGAGAGCATCAAGTACAAGTTTTAGTGTGTTGTAAGTTAACATCAATTTGTGCAAGGGTTAAAAACATTAACATAGATGCGGGCCAAGTTAGAATCAGTATATGAACGCATCGACAGGTCATCAAAACTGAAAACAAACCGTGAGCATCAATCGTATCGATACGGCGGTGGATCGATGGCGATTGATATTTCACAAATAGAAGCACTCATAGTCAAGTGCAAGTGATGTGGAGATACTAAGTCAGATGAAGATGTTATGACAAAGTTAACCGATGACCTACCGTGGGGATATTCGACTATTGTAGCGGGACCAGTCGCTTTAAGCGCAATTGACCAAACAAAATAAGTCAACCTGGTAATGGTAATAACTGCAACGTCGGTTCTTGGGCCTTTAATTCATTTGCAATGAACGGAGAGCACACAGATCAGATTATTTCTGACACAAGTGTGTCATGACAAATGTTTAATAAAAATCGATAGTTTGTATCTCTGAACAAAAAACACGGTGCAGGAACATATATGTACATCGCTACTCTCTAGAGGGAATCCTACCCGATAAGCGCACGCGTTAAATTAGCCAGCAAGCGTCTTTCGAGGTTGGTTGACAGCTGACATGGCTGACATCTTGTTTTCCGTTTATTTTTGTAGAATTGGTGAAATGTAAAATTGTGTAACGTTTGTGCATTTAAACAAAATTCAGAACGAAACGAAAAAAATGATATAACAATCGTCACTGACACTTTTTCCTTCAGTGACATTTACCACTCTGAAGATGCAAGCTGCAATGTTTTGGGAAACGTCAGATTGTTTGGGTTCACGAACGACAATACGCCAAAGGCCAAGTTCTACTTCTTGTTTTGGCTCTCAAGGAGAGACTAGAATTAAACCTAAAAAGTCTGGGTGTTTAACTATGACGCTGTCTAAGCCGAAAGTCGCTTATAATCATAACTTGTTGATGAGCGTTTAGTCGTTCAAATTTACAAATAATGTGTGAGATGGTCTCTGACGGCCAGTTGAAGATAAAATTTTACTAAAACGAGAAACTGTTTTGTGAGCCGTGTTTCTACGCGAAGTCAAATAAAAAGCTGTTTGATGCATTTGAGCCGCGAAATTATAAATCAAAAGAGTTTCTGCACAGCGGTTGCAACACAAGTCATATAGCGGTGGAAATCATTATTAAGTGACAATGATTGACGACCAGAATGACGTTCGTGTATTTCTTGAGTACACAGAGCGAAGAGTTCGACAAATTTAAAAACGTGATGACAATAGTCGGGACTCAGTTTGAACACAAGTTGAGTGTTAACTGCGGTAGATATGTTTATACCCAAATGCAAAAGTTGATGCTGAGGCATGAAATAACTGTACCACATGGTGTAATTGAGCGTATTAATCCAAATTTAAACGAGTCGACTTTGCAAAAAACTTTCCGCAAGAGTTATCGTCAATAGCAGCGGAAAATCTTTGAGAAAAAGCCACAAATTGTACATTTGAAAGCTTTCGGTACCGTAACGTATGAACAAATGCTCAAGGTCAAGCAAAAGAAGTGTCAGCACAAAGCCAAGAAGTTAATCATGATAGGTTACGACGATCAAGGTCCTAACCATTGTCTACTTGGCATGGTTGACAAGAAAATTAGGATTTCAAAATCCTTGTCTTCAGCGGGGAAAAACCGACAGTAGTTAAGGGGAAGAAACATGGGCCTGTGATTAACTTGGGTGTAATGTTAGCTGTCCTACACCGTTAAGATCACGTACTGCATTAACCAAGTCAAAAAGATTTAACTATTCCTGAGGTAAATACCGTAATATAAGTCACTGAAAAGAAAGAACCAACGAGAACATGCAATTATAAATTAAGAACGGTACCTGGTAGCCTATTAGCTAAATACCAACCGCTAAGAAAGTGGTCGGATCGAAATTTTTGTTCAATAAGGAATTCGACAAACAAGAACAAGTGCCGATACAAGACGCGACTTATAGCTAGAAGAGAATTGACTTTTAACGAAACGCCGTACCTGTTGTCCGATACGAGTCTGTTCGTGCATTGTGTTACCTGCGTTTGAATTTCGTTGTAAAAGACACCGTAAGTTTTTTTTTGTTTCGATTGATTAATTTAGTATTAGCGTCAAGAGGGTTTTGCTCGTTATTTGTGTGGTTTAAGTTTAATGATATTTCAAGTTGTTTTCAATCATTATTGAAATTTTCTTTTAAATGCATACAGATCCGTAGTTTTGTTTTTGAATTAGGATTCTACTTAGTTATCTTCGTAAAATAACAATTCTATATAATTTACGACTTCCTTTTTGAGTGTAAGTTGATACATTTTCTTGGTAATTACACTTTGATTAAGCTCTATCTTGAACCACCTGCAAAAATGCAAGTCTCAGCATCTTGGTGGGAATCAAGGTCTACGTGCTAAAACGCACGGGACTAATTATAATTTTCATCTTTGTTTTTCTCGTTTGTTCAATGTTCTTTCTTTTACCACAATTTTACTGCGCACATGCAATTAGTTAAGTAAGGGGATACGAAGTGTTTGAAAAGTTTGGTTTTGGGGATGATTCGATCGTGGGTCGCAATGAACAATACCGATTACCGTGAGATGTAGTAGAGTGCGTAGGGGACTTTACCCTCTGACGTTATGTAGAACCGCGGAAGTTAAGCAGAAATCGTGAAAATTAAGTGTGGTGGAGAAAAATGTTAATTTTCTTCAAATTTCGTATAGTACGGCTTGTGTAAAATTCATGATTTCTAAAACATAAACTGTTACGTTTGTGGGGTTTAATGTTGTGGTGGTATATGATTAAATCCTAAATTCGCCTGTGGCGGTTATAAAATTAGATTGTGAGATAAATCTTCCGTCGTTGTTCTATTGTTTGGGGAGCAGCCGAATTCCATCCGAGGTGGTAGCTTTTAAAACCACTGGGTACCGAAGTTCAACTGGTGTCTCCAATTAAGAAATAAGGTATTTATCGATTTTGTTGTTTTATCGTGTAGTGACCCGCGATTAAAAATGCAGTAAAAGCTTTCAATTTGAGCCAATTGAAATTACGTCTAACGTTAAAATTTAATTATTTCAATGAACGCTTGAAGTGTTTGCGCGAAATTAAAATCAATTAACTTTGTTTTGGTGCGTTTGAGAAGTAATTCGTATACCATATGAATGATAATGTAACGACTATGAACTATATTTTGTTTAGTTCGAATTAAAGTTCGGACATATATTTTATAACCTGTATTTTTTTGTTTTTGTGTTATTTAAATTGTTATAAATATGCGGTCAAGATCTTGAAATTCAGTTGCGAAGGAAAGTAGAATTAACGCTTTTATAGTGAGATTTTCTGTTTATATATATATTTTAAAATTTCTGTGTTTAGATTGTGCATTTGTTTTACTTACTTATGGTTATTTCATTTATCCATTTCTTTTATTCAAATTTATTTGATATCAATTAGTACTTGTTGTTTTTTTTTGTTTTTGTTTGTTTCTGTTTTAAATATTCAATCAATAAATGTTAAATTGTTAAATGTAAAGAGCTTTTATTCATTTAGCCGCCGCATACGTAAATTTTTGTTTTTAAGTGTTTTTCAGAATTGTTACAACCCAAGGTAAGTTCTGGGGTTGTAACCAACCAGAGGAGCTTTCGGATAATCAGGGGTTTGAAAGCTACCATTAGAAATCCTTGATTGGCGCCCTTACCGATTTTTGACTATTTTATCGTTCTAGTTCAATTTTACGACGATCACGTTTCCAATTTTTCACGGAATTTTAAATAAAACCCACCCCTTCTCCATTGAGCTAGTGGCACAACCCCGTTTATGTTACTACATTTCAGGCAGTAACTTTGTATTAATTTCGGCATGTAACAATTGTTAGCATTGGTCGCACGTGAAAACTGGGATAAATCTCAATTTGATATCAAAACAGCCTTTTTGAATTGCGACCTTAAAGAAAGAACTACAAAACAATGGTTACCATCCATGGTCGGTTTGATCTATTACAAAGGTATGACAATACAAACGCCACGATAGAACAAGAAGTTTGTTACGTTTTTGAATTTATTTATGTAACTTCGTAGCCAGTGAAGCAATGTGTACAACGGCATGATTAAGAACAGTCAAATAGTACTAATGTTGTATGGTGACAATAGTTATATACCATTTAGAAATGAAGAGTAATTGGGTGTGACGTTTAAGAAAGAATTTAAAGTGACGGAAGGCGATGGTTAATGTCTACGTAAATGGTAACACGTATGTGAATAGGTTCTGGTTTACCTAAATAAAATTAATTATAACAAACACTTCTAATATAGCACACAAGACACGAAAAGAAGTATTGTACGAAACTGCGTAATCGCTGTAACTTATCAGCTGATAGCAAAGAAATCGCAAAAATTGCTGATCGTATACGTTGTTTTATTAAGTTCTATTAGCTGATCTTGCATTCTGGTCAATAAATTAAAATAATGCAGTATTTTGTAAACTTTCGTGAATTAAAGACGTTAAAGTTCTAAAGACAATTATTACTTACAACAGTGGCGGCTTCTCTATTAGGTCATTTGGTCAATGACTTCCCGAAAAATGAATAAGGAAGGTATTTTATGTATTTTAAAATTACGGAAAATTCGCGTTTAAAACAAATCATCAGAGTTTGAATTTTATGCGTTTAAATTGAGATATGAAAACTTGCGAATCTATCAGAGGCTCACATTTACATGTACCCGCGTGCATAATATTGAATCCAAATCGTAATTGATCTAGTTAATAGTGAGACACACATAATACAATTTTATGCGAGTTAGAAAAGAAGATAAGAAAACGCTTAAATTTGCTTGCGGTCTTGAGCACAGAAGTCGTTCCGCCTACTCAGTGGCAGTGCAATGCTTACGTGACTTACGTCCTTTATCATTATCTTCCCAGCACGTGTGTATAAAACACAGATGCTAGAATGCACATTTCTTATCACATATCATAAACTTTACAGTCTATTTTCTTAGTTGATCTATAATATTCATTTGTAACAGATGACATATCGTTTTGGTTTCATAATGACGGTGGTACAAAAAATTAAAAAATTAATATCCAATATTAGTTTAGACGTTTAAAATTTAAATTTAATGCTCGTCCTCAGCTTTTACTTCAAATTCGTAAGACCAGTAAACATAGTCGTTTTAAGGAATCTATGTATGATTTGTCACTACCGTGGAAAGTGAGCGATGTTCTACGTAAATAAAATTAAATCATTTTTACGCAATCGACAATGCTTTGCCGTATTTCTATGCATTGAAAAATCTGTAAATTTAAATCGATCATTTTGGTAATTGTAAAGATAGACGAATATCTTTAATCTTAAATATAATTGATCTTAAATATAAATCGTGTTGATGTAAGAATGTTTTTTAGACTTTGCGATACTTGTGTTTTTTTAAATGACCCTCTTGTTGGATTGACCACCAGTCCCCACTGACTTACAGTATTGTAAAATATTTTGAATAAACTTTTATTAATCATTCCCGTATTGAACTAAAAAATAAACATTGATCCTTAAAAATGTTTTCCTCTTATAACTTGTTTTTTAAGTTGAAATAAAAAATGTAAGCGGAGACCGGAAACAATCATTGTTACATTTGAATATTAATCAAAAATTATATAAATAATGCTCAGATAAAATAATAATGTTGACAAGTCTGATACTACATATCTAATTAAAAACGATTAATAAAGGTGTGATTAGATGTAATTCTCTATGTCTAAAGTCCAAACTTTAAAAATATGTAATTACTTATCACGCTTAACGTAATTAACTACTTAAAAACTTATTTGTTATGTCATGTTTTTACGTGTTTTTATATAGTATAATTAAAAACAAGTAAAAGTCAAACGTAAAACCCTAAAGATTGCCCTCCTCCCGTAAGTAGTAATTTAAACTAAATAATTATTGGGTAACTCACTTGTAATTTTGTAGTTCCTCTTGCATGTATTTAATTCGTTCGATTGTAGATGTGGCTTCGCCTTGCTTCTCAACCCACATGGACTCTTGCTTGCTCAGTTCCCTAAAAATATTGATAAATCGACAAAACTAAAACATGAATCGCTTACTTTTGCAATTGAGCCTCCCGTTCCTTGAAATATTTATCTAATACCTGTAATTTTGTTGTCGCTTCTACTTTTTCCCGATCAGCCTCGTCGTACTTAACTTTAAAACTTTGCAGGTCTTGCAGAGCGCTTTGACACCTAATTCCAAGATCATCGCTCTTATTACGCTCAGCTTGCAACTGCTCGATTAATAACTGTTTTTCTTTCCTCAACTGCAGCAACTCGGCTTGTATCGCACTTACATCGAGAAGAGATTTAAGAGCATCGCCATTATTTTCGAGTTTCTTGATTTTATTAATGCCTTCCTTTAATATCACATACTCGTTAGTCTTTAATTCTAAATCTTTTTGTAATTTTTCGTATTTGTCCGCCAAATCTTGTAGCTGTTCTTTAAGTTTACTTTTTTCCTTCGTAAAAACGCCTTTCTTCGATTCCAACTCTTCTTTGATCTTTTCTAAATCATTCTCGTAAATACTCTGCGATTGTTCTTTATCTTCTTCAAGTTTTAATAAATTCAAAGCCATTTTATTTAGTTCGCTTTGCAATTCAGTTACTTTCGTGTTATTGATATCAACCTCCAAACGCAATTCGTAATTTTCAGTCTCTTTCATATTGAGGTTCTCGTTATAAGTATTAATTATTCCCTGTTGCTCTATAATTTGTCTTTGCAACTGTTCTACATTTGCGACCAATGTTTCACTCCCGTTTTCGGAATTCAAAAATTCAGAGAGCATTCTATTCAGTTCCAAACCAACTTCCGTGGAATTTTCTAATTCCTTTTCGAGATTTTGTATTTGCAATTCTAAAGCCAAACAAGTATTTCTTTCAGTTTCTAATTGTTCTTGAACTTCAGATATTATTTTATTTGATATGGTATTTGCTTTTTCGTTAAACTCACTCTCGACATCTTCTAATTTATCTTTTAAAATTTCATTTTCCTTCTTAACTATTAAATAATCTTTTTGAATGTCGTTAATTTTTCCTATTAAATTACTTTCTCTGCCTCTTTTTTCCATATACATATAACCCCATAAAAATGTGACTACTGTAACAGCCGCTATGACTAGAACGGTTAATATCGCAGAATTGGGAAGTTTAAAAATATTGTTGCCGTCGTATACAGCTCGAATATCTTGCGGATGAATCTTGCAATCACTTAATGGATCTGCCGAACAGCTTAACTCGTCTGCAAAAAATAATGGTTTTAAAATAAAGCTTAAAATCAATGTAACAAATTTTGACATAATCGTAATTGTCAAATTCTATTGTATTTATTTTATGTCATAAATTGGAAACAAAATAATTCGAGTAATTCCACTGATCACTCTGTTGAATATCATCATAAAACTAATAATACACTGTGCAATTGTGACGATGAATAGACAACACCGCACGAATTGAAGATGCTATTTTTTTTACTAATGTGGTTATTTATTTCTTTATTTTTAATTTATACAAAAATCAAAAGGTAATCTTAGCATCGATTCACATGCACTCTTAAGTACAATTACCGCACGAAACTAAGATATTAAAAGTCACCAGAAACAATAACGTAATCCAAATGATATAGCATATAGAAATAAAATTAACTGTACCATTACTAATTACTAGAGAGCGGAATATATGCAAAGTGCATATAGATGCATATATTGCATATTTTTGCTTATATCCAACAACATTGCATATTTAAGCTAAACACGATTTATTTTGCATATTCTAAAAATAAATTAATATGAAATTTTAAAATTTCACTGTTTTACAATAAATTAGGTCGAATTTTATAAGTTGAAACGGTATGAACTAACTCTGGACTTTCCCGTTTCTACCTGAATAACAATGCGACAAAAGATTGCATTACAATATCATTGAATTTGTTTCTGAAATTGAGGGGTTTTTCAAGAAAAAGATTATTAGCTTAGTATTCAAAATACGTGTTGTTAAATAATACTTACGTAGAAACAATTTCTAAAAATAAAGTAGGTACCTACCTGCTTTAAAGAGGCTAATATTATTTTTTCCGTTTTCCGAAAACAATTTTAAGGTAAACGTAATATCGTGATAGTGCTTTTAAAGTGTTTTGTATATTTTAAATTAAAATATGTCTACCATTCAAAAAAGTGCTTCGATGAAGTGTTTTCCCGAGTTAAAGTTAAGTGGAGAGAAAGTATTTTGCAAGGCCTGTTCTAAAATCGTAAGTTACATTCATTTTGACATGTCATTATCTTAAAATTTACGTAGGTATCAGAATTTCATATAATATGCTTCTTTGCATCAGAGCAATTTCAGAAATAAAGTTCAATTCTGTCACATTTTTTTACGTTTTTTAAAAATATAATATCTGACTGTGGATTTTAAAATTCCTGTTTAGTTAATAAATTTGTCAAATTGTAGCTTTTGTTCATATGAAAATTGATTTCTTTTTGGTGCATGAACATTTTTTCTTCTACAGATTTTCTGTGAGAAGAAGTTTCAAGTCGACCAACATTTAAAAACAGTGAGTCATAAGTTGAAGCTAAAAAAATAGCATATGTGTTAAACATAAATGTGTCTATTTAAGATTTTGTTTTATTTATGAGTATTTTTAATAAATATGCATTTGCATATTTAGGAAAATTTTGAAAAAATAGCTGCATATTTTTGGCAAAAGTAATGCATATATATGCGCATATTTTCGTAATGCTTTGTTGCATATATTCCGCCCTTTACTAATTACCCAGATAATACGAAAAAGAAAAAAATAGAATCAAGTATCGTTTTCACTTAAGAGAAGCATAAAAATCACTCAAAATTTTTTTATACAGCAACGTTTCGTGCAGTCAAGTGTACACTCTTCATGCCAAAGAAAATTATGAACGGAATTGTGCACTAATCCAGAATATAAGCTATTTAGTATTTAAAAATTACAAGAAATAAACAATTAATTGATTAAAGTATTAATGAATAACAAAATTAGTGTTAACAAATAGACAAACACTTGACACATACTTGTAAATCAAACAATTGAAATAGTTGTTAGTCATAAGAAATAATTTGCAATATTACTTCAATTAAGTACTTCCACTCCATAAATCTTAACTTGAAAATATCTAACTTAAAGGTACCCCGTATGACACCTCGTTTTACTGCATTTGGTGTGCCAAATTCAACAACAAAAAATCAAAATTAAATTCAATAACAGAAACATTCCACAAAATGAATGAATTTCTTTAAAATATTTAGACAATGACCGAAGGATGTTGAACATTCTAGACACAGATAACAGAAATATATAAAAACTGTTCAAAGGAAGCTGAGCACAGTTTTTTGGAATTGAGTCGAAAGAAACGTTAAGAAGACTATGTCGGTTTAAGTAAATAAGTGATTAACGCGTGTGCTATTGATAAATATAACCGCGTATGCTTGTAATGTAAACAAATACAGGTTTAGTTAAACAGAAGTTATCTGCGGACATTATTTTTCGACTGATACTAATATATAAATTAATGTACGTATTTTTCTTAAATACCGTTGCATTTTATTAGTGTTAATTAAAAGTAGTTAAGTTCTAAACGTGTAAATAAATAATTTGAATAATAACTCGTCACAGATCTGTCACCTTTTTTATCAGTGCATATTATTTAGCCATTTAATAATAAATGATTTTTCGCTATTAAAATTAAGTGAAGGTGAAATGGATGCAAAACAATTTGAATTTGAATCTTATCTGGTCATGTACCGGAGATTACCATTCAAATGGCATCGCCTATGAAGCAATTGCACAGTATTTATCTCGATGACAAGATCAATGGAAGAAGTGTTCAGTTACTGGTTGACACGAAAGCGACGAAGACCATCATTCGTCCTGACATGTTATTGGTCCGCACATATTGCTGGAAAATGAAGGACATCACTAGTAACAGTACGACTTCGAACGGCGACGGGTGAAGAAATACAAGTGACTATTGCTTTGGGAAGTGGAGTACACGACCATCAAGTACTGGTAGCTGACATCACGGAAGAAGATCGACAGTAAAGAAATTCCATATCATTAGTCCGAGAAGGCAGATGTGCGAGTCTTCTTGAGTGATAACGTGACTGTCTGCAAGGACTGAAAGTGTGGTGATGCCACGCCTAAATGAAAATCTCCGGGAAGGCTACATTCGCGCTATTGAACTAATGGAGGGCGACTTAGTTGAAAAAGGACTACTCGTTGGCAGAACTTTAGTACGAGTGAAACACACGCTGCCAGTAAGAATCTTGAATGTCAACTCAGATCCAGTAACGTTGAAAAAGAAGACCGTGGTATGCCAATGCACGCCAGTATCTCAAATTGTGAAATGCGTTAGTGAAGATACGTCGCCGGAGAGGTGGCCACAACATATATTGAACATTCTTACCTCAAAATGCCAAAACCTCAACCAAGACCAACTGATTAAAGTTAAAGTGTAGATCCAGCAGTATCAAGATGTGTTCGCGTTGGAGAGAGGTTGCAAAGGAAGAAGTAATGTGGTGAAGCAAAAATTTCATACCGGAGACGCTCTGTCGATACGATAACAACCACACCAACTTCCTTTCGCAGAAAGAAAAGAAGCCGAACAAATAATTACGGATATGAAGAGAGAAAGTGTGATTGAACCTTCAAATAGACCATGAGCGGCCCTTTCCTAGGTGTAAGATGGACAAGCAAAAATCATCGCGTATTCTATAAAGGTTTTGTCCAGGCCAGAAAAGAATTACTGCGTGACTAGGCGAGAGCTGTTAGCAGTCGTCAAGTCCATAGAATACTTCTACAAATATTTGTATGGACGGGCCCATGCCGCCGTAAAATGGCTATTGCAAGATGGATTGAGACTGCAAGAGTATGATTATGACGCCATGCCGAAAGCGGTCATCGGATAACTGATGGCTTGACATTGTTTGCGACTTGAAGAAAAGGTCGAATGCCTCCGGAGAACTGATATGGTTGATGACGAGTAGAAACCTGAGCAGTTGTGTCGCGAACAAGAAAACGATCCCGAAGTAAGACTACTCCGAAACTAGAAAGAAAACGGGCGTGACCACCCTGGTAAGAAATGAGCGCTTTGTACAAAAAAACATCAAGGTACTGGGACTCTTTGAGGTCTTTTAAGCGATTCCTAGAAAGAGCGCGGAAAACAGATTGCAGTTGGTAGTGCCAAAGAGCCAAGGATCACAAGTGTTGAAGCATCTACACGATGGTACATCTGGAAAACACTTTGGCGTAAAGAACACATTGGGGAACGTTCCAGAAAGATTCTACTGGGTGAACTACAAAAAGAACACCAAGAAACAATGCCTTAAGTGCACGGTCTGCGCATCAAGAAATGCTCCAGCAAAAAAGCGCAAAGCACCGATGAAATAGTATAACGTGGGAAGGCCTTTAGACAGAGTGGGGATTAACATTACAGCACCGTTCCCAGAATCTAATTCGAGAAACAAATACATCCTGATGTTTGGATTATTTCACGAAATGGACAAAGGCTTACGCCATAGCCAATCAAGAAGCAGATACAGTCACAGACGTATTAACGAAAGAGTTTTTCTGTCGGTTTGGTGTTCCGTTGGAATTACACTCCGACCAAGGTCGCAACTTTGAGTTTGCGCTGTCTCAAGAAGTTTGTCGTCTGTTGTAAATTAAGAAAACTAGGACGACGCGACGCCTCCGAACACCAAATAGACTAGAATGAGTGTTAGCACCTTTTCTTAATGGCATACCGATCATCTATTCACAAAAGCACAGACCAAACACCATTCTGTGTAATGCTCGGTCGCGAAATACTACTATGCGACCTCCAATTTGGATGAAGACCGAAAGAAGTTGTTTCAGAGGACTACCTGAGCAAGCTGCAAAAAAAGCTAGGTAAAGTACATGAAGCGATCCGTAAAAATACAAATTGCCAGCGACAGAATAAAGACCAGATAGGACATCAAGGTGAGTTTCGACCTGGCGACATAGTGTAGTTGTATAATCCCTAAAGAAGACGTGGTTTGTCGCCGAAACTACAGAGACAATAGGAGGGTCATTATGAAATCGTGCAGCGAATTAATAACGCCATATTTATATCGCATCAGAAGTTGTCCATATCGATGGTCTAACCCCGTTTGTTGGCGATAACAACGCTACGCATGCCCAGGTCCAAACCAGAGTAATAATTTGCAGAACCAGAAATCAAGTCGATGGAATAAACTTCGATAAGTTTATGAGCATATACGGAGGTTCTGAAAAGGATAGGTTCGGAGTCACAACCGAAGAACAACAAGGTCGGTTCCAAACACGAAAAGATTACGCTATCGCCCATTGCGTGAGCGATGATCTTGACATGTCCAGAGGGGTTGCAGTAGTATTTAAAACAAAGTTTGGAGGGCTAGATGCACTACGAAGACAGCAACAGGCGGTCGGAAAAGTTTTAAAACTACGTGGTGACCAATACTTCGTTTTCTATCTGATTACCAAGAAGTACTCATATGCAAAGCCGTTATACAAAAATCTGTGGCGAGCATTATGGAATCTCAAGAGAGAAATGGAGTTCCACGATATTAAGATATTGGGAGTGGCTTAGATCAACTGGATTGGAGAATAGTTAGAAATATGTTGAAGGTCGTCTTCCGATGAACAGACGTTCAAGTGTTGGTCTGCAGTTACCATCCAAGTAGAATATCGGGTCAGGAAAAGTCTATTTCCTAATTTTATATTCAAGGAAGTTGCCGAAATGGAGAGAGCTGCCGCTATCGCCACGATCCTTTCTATCGGTGTTGCATCCAGTTTCCTGTTCTGGAACAGAACAGTTTTAAGAAAGGTGCACTGAAACATTATCTAAGTTATTGTCAACTTCGAGACGATGGCCAAAAGATGTTGAATATTCAAGACACAGATAACAGAAATATATAAAAACTATTCAAAAGAAGCTGAGGGCAGTTTTTTCAAATTGAGTCGGAAGAAACGTTAAGAAGACTTTGTTGGTTTAAGTAAATAAGTGATTAACGCGTGTGCTAAGATAAATATAACGACGTATAAGCGTACGCGCTTTTAATATAAATAAAAACCGGTTGAAATAAACGGAAGTTATCCGCAGACCTTATTTTTCGAGTGATAGTAATATATAAATTAGTGTGTTTTTCGTTGCATTTTATTAATTTTACTTAAAAGTAGTTCTAATCGTGTCAATATTTCGTGTAAATAAATTACTCTAAAAAAAATTCGTTACAATATGCAAAAACCAAGTTAGCCAAAAAACTCCGAATAAAATATTTGGACAAAACTGTATTATTCTTATTTAGTTATTATTTTTTCTAATTCTATTAGTAATATGTTAAAATAAATTTTATACTACCATTGTAGCTTTTTTATCTACAGAAATAATTTAATTAGACTTTTGATCCGACCTTTCGCTTCTTTCAACAATTACGAACTTTATTTTTTTTTAACAGTCTAAATGTTTCATTCTATGTATGCCTAATGCTGCACTGACCTGAGCAGCGTTTGGCAGACTAAAAAATATATTAAGATCTGGCTTACCAAACACACTAAAGCAAGAACCTTTGACTAGTATGTGTTACCAGTTGTCACATACGGAACAGAGCATTTAATAAGAGCAACAGAGAGAAGAATGCTAAAAGTAACATTGCGAGATCACATACCCCATACGCAGATGAGAAAGAAATCAAATGTAACAGAAGTCATCGAACGTATGTGCACTCTAGATGGAACTGGGCGGGCCACATTGGAAGAACAAATGATAACAGATGGACGCGTCGAATAGAATGGAGACCTCGACAAAATAAGAGAAGTAGAGGCCGGCCACAGGCAAGATAAAAGGACGATATATTAAGGACTAATGGAGGAAATTAAGAGAGACTTACATCCGACGATGAACGACATAATCCAATAACTATGATAATGCTTATTATAGCGCATGCCGCTTATTGGAATCATGAATAATGTTATCAGTCGTGTAATGTTATCACCTTATTACATAGCAAAAACACCGTTTATAGTAATCATAATTTCGGTTGATGTTATCAATTTTTTCTCAGATTTTGCATGAATCTTTTAGCTGAATTTTTACAATAAGCTTGTTTAGAGTGAAATATTTTATCACTGTACCCAAAAAAATATCTGTAAATACGTGATCTTCGAGAATTAAAGAAAGCATGTAGGTTCTTAGAATAACAACTTCATTTAACTACGTCTTACGCGATAACGTTATCTTGCATTTATTTTTATTTTTAGTGTCAGCCAATGACTGAGAAGAAATGTGTAGTTCTTAGAACATTGAATGAAACACCATAACGTTGTTTCTGGTTTCTTTTTAACAGTTTTAATAAACTATTTATTAATGCTACAGATCCGTTTTTGTTTTGATATTTTTGCTTGTATTTATGCTATGATTTTACCTTCTAAGTTAACAATCTGTTAATCAGATACCAATCTTACCAATAAACATTTACTTATTTTTTATTCTGAATTTCGAATATTGTTATCATTCGGTTATTGTTATGAACCGAACAAATCGCGTTAAAAAATTGTCCTCGTGTTACAGAGTTTAACAATAGAAAATTTTGAATTTCAATATAATTAATGTCCATATATGGCTCAAAATAAAATTTTATAGAAACACTTACCATCTATGTGTTGAGATAACAGTGTGTTAAAATCGTGTCTGTGACTGTCTACTTTTTCAGTTGATTGATTTTCTACTTCATTTAATTGTTCGTTTTTTTCCTCGATTTCATCGTTATTATCATTTTGTTCATCAGCATCAACTTTGTAATTACTAGGCTGTTCACCTTGGAGATTTTGATTTTCAAATTCATTTGAATTAATGTTCATATCCTGGTTCCAATCTTCATGTTGTTGTGATTCTATTTGTGAAACTAATTGATCCACATCTGCAACAGTCGATAATTTTGCATCATTTATTTCCGACACAGGTAGAATTCCAATGTTTTCTTTTTTTAACAAATTATTGTTGTCAGTTTTAACTAAATTAGAATTTTCCTTCCGAGCCTCAATGTTGTTTAAATTATCTTGAAAACTTCCCATTTCATTATGTGAATATTCTGATGTTTCAACGGGATTATCTGTAACGACATCGGCATTTACATCCTGTGGATTTGGCATCTCAGCTTGAAATGGTTCAACTGTTACAGTTTCTGATTCATACGTTGATTTCTCATCTGACATATTTGATTCGTGAATGTTATTGTCATTCGTGTCAATATTGTTTTTATTTTGAAGAAGTGGTGATGGGGAGTTCAAAGTTGCTGAGACTGTTATATTATCATCAACACTTTCCTTTGATTTTGCTGTCGTTAACTTTATGTTCTGTGAATTTGATATTATATTTTTAGTTGTTTCCACATTTTCATTGGTAGCTTCGAGTGAATCCTGTTTTGATTCTTCTTTTACTGATTGCAACTGGTCCAATTTAGTAGCTACCATAGTTTCATTTTGCAGATCAATAGAAGCTTCTTCAACAACTTCTTCTACAGTTGTATTCACACCTACAAAATTGTCTTTGTTTGATTCTTTATTTTCCAAATGTGATTCCGAATTAAAATTTTGTGTTACTTCATTCTGCTTTGCTTGAGTTGAAACTTCAACTGTTGGTACGTTAAAGTTAGTGGTTTCTGTTTTGTGGAATATTTCATTTTGATCATCATCCTCAATTACTCCATCATCTTCATCATTTTCTACTTCACCATCATCATCCTCCATCGAACTATTATCAACTTCTGAGGGTAAATCTTGATTAATGTTTGAAACCGCAGGTGTAAGTTCAGATAGCTTTTTAGAATCTATAGGTGATCCAGTAGACTTTTCGCTTGATGTTACTGGTGGTATTGCAGCTGTACTATCGTTCATAAATTTAACATCAGATTGCAAAGGCACCGTTTCAGTATTTGAATTAACAACGTTAGTTACACTCTCCTGAGTTACAGATTCCGTAGGAATGAACGAATCATAAATAGTAGTTCCTTCAACTACATATGTTTTTGTAGGTTGTGGTGTAGTTTCTTTACTGCTTTCTTGATTAGAAGGCACATCTTTTTCTGTATCTACTATATGGTCAGGAACCATACTTACTGATTGTTCTACTATGCATCGTTTGTAGGCATATCCTCTTTGTTGATTAATCTCAACACCCCATAAATCACTATCACCCACCTTTTTAACTGGTTTACTATAAATTTTTACATCTGCATTAATTTTAAATGATAGAATTCTTGAATTTTTGCTTTGGCTTTGGAAAGGTAGAACAGTTTTGCCCTTGCCAATAATTTCTGTAAATAAAAGACGTTTTAAAAAAAGTTGTATTCATGCACCACAGTTAAAATTTACAATATAAAAACTGCATTGCTAGATAAAATTAATTTAGAGAGAATTAAATTTATAAATAAATAGAGAAATGTTTATAACATATTGACTAAGTACTAGGTTATAAAAAGTATATCAAGTATCCTTACTTGTGCAGTCTTCATTTCCACACAATATTTTATCGGGTATTTCGGCACTTATTAAAACAACGTTAAGAATAACTACAACATTAAATAAAAGTAAAAAATTAAACATTTTCTATTAGTTTGACAATTCGTATCGTTTTGAGCCACATCATTCACTTCGTTCTTTGGTTTCACAGTTTCACCAACATATAAAAAACAAACACCAAGATTTACTAATATACAATTTATATACAGTAACAGTCAATAGTTATGACGTTACTTTACAAAAAGGATATTTTTAGTACTGTATCTAGAACATTATTACCAAAACAATTTTTATTTTAATACCTAAATTTGTATATTATTTGTAGATCAAACTAAAGAAGACATTCGAGCAATATGGTTTACGATGAGGAGCAATATTAAGAGTTATAAGAAAAGATAGAATACCTAATATCACAAACCAGGCAACCATATACTTAAATAACCAATGACGTTTAACTAACGTAACTGTTATTTCTTGAGAGTAACGTCGCTATAAACTTCTGCAATCTTATTGGCCAAACCACAATCGCAAAACAGTACACCATTTTGTGCTTCTATTAGAACACAATACATCAAAATAAGCAAAATAAGAAACTAGCAATTTAGTAACAAACACTTACTATAATTTATAGCACCGTAACCGTATATACCATCATCAACGGATAGAATAATAATAATAATTCACTTGATGCACTTGTTTATATTAATAACACGTTCTATTTCGCATACTGACGTGTTTATTTAAGCCCGCACGTACTTATTCTTTTAACACTTATGTTGCACTTTAAAGGATTTTAAAACACCCGCACTCGATTATCTTCATTCATCTTTTATATTTTTTATTTATCTGGGACTAGAAGATTTCATCACTTTTGACAATTTTCTCAAATGTCCCAAATATTTCGGGAACAGCGCTTCAATACGTATACACTTTGTGGTACATCCCAGCTAAGCACGTACCCCAGATAGTCACGAGTACTTCTCCGTAACGAATTCGAATATGTGAACCGTAACCTCAGCAATAAAACAATTTTTGTTTTTAAGTTTTTTTTGTTATATTTAGGAATTTGTTAAAACTTAATTGAGATAGTTACGTTTACACTATTTTTGGATTGCTTAGGGTAATAGGTACAAATGAAATACAAGAAAAATATAGAAATTGCGAAACGATAGTAATCCAAAGTGGCGTGCAATTTTGCGATTGTGTAAGAAACGGTAATTTAGCTAAGATGGCAAAAATTTTGCGACGCTACTGTCAGGGAGTAAGAGTTACGTCATTGATGATTGCTTGAGATCTGACGTACATTCGTTCATGTGAGTACACTGTTCATACGTTAATGTGCCTACGCTGTATGTACGTATGTACGTAATTGATTATATATGTTTATAGATAGCCGGTCGCATAGGAGAATTGAGTGCTCAACTTCAATGCTTCAATTTTTTCCAGTAGATGTTGCTAAAATTAATAATTTCAAAATAATTAGCAAGCAGTGCAACCCAAGACGATTAAGTTAATTACAACTATTTCTTCTTATAAGTCCTGTTCGACTTTGGTTTGCATTATTACGAGCTCGTGAATTCGAAATGACGTGTTCAAAGTAAGTAATACCTCGCTTAACGTTATCCCCGTTAACGATACTTCACTATAACGTCATTGCTGGTCGTCAAGCGGTTGACAAACGGGGGCGTACCTGCTGGAATTTCGTGGACTTGTCAGTTGATTGTAGTAGTATAACCTTCACGACATTCGTTATACGCTCTTTACATCAATAGTATTGATGAAAAGACCGCTATAAAATCGCGTATTATTTCTTCGTCCGTTAAAGTTGATTCGGTTAACGTAACGTTCTCGAGGAACGCATCCCTAACGTTAAACGAGGTATTATTACATGTATACTTTGTTAGGTGTATGAAACTATATTATCTTAGATAAAAATAATTGATTACTTATGGATTGGAATACTACATTACCATTAAACAATTAACTTATTCTATATGCGAAATTCGGTTTTACCAATTCAGTGTAAATCATCTAAATTTATATTATTTTAATATTAAACATCAAAGATATACACTACATAATATTAAAACGTTCGAGAAGTTATTTGCAAATGCAAGAGGCTTCTAGAAGCTGTTATCCATCTTCTAGAAGATATACCGAAAAATAGGGAACACTCGAGAAGGATTTGCAGATGTGTATAAATACCGAAGAGAGAAATCGTAGGTCAGTTATTGCTGGAATGCGAATACAGCAGTGTTAAGAAGATTATTAAAGTGGAAATAAATAAGTCGTTAGCACGCGTGTGTCTAGATAAATATACCGAGAATAATCGTGTACGTGATTTTTAGTTTAAAACAAGTGTGAAGCTATCCGCGGACGTTATCTTATCTTCCTGTAAGTGATAGTGTTATACAGCGGTTATACATAAATTAGTGTAAGTGTTTTCATGAAATATTATTACATTTAATTAATTCGGTTAATTTAAAAGTGTACATATTTCTAGAATCAGTAAACGTATTTTTAGTCGTTTAAATAAATTAGTTTTAGTTTATTTATAAATTCGTTACAAATTGGTGTCACGGTGTGGAGTTCGCGATTTTTATTAGTGTAAATACCAATAAGTAATCTAATATCGCTTCCGTAATTGATTGCGTAAATAACTGTTAAGTTCGCGATACGCGTGTTTATTTATAAAGTATAAGATAGTGCTTATTAAACTTGTGTGCGTGATCGCGATATTAATTAAATTCGTTTCCGTACACTAGTGGTTTAATATTAACAAGTGGATCGTTATTAAAATTTTGTGTTATACAAAAACTGCATTTTAAAAAGTAGTGTATTTAAACGTTATATTCGTGTTATATTTAAATTTATGCCGGTGACGCGTTTGCAAAAAGAAAAAATGGATTCAAAAATATTTGAAATTCTCGAATCGATAAATAAAAATATGGAAAAAAATAATAGGAAAATGGGCGAAAATTCTCAGAAAATCGAAGCAAAACTGTTCGAAAATTCTAGAAAAATGGAAGAAAAGTTTTACGAAAATTCGCAGAAAATGGAAGAAAATTCTCAGAAAATTGAAGAAAAATTATTTGAAAATACCCAGAAAATAGAAGAAAAGTTGATGGAAAATTCTAGACGATTAAAAGAAGAAATACAAACGAGCATAGAAAATCAAATCAAAATTGTGCAAGAAGAAACCCAAGCAGATATGTTAAATTTAAAAGAAGAAATTTGCAAATCTGTGAATGACAAAATAGAAGAAGTAGAAGACAAATTAGAACAAAAATTAGAAAAAAAATTGAGAGAAAGAATACAACTGCTTGAAGAGAGAATGAACCAAATGAATTGTCACGGGGAAGGAAGCGTCACGAGTGAAGATTTAATAATGGACCATCGAGAAGAAAACACTCATAAGTTCAAAGTTGTACCTCCGAATTTTAATGGTAAAGTTCCATGGTTAACCTACTACAAGCAGTTTGAAGCCGCAGCTACTGCTAATGGTTAGAGCAAGAAGCAGAAAGCGACGTCTTTAATAGTGTCCTTACGTGGAGAAGCGCTTGGAATTGTGCAAACTGTTCCGGACCACCTGCAAGAAAATTACAAACTCTTAATATCACGATTAGAAATGAGATATGGAGATGCCCATCTTCAACAAGTCTATCAAGCTCAAATTAAAAGTCGGGTTCAGAAAGCTGCCGAAAGCCTTCAAGAGTTTGAGGCTGACATCGCTAGATTAACACGGCTTGCGTATCCTACAGCACAAGATACCTTCTTGGAGCAGTTGGCTATTCAAACCTTTGTAGACGGCCTCCGAGACAGCGAAACACAGCAGACTCTCTGGTTAGCTCGACCGAAGACGTTGGATGACGCATTAACCCATGCTTTGGATTTCGAGGCGGCGAAACAAACGTCGCACCGAGGCAGCCATAAGCTCCGTTGTGCTGCAGAAGTATCCTCGCAGACAAAAGAAAGCATTGAAGACATAGTGCGACGGGTATTTCTGGAACGAGTAGCTCAAGGAAGAGAACTGACGTGCTGGAACTACGGGGAAGTGGGCCACGTACGACGACGCTGTACTAAGCCCAAAAGAAGATCAGAAGAGCGTCCGGAAAACTAGAACAGGTCGACCGAATGGGGCGAAAGTCGACCTCAACGAGCCTTGTCCCGGAAATTACCATTCAAATGGCGTCGCCTAGAGAGCAATTGCATAGCATTTATCTCGATGGCAAGATCAATGGAAGAAGCGTCCAGTTACTGGTTGACACGGGAGCGACGAAGACCATCATTCTTCCTAACATCTTATTGGAAAACGAGAAGACATCACCAGTAACAGTACGACTTCGAACGGCGACGGGCGAAGAAATACCTACTCACGGACATGTCAAAGTAACCATTGGTTTGGGAAATGGAGTACTCGACCATCAAGTACTGGTAGCCGACATCACGGAAGAAGTTATCCTGGGAATGGACGTGATAAAGAAGTATGGGTTCCATTTGGATATGAAGAACGATGTCCTGAAGATCGACAATGAAGAAATTCCTTTTCATTCGTCAGAGAAGGCAGCCGTGCGAGTCTTATTGAGTGAAGACGTGACTCTGCCTGCAAGGACTGAAAGTGTGGTGATGGCACGCCTGGATGGAAGTCTCCGGGAAGACTACATGCGCGCGATTGAACCAATGGAGGGCGGTTTAGTTGAAAAGGGACTACTCGTTGGCAGAACTTTAGTACGAGTAAAAAACACGATGCCAGTAAGGATCTTAAACATCAACTTAGATCCTGTAACGTTGAAGAAGAAGACCGTGGTAGGCGAATGCACGCCAGTATCTTAAATTGTGAGATGCGTGAAGTCTGACGAAGATAGGTCGTCGAAGAAGTGTCCACAACATCTATTGGACATTCTTGCCACCAAATGCCAAAACCTCAGCCAAGACCAGCTGGCTAAAGTTAAAGTGTTGATCAAAGAGTATCCAGATGTGTTCGCGCTGGAGAGTGGTTCCAAAGGAAAAACTAATGTGGTGAAACATAAAATTAATACTGGAGACGCTCGGCCGATACGACAACATCCACGCAGACTTCCTTTGGCGAAAACAGAAGAAGCCGAACAAATAACTACGGATATGGAGAGAGAAGGCATGATTGAACCTTCAAGTAGCCCATGGGCATCTCCAGTAGTACTCGTGAAAAAGAAGAATGGATCAACGAGGTTTTGCGTAGACTACAGACAGCTAAACGACGTGACCAAAAAGGACAGCTACCCTTTACCCAAAATTGACGATACGCTAGACACCCTGTCAGGATCCTAGTGGTTTTCTACGTTAGATTTAAACAGTGTATACTGGCAGGTAGAATTAGAACCCAAGGATCGTGAAAAAACAGCTTTTACGATTGGAACTGGTTTGTGGCAGTTCGCTGTAATGCCCTTCGGCCTGTGTAACGCCCCTGAAACGTTCGAGCGTTTGATGGAGACCATCTTGCGCGGATTGTCTTGGAAGACGTGCTTGGTTTACCTGGACGACATGATCGTGGTTGGAAGGTCGTTTGAAGAACACTTGAACAACTTGAAGGAAGTGATGCAGCGACTACGTGAGGCTAACCTCAAACTGAGCCCAAAGAAGTGCCACGTATTTAAGAAAGAAGTGCAATACCTTGGCCACGTCGTATCTAGAGATGGAGTAAAGGCTGACCCAGACAAAATCCGAGCAGTGCAAACATAGCCAAGACCAATCGACAAACATCAGGTCCGAAGTTTCCTTGGGTTGTGCACCTATTATAGACGATTTGTACCCGGATTTGCTAATATTGCCAAACCATTGACGAATTGACGGAAGAAATAGCAGAATTTAGATGGAATGAAGACTGCGAAAATTCTTTCCATCAACTAAAACAAGCCCTAGTTACTTCGCCGATTTTGAGTTACGTCCCATGAATCGGATGACTTTAGGACATTCAGTGATCCACAACATCATGTCCCCGGGACATCCTTGTGTTTGTTGGGGTTGGAATTAAACTCCGATCAAGGCCGCAGTTTTGAGTCTGGGCTCTTTCAAGAAGTTTGCCGACTGTTAGGAATTAAAAAAACTAGGACAACGCCAGTTGTCGTTAAAACGAATTAACGAGTTTTGCTATGTACTCATTTATTTAATATAAATAGTTACATGCAAGTAATAAAATTATCGTACCAGAAAAATAATTAATAAACAATATTTTAATAAATCGGTAATATATGAGTTTCGTTGACATCTAGAACCTTGACACGACCACAACTTTAATGTGTCATAGTTTAAGTAGTAATAAGTCACGTTTTTTTGCAATAACCTGAACTGCCAACTGACGGATTTATAATAGTAACATTGGAAATTGTCTTACATAATAAATATCATTAAATGTAAATTCGTTTACTTTCAACAAATTAAAATAAGCGAAAACAGTAGGAATTGATGAACATTTTAAATATTTTAACAAAGTAAACTGTGCTTGCACATCTCGTTGCGTGGTTACGGTTTGTTGATAAATTAGGATTAAAATTAATTTATCAGCAACTTTCATATTTATTTCGTCAGCATATCAAACATAAAAATTAGAAACATAATTAAAAAATTTAATTTCAATAAGAATCCTAATTTTTTTTTGAAAATTATTAAAAAGGCTATTTCGTTAGTGGTATGGAAATAATATACTACAAAGCTCATCATCAGCAATTTCGGTTTATAATAATAGAAATAAATATCATCTCTAACGGCATTGAAGTGCACAAATAAATTTAAATCAGACCCGATATATTATGGCAACGCAGTTTTTAGTAATTTGTTAAAACTTAATTGAGAATTTTTTGTTTGAATGCAGTTATACAAATTTAATACAAGAAATTATAAAACAGTAACCCAAAATAAAGTTTTTTGCGATTGTGTAAAAAAACTGTAATTTGGTCCATCAGATGACAGAAATTTAGCAACTTTATTTTCAGGGAATAACAGTTATACGTTTATTAACTTCATTAGTCATTTATGGTTGCTAAGGATATCTAACGTACTGAAACGAATTTTAAATCTAATTTATTTATAACTAAATATTTACACGTTTATAACTACACGTAACTAATTAAACCTAACCATATTTAAGATTGTATCACTAGTCCACACTTTTTAATTTTATCTAAAAGCAATAGCGACAGCTCTCTTCATTTTGACAACTTCCTTGAGAATAAAAGTAGCAGTCAAAGGACTTTTCCTGACCCGATAATCTACTTCCTTAGTAACTGCAGACCAACACTTCAACGCCTGCTTTGGAGAAAGACGACCTCGAACATATCTCGAACTGTCCTCCAATTCAGTTGATTTAAGCCACAACCAAGCTTTAGAATTTCTTATTATTGTGGAAATCCATTTCTCTCTTAAGATTCTATAATGCTCGCCACAGACTTCGTAAAACAGTTTTGTACGTGAGTACTTCTTGGTGACCAGATAGAAAACACCACGTAGTTTTAAAATTTTTCGGACCGCCGGTTGCTGTCTTCGTAATTCATCTAGCCGTCCAAATTTTTTTTTAAATACGACTGCAACCCCTCTAACCCTGTCAAGATCCTTGCTCACGCAATGTGCGATGGCGTAATGTTTTCGTGTTTGCAACCGGTCTCGTTGTTCTCTGGTTATAACTCCGAACCTAGCCCTTTCAGAACCTCCGTATATGCTCATATAAAGTTATCGAAATCCATTCCTTCGACTTGATTTCTGGTTTTGCTAGTTATTATTCTGGTTCGAAACTGAACTTACGTAACGTGGTTATCGCCGCAAACGGGGTTAGACGATCGATGTGAACTACTTTTGGCTTGCCTCTGGGTCGTTTTCGAATGCGATATATGACGTAATTAATACGCTGCACGATTTCATAAGTGCCCTCCTATTGCCTTTGCGGCTTCGGCGACAAACCACCTCTTCTTTGGGGATTATACAACCACACCATGTCGCCAGGTTGAAACCTACCATTTTGTGTCTTGACGTCATATCTGGGCTTTATACTCTCGCTGGCAATTTGTGTGTTTTTACGGACTGCTTCAAGTTCTTCGTCTAGCCACTTGGTCAGCTTGTTTACGTAGTCTTCTCCAGCAACTTCTTCCGGTCTTCGTCCAAATTGGAGGTCGCACGGCAGTCGTATTTTGTGACCGAGCATGTCACAGGATGTTGTTTGGCTAAGTATTTTCCCATTATACGATTCATCTACTTAACCATGCCATCAGATTAAGGATAGAATGGCGTCATCTTAGTTTTCTTGATTCCCAACAGTCGGCAAACTTCTTGAAACAGCCCAGACTCAAAGTTGCGGCTTTGGTTGGAGTGTAATTCTAACAAAACTTCAAACCAGTTGAAAAACTCTTTTACTAATACGTCTGCGATAGAGCTGCTTCTTGATTGGGTATGGCGTAAGCCTCCGATCATTTCGTGAATTAATCCATCGCCACCAGGATGTATTTGTTTCCTTAATCAGATTCTCGGAACGGCCCTGCGATGTCAATCGCTACTCTTTCTAAAGGGCTTCCCACGTTATATTGCTTCATCGGTGCTTTGCGCTTTTTCACTAGACCATTTCCTGATCCGTAGACCGTGCACTTACAGCACAATTTCATGACGTCCTCTTTGCAGTTCAGTCAATAGAATCTTTCTCGAACTTTCCCCAATGTCTTCTTTACGCCAAAGTGTCCTCCTAATGTACCATCGTGCTGATGCTCAACACTTGTGACACCCGGCTCTTTGGTACTACCAACTGCAGTCTGCTTATCGTGCCCTCAACACTCTCTAGGGATCGCTTAAAACCGTCTTCCACTCCCAAACAGTCTCATTGCGCCCAGTACGCTTTGATGTATCCGCCCAAAGCACTCATTTCTTCACAGATTGATCGTCAGCCGTTTTCTTTTTAGTTCCGGAGTAGTTTTATTTCGGGATCGTTTTCTTGCTCGCGACGCAACTGCTCATGTTTCCACTCGTCATCGATCACAGCAGTTCTCCGAAAGCATTCGACTTTTTCTTCAAGTCGCGAACAATGACTGCAGTCTGCCGGACATGGTCTTCTGGACAAGGCATCAGCGTTCTGACTACTACTTCCGGCACGGTGTTCTGTGTCGTAGTAGTATTCTCGGTATCTCGATCCGTTTTGTCACTTCTCCTTCCCTATTACGAAACTGCAATAGCCATTTTAAAAGCGGCGTGGTTCGTCTTTGAAAAAATTTTTTTTCATACAAATATTTGTAGAAGTGCTCTATGAACTTGACGACTGATAACTGCTCTCGCCTAGTCACGCAGTAATTCACTTCTGGCCTGGCCAAAACCTTGCTAAAATACACGATGACTTTTTCTTGTCCATCTTGAACCTGTTAAAGAACCGCGCCTATGGCCAGATTGCTTGCGTCGATATCCAAAACAAATTTTCCTTCTTCTCCTGGCTAACTTAAAACCGGTAAACTGACTAGAGCCTGTTTTAGTTTATGGAATGCATTTTCGCAGTCTTCATTCCATTCAGCTCTTTCCTAGGTCAGTTTCGTCAAAGGTTTCCCAATATTGGCAAATTCGGGTAGAACTCGTTTATAATAGGTGCACAACCCGAAGAAACTTCGGACCTGATGTTTGTCTTGACCATGTTTGCCCTGCTAGGATTCTGTCTGGGTCAGCCTTTAATCTATATCTAGATACGACGTGGCCAAGATATTGCACTTCTTTCTTAAATACATAGTACTTCTTTGGGCTCAGTTTTAGATTTGCCCTATGTAGTCGTTGAAACACTTCTTTCAGATTGTTTAAATGTTCTTCAAACGACCTTCCAACCACGATTACGTCATTTAGGTAAACCAAACACGTCTTCCAAGACAGTCCGCGCAAGATGGTCTCCATCAAACGCTCGAACGTTGCAGGAGCGTTACACAGGCCGAAGGGCATCACAGTAAACCGCCACAAACCAGTTCCAATCGTAAAAGCAGATTTTTACGATCCTTGGGTTCCAATTCTACCTGCCAGTAACCATTCTTTAAAATCCAACGTGAAAAACCACAAGGATCCTAACATGGTATCTAACGTATCGTCAATTCTCGGTAAAAAATAGCTGTCCTTTTTGGTCACGTTGTTAAGCTGTCTGTCTGTAAAAAAGTCTAATATATGTTGTGGGCACTTCTTTGGCGACGTATCTTCGTTAGAATTCACGCATCTCACAATTTGAGATACTAGCGTGCATTGGCCTAAAACAGTCTTCTTTTTCAACGTTACTGGTTCTGCGTTGACATTTAAGATACTTACTAGCATCGTGTTTTTCACTCGTACTAAAGAGAGATTTCCATCCAGGCGTGCCATCACCACACTTTCATTCCTTGTAAGCAGAGTTACTTTATATCCAAATAGAACCCAAACTTCTTTATAACGTCTATTCCCAGGATAACTTCTTCCGTGATGTCGGCTACACCAGTACTTGATGGTCGAGTACTCTATATCCCAAACCAATGGTCACTTGTACTTGTCCGTAAGTAGGTATTTCTACGCCCGTCGCCGTTCGAAGTCGTACTGTTACTGACGTCTTCTCGTTTTCCAATAACATGTCAAGACAAATGATGGTATTCGTCGTTCCCGTGTAAACCAGTAACTGAACACTTTATCCATTAATCTTTCCATCTTGATAAATGCTATGCAATTGCTGCGATGCAATTTGAATGGTAAGCTCGGGTACATCACTAAATGAGATACACTTTTGTTTCTTTTGGTCAACTCGTTCCAAATTTTCGAGCGATCTTCTTGTCTGCTTCTTAGGTTTAGTACGATCATTGTACGATGTCGTCGTACGTGGCCTATTTAACCGCAGTTCGAAGCCCTCACTCCTCTTTCCCGAAGTATTCGTTGCTCTATCTCTTCAATGCTTTCTAGTGTTTGCAAGGGTACTTCTGCAGCACAGCAGATTTTATGACCGCCAGGAACTGTCTGCAATATTCCAAACGGTTCTCCACGTAAGGACACTATTAAAGACGTCGCTCTTCTAATTTGTCCTCTATTGCTTCTATTTTGTTTTCTAGAACTCCGCATATTTCTTCTCTTAAATTTAACATATCTACTTGAGTTTCCTCTTGAACAATTTTAATTTGATTTTCTATGTTGGTTCGTATTTTTTCTTTTAAACTTTCAGAATTTGCCACCAATTTTTTTTCTATTTTCTGGGTATTTTTAAATAGTTTTTCTTCAATTTTGTGAGAATTTTCGCAAAATTTTTCTTCTATTTTTTTAGAATTTTCTTCCATTTTGCGAGAATGTTCGGAGCGTTTTTCTTCCATATTTTCGTTCATCGATTCTTGACCATTTTTTATTGATTCGAGAAATTCAAATAACTTTGACTCCATTTTGACTGCTTGCAAACGCGTTACCGACATAAATTAAAACACGAATCAAAAATTTAGTAACACTAAATTTAATAACGCTCGATTCTTGAGTTACTAAATACAAAACAAACACACGCGACACGTAATTATCACACAACGTTTTTTTTTAAACGGGAGCAAGATTAAATTACTTGTATTTACCATTAAAATCGCAAACCCCACACCTGACACCAATGTTACAAATTTTAAATCTAATTTATTTATAACTAAATTGTTACACGTTTATAACTACATGTAACTAATTAAATCTAACGATATTTAAGAATAACACTTACACTAATATATGTATTACTATTACTAGTCCGCACTTTTTAATTTTATCTAAAACTGATATTCTTTTAGGTTAACACGTTACGCGATCTATGTATGCTTTACCGGCACTTTATTTGTCTTCACACACGTTAATCACTTATTTATTTTAAACCGACATCTTCTCGCTTCAATTAGAAAAACTAACGCTTTTATATGTTTCTGTTATCTATCTCTGGAATGTTCAACATTCTTCAGTAAACGTTCTCGAAGTTGACAATAAGTTTGAGAACGTTTCCCTACTATTCAATGCCGTAACTTTGACGTCTGTAATTTATATTTTCTTTTGTCACCAAGCCCAAAACATAAATAATTCTTTAACACGAGTTTGTTCTTCTTTTCAATATTTAATTTTAATTTAGGACCAACAAGTTAAAAGGAAATAAAAACAAGAATATGCAGTGCCGTGTGCCGCTATAGACATATGTAGTTATCGATATACCAATGTGTCCTCATTCGATCCAGACAGTTAAGCTAAGACCTTTCAATATATCCTCCTGGTGAAACATATCTACGGCATCTGGGAATGTTTGATTTGATTTTCATGTCCACTGTGCAAAACCAAACAAGTAACGGGAGGCCAGAACATTACAGTTGGAGCTATAAGAACTAGTTTGCATGTAGTAATATCAAATTACATACCAGTTTTAGACCTCTACTCCAACACCTGCCAATGTGAACAAGGTTTGCTATGACTCTGGTGACTTAGAACCGCGACACAAAATTCACTCTTTCATCACCAGGATCAGGATACGGGTCAGCTTTACACAGTGGCGTATTTACGAGAGGGGTCAAAGGGATGTATCCCTCCCTTCGCCCCTAGAAGTGTTATTGAATAACGATTAAATACTTTATTAATAATCATTACAGTATATCAATAAAGTAAAAAACCACGGCGTTTATATTTTCTATTATAGTATAGGTACTGGTACCTACCTATAATATTGTATTATAAAGACAAAATGCTCTTACCGATCATCAGTTCATTTAATCATCCAGAACCAATTGTGACCAAATGCTGTATATGCTACTAACTCAAGAACTATCTCAACATTAACAACCCTCCATTTTTTATTAGTAGTAGCCTTCTTTATATACATATTATTTATATAGTTAGTCAATGAGATAGCTTTATATGGAAACAGATTTTTTATTCATGTTAGATAGCGATATTGAAAACAAGGTAACAAATAAATGGAAATCCTTAAACCGTTTTTGATTTATAAAATATTGCAAACGATGGCGGTACAAGTACATTACTTACACACTTAACTTGCTTGGATTCTTAAAACTCTAAGTTTGCAAAAATAATTCTTACACTTTATTATTGTAAACAAAATGTATAGAATGAATAAAATCCTGCAAAAGTTTCTATAAAATTATAATCAGTTCAGTGGTTTGTTTTATTTACTTTGTTTAATTGCCTTCCCAAGCCGGAAGCCACCGAAGGTGTGCTAATTTAGTTTTTTTATACTGCTCAAAAGACACATAAAATATAAATATACAAGCTTATTAGCATTTTAGATGTATCTTTAGCAATAAACACAGGGCAATGCCTCAAAGATTCGGACTTTAGAACCAAATTAATGATTTTAATTTCGGTATGAATTAATATTATGTATTTTGCCAGAAGAGATACGAGTATTGCCTACAATTATACTGGACCTCAGATGCGTTTTTGTTATGCGAATAAACAGAAAGATTTTATTATTCCAATTTTAGCGCTGTCATTGTCTAACTATAATGTAGTATATAAACAAGGGTAGTTAGCATAACGTTTTGTTTCAAAACTAATGGCGTTATATACAAAATAGCATAATAGTGCTGAAAAAGCTAAACACAAACTTTTCAAAAAATATTTTCTGTAATCTTTGGATCATAAAGATGTTTATCAACTGTGTTTTAACTTTGTATCTTAGGTGTTTATTGTTAACTTTTTTGTACACACATAGATATGCAGATGCATTACAGTAGCCTAATATCGTTTTTCACAATTTCTTTGCGCTAGTCGTTCTACTATTGATGTTTTTTATTTTAATAGAAAACTAGTAATTTAATTAAGTTTGTTCTTATATAATTCTATTTAGAAGAGACAAATAAACTACTCAAGTTATTTTTTTATGACGACGTGTCGTGCAACGTATTGTAAAATTCTTCGGGCTTCTGTAATTTATTAGTAAGTTACTATTAATAAAAAATAGATTAAGTGGTTTATTTGCCCCTCCTAAAAAACTATATAGTAACAAACTTAATTAAATTTAATATTAAATGAGGACTAAAACAACTAGTATTTTTTTCTTAAAAAATTCTCTTGGTGATTCAATCCAAGATGCGTGTACTTATATTACCAAATTTATAAAATATTTGATAAAATCTAAAAAGTAATAAGGTAAAGGAAGTAATTGATATCTTCATTGTGATTTTGATTATTGATTAGTTATTGCAACCAAAAAAAATACCGAAAAGAGCGAATAAGTTAAAATTGACAATAAACTATTTAGAAATGTAACTGTAAACTTTAAAATTGCTGATAAAATCTTAACGTAAATCATGTTGTTCGTGATAAGCGTTAACTTTTTTTCTGAATTTTTAATTAAAAACAAAAATAAGTTTAAGTTCGTAGACCTTAACCGTACTGCGCTAAACTTAATAAAACTCCCACTTTAATTCTTAATGCCCTGACCTTCCTTTTAACTCCAGCTTTATTTCTAAAGTCATCGACCAATAATATCTTTTAAAACTAAACAGTTCTTCAGTGATTATTGCAGTTCTATCAAGTTCAGTCAGATTGCTTTCCGTGCGTACCCTATCCGAACATTACTATGATTTCATTTTATTTGTTTGGTGTATGTGTATTAGCTTTATTACTAATTACTCCTGTTTACAATGCCCCTAAACATAAATACAGAGAAAATTCTATGAAGTATGATCAAAAGCAAACGGGCGATTATAACGTGCAATTGCATCTTAAAGACTTTCATATATTTGCTTTACTAGGAGATGACCCTTGGGGAAGTCTTGGGGTAAGAATTTACCAGTTACGGATATTTTGTAAAAATTGTTTGTTTCTAGGATTACGATTACAATTACGACTATTCTGATTTAACCATAAAACCAAGTCCACCTTCGTTTACATCGGAAAATCCTTCAAGTACTTCGAGTACAACGGAAACGAGCAACGCGGAGATTACAATACAAGAACAAAGTCATTCTTCCGTCAACCCGGAAAGTACTAATTCATCGTCCTCAACCTCAAAACCAACGTTTGAACCATTTTCAACCGCTGAAAGTCAGCAACCATTAGTCTCATCAACCCCAAAAACAGAAAAAACGACAAAACCGGAAAACTCCCCCTTCACAAGCATTTCTTTAATCCCAGTAAAAATTATAAGCGATTCTTATAACGACAAGCCTTTCCCTTTAGGAGAAATTTTGCATTACAGAAAATGCGCAGATGGTTTTTCAAAAGACGCTCAAGGGCGATGTCGTAAAATCACCAGAAAAAATTCCCAACTACCGTAAGTTCATTCAAAATAAAGAAGCGAATAATTACCACTAATTTTAAGTTTAATGTAAAATGCAAATAAATAATAAAGTTTTAATAAACGCTTATTTATCTTAATATTTTAACGAGTACTTGCTGATGTAAAATTTGTTTGCAGTTTTGGTTTTACGAGATTAGCCTCCAACCTTGCCTCGAGAATTCGAAAAGTAGCAGCTCTCAGGGATCCTACACAATAAATTAATTTTAAGATACCGTTATTCTATAAATTTTTATTGTCAGTTTTGATTTTTTTTCAAATAAACATTTAAAAATGAAGTCGTTCTTTTATATTTGAGTGGTTACGAAAACAAGTGCATCTCCCACTTAAATTTTTAAACCAATTGCAAGTGCATTATTTGCGTTGGTGAAGGTCGCGCATCTGACCAGAAGAACTACAAATAAAGTAATAAAAAACGTTCCGTTATAGGGAAGTGTTACCTCTTTACATTACGGTAAATACTTTATGTAATTCCACAAAACCCATCTATATTCGTTTACATTGTCAGTTGAGCTTTAGTATTCACGCCATAAACATCAATTCGTTCTTAGTAAATATTTATAAAAGTCATGGGTACGGTTTTATTCATCACCATAACACTATTTGTGATTACGCAATCAACGCCTATTCCGAGCAAGCTTAAATACGACCAACGACAAGAAGGCAAATGGAATGTACGTGCCGATTTAGAAAATTTTTTGATTTTCATTATACCAACTTCAAACTCCGGAACGACTTCAAACAGCAATACCAGCTTATTGGATTTTCTTTCAAAATCAATTCCATTGCCTTATAAAAGAAATCGCAACCATCACAACAAATTTGAAGATCCTAACGAAAAACTAAACGCGGAACAGTTTATCGAGTCAAAAACTGCACCGTACCATGTTGACATAAGTAGAAGCAGAAGTCACTTGGCTAAGTTGCATCCGGATGTTAGTATTCCGGAAGGAGTAATCATTGCTCAATCGCCCAGTGTCGCTTTAGCAAAAAATCCTGAAGAAGCGATTAGATCGTCGCGTGCGTTTATAGTAAAAGTGCCAGTTGAAAATCAAAACGTGTTAACGTACAATAAGAAGGAACTCAATAGCGAAACTTCAAAAAAAGACGATGGAGAAAAACCCAATTTGACAATTGAGTATTCGCAGTTATCGCCGGAGTTAAAAACGGCTTACGCTAAAGTACTAGCGAATATCATTAAAGAAGGGTTAGTGCAATACTTTAAAGCAGTAGCCGAAACTTTAAACGAGAAGAACAAAGTCGATGAATTAAAAGACGAAAAACTCGAAATATCCCTTAAAGTACCCAAAGAAGAAAAGAAAAAAATCGATAAACCTAAAAAGAAAAAGGAAATCGTACTCAATAGTGAATTGGAACCGCCAAAGGTAAATGCGGAAGAAGACTACAGTAAAGAAACAGTTACCCATGAAGAACTTTCTTTGTTAGGTGCTCAAATGGAAGAATGCGGACCAGATCAAAAAAGAGATTCGTTGGGGGTATGCGTAGCAGTATAACCATCACTTGTGATTTTAATATTTATTTAAGTATAATTTTCTGTGACTTAATTAAGTTTAACGTATGTAAACAATAAATAAAGATGTAGCTATTTATTCGCTAACAATACATTCCTTTTACATATACAAGCGTCTTAAAATAAAAGCACAATAAATAAGTTTTAAAAAATATGTAATTAAGGCTTCTTAAAAATTGGAGTCACTAACGACGGAAAACGTAACTTTGATCTGTAAAAAAATGGTTACTAAACACTATCAAATAAAATTTAATTGAAATAATACCTTTTATTAGTTGGTCTTCGAGCAGAATTTATTGTAATTTTGTCGTCTTCGGTTGTAACAGTTTCTGTAGTGCTACCATTTGGCAACGGTTTGTTTTCGGAGGCTTCTTCAGAACCTTCGTTCGGCTTTTCAAAGTTTGGAAGTTCTGCAAGTAGTTGGTCGCTTAAAAGTTGCGATTCGAGAAGAGCCGCTGCTGTTAATAAGACATCACTGGGTGCCCACACAAACACAAAGTCCTTAAGACTAATTCTATAATTTTCCGTTCCATTTTGTCTTTGATCAATTAAATCGTGAAACTCTTCGCTGTCATTTTCGTTATCATCGTCACTGCAATTTCTATTTCTTGCAACGTTTTTATATTTTGACGGAGCCGCGCCTACATTAGCAATCATTAAAACAGCAATTATTGTAAAGCAAATACCCGAAACTAAAGACATCACGAAATATGGCAGATGTTGTCGATGGAAGAACGGCAAATCAAATGACGCCTGTATAAAGAAAACACAGATCAAAGTCGGAGCGGGGACAATTAAGTGCACTTGAATAAAATCGCTTTTAATCTTAATATTTTTTTACAAATGTTAAGGCGTATGATTAATGACAATAAATACTAATCCGCAAAAAAAAACACTAAACAGCAATTAAAACAACTACAACATTTGCATTAATTATATCAAAAAATCATGGACCGATACGCTAAATATATTACCTTTCGAATCAAGTTACACCAGTTAATTTAAACTTTTTTTTGCACTCGGGTCAAGTTCATAACGGAAACCCGTCAAGAGAAGAATGACCGTTTTACAGCTGTTGTGAACTCTGATAAAATTGAAAGTAAAAAAACCAACTTTTAATGCATAATCTCTCTGTATTTTAGTTGATCTTCAAGCATTTTTAAAAATACTTTATATTTTTTATCGTGGTAAATTATTACTTCTTTGTTTGGTTCAATAACAACTCCTTGTCCCCCCATTGTGCGAATTGCGGTCGTTATATTTTTAAAATGTTTTGCGGCGCAAGCACCCAGAACGGCTGAGCCTAAAAGCACCGATTCTTTTTCTTCGGGATAAACAACAGGGAGATTCACTACATCTGCTTGAGTTTGCATAAACAGAGGATTTTTAGTTAAGCCACCACAAATAAAAATTGAAGAGATTGTTTTGTACCCGGATTTAACCAGTGTGTCCAGTATATGTCTACTGCCGTACTAAAAGTTCGCCAAATAAAACAAACTTATTCAAAAAACAAGAAGTACTTACGCATACGGCTTGTATGGCTGCTAAATACATTACCGCTAAGTTGTCTTCGTCTACTGAAAGAGATAAACCACATACCTAAGAAATATACACAATTATTAGAATTTTAAATTTGGGAAAGTTATAAAGTGTACTTGAAGTTTGCTTTGAGTACCCAAAATCATTTCAAAAAATACATTTTTATAAACCATAACTGAAACTTGTCCGGAACACATAGCTAGAAGCTCCAACCCTTATTTAGTAGAGATAAGTAATGCATGAAAATGTTAGTCCTTTAAAACTAAGATCAAAAATATAGAAATATCGGAACCTCAATGCTGTAGACCAAATAGTGTACTACCGCGTCCATTTAAATTATCAAAATCTGCCATTATTCAGTCAATCGAATGGTACAACAAATGTGTAACAGAAGTTCGAAATTATTCCGATTTATTGAAATTTGAATAAATGTAAATGAATTAATTCGATTATGCATCTGAATTAATGGCCTAAAAAAACTATTATTAATTACAAATAATATTATTTACATACTGTTTGCTACTATTCTAATTCACCGTAACAAGCTTGTGGGATTTTCATAAGCAAAGTTTTAGTTTAGCTAAAACTAATAAAAAAATATTATCTAAGCTCCAGTGAAACCAAGATTTTACAATTTACAAAAACTTTTACTTACCAAACCTTTTAAAGTAGAATCAGCAATAGGCGATCGATTTCCATGAAAATCCGGCCAAATGTGAACATCCTTAGTCAAAAAATCAACGTAATCCAAATCCTTTTCTTTACTCATTCTTATTAAATGACTGCTAAGATATTGGTGTATACGTCTAAAAAACTACTAAGCATATACATTTCAAACTTCAAATAACTTATCTCCAATTTTTTCCTTAATAGCAGCTGTTGCGGGATGAGAATTGATAATATGGTCTAATAATTTACCAGTTGCACTTTGACCACCTTCGTTTAACCACATTTCTGGTATCATTGCGCTATAGTAAGGTCCCCACACGCCTGGTGCAAAAATTGGCGTAGGAGCTACTGCCATATGACAAGTAGATGTTCCACATATTAAACCTAAAGCAAATTGCAAAAAACCACAAAACAAGTAATAAGCTGAATAAACCAAACCTAATCGGCTATGAAAATCATCGTCTATTCCTTTAGCAGAACAACCAAACAGACCAAGTCCTCCAGCATGTGCATCAATTAACGATGCTCCGATTGGAGTTCCAACTTGAAGTCCAAGTACATCGGCCATGTTTTTACACAAACCATTTCCAACTGGAGTTCCAGGAGAAACAACGTTTTGTCCTATTTTATCAAAATCGTTTTCTAATAAATCTTCTAAGCCTATTTGTTGAAAATAACGTATTTGCCAACCAAACGTTAAGTCCGGATTTACCTCGTACGTCCACTTACAAACAACAGAACAAAGTGATCTAAACATTTAGTTTTAACCAAAAAAAAATCATATCTGTTATACGACACCTCGAATCACAACCTGTTGCTTTCCAAGTCAAAAAATCTGGCAAGTCAAAAAAGAATCCAGCTTTATCCCAACATTCATTTTTCATATGCGTCTTTAACCAAAGCAATTTAGGCGTTTGCATTTCAAGAGATACTTTACCTCCCACGTAACGCAAAACGGAAGCTTTCGTCGTGTTAATTTTATCAGCTTCTACAGATGCACGATGATCCATCCATAATATAATATTTTGCCGATTGTTTCCTTAAAATACATCGTGTTTCATTTGATTACCTGTTGTTCATACACCTACCAGTAGGGCTAACTGATAATGCGTTTCCATTTTTATCTAACGCTACTAACGAACATGTCGCGTCAAATCCTATTCCTTTTATACTTGTTGCATCAACATCCTCAATCACGTCCTAAAAATAAATCCCATTCTCACAACAGATTAAATTTTTGCTAAACCTGAAAGTACTTATTAGTACTATAACGGTGTCGGCGTCATCATATTACAAAATAAAATAAGAAGTCAGAATCCTATAAAACTAGCGTTGTAATAAAACTGACAATAAACCAAAAATAACAAAAACAAACCAAATACAAAAGTATAATAGAATTACTACATGGCCTATTAATCTCTTCTTAGTTTACAGTCTTTGCGTTCCGCGTTTCATCGCGCATTGTTTATGCAGTTTACAAACGAATGTTTTCATCAATAAATATTTCAGAGAATGGATTGAATACCTTGCACGTTTACAAAAAATTAAAATTATGGAACACAGAAACTGCGATATAACCACGACGGATGCAAAAAAAGTTTTAAAAACACTTAAAATTTTTGATAAAATTCATAACGAGGTACTAAAATATAGAGATTTACAAAAACGTATTCAAACAATAATAACCTACTATCAGATACGAATTTTAAAACTTAACACTAAGTATTTACACGATGTAGAACTAAATTTTATAAACGTAACAAATTAAATCTAACGATATTTAAGAATAACGACTCGAAAAATAATGACCGCGGATAACTTTGTACTTTTGATTACATAAATGGTATTTACTTATGTTAACAACACGTTTGGTTAACACGATGTTGTATTTATTTTCACTGGACACGCGCGTTAAACACTATTTATTTAAACCGATTCTTGACACTTCCGACATACGTTTCGATTAGATTCCTTACTCGATTCGACCACCTTTTGTATTTTACGTTATCTGCTTCAAGAACATTCTGATAATTATCTCAAATGGTCGTAAATAATCTCGAAGCTTCTATCCCCCTTCTTAAGACTGTTCTCTCCCAGACCAGGAAGCTAGACACGGCACCAATGGAAAGAATCGTAGCGATAGCGGCAGCTTTCTCCATTTCGGCAACTTCCTTGAGCATAAAAGTAGCAGTCAATAGATTTTTCCTGACTTCATGTTCTACTTGGGTGGTAGCTGCAGACCAACATTTGAACGTCTGTTCCTCAGAAGACGACCTCCAACATATTCTGAACTGTCCTCCAATCCAGTTGATCTAAACCACAACCAAGCTTGGGTACTGCCAATTTCTTAATGTTGTGGAACCTCTCTAGACATCTCAAGATTTTCGCTCACGTAATGTGCCGTAGGGTAATCCTTTCGTGTTTGGAACAAGTCTAGTTCCTCGGTTGTAACTCCAAACCTAGCCTTCCCAGAACCCCCGTATATGCTCATAAACTCATCGAAGGATATTCTATCGACTTGATTTCTAGTTCTGCTTGTTCTCGCCCTGGTTCGGACCTGGTCTTGCGTAAAATTGTTATCGCCAGCGTTATCGTCCATTTCGTAAAATAATCCATCGCTAGCAGAATGTATGTTTCCCGAATCAGATTCTGATAACGTCCTTGCCTCTCTAGAAAGCTTCCCACGTTATACTGTTTCATTAGTATTATGTGCCTTTTCGCTGTAGGTACCATTACCTGATGCGCAGACTGTGCAGTTATGGCACCATTCTATGACGTTTTCTTTGCAGTTCACCCAGTAGAATCTTTCTCGAAGTTTCCCTAATGTCTTCTTCATGCCAAAGTTTCTTCGTTACGTACCATCGTGCAGGTGCTGCAACACCTATGGTACTCGACTTTTTGGCACTACTAATTGCAGTCTCGCTTCAGAAAACCGTCTTCCACTCTCAAATATTTACACTGCGCCCAGTATGCTTTGATAATTCTACCCAAAGCACTCAGTTCTTCCCAGGTTCCTCGTCAAAAGTTTGCTTTCCAGTTTAGAAGTACTCTTTTAACGGGATCGTTTTTTTGTTCGCGACGCAACTGCTCAGGTTCCCACTCGTCATTAACCATAGCAGTTCTTCGGAGACATTCGAACATTTCTTAAAGTCGCTAACAATGGCTATAGTCTGCCGAATATGATCTTCTGGACAAAGCATCAGCGTTCCGATGACTGCTTCCAGCACGATGTTCTGTGTCATAGTCTTAAAGTCTCTGGAATTACGAAACTGCAATAGTCATTTTAAGGTGGCGTGATCCGTCCTTAACAAAAATTTGCGTCCATACAAGTATTTATAAAAGTGTTCTATGGACTTTAAACTGCTAACAGTTCTCTCCTAGTTACGCAATAATTGCTTCCTGGCCTGAACAAACCTTTGTTAAAATACGTGATAACTTTTCCTTGTCCATCTTGCACCTGCGAAAAGACTGCACCTATAGCCAGATTACTTGCATCGGTATAAAAAACAAATTTTTCATCTTCTCTTGGACTAGGGCCTGTTTTAGTTGTTGGAAAGCGTTTTCGCAGTATTCATTCCACCTAAATTTTGTTTTTTCTTCGGTGAGTTTTGTCAAAGGTATAGCAATTTTGGCAAATCCGCGTACAAATCGTCTGTAAGCAAGGAAACTTCGGACCTGATGTTTGCCGATTGGTCTTGGCCATGCTTGCAGTGCTCAAACCTTCTCTGGGTCAGCCTTTACTCCATCTCTAGATAAGTCGTTCAAATGTTCTTCAATCACGTCGACTCGATAAACCAATCACGTGTTCCAAGACAGTCTTCCCAAGATAGTCTCCATCAAACGCACAAACGTTGCAAGAGCATTACATAGACCAAACGGCATAACAATGAACCGCCACAAACCAGTTCCAATTGTAAACGCTGTCTTTTAACAATCCTTGGGTTCCAACTCAACCTGCCAGTAACCAGTCTTCAAATCCAGGATGGAAAACCACTGGTATACTGACAGGGTGTCAAAAGTATCGTCAATTCTCGGTAAAGGGTAGATGTCCTTTTTGATCAGATCGTAAAGCTGTCTGTAGTCTACGCAAAACCTCGTTGATCCATCTTTCTTCTTTACTAGTAATCACTAGTGACTCCCATAGACTATTTGAAGGTTCAATCACACCTCTCTGTATATCCGTAATTATATATTCCGTTTCTTCTCGAATTGCCAAAGGAAGTCGGCGTGGATGTTGCCGTATCGGCCGAGCGTTTCCGGTATTCATTTTGTGCTTCACTACGTTAGTTCTTCCTTTGAAACCACTCTCCGGCGGATTTTCTCTAAGACCCAGTAGGACCTAGCCTAAGACGGCCAGATATTAACAGCGGCCAATAGTGGGCAAAAAATACACTGATCAATGATAACAAGAAACGACCCGAAAAAGGTAAAACATTGTGTGCTAAAAACGCTCACTAGTCCGGTGCGCAGTCTTGCTAATCTTCTTTTTCATATTATAATTTATAATCTCACTTTCTTATTGCACGGAGATTATAAATTAAAGTATGAAAAAGAAGATCGGCAAGAATGCACGCAAGATTGTGAATGAGCCGTTTTACTCTCGTGCTGGGAAGGCCGCGGCGGGGACTCTTCCATGCCACCCGCGCCGCGCCGTTTCCCTCTTCATATCTACCGTGCCCGCGATGTCGCGCAACAGTGTGCTTATAGTAACTGCAGTGAGTATGGGCACGTTTTTTTCACTTCGTAATGTTTTTCGCGAAGCGACTTATATGTGTATGTACTATATAAACAAAAATCGACGACAAACAAATTAATGCAATTAAAAAAACGCGGATATTAGACGATTTCTTTGGAAAACTATCTACTGATACTAAGGATCAAGCTATCGAACCAAGACACAACGTTCCAAGTGGTAGTGGTGCTACATCAACGTATGTTTCTTTAGTATCTTCAAACGTAGGCACTTGGATAGTGGTGGCAAGTACAACAAAAGAATAAGTCAAAGAATTCCCAGCAGTGCCAGGAATGCAATCAATCAAAAACATCAAAAATGATTTTCCCAAAAGTGAACAGATTTACAAAGATAAAGCGCGACAGTAGTCAAAACACGTATTTTAACGTCAGCTTCTAAATGGTGAAAAAGTGTTGCGAAAGTGGGTAATCTATTCCGAAAATACTGGATGTGTGTTTTGTGAACCTTGTCGTCTTTTTAATGACGAGGAGAGTGCCACTAAAAGAAAGGTTTCAATGACTAGAAAAATTCCTATTATCAAGTATCAACTCATGAGTATTCGCCTATTTACATACTTTCTAACCTTCACATAAACGATAATGAAGAAATAAATTACTAAAAAATATTTTGAAAAGAGTATTTGCATGCTTAAAAGCGCTTGCATCACGTAGTTTGCGGTTCAGATATCACGACGAGAAAATAGGTTCATTACACAATAGAAATTCTTTGATCCATTTATCCATCTCACGTGGACCAGCTCACTTATGTAATCAGATATGTCCTGCCTAGTGGATCACCTGTAGAACGTTTTCTCAACTTCATACTAAACACATGACATAAATCACAACAAATTACAAATGCTGTTACTTCAACTTTAACTGAATTTGCAATTGACATTTCAAACTGCCGGAGGAAATTTTACAAGAACGCAACAACGGTGTACAAGCTAAAATAAAAAAAATTTCTCCACTTGCCGAGTATGTCCACTGCTCAGCTCACTTGCTCAATTTGGTAGGCGAATGTGCAGCTGAAAGTAGCCAAGTAGGCTTACTCGTTCTTTTCTCTAATGCAAAAGTTATACAATTTCTTTGCAACGTCAACTAAGCGCTGGAAACTGCTCCAAGCTTATTTTACCGTCAAAAGTATATCAACGACTCGTTGGTGAGCTCGTCTAAGCCCAAAAACTATACTTTGTTCAGGAATATGAAAGAGATTTTCGACGCAAGCGTAAGCTACTTTCTGGTGAGACATTTTTTTGGTGATAATTGATACATTGACAAAAAAACTTATCTTAAACCTATTCATTTATACAGTAATGCTACTATATATACATTTTGACGTATTTATATGCAATAGCAGTCTATTTGGATAAAAGCTGACAAGAAAGTAAATTCATATGTATAGTACCTAAATGATGGACGCTGGGAAAGAAGCGACTAGTACTACATGGCCTAGGGCGGCCAAGACTGCAAATCCGCCACTGTTTCCACCGCAAACACATCTTGATAGACCTGAGTCAACGCTTTAACTTTAGCCAGCTGGTCTTAGGTGATGTTTTCGCACTTGGGTGGTAAAAATGTCTAAAGATGTTGTAGGCACTTCTTCAGCGACGTTGCTTTACTAGAATTCACGCATCTCACAATTTGAGATACTGGCGTGAATGCGCCTACCACGGTCTTCTTTTTTAACCTTACTGGATCTGAGTTGACATTCAAGATCCTTACTGAAATTGGGTTTTTCTCTCGTATTAATGTTCTGCCAACTAGTAGTCCCTTTTCAACCAAGTCGCCTTCCATAGGCGCACCATCAACACACTTTCATTCTTTCCATGCAGAATTGCGTCTTCACTCAATAAGACTCGCACTGCTGCCTTCTCTAACGAATGAAAATAAATGGTCACTTTTATTTGTCCGTAAGTAGATACTTCTTCGCCCATCGCCGTTCGTACTGATACTGTTGACGTCTTCTCATTTTCCAGTAACATGTCAGGGCGAATGGTGATCTTCGTCGCTCCAGTGTCAACCAGTAACTGAACACTTCGTCCATTGATCTTGCCATCAAGATGCTGTGTAATTGGTCCACAGACGATGTCATTGAATAGTGATCTCCGGTACACTACTAGATGAGGTTATCGTCTGTCGCTTTTTGTCAACTCCTTCTAGACTTTCAAGCGCTCTTCTTGTCTTCTTCTTAGACTTAGTTCGATGTCGATGTACGTGGTCTATTGCACGGCAGATCAAAGTCGTCACCCCTCTTTCCCGAAGTATTCGTCGCGCTATTTCTTCGATAGTTGCTAGTGTCTGCGCGGGTACTTCTTCAGCACAAGAGAGTTTATGAACCTCTTGGTGCGATGCCTGTTTTGCTGCGTCAAATTCCAAAGCATGTAGATACTAAAGCGTTATCCAGCGTCTTAGGTAGAGCTAACCGTAGTCGCTGTCTCAGTTGCCGTCTACAAAGATTTCCAATTGCTCCAAGAAGGTATCTGGTATTGTAGGATATGCAAGCCGTGTCAATCTGGCAACGTCAATCTCAAACCTTTGAAGACATTCCGCAGATTTCTGAACAAGACTTTCTATTTGGGCTTGGTACAGTTGTTGAAGATGATCATCTCCATATCTCTTTTCTAAACGTTAATAAGAGTTCGTAATTTCCTTCAAACTGTTTGTGGTAGGTTGACCATAGAACTTTATTATCAAAATTTGAAGGTATCTTCGCTTGTGACACTTCCTTCACCATGACAATTAATTTAACTTATTCTTTCTTCTAGCAGTTTAATTCTACTACTGCTTCTATTTTTTCATTCATCGGTTACTGTCAGTTTTCTAAAACTTCGCACTTTTCTTTTCTTAATTTTAACATATCTGCTTGAGTTTCCTCTTGAACAGTTTTAATCTTCAATGGAAGTCTCCATTTGTTCTTCTATAGTTTTTACTTTATTTCTGTTTTCTATTTTTTTAGAATTTGCTGTGTTTCTTCAATTTTCTGAGAATTTTTTTAGGATATTCGTCTATTTTCTGAGAATGTAGGGACAGTTTTTCTTCCATTTTTCTAGATTTTTCTTCTATTTTCTGAAAATTGCCATGAATTTTTCTAATAAGACTACTAAAATCCATTACTACGGAAACTTCAAACAGATACGAATTTTTCTTCCAAATTTTCGTGAAACCGTTGTAACACAATGTGAGTACCACTTATTTCAAAATTTTTTTTAGTTCTCTTTTTGAATCCGCAACTTTTAAATCGCAACGCTTCTTTGTTGTCGTTGTTCTTTTACTTATTATTTTAATTTTTAGCACTGACTTGAACAATTATAATTACACTTTATAAACAAACACACGCGAGCACGTACTAATCACACAAAGTTTATATTACGGAAGCGATACAATGCTTATATTTACACAAAAATCCACAACCCCACACGTAACACCATTGTTACGAATTTTAAAACTAAATTTATTTAAAACTAAGTATTTAGACGATATAGAACTAAATTTTATAAACATAACGAATTAAATTTAACGATATTTAAGGAAAACGACTTACATTAATTTATTATTGTACTATCACTCGAAAAATAATGTCTGCCGATAACTTTGTTTATGTAAACTGGTACCTATTCGTTTATGTTAACAACACGTTCACTTAACACGACATTGTATTTATTTTCACTAACAACTATTTATTTAGACCGATTATTCACACTTCCGACTCGATTATATTCCTTACTCGATTCGGACACCTATTATATTTTACGTTATCTGCTTCGAGAACATTCCGGTAATTACCTCGAATGATTTTAATCATCTCGAAGCTTCTATCCGTTTCAATATAAAGAACAAAGAACTACAAAGAATGATACTAAATTACTTATGAAAATGTTCTAGAAAGAAAAAATATTAATAAAAAAAGTAATACAGAATCAATTGCTTTAATAATGCGCTGTTTCTTTCAGAACATTAATTTTTCTGCTAAAGTTTTTTTGACTTTCATATAAGTTGTTCGATTTTCGCATTTTTCTTTCATTCTAAAGTCTCTGGATATCTTTTAAGTGAATATTTTAGTACCGTGCAATATTAGTGTTGTTTCTTCTATAGGTCTGTAGTGACATCTACTGTTTAATATTATTATTAAACAGATGTATCAAAAAATTTAGTAAATTTTCTAAATAAGAATGCCGCCATTTTTTGCATAGCTAGGACGATAGGACAAAATTATGTTTACCATAAATTTATTTATTAAATTTCGTGTGCTTTACAAAAATTCTCTCGATCTGTGACCACCCTACTTAGACCCGCTAATAGTTCTAATGACAGCACGGCATAATAGAAAACGCGGCGAATAATACAAAAATTATTCATTTATATTTAAAAAAAACGACTCTAAAACATAAAAAAATAAACTATTTGTTAAAACACACTAATACCTTACAATTTTTATTAAAAATATTCAAATAAGATAAATTATCGTGAAGAAATTAAACCTTTTTCCTGATTTCTAGTTACCATTTATTAAAAGCAGATAACTTAATAATCTGAAAATTTTTTTAATACTTAAAAAGCTTCATTAGATTATTACGAGATTTTTTATATATAATTCAACCACAGAACCTCTTTAGGTAATGACAAACAGTAATCGCCCAATATGTTCAAATCCGTCTTCCCCAATTTTTCAATGTATTTGTAGTAGAGTTCACGTAATTTGTAAAGGACGGAGCTTTTCTGTGCGACGTTCTAAAGACAATAGCCTAGCAAAACGACAAAAGACTTTACTTACAAAGTTGTCTTAGAAAATACACTGTAACACTAATCAAAATTTCAAGACTTAAGCAAACAACACAAACTCTACAACAAAAGCAATAACAACCGTGAATCGACTATTAGGTCAGAACACAACCGGCCAATTCGTCGTGTCAATTTCGTGTACTGCGCATATTACGTGACAGATCCTTTACAAATTACGTGAACTCTAAAATCTTTATACAAATCCTCGCGCACGTTGCTTAAAACTCCCAAATTTTCCTCTATTACTTTTTAAATATTATGATTGTTGAACTAGACAGTTACATTTTTTAAGTTTAAGTTGGTAGTTAGTTAGTTACAAAAGTTGTTGCGTGTATTACAGTCGTTTAATGTATTATGCATTATTTTCTAAAAGTATTTTGGTGTTAATAAACGTCTTACTATAATTCTGTACATTTCCACGCTAGAGTTAAACTGTCGTACTATAGCATTACAACAATGATTTCATAGGTATCATCACTAACACACAAAATACAATCGCCGATGAAAATCGTAATAAAAATAAAACACCATGAATGATATCAGAAATACTAACGTTTATTAAAACAACAAAAGAAAATATAAACACAAAAACCAACGAAAGAACTATGAGTAAATGAGAAATGCAATGAAATAGAATCACTACAAAATAGGAATGATAATTTTAACCTACACAAAAAAATCAAAGAAACTATAAGGGGCCCCAAAACATTCAACTAAAACAAAATGTTAAACAATAACAACCAATTAATCACAAGAAAAAAAGAAGTAAAACAAGTATAAGAAGAATATATAAAACAGACCTTCGAAGATGCGAGAACCGAGCAGCATACAATAATAGGAACGGAACATGCACCACGTATATTACAAAGTGAAACAACAAACGCAATACCGAATCCTAAAAACGGCAAAGCAGCTGGGCCAGATCAGATCCATAGCGAATTTTTGAATCTATTAAATGAAGAAAACGTATCATAACTTACGAACCTTTTTACACAATCTATCAAACTGAAAAAATGCCTTCTGATTGGATGACATCGAAGTTTATCATTATACCCAAAAAACCCAATGAAAACAAATGCGATTATTTTCGGCTCATAAGCCTGATGAGCCATGATCTTAAATTATTCCTAAAAATTTTACATCGTAAGATATATCATGTGAAACTGATCTGAGTGACTTCCAATTCGGATTTAGAAAAAGGTACGGTTCCAAGAATCAAATCCACAATGAGAATAGATGATGAAAACACAAAACTATTTTTTAATATTTACTCAGAGACAGTGTTCGCCAAACCCCTAGAAAACTGTGAAGACGGAATACAAACAAATGGTAAACTTTTAAATAACAAGGTATGCTGACGACACCGCAATAATTTCCGAAGGACTACAACGGCTGATGGATGCAGTAAGCCGGGAAGAAAATACATTAGGGTCAACGATAAATACAAAAAAGACAAAATACATGATATTCAGCAAAACACCAATAGCACAAACACAACTCACAATATATACCCGACAAATAGAAAAAGTACAAAAATTCAAACACTTAGGTAGCTGGCTGACAAAATGGGAACTCAGAAAAAAATAAAAACAAGACTATAGAAATAGAGGTTAGACTCATATCAACATACATGAGTTGATTAGAGCTGCTAAAAGTATACAAAATTTTGCCACGATTGTTGCCAACATTCAATAATGAATTAACTTTAAGAAGAAGATTGCTGGAGCAGTCTCTTGGTCCGAATGAGATGAGTCAAAGAAAAACAATTTTTATCGAATAAATTGAGTTTATCTTCTGAAATGGACCTTTACGTTTGGACTTCCATTCAGTCAGAATTCTCCTCCATAATTTTAAAGACGCAAAAAGAGCTACATCTAAAGACTGTCAAAAATGCGTAGAATTCGGTGGAAGTAAAATAAACTTTATATTCTGACGTTCACATTCCTCAATTACTTCCATTGTTAATTCACTGAATAAGTTTGTCACCAATTAAAATTTTTGATTCATACTTTTTTCTAAAATAAGGTAAAACTATCTGGCGAAACCATTCCAAAAAAGTTCTTGAATCAAACCATCCTGAAATGCTCACACCATAACCACGTCTATTCGGCCCATCTTCTTCGTATTCTTGATAACGGTGTTTAGTGTTGCACACAACGAAAGGGGAAAGTGGTTCATCACTTGCCCAAGCCGTCATCATTACAGTGTTTCGATCCTTTTTTAACAAATCACCCTGACATTACCTGGATCATCAATAGGTTAAAATATTCTCCATTCTTCCATTAAAATGCCTTTACTTACTTGTGTCCTACATCTCTTTATATTTTGACAAAATCTTGTTGTAAGATTAGGGTGTCTAGATAAAAATGACTTCACCTAATCATGACCTGAAAGGTTATCTCTGAATTTTTTATATTCACTCCATTCTTTTATGATTATAAGCGACTTTCGGCTTACACCGCGTCGTATATAAACACCCAGACTTAGGCTTGGTCCTAGTTTCTCTTGGCCCTTACCGTATTGTCGTTCGTGAACCCAAACAATTGTTACTTCTTCTTTTGGCTCTCAAGGAGAGACTAGGACCAAGCCTAAGTCTGGGTGTTTAACTACGACGCGGTCTAAGCCGAAAGTCTCTTATAAGCATAAACATAACAACCGCTAAAGCTTAAGATTTTACAGTCCATTCCTGTCAAGGTATTGTTTAAATATCACACGTTTAACTTTTACGGAGAATTGGAAAATCCCTATTCTACCGGCAATTCAACGGCTACAACCAGCATTCCTTCTTCTTCCGAGGATAATAATGGATGCCCTGTTTGGAAATTAATGTTTTTAACTCTGTCTCTAATAGGGGACTTCCGAACATCATAAAATTCGGCATTTTGCCGTATGCTCTCCCTACGAGTTTTTACATGACATCATTGATGGCATTTTCCAATAACCATTGTTGGTAATTTTTGCAACTTCTACCACCTAGTACTTTCTTGTAAACACGGTCCATGACCGAAATCACCCCCAAAAAAATTTTTTATCACCCTGTATAAAAAATGTCTGTAAAGATAAACGATCGAACTCGCCAAAATATTTTTAAAACATCACCCTTCCTAGTAGTAAAAACCAAAATTGTACATAAACATGCGGCTAAGGTGATCACAATGGCTCTTTTTACTATTTTTTGAATGAAGAATTCCTTCCAAAACAAAAATCACCAAAAACGAAAAACTGATCGCGACAAACGACCGCAACGTATCATTATTTGTAGAAAACTACCTTTTGTCCGAGTCAGGCCAAGAGTTCCAAGTAACCCCGTTCTACAGTACTAACGTAAAAACACTTGATATCAAATTTTAAAAAAAAGTATTTTTGCAACCACCAAGTTGTCCCCAACTGTTTAGAGAAATTGCAAACTTAGATAGAAACTGTAATCAATTATGCAATTTTAATATCATCAAGAAAGTTGTAGATAAATTGGGTCTCCAAAAGAAGCACAGTGTTAAAAAAGCTCTCACCGTTCAAAAAAAAAAGCAATGAGATAGGTTTACAATAACTTAAAGAAAAAATACTTCCCCGACATTTTTCACCATGATGTAGAACTAGATTTTTCAAAATACAAAAAAAAATTGCCAACAACACGTAAATTTACATTTGAGCATTTATTGCGCCGCGTAATTATCAAATGTCATCAAACTTTGTAATTTGTTTAGTAGGTTTATTAGTTTTAAGTAAGGTTGCCAACTGGGCCGGTTTTCGCCAACTTTGCCGGTTTAATGATACCTCAGCCGGGTGCCGGCTGATAAAATAAAATGCAAAGCAAAATGTTTTATTTGTAGAGTGTATTGTGTTTGTTTTGCACATTACACTATTATCTTTTGTGACTCCAAAACTGCAATTTCAAACACAAACAACAAAACATTTGAACTGTCAGTATTCAGTTTCGCAATTACCAGTTCAGTTCATTCAATACTGATTTAGTTTAGTACCAATAACCATATTATCGTTTCTGCCGCGAAGAGAATAACTCAATAACTTATAGTGCGTGTCATGTAAAAACACGATCGCATTTGATGTAGCTCCGCCCATGCGCACAGATTTCAGTGGCGTTTCTTATATTATATGTATGTACACATGAACGCAAATTTAAAATATTGAAACGTTCGAGAAGTTCGAAAAATAGGGAACGCTCGAGAAGGATTTCCGTATGTGTATATATATACCGACGAGACAGATGGTAGGTCAGTTATTGCTGGAATGCGAATACAGCAGTGTTAAGAAGATTATTAAAGTGGAAATAAATCGTTAGCACGCGAGTGTCTAGATAAATTGACCGAGAATAATCGTGTACGTGATTTTTAGTGTAAACAATTGTGAAGCTACCCGTGGACGTTATCTTATTTTCCTGTAAGTGATAGTGTTATACAACGGTTATACATAAATTAGTGTAAGTTTTTTCATTAAATATTATTACATTTAATTAGTTCGGTTAATTTAAAAGTGTACATATTTCTAGAATAAGTAAACGTATTTTTAGTCGTTTTAAATAAATTAGTTTTTAATAAATAAATACGCAAGAATATATAAATACATGTACTGCATTGGCATTTTAGTTAATAATTTTTTTCTATTGCATGCTGCTTTTTCATTCCACGCGAATTACAAGAATATAAAATAATTAGTTAGTGAACGATTTATTTAGCATAAATGCTACATTTGAGACATTACATTAGCACGACCCCTAGAAGTCGCTTTCACCATTATTAAGACTTACCTTGTGGCATTTTCAACTTTCTATTTCTATTCGTTACGTTAAAAGTTCACATAATGTAAAATCTGCTTTTATAAAAGTTGAACACAGTCGTTAGATTAGTAGTCGTGTTTTTATGTGACACGGACTCTATAACATCAATCTACAAAATTTATATTGTCTTTACCATAGAGCAGTGTCCCAGATAGAAAATATATCTTGAATACGTCTTAAATTGAAAATACTTCTTAAAGAAGTGTAATGTATCTATTTTGAAGATTAATATACAAAATAGTTTTTAAGAGGGTTTAAAAAAGTTTCTTAATATTAAAAGAGCAACATGTTTCAAAGATGTCTTTAAAAAATATCTAAAAATCCTTTTTTGAAAGTTGCTGTTGCAAAATCTTTGATCTTCTACAAGAGGTTTAGAAAAAGTATATTATAATTTAAAGCGTAAGAAGTTTTACGCATTTCTCTAATAATTAAAAAAATTTCTACAATCTAAAAGAAGTTAAGAGCTCTGTTCTAGGACAAATTAAGACCACATCAGAGTCATCTACAGTATTAGTGAATGGCAATAGTACAGTACTTAATGTATATGAACGTCACATCGTCGACTTACTCCGGTGTTCGAATTCCCGCGTCTACAATTTGCAAGTGCAACGGACAACAGGTGTTATTGTTATCATTGTTATTCTTATTCTAGCGTATTCGTGTATTATTATAGCTTTTAACGAATTGAATGTAAGTAAAAACCGAATAGTAATTATTATTGACGTTATTATTGTATATTATCCCACTGAATCTAAAGATGCCTAAAACATATTAATTGTGGTGCACATTATAATTAGTGCAATAAGTAAAGATATGTTTTGTATATGTGCATCTGAGATTAACTATCCTATCTGCATTCACAATACAGTGCACGCCGCTTATTGGAATCATCGATGTTATCAGTCGGGTAACATCGTTTATAGTAATCATAATTTCGGTTTGTGTTATCAGTTTTTTCCTCAGATTTGCTTCTATACATAAACAATAATCTATTTTACAGTTTTTTCCGGGCTCTAAAAATGTCCACTGTGATGTGACGAAAGCTCAGCTTGTGTAATAACGACAACACGGGAATTATCCAGAATGAAAAATTGTATTAATAATGCAACCCGTGGAAACCTGAATTCTATTATCACATCTATATTTTGTATGACGAATATTATATAAATCTTTGTAACCTCTACACTAGGTTTGTAATATATCTTCCAAAAGGTTTTTAGAATTTTTAAAGCGTTTGAAAAAAAACTTCGAGGGTTCTATAAGCACACTTTGAGAGGCATATAAAAGAACTAAAACTTCTTTGTGAGAAGTCTTGTAGAGCGGACGATGCCCTGTTTTTAACATATCTTGAAAACTAAAATAAAACTATTTACTAAACTTCTTGAATGGAAAAATACTTCTAGAAATCTTCTTTGAGAACCATATTTCAACTGTAGTACTATATTTTTAAGAAACCAAAAGTTGGCAACCCTATAGAGTTTACTTAGTAATGTATTATATAAAAGAAATAAATAGAAAGCTTATAAGAAGTACATATTTTAAATGCATATTTTTAATGTTTTTCGTGCATATTTCAATAACTATCCGAAACCTAATAATAAGAAATATCATTCTTTTTATGTTTATATGCAGTATTAACTGTAATAAGTACGCATTTAGTACTGATTAGGTCAAGGTTTCAGATGCTATTAGGTTAACGTGACCATACGTCCCGCTTTAGGCGAGACAGTTCCGCTTTTAGGCTGTCTGTCCCGCTGTTCCCAGCAAAGGCAAAATGATCCCGCTTTAGCAATCCGACCAAACAATAATTTAAAATTTATTTTTCCCGCTCGCAACACGTGACGGGGCGCGGCGCGGCTACGAATGCGCGGCGGTTTTCGAGAGAGCCGCTAGCTTTGGTGTTAGTTCAAGTCAAACGAAACAAAGCAGGAATCGTACTTAACCAGTGTGTGATTATATCAATAATGCCTGAACGCAAGTGTTCCTTTAATATTACTTTGCAACACAAAGTATCCATTTATAAAACAAAGAAGTGAAAATACCGCAGACGTTACGTGTGAAAAGTGTCGTACTGATTTTAGTGTTGAACATGGCAGTACCAGTGATATTGAACATATAAAATCAAAAAAACATAGGCTTTCCGATCAAGCTGCTGTTTCAAGTACGACCATGCTTACTTTTTTTAAGAGAACCGATTCGCCGGCTTCCAAAGATTTGGACATAGCTGCAGCTAAGGATGCGTGTGCGTTTCACACAGTGCAACATAATCACAGCTTTCGCTCAAATGACTGTTCTTCTCATTTAATTCAAGCGTATTTTGAGCTTTAGATGTGCTCGTACAAAACCTTAAGCTATTATTGTAAATGTACTGTTACCTATGGCAACCGATGACTTAAAAGAGCATATTTGCAAAGCCCATTGCATTACCTTATTAACGGATGGTTGTAACCATGGCTCAATCAAATTATTCACAGTTTTGATTCGCTATTTTTTACCATACGAAGGCGAGAAAGTCAAGGTTTTAGAGTTTCGGGAGCAACCCGGCGAAGCAACGGATATAATTGTCGAATATTTGATGGAAGTATTATCTTGGAATGATTTAAATAAAAAAATTGTGGCATTTTGTGGAGACAACACGAACTGCAATTTTGGAGGAAATAATAGGTAGGAAGTAATAATGTTTATGTAAAATTGAACCAATCACTCTGAAGACAGCTCATAAAAGTTGGATGTAGAGCCCACGTAGTCCACAATGCGATCAAAACTGCCGCTGATTGTCTTCCCGTTGACTTCGAATGCATCATTGTGAAGATTTATTCATTTTTCTATATTTACAGCGTTCAAGTAGAAGCTTTGAAAGAGTTTTGTAATTCAACTGACACGGAGTATCACAAACTGCTGAGCTACAGTAAAACAATGTGGCTTGCATTAATGTCCTTGCTTGAGAGAGCGCCAAAAATGTTTCAACCTTTGAAAAACTATTTTCTAAGCATCGACAAATGCCCAAATATATTAAAAAGGTTTTTCGAAAACCCCAGCTCAGAAATGTGGTTATATTTTTTGCACGCACAACCTTTCATGAAGCTGTATTGAAAATCGAGAGGCAAAACGTGTCTGCAATAGAGTCTGGGAGGGAAATTAATCGTCTTCGAGATAACCTTGAACTCAAAGAGAATACGATTTTCCTTCCTTATACCGTCCGTAATCTTCTTGTAAAATTACAAGAATCTGAAGCTGCTGTTGGCCAGCAGAGTGTAAAAACTGCGGCGGGTGAGTTTTATAAGACAAGCAAAGAATACTTGGAGCAGTGGCGTCAATTCAACGCGTAATTAGAAGTGTTTGATTGGACCAATTTAACAAAAGTCCCAACTTGGAAAGAGGTACAGAAAGTGATGGATTTGCTGATCATAAATAGGTTTATTAGCAGCAGCCAGATACGAAAGTCTTCGACGAGTTTTCGCTTATTTCTAACTTTGCGACAGATGAAAAAATCACTGGTTGGAATGCTGAGAATATTGCTGCTGAAATCCGTTGGGTCGAATTATTCCAGCACTTCCGTGCCAACAATCTCCACTTAACGAACTTTTCCACAATTATTGAGTACGTTATGTGTTTGCCTGGAAGTAATGCACCTGTCGAAAGAGTTTTTTCTCAAATGAACAAAATATGGACAAGTGATAAAACACAGTTAAGCGTCGCAGTAATGAAAGCCATTTTGATTACAAGGATAAATATAAATAAATCATGTACTGAGCTCCATATCGTCGGCGTAATCAGCAAACTGCGTAACTCCACTTTATGTACAAAATAAGATTTTGGCGACATCTTTTGTGAAATTTTCCGCCGAACACTATGGAATCCTCCGTATCTCCATAAAAAATTTGGTTTACTAGCTACGGCTCCATCGGAAAACTACCTAACTCCTTCGCGCCAATTTCAGTAAGAAAAACGCCTAACTCCATTATTTGTCATTAGAGCTACCATACACACGTGCAGCTGTGCAATAACTTGTGATTTTGAAGTGAAATAAGTGAAATCTATACGAACAGATTAATTCTACATCAGGTAAGATGTTTTACTTACTTTTGATTATACGTTACACCTATTACTTTGAAATAATAAAATCTTTGATGAATTATTGTATGATCTTTACAGATTAGTCATCACCTTTTAAAAAGAACAAAAAAGGTCTGGTAAAATAAAAAAAAATTTTTTGGCTTTGAATCAGCAGCAGATAGTGGCTACAAAGGAAGAAAATTTATCCATAGATTCTACATTTAATGTTGATAACGAAAATATGCAAAATAATAGATCAGAACAAATAAATCTAAGCCTAATTGAAGATGAACATACTAATGCTAAAAATGATTTTAATAACTCGGAGTGTGACGATGTGGATCCAATTTCACTTATTGAAAATGCTGAAGTGGTAATTTTGGATAATAATAGTAGGTTACAAAGTAGTTGTGAAAACTAACTTTACTAATTAAATGCAACTTTTTAGATCAAATAAACGTCCAGTGCTGTAATAACTCAGAGTATAATGAAAGCAACGTACATTTTGATTGCGGCGAAGTGGAAGTTGATCAAGATAAGATACTAGCAGTTTTTGAAGAAACTGATTTTTCTGTTAATGACAATATTCGCGGTGAAGAAATCATTGATGTACAAGGAATAAACTTGGTAGACAATATGGAGATTAAATCAGAAGAATGCAATGTTGATGATCCAGACTATATTGCAGATCCGATTGAGACTGAAAGTTTACAGATAGAAGAGTCTATTTCGCATAATCCACTTCCGGGAAAGGACCTAGAAGGCAAATTTCGAAAACGAACACGTTCTACAAAATATGCTGTAAACAAAAAAAAACATGGAATGACAACAACAATCGTCAAAATAGAGAAAAGGGAGATTCGTATTTAGGAAAGAAGAAAGAAAATGGGACATGGAAGTATAATTTGCTTAAACAACCTAGATCACTGCAAGTGCCTTGTAGTTGTAAGCTGAGCAAAAACAAGTCCAAACTACAATGTAGAAAGTTAGAAGAAGTAGAAAGAAGCGATATATTAAAACGATTTTGGAAGTATACTTGGAAAGAGAAGAAAGTGTTTGTAAAAAGTCATATTTCTGTTAATCAAACAGTTCGCAAACGGAGTGAGAATGAAAATTCAAGAAGATCATACTCTAACATGTTTTATTTGGGTCGACAAAGATTTTGAGTTTGCAAGACTATGTTTCTGAACACACTTAGTGTTAAAGACTGGGTTATAAAAAATTGGGCAAAAAGCGACATTGAAACCAGTAAAAAAGTAATATCAGTTGGTAGCATACTGCGTATTAAATCTCTCCATGAATTTTTTGATTTGTTACCCAAATTAGAATCGCATTACTGCAGAGCGTCGACATCAAAACTATATCTTGAACCAGTATGGATGTCTAAGTCTCAATTGTTTCAACTCTATAAAACAGAATTTTGCAGAAATCGAGATGAAAACCCTTTATCAATTGCAACGTTTTTCAAAGAGTTTGATAACAAGAGACTTTCTTTACATAAACCCAAAAAAGATTTATGTGACATTTGTGTGGCATTTGAGACTGGAAATTTGACGGAAGAAAAGTACAATGAACACGTACAAATAAAAAAAGAAGCTAGGGAGGAAAAATCGGAAGGTAAAGAGTCCATCAATGAAGTATTTACTATGGATTTACAGTCAGTATTACTTTGTCCCAAATCCAACATCTCAAGTTTATATTACAAAACAAAATTAATTGTGCATAATTTTACAATTTTTGACATTAAACGTCAGCAAAGCTTCTGTTACCTATGGAATGAGTCGGAAGATGGTTTGACCAGTAATGAGTTTACAACCATTATAATACATTTTTTGAAAAGCCATCTTGATGTATATCCAGTACAAGACAAGGAAATAATTTTCTACAGTGATGAATGCGGCTATCAAAATCGAAAGGCAACGTTATCAAATGCTTTATTTAATTGTGCAATGCAAAACAATGTGACAATAATCCAAGTGTTTACAAAAAAGACACACCCAGATGGAGGTAGATAGTGTTCATTCTGTTATTGAGAGACAAATCCGAACAAAAAAAATTAACGTTCCAACAGACTATGTCCAAATTTGCAAGACAGCGTGCCAGAAGACACCATACAAAGTGGAGTATTTGCAGCATAATTTCTTCAAAAAATGTGACGAAATAAAATATTTTAATTCCATTAGGCCAGGTAAAACATGTGGTTCACCGGTAGTAAATGATCTAAAAGCATTGAAGTATTCATCAAATAATGGCGTTTTCTATAAACTCCGGCATGTACATAATTGGCAGCTTTTGCCAATGAGGCTCAATGTTTCTAAAGTTGTACTAATTAATTTTAAAAACTTACCTCAGCTTCATAAGAACAGATTAAAAATTAAAACTGAAAAATTTAAACATTTACAAGAGTTGAAAAAAACTATAGAATTAGATTATCACGACTTCTATGATAAGCTGCTCTACGACTAATCAAAGAATTGTTAACCGATTTGAGAATAGTCTTTTTTATGATAAATAATTTTGTAGAAAAAATAATATGCTTTTTAATTTTGCAATAAAATTTATTTCGTTCTCGTGAAATTTTGGTGTTTTCTTACTGATACAGAATACCTATCTCCAAAGTTATTTTTGTATTATTTTTAGAAAAATGCGTAACTCCATTTTTATGGAAAAATATTAATTCATAAAATATTGGATGCAGACAACCGGTTTGGATGTAACGAGAGCAACTCAGACAACTACTTTGATCAATGGTCTTCCCTAAATACATAGTTTTTTTAATTACATAAAATATAAACGGTTTTTTGTCTCTCCTGAGTAATTAGGAAAACTGGAGTTACGCAGTTTGCTGATTAAGCCGACGATATGTACCTAAAAACCTTAATTATCTTGTAGTAAGTGCTTTGATTATTTTGTATTAGTGTTATTTTACCTTCTCTAATGAAAAACTTGTAAAACACGGAAACATTTTTTTTGCATAATTCCACAGGAGACGTCTCGGGTCCCGCTTTGATAAAAAAAAAATAAATGGTCACGTTATATTAGGGGTGATATTTAAGAAAATTTTAATGACAAAAAACGCGTCTATAGTTACTTATACTAATATGATATTGATTTACATCATGGATTTACATATAAACTTAGATATTTTCTAAGTAAACTTATACAAAATTATCAGATAAAACGAGAAATGAACCGTAAAACTATATCTAAATTTATTGCTTTCATGTTGACCAAAAATTGGTTTGCTTATGGTAGTACTTAAGTAGTTATTAATTCATCTTTTTATTGATTGCAATTTCAGACTTTACTTTTCTGGATAATATATTATTTCTAGCATTTTCTACACATGATGTAGATTACGTGCTTATCGCTGAACGAGTCTCATTGTTATTTATACAATAACATAAAATATTGGATTTTAAGTATGAACCTATTCTGAAAATGGAGTTATCTGATCTCGGTGATGATAAATGAAATACCTTATGAGATAGATAAGACTTAATTTTGTTGTTTACACATATCCTGTGATATAACAAATAGACTACATTTGTGTATGTTATAAAACAATAAAATGCGCGCTTGTTGGACTTCGTTCACAATAAAAAATAAGTTGAAGTACATTCATTGGCGTAACTATAACTTGATGCCCCCCGCGAATCCTACTTTAGATAATGGACTAGACAAATTTAAAATTTTTATTTTAATTGACATACATTTTTTATTGCAAATATACATTTTACCATACCATTTACTTATCTCTGTAAGGAATTGTTACAAGATTATAGACGGTTGATCCTACCGAGAACCGGCACCAGCCGTAAATAGAAAATGAAACATTGTACCTTTCTTCATATTTCAATTTTGAATTTTGTAGGCAATATTAAAAAATAAAAATTATTTTATTACACTAGCCGGCGGCCCCTTTGGCCGCAAGGCGCCTCGCATTGTGCCCACTAGTTACTCCACTGAGTACATTATTGAAAAATGAAATCTGATCGAGTTTATGTTATCTGATCACTGTTTAATGTTTTATGTTTTGAATTACATAACAAAGCATTTAATAAACTATGTTTAAATGTACTTTTGCATTACCATACTGTTGACTAGGGCATTCATTTTCGCTTTAAAAAATACAAAACAAAGATAATTTCATACCTTAATGCACGAAACGCATGAATCCCAAACGTCATCGGAAGACTGTTCATAAAAATCTTTTTGTGGATTCCAAGTTTGTATATTTTGAACAGCAATTTTCAAAATTTTACCTTCGCTGGATACTAGAGCTGCTCGAACACTTCCAGTGCCAACATCTACTCCAATAAAATGCACACTCATTTTGTGTTTCTGAATTTACTCTCTCTAATACAATGAATTACATAAAAGTAATAACTGTACTGGAGATAATATTAACCTTCACCCATATGTGATCCGAAGTTTATTTAATTATTACTTGTATTTATTTTTTAAATTATCTCTCAGATAAAGTGTATCCATTCAATTAGTGTAGTAGTAAAATAAATTGCTGCTATTGTTTACCCAAATTTGATTATAGATTTAAGTTATCCACTTAAAATTAAAATTGTATATTTTCGCGCCGATAAAATCCCCACTTTTTATTGAACACGTTGTAAATTTAAGGTTATGTTTCTGTTTAGGATAAACACAAAATATATATTTATAAGATTAAAAATAAATAATGGTTAGGCATAAACAAAGGTAATAAAGGTTAACGTGCGATAAGTTTTTTAATTTACACTTTCGTAGGTATTTGGTTGTAGAAATCACACCACAAAATGTACGAAAGAACTTATCTTTAGTGATACACTCATCGGCTCTGCACCAGGCAATTTTATTAAAGGTTCAACAATTACACGGTGATTTTGGTGCAGCTGCTATAAGAGCCGGTTTCACTGCAAAGTATTTTAATGAAAAGACTCGAATTGCCATTATCCGTTCTAGACATGGACCACATAAGTTAATCACCAGTGCTTTACCGTTTATTAAGGATATTGATAAGAAAAATGTTAGTTTGAACACTCTATACACAGGTGCAACACTCAAACACTGTTTTAAGTTTATATTGAATTACCAGAGAAAGAAGGTTGATGAAATTTGTGCTACGATGAAAAGTGAAGGCGATAAAGTGAAAGAGGATTTATTAGATTTTAAAATGGCTCTAGAATGAATATTAATTTTTGTACTATTTACGATCACATTTACGTTGAATATTATTGATAAAATAAATTTTAAATTTGACATTTAAAGCACTAGCATTACGTTGCCAGTTCTATTTATTATGGTTAGAGTGAAACTTGGCATCACTGCGAAATCATAAGCAACAGTTAAGATGGCGAAAGAATAAATTTTTCGCTTGTAAACATTATTTTATATTTCTAACACGCGACGTAATTACGCTGCAAAATGAAAGTTTTAAGAAAAATTAATTCAGTGCCTATTTATGAATTTGATGGTAAAAACGAGGTGTATTCGCGAATAACGTTGGAGGATTTTGACAGGTTAGTGTACCTGTTGCATGTTTGTTATTGTTTCTTTAAAGTTGTGTTAGAAATTTATATGGAATGTTTTTGTCTTAATTTGTTAAAAAATCGCTCATTTTTTTAACGAAATCGATTTGTTTTAAAAAATCTTTAAAACGATTTACCCGCATGTATTAATCAGTCATGTTGAGACGCTTTCTTTCAATCAATAAACTGATTTATTTTTATACTGGCATAGGGGTTTCTAATTTCCTATTGGAAAAAAATATTTGCAATGTGCAAGGAATTCTTAATGAATGCATTTTGGGTATTATTTTGACATGATGCAAGCATGTCGTTTTTTACAATTTAAATCAAAACTAATTTAGACTTAAAACTTAAAAAAACTTATTTTTGTAGTATAGGTACAAAAGATCAGGGTCTTTAGAATAGTCTAAATTGTTAATAACAACTTAATTCAAAAGCTTGGAAACGAAACAACTGGGCAGGTACGGTTTATATTGTATTTCGGTTGCCATGGTTGATTTATATAAATGTGATTGTTAATGAGGTGTACTACTAATAATGCACATACGTCAGTCAATTAAGTGTTCCAATAGTAAACTTTAGACGAACACTTATTTGTGTGGATGAGTTCTGAACTTACTTGTGCCTTTCGTATACCGTTGCACCACAAATAACACAATTTACATAATATTTATTCGACAATGCACCAAATATTTATTTTTCACTTTTATTAATTAATTTTGTTTAATTATATAATAAAAAAGTGTAAACCAAAGCTAGTTTAATGCATTCGGAAACTCATTATGACAGGTTTTCAAAATAAAACATTTTTTTGTTGCATCCTAAAAATATAAAATTAGTTCAGAAACTTTCGATTTTTCTATTTAACGCCGCTGTTAATCAATAAATGCTTAATTAGAATTGTACAATGTTTGAATTTCCCGCCGTAAGTTTAGTGGATTTCGTAAGTTACATGTGGCTACGTTGGAAAAAATGTCAGATATCGTAATAATTGGCGAAAGTTTGATTAAACATTAGTTAAAAAAGTGACTAATATTTAATCATGACCTCATTTGGAATTATTCAAAATGTAATAGTTATTTATAATTAGTCATGCATTATGACTAATTGTTTTAATTGTGATTAAACGATAATATTTAATCATTACTTGTTTATTAAATATTAGTCACTTAACTTCGTTTTATTTCGCAGGTTCGGTTCAGTCTAGTTTACGATTCGTAATATTGTAGTACTCGGCCGGTTGTTTTATAAACTTTGAATAATTAGTGATTGTGACGTGTATACTTGATTTTTCGAGGTAATGGTGGGACCGGGTACATCGCGACGCTCTTTGAATTCTGATTCGGATATGGACGCGGAATTTAGCAATTCAAGTGAATCAATTAGCCACACTACTCCTACTATTGTTTCAGACGAAAAATTTTTTGAATTAGTTATCGAAAAATGCACTCCCCCTCAAATTGTTGCCGCCTGCATAAAATGTCGACCTGGAGTTGTTGAAATTAAAGGACACAGTAATTCTTCGTCAAATTTTCTCAGCCATTTAAGAAGGAGGCATGGGCAAGATGCAGTTGACGAGTATTTTACGTGGGTAAAAGGAAAACGCTTATCAAAAGATGACAATAAAAAATTTAAAACGGAGATTGACTATAAAAGATGCTTAAGAGAAAAACGCAAGTTAGAAGAGGACGAAAAGCAATTAGAAACGTCACAAAAAGTCGGTGTTATTTCTCAAGATAATTTTGAAGATAACATCTTAAATTTTATCATGCAGTCAATGGTACCATTAAGAATCGTAGAAGACTCTTCTTTTATACAAATATTTGAAGATCTTGGTATTTCTCAGTGTGGCTTGAAATTGATAAATTGTCGTACGTTATGTAAAAGCATAGAAAAGCAATATCAACACAATGTCAGAAGTTTAATAGATATCTTTACCAATTTAAACTATGTTTGCTCTACGGTCTATATTTGGAGCGATCGGCGCAGTAGTTTCTTGAGCGTTACCGCTCATTGGATCAAGGAAGATACCATGGCAAGAAGTTCCGCCGCTCTTGGGTGCAAAAGATTGCGTACTTCCTATACTCGTGAAAAAGTCGCTGAATTAATATCCGCAATTCATAGGGAATACGGACTGGACTCGAAAATTATAGCCACTGTTACGAATAATAGTAGAAATTTTATTAAACCACTTAAAGAATACGGTGTTGAAAAACACTGCATTGAATTAGTGGGAGATTGTAATAATTGTGAGTTAGAATTAGGAATGATAGAATCCGAGGAGTCCGATTCTGAGGAAGATGAACCTTCACATTCCTTGTACGAGTACCATCCTCAGGTCGCAAAATGTGAAGAACTTGGATCGGTTTTACCTAGTCATATTAAATGCTGCGCAAACAGTTTAAACTTATGTGCTACTGTTGACGTTTTACAAACTATATCTAGTTCCGAAAATTTAAAATTTATACATAATCAAGTTATTGCTAAATGTAATATGCTCTGGTGGGCAGCATCACGTCCGAAATCCGCCGAAATTGTGCAAGAAATTTTAGGCTACAGTCTAACTCGACCCGTGGAAGCGAGGTGGAACTCGTTCTACGACGCATTAAAAAAAGTGCTACGCATGAAAGATAAAGTCTTAGAAGTTTTTCAAGCTTTAAATTTCGAAACTCCGATATCAGACGATGAGTTTGAGTATATTTCGGAGCACTTGGATTGCGTAGAGCCGATCGCGAACGCACTAAATATATTACGGGACGAAAAACACAGTTACTATGGTACAGTAGTAGCTGTATTATTTGCGTTGTTACCTAAACTGGAAAATCTTTGCTCACGGCAATGGAATTATTGCGAACCTATTGCTAAATGTCTTTTAAATAGTGTGTGTCATCGGTTTCATGAGATTTATACGTTTTCAACGCAAGAAGCGATTAATGCTGCAATCGCTGCACTTTCACACCCGGAATATAAAGATCGATGGCTTAACGCCGTGCCGTTAGAACATCATCATGGATTAATGGAATCGTTTAAGGAAGCCGTATCTTTGGAAAGAACTTTTTACGACGAACACATTAAGGAAAACATAAGTTTGTCGTCCGCTTTCGATGATTTCTTTGACTTTGGAGAAAAAGATGGTGTTAAAATGCAATCAACAGAAACGGAACTAGAAGTATTAAATTTTTTTAAAGACGCCCGACGAAGTTTGGCTTTGTTAGATTTGTATCCTGAAATTAAAAGGGTTTTTTTGAAATTTAACACTCCGTTGTCTTCTTCTGCAGAGGTTGAACGGCTTTTCAGCTATGCTACGATGACAAACCTACCGAAATCGAATAAACTGACGGATAAAACATTTGAAATGAGAGTAATTTTAAAAGCAAATAGCCGTATTTTAGAACATTCGTGTAACAATAAATTATAATTAGGTTGTGCATGGAAATTACTTAAAATATTACTAATGCAATTTGTGTATATGTTCTTATATTTCTCTTTTGTAATTTACTTATAATTTAGTTGGTTTTCAAAATTTAAACTGTTTTATAGATTTTAGTATCTTATGAATTACAATCTTGGATTTTTTAATTTAATAAGTTTGTATAAGAGGGATAATTTTTAAATGCATTTAGATGTTGTTTTATTTTAATATTAAGATTATTAAAGCTCGTCTATGTAAAAAGATAAATAAAACCTATTCGTACGTTTAATATTTTTTTAAGAAATTTGAAATAATTAATTTTGTTCAATAAAAATACCTGTTTTGAAGAAATTTATCGAATTAATTATTAGTTTCAAGTTTTAACTTACGGCTAAAGTAATTAATTGCCGATTAATTAAAATTTCATTGATTGACAAATAATAATTAAAAAAAATCACTGAGTCTTTTGTAAATGTTGTATAGCCGGGGCTTCCACGTTTGAAGTTTATACTAGAGTAAGAACGTTTTGTCCTCGTTAATAAGGGAAGTCATCAGGACGTAACATTTTAAAAAACTAGTTTCTCAATAACTCAATAATCGTTTCTTATTGATTAAAATTTTAAAATCTCAGAACAAAAATCGAAATTATTTTGCTTTGCCTTTGTAAAATGTGTGAATTACTTGGAGATGCGATAACATACAGTGCTTGCCGAATAGATGTTTTTTTAAAACTCCGCTAATAATTTGTGCTTGTCTGAATACCTATTTAGCCCCTATTAAATATACCGAAATATTTTCACTTAACTAGAAAGCGGCGTTTTGCGAAATTGTCTAAATTCAAAAATTGTTATTTTTCGTAAATTGGGCAAGATTTCAATGAGATTTTTTCATCGTCTGTCACTTTTCGCTTTCCGAACAATCTCGAAACCAGAAAACTTTTTTTCCTTTAATTTCCGCTAAAACTAAAGTTTCAATTTTTTGGAATATAATCAACTTTTCATATTTTCTAATTGTATTTTCAAGATGGTTAATATTCATGAAAGGTGTGCGTTTTGTAGACCTCATTTTTGAGTTATCCCCACAAGAAGAAATCGTATGATTTTATATCCGGAGAGCGCAGATGCCAAGGAATTTCCGAAAATCTTTCGATCAATTTATGGGGAACAAGATAGTGAAGAAAATTACGAACGTCAACTGTACTGTGCGCTGGGGCACCATCTTGCTGAAAATACATATTTCTGCGAAGATCTAATGGAATAACCTCTATTAGGTACATTAAAAAAAACCATTATGGAAGCAGGCACCTCTCAGAATTAAGATTTTCTCGAAAGATAAATGGTTCAATTATTGGGTTATTAAAGATTCTACACCAGACATTTGTTTTAAATGAGTATTGGTCGCATGCTTCTATGGCAAAACGGGGATTTCGTCTGCCCACCACCGACAATTTTGAGAACTGACAGTTCCATTTGACGAAAATGTAGATTCGTCGCAGAAAAGCACATGTTTAATAAACGATATATCCTCTTCTATTTGTGCTTAAATTCAAAAGCTAAAATATAGCCGAGCATTTAAATCTCGGCCTTGCAACTTGTGGATAATTTTTGGCTTGCTTTGAATTTATTTGTTTTCAAAATTCTTCTGGGTGTAGTTGTGCGATTTCTTGAAGAGGAGTTCGTGGAGTTTCGACAACAGTCTCGATTACCTGAAGCTGATGTTCAACATTAACCCATTGATTATGAGGAACTTTACTTATTATCAACACTACCCGAACTTTTAAATTTCTTTAAAATCCTAATTATGGTTGAGTCTCAAATCTGTCTGTCGGTATGTCACTCGTTAATAATTGTTGCCCTTCCCTGTGCGTTTTATAATTCTCACCGTCAATCAAAACAATTTAGATTTTGTCTTCTTTAGTTGAATAATTAATCATTTTGATTAATTTTTAATCGAATAAGTTTAAAAATGACTAGGAAATAGAAAATAACAATCTTCAAAGCAGCTGTCAATCATGCAAATAATTACGTTATTTTTCTTGACAGTAAAACAAACCATAGCCGTCTCATATTCTGCCTCTTAATTGACTGAAACATGCAAACTGAATAAAGAAAAATCTCCTCGTTTAGGCAACTGTAAAAGAACATTTACAGGATTTTTGTGAAAGTAATTAATCAGCAATGGTAAATTAGAGTTTTTAGAAGCCACGTAAATAGATATTCATTATCATTGAAAAACTTTTTTGAAAATAATAACACAGCTAAAGGAGTAATTAGCAATTTCGATTGTTTTTCCCAATTATATAAATCTTTCACGAAATCAAATTTGAATTTTGAAATCAAGGTATATGAAAATTTGAAAATATTCCAAAAAATTAAAACTTTAGTTTTAGCGGAGGTTAAAGAAAAAAATACGTTTTCTGCTCTTGAGATTATTCGGTAAGCTATAACTGACAGACGATTAAAAAAATCTCATTGAAATCAAATGAAAAACAGTAATTTTTGAATTTAGACAATTTCGAAAAACGCCATTTTCTAACTCAGTGAAAATTTTTGGGTATATCTGATAAGGGCTAAATAGGTTTTCAGAAAAACACAAATTATTGCCGGAAAAAGTTTTTTTAAAAATCAAAAATTAAAAAAAAATATTTGGTACCGACTTTTTGTTGAATGAAAGTTAGCTATTATTTATCTTTGACTAGATGCTTTTGTGTCAAATATCTAAGTCGTCTTTTTTTTCAATTATTTGTCATGTTTCAATTTCATCGTCTTTTCTTGTTTCTTTTGTTCATTTAGCTTTTCAATCTTTCCACATTTATTTCTTTCGTATTGTCTATTTCTGTTTTGTTCTCCGTTTTTTTATCGCTTCTTTTACTTAACGTCTTTTTTGTATTTATCTTTTAATTAACTATTGTAACGAATTTTAAATTTAATTTATTTATACACAAAATATTTACACGTTTATAACGACACGAACTAATTAAATCTAACGATATTTAAGAAAAAAACACACTAATTTATATACTACAATCACTAGAAAAATAATGTCCGCGGATAACTTCTGTTTATCTAAAATTCAATCTTGTTTATATTAAAGGCACGTAGGTTTATTCTCCGTTGTGTTTATCTCAAACACACGCGTTAAGCAATTATTTATTTAAACATCTTCTTAACGCTTCCGACTTTGAATAACTGACCTATGCTCTCTTTGAATCGTTTTTATATATTTCTGTTATCTATCCCGATTTTCTACATACTTCCCAAACGTTCTGGAAGTGGATAAAAAGTACACGAACGCTCTCGAAGCTGAACGTTTCACTATTTTGTCAAACTTCATCTTTACTTCCCGTATTTTTTTCTACTTTGACTTCCTCTATTACTGTATATCCCCGTGTTCCTTTTTTAGTCCTAGGCCTCATTGCCAATATGTTTCCTGTGTTACTTCTAAATTTTTGTTCTGTCCATCACATACATTATTACATTTTTCTAAATGTTTTCTTTCGTTAGCTCAAGGCTGATCCTATTAATTGGTGTGCTTTCATTTTACGTTCTTTTACTGTCACATTTTTTTTACATTTATTGGTATGGTTTTCATCTTCAAATATTGCTCTAGGCATGTGACACTCTTGTATCTATTTCTCTTTCCTGGTTTTCTTTAGTTTTTTTGTCATTTAAAGCTTCAATATAGATATGTTGTTCATCACTTACCTACTCGTTTTGAACGCTGCTTGTCCGTTCGGTAATATACTTTTTTCCAGTTCCCTTTTTAGTTTTTATTCAACAGCGTGGCATATACAGGGTGCGGCAAAAAGATCTGATGGTTTTAAAATGTAAATAACTCAATCGTTTTAAGAGATAGTGTTTTATTGCATATTACAGATTGCTATTTATGAACATTTATAAAAATAACCAAAGAAATGTTTATGTGATCCGTTTAAGATTTGAAGATAACGTCTTTCAAATGATGTCCATCTTGGGCCATGCCATGCATTCTTCCAATCTTGCACTGACCGTTACAGTTCGACCGTTTTCTTCAAAACCACTCCATGGCTATTCCTACCACCCCCCACCACTCATTCGCTCGGCAGCGAAAACCGTCAGATCATTTTGCCGCACCCTGTATCTTGTATGCTGTATTCAGTAAGAACACACTTCTATAATTTTCTTTCTTTTTGTTTCTATGCTGTGAATATTGTAGCAACTCGATTGATTTCAACATTCCTCCATATTTTACTAGTTCTCTTCTTTTTTCATTTTTGTCAAGTCAAAGTGTTACATAAACTTGTTTATTAGGCATCTCTTCTGCATTTATGAAATATCTGAATATTTATTTATATTTTCTTGTGGTCTCTTTATGATACTTTATCTATTCGTTTTTTTAAAACATATCTGTTTGCTATATTAAATTTTCCATCTCACTATTTTATTTCTTTTCAAGTTTTAAACTTAGAACAAACGTAAGGACTCTTGGACTGTTGTGCAACAAACTCTGTGCGGTTATCACTTTTAACCTTCGTTTCGAACTATTCACAGCACGATTTTTGGTTAGCTAACTAATAGAGGTTCCTCAAAAAAAAATTGTTTATAGAAAGCTATTGTTATTTTAGAATATATTTCGGCTGTAGAAGATTCTGCTCTCAACCATTTTTGGAAATATTCCATTCGACATTTTAAACGTCATTTTATTACCAATTCTGTAGTTGTTCAACGGTTTTGAGTCTGTTGAAATCCAACACACTCATAAAAAGCTCTATTCTGCTCATTGAGCATCAGATTTTAATACTAAGGAACGTAGCGAAGGCTATTTTGAATTTAATAATAGGTTAATTCATAATCAGATTTGAAGTATTAGGTGTACAAATGAATAATCCAATTTTTTCGGCTACATTCAAGATTTATTTTAAAAGAAAGTAAATTAAATTGTTCAAGTATTCACCATTGCTTTCTATAACTTTAAGCTATCTTTCAGGGAGTTGTTGAATTCCATCTTGGAAAGGTGTTACGTTTTTGGACACGATAAAGTTTTCAAGCCATTTTCAGATCTCATCCACTGATTGATTGATTGAAGTGCGTGTTCCATCGACCGGATGGAGCAATGTCGCCGGGTGCTGCAGCCAAGACTGATTATAGTGTATTTTGCATTGGTAGCAATGTGTGAGCTGGCGTTGTCTTACAACGGTTTCACTGAACATTCTCCTTTGTCAGTATATGGGCGTTTTTGTTCCAATTCTTACCTCAAATAAATTAATTAACCTTGGTAGCAGTCCACAGTAACTGTTTCACCCGGTTCCAACAACTCGTAATAAAGCACGCACGATCTTCAACCTTCTTTCCGAAGTGATTGGGTTTTGCGCCCGATTTCAATGATTCGCCGAGATTTACTCATAACTTTTTGCGTTTCGGATTGTCAGTGATTATCCATTTCTCATCGAGCCTAACGATTTTTCACAAGAAAGACTTTCGACGCGCTTATTGAGAAGAGAAAGACACGCTGCCACTCGTTTAGTTTTGTTGGTTTCAGTGAGTTCATGCGGAATCCATTTTTTTCTTTCTGGATCTTTCCCATCTCATGTAGGCGCTTAGAAATCGTTTGTTGCGTTACTCCTAACTATCCTGAAAGCTCGTTTTGCATTTGTGCCAAATATAGCACCTTCCTAGAGAAAGGAAAAAATTGAATCGCACGCTCTTGCAGAAATTTTCCTTGTTGGAATTCGTAAAGAATGCAGTGCCGGATATGCACTTTATCTATTAACGATCTTATTAGGGCGGTTATGTTACGTTTACGTTGTTTTTGTAGTGACCATACAATTACAACTTATTCAAGTCAGTTCAATAATATGCTCTTGCACACACACTAGAAACAATCTTGTAAACCAAACAACTAGTCTTTCGTTAAACAATTTTACCATCGTAATCACTCGTAACTTAATAGACAACGGTAACCATCGCACCTTTGATTATCAAAATTATTTCATTCTAAATGGTTTTTAAGTAAGTTTTTCCAGGAATTATATTCATAGTAAAGTAGCACTTGTCTGCTATACAATTTTTTTTGTAGTGAACCGGTATACTTCAAGAGTGTGATTAAACCAATGTTAGCGATTGGACACGAGGGCGAGTTGATTGTATGGCTTAAAAATATCGGCTTACTTCAACACAGTCAAAGATGCAACAATATTATCGATAACGTGCCATGTCAGGGTGTGATGAGTTGGGTACCTGCTAAAATCATAGACCAGTACCAATGGAAATGCAAAAACTGTCTGAAAAAACGAAATATAAGGGAAAAATCTGTGTTCCAAGACGTCAGATGCAAATTTAAGGATATCATAAGACTGTTGGCAGGTTGGAGTAAAGGAATTGACGTTGAAAGTCTGACAAAACTTTTGTGTAAGTCAATGACGTTTTCTAAAAACTTTGTAATTAACTCTTCTGTATAATGCTTATCAAATAGGACTTAATGGAAAGGTAATTTTACTAACTTTTATTTAAGTACAATATTATGTGGCTTTCAACTACAACAGTGTTTCTGTCCAGGTATTAAGAAACAAGCAGTAAACTCAGTATTTAATGTGGCAGCGACTGTAGCGGACAAATATATTAAATCACATTTGCTTAGATGGAAATTGGGAGGACCTGGAATTGTCGTACTAATTGAGACGTATCCTGAGGGTTTCAAAGACTATGAGATCCAAGAGAATGCTCAAAATTCAACACCCATTTTATGTATTGCGGAAGTTAAGGTAAAATAAGGAATATACTTTTAGTGTGCATTAAACTAAGACATACGGTTATTTTAGAACTTTAAACCGTTTTGTGATAATTCTGTAGTTTTAGTAGCTGTTGTTTACGAACATTTTTCGAAGTAGAAAATTAGGCTAAAAAGTCAACGTTTATGTATAAGAACCCATTTTTTAAAATGTTATTTAATTGCTGAGGTTTTAATAGTCAATGGGGTTACATATGTAACTGTGACTGAGAGCTCAACATTGCTCTGCTGAGGTGGCACTGAAATGAAAAAGTTCTGTTAAGAAATTTTGAACGTCTATATTGATAATCTGATCGAGGTTGAGATCTGCAAAATTTCCATTAATTCTTTTGGTTTCAAAAGATCCGAGTATTAAGTTCTTCTAGCAAGGGGTTAGTTCATCGTGTTGCTGAAATGTGTATGACAGCTGCTATGTTAAATATAAACATCAGAATGAGGGATTGCATGTAAAGTTATTCCTTTGATACTATTTCACATATTTTGACGTGATAATCTGTGTTTATACGCCACGTTGCGTGATCAAGGATTGTAATTAAATTAGGCTTAAAATTAATTTATCGTCAATTTGCATATTTACTTCGGCAACATATCAAATATAAAGATTAGAAACATAATTAAATCGTCGAAAATCATTAAAAACACAAAACACAAATCTGAAAACGTTCGTACTGTAAAATGAGCCCATAAATGATAACATATTTGTAAGATATTATGCTGACCGTCTATGGCGACACTAGTCGGTGCAGATAATTTATAGAGGGGCGCGCAGTGAAGAAAATCATGTTTCAGACTTATTAGCATGTAGTTGGGCATCTTCTAGTAAATACTACAATTAACGATTGTACATTCTTTCTGGGAACACCAATAAAAATGTGTACACTCCTGCAGCATGTTATGTAATGAAGATGTCAATAATGTCTTCATATATGCATCAAATAGTTTGTTCTCTATGAAACCCTTTACAGAGTCATGGATTTTTTAAACAAATCTTTCCAGTCGTCTTGTAATCATTTTCCGTGACCACCCGGTCTTATTCAAAGACTAACTAAAGCCGGGATTCTGTTTGGACGGTAAAGGGTTTGGCACTCATCAGATCGTTATTTATGACGGCTTTAAAAACCTCATGTTTAGAGATATTAGAGCACAGTTAAATTGCGTGGTACAAATCTCTGTCATTAGCTTTACCCGGCTGGTGCATTTTGCATCCTTAATCATCGATTATTCTCTTATTTTAACTAAGTTCTACTAGGTAAAACTAAATCATAAAGTCATTTGAAAAGACTAATAATAAATTATATTCTTTTACAGGAAGTGCCGACGAGGTATTGGCTACACTTATTAGAACGATTTAACCCGAATATAACCGAACAAGTACAACAAGTTAATACAACCGCTCTGCAGGTCGTTCAAGAAATGGTTTTACCGGGTTCGATTTTGGTCACAAATTTTGAAAGTACCATTTGTTCTTACGAGGCTTTGCTATCATTAAAACATTTATATCCAGTTATTATAACCAAAAACGGACTGCAACGACACGACCACTTCAATCAACTACTCAACAATTTAGAAACAATATGGGCCACTGCTATAAATGTCTGCAATGAAGCACAATACCTATCGCATCTTCACGTACAAAACTTTATAACAAATTTTTTATGGAGACAAAAATTCGAGTTAGAATCTTTTGAGAATTTATTGCACCAGATGTGCTATAACTTTTTATAAGCATGAATTGTTTACCGATTACAGTTAAAACATGTTGACTTATAGAAATTTCTAAACATCGTTACTCGTTATAATGTATATTACGAATTTAATACTCTACGGTAGAGTTCAAATGTTAATGCACTTTACGAAAATACTCAAAAATTCTAATTTTACAGAAATTAACACTTTATTTTGTTAAGCAATAGCAGGTGCTTTTTTTTATTTTGCAATATTTTTACGCAATATTTTTTTGATATTATGAAAAGGTTTTAATATTGTTATTCTTTCACAATTTATGTACTTTTAATCGACCGTGTTAAAAAATTTTATTTGTTATGTTACCAATATAATTTTTCTTAAGTTTTTAGCAATAATGCATCGATATTGATAGGTGTATGAATCTATACTTAAATAGGAACGATTTACATTGATTCTGTCTAATCACAGGAAATGTTTTCATGTTAGTATTTGTATCGACTTTATAAGTTACCCGTTAAGGATTGTATTACTTTGGTATTACGTCAGCTCGTTGCGTTGTAAATGACGTATTTCGCATGATATAATATAAAATGCAGTAGTGTAGAAGTAAACAGTAAATAAATATATACATGTATTTTTTGGTATATAATAAATTTCATCTGAATTTGTTCATTAAGTATTTTTGCTGCTTACATAATTATGTTTTGTCGTTTCATGTAATTACAGTTTGTAATAGCAAAGACTAATAGTTACTTAACGGTAGTTATAATATGTTTAATAACAGGTAAAATACAGTGTATGTATTTTGCTTGGTCAAATTTAATCTGTTTTATGTACCGTGATTGTGCAAACAGCGTACAGTAGCAGGTTGCTTTTTGATGTAGACAATTGTACGTCTATTCCGCAGACTTGAAAATTGTTTTGTCTTTTTATCGGGATTTGAAATTGAATCACAAATAACGAGATCTACTTCAGACTTGAACAGGATCGTCACTTGGGTATAAGTATCACACCATTACTTTGTGTCGTTTTTCATTAAACTGTATTGCTCACTGTCATGCGAACATGGCTGCATAGAAAGAAATGTCTGAAACTACATTCTAGAGTAAGAGATAAACCATTGAAATTTTAACTCTGCGAGAGCTTTTTGGCTGTGGCTTTGCATTTTACTCGCTACGAGGATTATTTTTTATATTTTGTAATTTAAGATAAAATTTTCGGATTTATTTTACTGTTTGTGGCCGCTTCTTCTGGTTCCAAAAAACGTTGTTCTCGCAATTTACTTTATATGAATACAATAAAGTCATTGGGTGCTAAATCGGAACTATACGGCGGGTGACTAATTAAAACTATGTTTTAATTGAGTTATCAAAAAGTCACTAGTGTAACGATTTTTAAATTAAATTTATTTAAAACTAAATATTTACACACAGCTCTCCATTTCGGCAACTTCCTTGAACATAAAAGTAGCAGTACTTGGATAGTAATTGCAGACCAACGTCTTTTCGGAAGACGACTTCCAACATATTTCGAACGGTCCTCCAATTCAGTTGATCTAAACCACAACCAAACTTGGGATACTGCCAATTCCTTATTATTGTAGAACTTCATCTCTCTCTTAAGATTCCATAATGTTCGCGACAAATTTTCGTATAACGGCTTTGCACATGAGCACTTCTTGGTGATCAGATAGAAAATGAAGCGTTGTCATCACGTAGTTTTAAAACTTTTCCGACCGCCGGTTGCTGTTTTCGTAGTTTATCTAGCCGTCCAAACGTTTTTTTAAATACCATTACAACCCCTCTAAACATGTCAAGATCCTCGCTCACGCAATGTGCGATGGCGAATTATTTTCGTGTTTGGAACAGGTCTTGTCGTTTCTCGGTTGTAACTCCGAACCCAGCCTTTCCAGAACCTCCGTATATGCTCATAAACTTATCGCAGTTGAATCCTTCGACTTGATTTCTTGTTCTGGTTCGGACCTGAACTTAAGTAATGTTGTTATCGCCAGCAAACTGGGCTAGACGATCGATGCGGACCACTTTTGGCTTTTCTCTGGGTGGTTTTGGGTAGTGATATATGACGTCATTAATGCGCTGCACGACTTCATAAAGGCCCTCCCATTGACTCTGCAGCTTCGACGACAAACCACTTCTTTGGTGATTATACAACCACACCATGTCGCCAGGTCGAAACCCACCATTTTGTGCCTTTGCGTCATATCGGGTCTTCATTCTGTTGCAAGCAATTTGTGTTTTTACGGACTGTCTTATACTTCGTCAGCTTGCTGACGTAGTCTTCTCCAACAACTTCTTCTTCCGGTCTTTGTCCAAACTGGAAGTCGCATGGCAATAGTATTTCGCGACCGAGAATGACACAGGATCGTGTTTAGCCTGTGCTTTCGTGAACGGATGATCGGTATGCTATTAGGAAAAGGTGGAAGTACTGATCCCAGTCTCTTTGGTGTTCAGACACTACTTTGGCTAAGTACTTTCCCATTGTACGATTCATCCGTTTAACCATGCCATTAGATTGTGGATGGAGCGGCGTCGTCCTAGTTTTCTTAATTCCCAACAGTCAGCAAGCTTCTTGAAACATCCAGACTCAAAGCTGCGGTCTTGGTCGGAGTATAATTCCAACGGAACTCCAAACCGGCAGAAAAACTCTTTTACTAATACGTCTGCGACTGTAGCTGCTTCTTGATTACGTATGGCGTAAGCCTCCGTCCATTTCGTAAAATAATACATCACTATCAGGATATATTTGTTTCCCGAATCAGATTCTGGGAACGGCCCTGCGATGTCAATAGCTACTCTTTCTAAAGGGCGTCTCGCGTTATACTGCTTTATCGGTATTTTCCGGTTTTTCGCTGGACCATTTCCTGATGCGCAGACCGTGCACTTACGGCACCATTTCAGTTTACCCAGTAGAGTCTTTCTCGAACTTTCCCCAATGTCTTCTTTACGCCAAACTGTCCTTTTGATGTACCATCGTGCAGATGCTTCAACACTTGTGACACCCGGCTCTTTGGCACTACCAACTGCAGTCTGTTTTCCGTGCCCTCGACACTCTAGGGATTGCTTAAGAAGACCGTCTTTTACTTTCAAAGAATCCCACTGCGCCCAGTACGCTTTGATGTATCTGCCCAAAGCACTCACTTCTTCGCAGGTTAGTCCTCGGCCGTTTTCGTTCCAGTTCAGGAGTAGTCTCGTTTCGGGATCGTTTTTTGGTTCGCGACGCAACTGCTCAGGTTCCCACTTGTCATCAACCGTAGTAGTTCTTCTTCGACTTTTTCTTCAAGTCGCGAACATTGGCTGCAGTCTGCTGGACATGGTCTTCTGGACAAGGCATCAGCGTTTCGATGACTGCTTCCGGCACGGTGTTCTGTGTCGTAGTCATATTCTTGAAGTCTCTCGATCCATTTTGCCGCTTGTCCTTCCGGATTATGAAACTGCAATAGCCATTTCAAAACGGCGTGGTCCGTCCTTAGTAAAAATTTTCGTCTAAGCTCTCTCCTAGTAATGCAGTAATTTTCTGCCCTGGACAAAACAAAAAATACGCAATGGCTTTCTTGTCCATCTTGAACTTGCGAAAAGTCCGTGTCTATGTCGAGATTGCTTGCGTTGGTATCCAAAACAAATTTTCTATCTTCTCTTGGATAACTTAAAATCGGCGAAGTGACTAGGGCCTGTTTTAGTCGATGAAAATCATTTTGGCAGTTTTCATTCCATCTAAATTCAGCTCTTTCCTCGGTCAGTTTCGTCAAAGGTTTGGCAGTATTGGTAAATCCGGGTACAAATCGTCTATAATAGGTGCACAATCCCAGGAAACTTCGAACCTGATGTTTGTCGATTGGTCTTGGCCATGCTTGCACTGCCCGGATTTTGTCCGGGTCATCCGCTTTACTCCATCTCTAAATACGACGTGGCCAAAGTATTTCGCTTTCTTCTTAAATATGCGGCACTTACATACCGCGAGTTCCAATCGTAAAAGCTGTTTTTTCACGATCCTTGGGTTCCAATTCTACCAGTAACCACTCTTTAAAACTAACGTGGAAAACCACTGAGATCCTGACCGGGTGTCTAATGTATCGTCAATTCTCGGTAAAGGATAGCTGTCTTTGGTCACGTCGTGGTCTGCAGTTTACGTAAAACCTCGTTAATCTATCTTTCTTCTTTACGAGTACCACTGGGGACGCCCATGGGCTATTTGAAGGTTCAATCACACCTTCTTTCTCCATATCCATAATTATTTGTTCGACTACTCTTTTCGCCAAAGGAAGTCGACGTGGATGTAGTATCGGCCGAGCGTCTCCGGTATTAATTTTATGTTTCACCATGTTAGTTCTTCCTTTAGAATCCCCTCTCCAGTCCGAACACATTTTAATACTGTTGGTTCAACACTTTAACTTTAGTCAGCTGGTCTTGACTGAGGTTTTAGCATTTGGAGGTGAGAATGTCCAATAGCTTCGACGACGTATTTTCATTAGAATTCACGCATCACACAATTTGAAATACTGGTGTGTATTGGCCTACCACGGTCTTCTTTTTCAACGGCACTAGATCTGAGTTGACATTTTACTGGCGTCATGTTTTTTACTCTTACTGAAGTTCCGCCAACGAGTAGTCCTTTTACAACTAAGTCGCCCTCCACTGGTTCAATCGCGCGAATGTAGCGTTCCCGGAAATTTCCATCCAGGCACTTTCAGACAGGATCACGTCTTCACTCAATAAGACTCCCACCGCTGCCTTCTCTGACGAATGAAAAGGAATTTTTTCACCGTCGATCTTCAGGACATCGTGCTTCATATACAAATGGAACCCATACTTCTTTATCACGTCCATTCTCAGGAAATGTTCAATAAAAGGATTAATTTTGCATTAAAACAATAAAGTAAAACTAATATATTAATTTATTTACAATATAATTATGGCAATACTTTTCTTAAAAATAGCAGTCAAAAAGCACCAAATATATTACAGCATTCACTTAGAATTAAAATTTGTCAAACATAATTGAATTTTAATACGAACAACGTAGGTATTTGACATTTTTTTCAACACCTGAATTTGAACACAACTATTACCCTTATAAATTCGTGAAGCAAGTTACGTATTACTTCTTCGAGTGGACGTATTTTTTTATTATTCACGGCCATTGGGTAGTAGATATAAATATATCGTTTTATGCAATTGTACAAAATATTAGTAAAAAAAAATCACAATAGAAAAATCGAATAGAATCTGTAGTAAATAGAAAACTAACTTATTATGCTGTACTATTTATGGGCGATGGTATTTCTAAATTATTAACTGATTTTAACAATGCTTCGTTTGCGTTACAATCATTAGGGGATGTTACAGGTAACGAAGAGGCAGTCTGAAAACTAGTTTCTTCTAAATCTCGCTGTAACTTTGCTAATGGGGGACACTGTTGAACAACGGTCTGTATACTGTGTAGTATCTGAAACAAAGAAAAAGTTATTGCACATTGAAATCCTCAGATATTGAAAAATACATTGTACACTTTAACAGCTTAAGTCAGTAAAAAGCCAACTCTTGTTACGGTAATGTGAGCATTGACCGCTAAGTTCTTATACAGTAATTATTATCCACTGGACCGGCGCCACTACGTAGATCGCATATTCAGCGCGTTTTATGTTACTTGGCTAATATACAATCTTTCGATAATTTTTTTTTAATGAAAAATCTGATATGTATAGAAACTTCGAACTTTTCCTATTACTTTTCGCAGCTATAACTTCTTTCGTGGAACCTCCATTAGATTTGGGTGTATCTATTTCATCAAGTTTTGAATTTTTAAGTAAAATGTCAATATCAACATTAAAAATTTCGAACATTTCGTCGCATCTCATATTGGTAAATCACATGGTACTACGAGAATCACGATCCATTAAACTGCATCATGCAAGTGAACTGCCACTGTACCAGGAAGAACTCGCCGAAAATTGCCCTAAACCTATGATTTCCTACCACTCTTGAAATACGAGCAATCGGGCGTCCCTAGAAACGATGAATCCAATCTCACCAACTAATCCTTCCACCTTGGGGCCTAGTGTTATTGCCTCACAAAATCAGCTTTTTTCAAAGCCAGTCCTCGTGAGTGCTTTGATAAACATCGAAGGACTAACTGGATATAAGAAACTTTTACTTATTGACATAAGGAAACAATTGAACTATGATATACTTCTAGTACAACAGACTCACCGCGGTCCTACAGCAAACAGACCAAAGATCGAGATGTCCCTCATAATCGAAAAGTTGTGTTCATTTGTACGTATATTTTCATTGGCAAATTGTCACACTAAACGCATGCAGAGTCAACAACCATGTTAGCATCATTAGGTGCTACAAATGCCAGAAGTTCGCCCACCCATCCTGCGAGCACAAAAGCGACCTCAATTAGCTGTGAAGGGTACAAATGCACAACGTTTGGACATAAAGACGCCAATGTATTCTCCAACAACTACCTGACATATTCAAAAAGGTTTAACGCAGTTATAGTTGACTCCGAATCTAGACTTTGTGGGACACTCGTATTACTCAAATTTGCGTAAATATTTCTCCAGAATACCCGTGTTTCGACTTTGAAAGGCAACAATGATGTCGACCTTCTATAGATCACCACACGTGTTTCGTCCATGATCAAGATACAAAATTTGCAGAGTGACTGTACCCTTCCTTCCGTATACAGTTCTCTGCGGTATTTCTTAGCTATTATTTTTCATTTGGTTAAAACTCGACTGTCAAATCTATGATAAAAGTTCTAATTTCCTTGAGCTTTTCCTGACGAATCATCATTTTACCTGGTAAGAGCGATCTTGCTCGCCCTGATTCATCAAACGTTCTAGTTATCGTCAACTTCGACACAATAACCGAATAAACTAGAAAATTCTCGACACAGCTAACAGAAATATACTATAAAGAGTAATCAAAAGCAGCCGACGTCAGTAGTTTTTCGAATCAAGTTCCAAAAAACGTTAAGATTTTGTCGGTTTAAATAAACACGTGATTAACGTGTGTGTTAAGATAAATAAATACGGCGTGTTAAGTGTACTTGCTTTTAATATAAGCAAACACCGGTTTAGATAACCAGAAGTTATCCGCGGACATTATTATTCGAGTGATAGCAATAAGTGATATATAAATTAATGTTAAGTGTTTTTCTTAAATATCGTTAGATTTAATTAGTTACGTGTAGTTCTAATTGTGTAAATATTTCGTTTATAAATAAATTAGTTTTAAAATTAAGATAAGAATGTCTTCCGGGTTTGGACCGTCATTGTTGTAACCGAAGTTACCAACGTTTCGCCCACTTTCGTAAGGGGCTCCATCAGGGCGTGAGATAAATCGAAAAACTCAAACAAGCAACCGAAATCTAACTAAGAACTTCTCAAAAGTTAGATGTTGTGGTCATGACAGCGACTAAGAAAGGTTAAATTGCACAAAAGTTTGACGAGTTTGTGGCGAAGTTTGAAAAATAAGGAGGTTTTAGATCAAATATTCTCCCCGTAGAAATTGTTAATGTAATAGCGAAGGCTTCCACGGCCGGAGTCTATACTAAGATAAGAATGTCTTCCGGGTTTGGACCGTGTCATTGTTGTAACCGAAGTTGCCAACGTTTCGCCCACTTTCGTAAGGGGCTTTATCAGGGCGTGAGATAAATTGAAACACTCAAACAAGCAACCGAAATCTAACTAAGAACTTCTCAAAAGTTAGGAAATCAACTTGTGAACGAAGTCAGATTATAACCTCTGAAAAGGTAAGAAAGAAAACGGTAAACTTGAAAAAGCAAACGAAAATCTAACAAAGAAACAGATTAAAAAATCCATAGAAGTCTTAAATCTTAAGAAGAAATAATTAAGCTCGACTCTGATTGGGTTATAGTTGAAAGGGGGCGTGTTTTCGATAAAGGACTAATGACAGGGAACCAAAGAGAGGATAGCTCGAAACCATGATCGCGATTGAAGTTATTGGGGTGTTTGATAATTTCTATGCTCTCGGAATTTCCATTTATTTCACGCCCTGATGAAGCCCCTAACGAAAGTGGTCGAAACGTTGGCAACTTCGGTTACAACAATGACACGGTCCAAACCTGGAAAACATTCTTATCTTAGTATAGACACCGGTCGTGGTAGCCTTCACTATTACAGTTTTAAAATGTGTTACAATATCATCGGCCTAGGCTACTCTCAGAATTAAATTCGAACGTTTACGACCAATCACAAAGAATTTTCGTTCCTGGCAGATTGAAGACTGTCGCGATTCGTAGTTTAGTGCCTAAAGTACTAAATAAAGGTGTACAAATAGAAACTATCTATTTTCATGCACACTTCTCGACCTTTCATCAACGTATGGCAACCTTCAATGATTAAAGCTATTATGATTAAGAAAGTATTTGTTGATGCTGACCGCGTGTTCTAAAGCTCAACTGTATACTACTTCTCTAATGATATCTGTTTTAGTTTCAAACCAATTAGTTTTCAGATAGACTATAGAATACTGTCGACGGTTTTGGAAATTGAACCTCCACTGACAGTGACGTCTTCGCATATGTAGGCAATGTTACTATCGTGGTGTCCATAGATTGGACTAGGTTACATTTAACTACTGTTATTTAATATTAAAATATTTTTGCAGCGTGTTTATAAATATTACGTTTTTCTCTTTCTTCTTCTTCCTCCTTAAATTAAAAAATATAAATGTGCGTGCAGTAAAATCTTATAAAAACAATAATACAAAATGTAAATTTAAAGAAAGTCTCAATTACAGTTCTGTTCTAAAAAATGATTAATTTTAATTCAAGTCTGATTTCTAGCCCAAGAAGATGTCTGAAGCAGTGGCGGCTGGTGGCCATCGCTACAGGAGGGTCATTTCAACATTTAAAATTTAAAAACGGATTCTTACTATAAACAAAGTTTATATCTATTTTTGGAATAGGCAAAATGATTATCATCGTTTCTAATCTTTTTAATATAAAGTAACGTAATTCTTAATTTTTTTTTTGACCGAATGACCTAACGAAGAAGAAGAAGCCACCACTAGCCTGTAGGTCATAAAAATTGGATCTAAAACAAGAAAACCACCGCCATGTGATACGGTTTTAATTTTTTTTAAATGTTGTCCTGTAGTATAATCACTTAAGTAGCTTAGACTTGCAGGTTTCATTTTAATTGTAAAGTAAGATACCAGAAGTTCATTGTTAGAATTGTTTAACAACAAACATCCATTAGTGTACACGAAATCTATTCGAGACGGCATAAAATGATTCGATAGTGATCATTTCCGTTTTCTTCTGTTACTACTGGCTAAACACGTACTACGTAAGTTTACTTTTTAAAAGCAAACAATGCATTTTAAAGAAACTGCGGTTGACATTGCAGGGCCACTGTATTTCAACACCGACGATAATACATCTCGAGATGACGACTGCATTGTTCACTCCCAATGTTATGAAAGTGTTACGGCGATTTGCGGCAAGACGTAAACAGTCAAAGACAATCTACAGTGACAGAGTAACCATATGTGATCTATTATATCAGTCAGGTAAATCGGCCTCGGCTTGATCAAATGAAGCTTGTCCTAATATATTTATGTACAACATATACTCCTTATAAGTATATTTTCACATTAAAAAACAAATAAATTGAATAAAAAGACTCTCACCTCAAGAGCGCCATCAATTGCTTCGTATTGCTTCTTGGATTCTCCAATAGCTTCCTTCCAGTTTTCAGTAAGATGCCTACTATTTCTAAACTCGCGTTTTAATTCGTTTAACTGTTTTTCTTTTTCCGCTAAAGTTTCCTTAAGTAGTGGAATTTCTTTTTGATCTTTTAAAACTTTTGCCAAAACTTCTTTCGAAGGAACTTCTTCACCTTCCCAGTTTTTAATGGCTTCTTCAGTTTCTTCATTTTTAACTTTCAATTCTAATTCAGCTTTGGAGCAAGCGGTGGATAACGCACACACGTCTTCATTTAACCTCTACAAAAAATATATAATTGGGTTTTATTAAGATTTAAAAACACTCACCTCAATTTCTTTTCGGTTCTGATTTAAATCCGATTTTAGATCGTCGATCTCGTTATGTTTCTTACTTAATTGTTGCATCAGTTCAGTGATTTCGCTCTTTAAATGCGCACCTAAGTTTTCCCAGTCTTTTAGTTGCTGAACTACTATTTTATTGGCATCTTTCTGTTTATTAATTTGATCGGAAAGCAAATCGTGATCGTCTTGTAACTCATTCATACAATCGTCATTTTCAATTTGTATTATTCGCAATACTTTTAATAACTTTGTGATTAGATTGTCAACCTCTATTACTTGATCAACTAACGATACTGGAGGACACATTTCGGTCACAGATGTCATTTCGCTAGTAAACGATGAACTTAAATTTTCAGTTAAGCTTAAGCTAGCTTGTTCCGATAACTGCCTACATAAAATAGCTTGGGATAAATTATTGAGACTTTCGCTATGTGTAAGCCTTGCTGTGCCTAATAATCCATGACCCGAAGAAATCATATTGTGTGAATGACCATCAGGTATAACTACATCTTCTAACACTGGCTCCATCATTAAGCATGGTTCAGTTTCTGAATCCAACATTTCAGTTGAATCAGAGTTATCTGTAAACAAAACAAATTTAAGAAACTCGGACAAGAAATTGATGCATCAAAGGAGATTTGAAAGAAATCGAAAAACTAAACTGGCTAACATATAGCTAAAAAATTTAATCACAACAATTTGGCAAAGAGTGAAACAGAATGAAACATTTCAAAGTTTGTAAGCATAAGTTTAAATTAATGACCCGGGTGAACTTCATCTTAAATTTTAAGAGTGGGATTATGAGTTACACAAACAGACTCCAAAAATATCAATTAAATTTATCAAAAATAACCTTTGCCAGTTTAGAAAATTTAGCTTATATATGAATACAAATTCAATCTGCACTATGAAAGTTTGCAATACTTATGATCCCATGTACGTTTGATAACTTTTAGACAGGCAAACTAAAACTATCCAAAGATGGAGTATTAGTGGGTGAGACGTTGACAACTTTGATTACTTGATTAACATAATTTAATCCCAAAAGACGTTCGTATTTGGATGTGAAAGCTTCCGATCTTAAATTAAAGTGGTGTATTCGAAAAATATTTACCCATTGATATCGTATCTTTGCTAAACTCCTTTGATGTCAAAAATGATGTTTGTGCGGTGGCGTTTTTAATAGCGTTAATTATAGCAGATACAAAAGATGATCCTCTTTTTGGCGATGGAGATTTTTCTTTGTATATTTTTTTAGATTTTTCTGGTGTTGTTTCGGGACTACTACTGCTATTCGTGTACGCTTCGTTGTGAAATATTACATCCTAAAAATTGAATACGTCATTTGTATTTCTCAAATTTGAAACGTACCTCAAAGTCCTGCTCCGAGATACTATATGACGTAACCAGCTCGTCGACCAAACCGTCTAATCTGTTTATAAGTGAAGTCAAAGCCACAGTAGCACCAGAAATATGACTTCCTTGGTAAATCAGCAACTCGCGACTTCTCATTTCCATAGCTCCCAGTCGAGCTTGTAGTCCAATATTTTCGTGTCTCCTCTGTTCACTAACACGAACCAAACGCTTCGACTCTTCTTGCTTATTTTCCAATTCTTTATCCTTTTGCTTTAACAATAAATGCAATTTCTTGATTTCGTTTTCAGATTCTCTCAAAGCGTCTGAAAGTGTTGATTTTTCTGCCTGCATAAACTCCTGTAATTCAATACTTTCAGATTCCAGATCGTGTTGTTGTTGCAACAATATATTTTGTGACGAGAAGCTTTTTTCTAAATCTTTCTGGAGAGTTCGGCAGTATGAATTTAATTCGGATATTTCGTTCTCCTGTTTTATCACGATTTGGCTTACTTTTTGATAACGGTTCTCTAACATCATTAAACTATCACAAGAATTATTTTCCTCTGAAAAAAATTACGTTTACAGATGAAAAGCAGAAAGTGAAATAATCCTTACCTTCAGACACAATATCGTTCCCTATAATCGCTAAAACTCGTTCCGTGTTTTGTTTTAATTCTTCTTTTAATCCATTCTTTTCTCTGACTTCTTCTTCTAATTGTTGTTTTGTATCTACTAAATTTTGGCTTTGCGTTTTAAAATCGATCGATAATTTTTCATAGTTTTCTGTTAATATTCGTAACTGTTCCTGAAGTTTATCGAGCTCTTCTATATTGCGATCAACTTGTACATCTTTATCACAGGTTTCGACATCTTGTGGTTGCGCAGGATTGACGGCAATTCCAGAAAATGCCTTTTCAATGTCTGTTTGAGTTAATGCAGTCTGCATACCTACTTCATGATATATTTTAGTCTTTGGAATACTTTTTTTCCGTGGATAAGGAGGTAATGACCTAGGCGTTGACGATTGACGTTTTACTGTAGCCTTATTTGGGTTACTGTCCTTTGTTAAATGCTTATTCATATCGTGCAGATTATCTGCTGACTTTTCTTTTCTTCTTCTTGGCAAAGTAGCGTATTTTTCTAAAGCTGTGGATTTACTTTCTGCCGGAGGCTTTTTCGGGGTTGGGGTGAATTCCGGATTGAAGAGCCCCCTCATTGATCTACCCATTAGAGGAGCTGGTTTACTATTTATAGACGGCCATCTTCCATCATCTGTTGGTGTTGTAATTGGTGTTCTAGTCGTGGAAGACGCTCTTGACGTTGGTTTATCCTTTTTAATCGTAGGAAGTGAGAGATTATTCGGAGCTTTATTTTTTGAATTTGGAGTTTTTAAGATATCTGGCTTGTTAGGTTGTGCTTTATCAATGGATTTACCTCTGGGACGTACAGTTGAACTTTTTGGTGATAGCACAGGTCTCGATCGTTGAATGGAATTTTGCACGTTCTTGTTTTTGCACTCATTTATCCCATACTTCTTTTTGGCCTGTATGAGATTGACCTTTTTTGAAATTTTCGATGAACCACTACCAGCAATAGACGAGCTTTCACTACCGCCTTCGCTTGTCCCATCGCAAGTCCTTAACTTGTAGTCTTCGAAAAGTGTCGAATTTCTGCGAGCCAATATGTTATACGCTTCTTCGTAATTAGAACAACAGCTTATTATAGAAGATTCGTACGAGTATGCAGGTGTTACAGTTCCAAATTCTTGTGAATTGGTGCTATTAATGCTTAAAGCTCGTTGCAGACAACAATTTTCAATTACCTCGACGCCGCTATCGCTCCCTTCGCACGAAGCGTTTTTATTACTAATGGAATCATTTGTTACTTCTAACGGTTTCTCAAGAACTGTTGTATTGCTGGTAATGTTAAATCCGTGAATTGTATTATCAAAATCATCGTCATCATCTTTATTCAGTCTTTGCTCTGACAAATCCAATGAGGCTTGGGTTTCGTTCATGGAAATTACCGGATTTTCATTATCCATTGTTTTCAATACTACAACCCATCAATCACACCTGCAATTAAAACACCAATTAATGCAAAGAAAGTTAAAGGTACAATTAAAAATTATTAAGACGTTTGTCTATTCTATTATAAACGTCTTTCTTAATGTTTAAGTGAAAGTATAACCGCTGTTGTATTTCAAAATGAATAATTACACAATAAAAAAGAAATGTTTACTTTTTTCTGTAATAAAGCTTTTAATTAATAGAGTAATTTTCTTTTCTCGTACCATTTAATTGATCTGTAGATCACAGATATTAAATAAAAATAAACGTTAACGTTGTTGTTTCATTGATATTTAATTTAATCAAACTTTCTTTGTGACGGATAATACACCGGTTTATAAAAAAAATTTTGCTTTTCATACGCAACTAAGTAGGGCTTAAAAAACTTCCTAAGAAATCTTCTTCCAAATATTTGTGACGACACTCGTGAGTTTTTAACAATGAGCGCGCTAACACAAGATACTAGGAAATCATTAAACAATTAGTAAAATTGGTCAATTAACTTCCGAAATATTAGGGGATGCTAAATAATTTAAATTTCAAGGCTAAAACTACTAAAAGTCCAATATGAAATATAATTCATTGATTAAATACCAAATAGTTATCCTATATTTGTAAAAACAAATTAAAAAATACTGGTGTAGTGATGAAGGAATGTCTACATATTTGTGTTAAGGTTATGTTGTCATAAAACCACTTTAAAGTGATATGTACACGTTTATATTGACTTCCTATCATGCTATTTTTTTTTAAATTTTTTTCCTCGATTTCATTAAGATATAACCGAAATATGACCAATTGAGCTTATGTTGTCATATCGACTAACCCTTATATTTGTGCGCCTCGATATTACTTTCTCCTTTAGTAAATCAGTAAAAATTATTATTTTTAACGTATCTTGCTTTCCCAAGATATGGAATTTTTTTCTAAAAAAAATCGTCGCAGGCAGGATTCGAACCTAGATTATATATGGAATTCACTTTAAATTATAAATTAACTACCTAATAAAATGTTAATGTTAGAAAAAAATTTTATTTGAATAAATTGTTAGGAAGAATTATCTCTATAAGAAACTGTAAAAATAATTCGAATAATTTACATACGTACAATATTATATAAGAAAAACTGTTAAAAATGGCGGATACAGCCACTTCCGGTTTCTATATCAGACCCATCTTTTGATAGAACCGAGACAATATAAAAAGCCAGCTCCATACCAAATTTCAAGTTACAAGGACTATTGATTCGAGAGTCGTCGTGGGTACATCGTTACACACACAGACACCCAATTTTTTCTGATCAAAAATACATTTTTTTGATTCAGGAGACATTAAAACGTAAAATTACGTAAAAAAATTTTTTTGAAAAAAAAAATTGCAATCGCTATACTTTCTCTATATGAAAGTAATAAGTAAACAGTAATTAATATAACATCTAAAAACAAAATGAATGATTAGTTTCAAACTAAGAAGTTACCGGTAATTCTTAACACTTAATACTCCAAAAACTGTCTTAAACTAAGTCAAATAAAGTAGTTAACAATAAGCAAAGTTAGTCTTTTTCTTAAAAAAAAGGCTTAACTGAAACTTCTTCTCACCAATAAACATTTATCACCATCAATACGTTTGTCTCATTGGTAGACCAAATGCATTTAAATTATGAGAATAAACAAAAATCTCATAAATGTAAAGGCAATATATGTAGATAAATCCGGTAAAAAAAGTTTAAAATACTTAAAGAGGAGAAATTAGATATGTATATGTAACAAAATAAAATTTAAAGATACACCTGTATTATTAACACCGACTTTTTAAATAAAGGTATTGTAGATATAAGGTAGAATAAAAACTACGTGACTATACAAAACTATGTATGCGCACAGACAGCTTGAATGCACAACTGCCAATGACTCATCAAGTTCATTTCGCCCAGAAGATAAGCGACTACAGAAAATTAAAAATAAAAGTTCACATACAACGATTTGTTAAATGAATACCGATAATTTGAAATAAAATAATAACGCTAACGGAAACGTTACACACCCCGTTCGGGAAAAAAAATAATAGGTACTATCAAATGCAGTACAATAAACATCATGGTGAATGTACGACAATAGCAACAATGCAACTGCAAGATACAACGCAAAAGCAGCAACAACGCAAAGGCAAGATACAAACGCAAATGTAATTCTGAACGTAGGATGAACCATTTACCGCTTATTCTAGCTAACTACTAACTTAAAACTAGACGAATCAAAGTCAAGAAAAAAGGAATCTTGAAAGTACACCTAAACAATTCTGAAGAAAATGTAACAGGGTGTATCTTTGTGTCACGAGATCGACAAATAACTTTATCCCACAAACTATACCAACAAAATTACCAACACCTACCACAATAACACCAAGGTGAAGAAGAAAATGAAAATATCAAAATCAGTCTAAATCTAAAAACTTCGCACCACTTACTATTCGCCTATAGGATCCTAGCCATCATAAACTTTTAAATCTGATATGTCATTTCCCTAAATTGTTTCCAGATATATCGGATAATTTATAAACTAGACGGGAATGTACTTTCACAATGTTTCTGGTGCCAGCTTAGCAGCAAAACTTTTCGTACCGTCTGAAAGAGCATAACTCTTTTTCTAGACAAAATCGTCAATTTTGAAAACGAGAGGGCGTTTCCTCAAAGCATATCGTTGTTTGCTTTGCTCATAAGTGTTTTTTAAACGAGATCGCACATCTTTACATATTGCTCAATATTAGATACAAAATCATTAACATAATTTTCAGATACAGGACCGTAGATAGATCCGTCAATAGGTACGGTACGTGCAAGCATTAAAAACGAAGGAGAAATTTTAGTTACTTTATGTTTAAATAAATTAATGGCTTTAGTAATCTTAAAAACATTATCGTCCTAGAGATAAAGTCCGTAACTTGTTTAGCCTTAAAAACTTGTGCATTGTCACACAAAATAATTTGCCGAATATAGTAAAGACATTTTCTTCAAGATATTTAACAACACAAACGATAATGGCGTAAGGTAAGGGTCTCGCCATAACAAATTTCGTAAACCAATCCGTAATTACTAGCAGTTGAGTATTTCCTTTCTTTGAGCTAGGGAAGGGACCAATAAAGTCGATAGATATCATCTAAAACGGAAAGTTAATGTTTTTATATTTGCCCATTAATCCATCACGAGCAACGTTAGGAGCTTTTTGAGAACTACAAATGAAACAATTAGAGACATATTTCTTGACAGAAGATAATAATTTTGGCCAATGATCAAATTCGGTAATACGAGAAACAGTTTTAAAATTTCCGAAATGACCAGAAGTAACTTCATCATGAAACTCGAAAATAATTATATTACTGTTTTCGGTAGGAACAACGATCAGATAGGTTAGAAACTACATCATGTTTACAACGCAAATGTTTATATATGCCATCTTTTAGTGTAAAATCAGGAAAAGCGGCGGGATTATATACAACTTTAGATAACATATTTTTACACCAGTCATTGCGAATAATTTCAAAATTTTGTAGAAGATTTACGGAACAAGAAAGATAACCAGCAGAAACATTTACGGAACGTTTACGATGTTTAATAGTAAAGTTAAATTGGGACAAACGAAGATACCAACGAGCTAAGAAATTTGCAGGATGTTTAAGTTTAGTTAACCCCAACAAGAAAGAATGGTCGGTAAAGACAGTAAACTTCGTACCTTCAACAACATAACTTCGAAAATGATCGCAACCAAACAAAACACCAAGACACTCTTTTATTTTCTCTCAGCTTTAGTCAAGGCACGACTCGCAGAAGCTACAAGATGTTCAAAACCATTAGCTTCTTGAAAAAGTACGGCGTCAGAGGCATCAGTTTGAATGAAGAAAGGCTTAGAAAAATCAGGACAAGATAAGAGCAGAAGTCCAATAGTTTCTTTAATGTAGAAAACGCTTGGTCGGTTTCAGAAGTCCAAACAATAGATTGTCCTTTGGAATTATCATGCAAGAGAGCATTAATAGGAGCACTGATAGTAGAGAAATCTTTAATAAAACGACGATAATATTGCAATAAAACCATAACTCTACGAACTTTGGTAGTATTTTTAGGAACAGGAGCTTCTAAAATCGACTGAACCTTTCTAGGATCGGTAGGCAAACCATCTTTATCAACTACGAAACCAAGAAAAACAAAGAAATCGCGCATAAATTTACACTTTTCAAAATTTACCGATAAATTAGCTTCTTTAAGCTTTAAGAAAATTAAGTTAAGAACCTCTAAATGTTTTTCAAAAGTAGGAGTGGCGATAATTATATCATCAAGATAAACGAAAACAACTCCCATATAATTTTTTGAAGATATCGGAACTTCTTACGGCTATAATAGATAAAAACGTAGATTGATTAGACATCCGAACACAGTTCTTACAAAAAATTTTTTTCTTTTTGCTGGAGTTTCGAATACTATTACGTGGGTTCGCGTTGATGTGGACTACGACAATTAATTTTAGTTTTGGGATTTTGTGTTTAGGTATAAATTTTGCTTAAGAGAGCTACTTGCGATAAGGTTATTTTTAATTAGACTCTTACCGACTACTCGTAGGATTATTTTGTTTTAAAATCTTAGCGTGTTGTCTCGTGTGAACCATGTATTCTTCAGAAGACGAACTTCAATTTCTTACTTCATCGGATTCTGAGGCGGAAACAAACTTGGCTGACTAGAATGTAAACTTCTCAGAGGAAGATCCTTTTGAACTGATGAACTTTTTAACTAGAGTCGATGAATTGTGTATGTCTCGCAGTGTTTCGCACCACCAGCTTTTTCATTCAGCTTCTGAGGTACTGTCCGGTAAAGCTCTTTTTGTGTTTAGAGCCCGACGCCATTCTTTGCGTTCTTGGAAGGATGTTACTACTCTTTTGAAAACGGAATTTCTACCGTTAGACTATGATGAACGCCTACTAGATACTATTCAGAAATACGACTGTCCTTATTTTAACAAGTTCATATTCTGATGCAAAAAATTATCCCTCATTCCATTTCTCAAATCCCAAACACTAATAGACAGTATAAAAGTATACCGTCGGTCAAAATTCTCGTTTCTAGGTCTGTGGTTGTAATAATTCCGAAGCCCAAGACGGCGAACGAAGTCAAAACGTCCCCGATAAAAGTTTTAATTCTTAAAATTAAAGAATCGACATTGTTAAAGACCTATGTTGCAGAACTGACACATTCGGATAATCACAATAAAAGTGTCCAACGTCAAATTTCATCGAGTTATTCTGAGCGTGCTCGTATTGAATGCACACGATTAATTGATCGCTTTTTTTATAAAAACACACACTTGACATTGCCGCAACAATTTAATCTCCCAACTAAAAAGTCGCAGTGCACGCTTAGCCTAATTTAATAAAAAAAGAAGGAAAAAAATTAAAGTACTAATTTATTATCTCTGACCTAAAGGGCAAATGAAAACTAGAAAAAGATAATCGTAGTTGTAGCATGTTAGCCTTTTTATATCAAAACACAATGGATGGTACGTATCCTATAATTAACTAATGTACACAAACAACTAGCATTTGAAATTGCATAATACCAAGTAATTATCAAATTAAACTGATTCTACTTGGGCATCTATTACAGCGAGGTGGTCCTAATAAAGGTTAAATCACAAACGGTTGTGTATTTTTATGTATATAAAAATTCTTTTCCAAATTGAGCACGAGCTTACGGAGTAACAGTCTAACAATATGTCGACCTTCACCTTGTGCAAATTATGTCAATAAGTCCATTAGGCTATTACAGATGATTTTCGTCAATGTAATTCGTTATTGCGTTTAACACGCAAATGGAAATTTAAAACTCTGTCGGCGTTATCCTTAAAATTACAATGCTTTACGAATTTTTTTTTCAACAGTTTGGAATAATTAACGATAAACAATCGTAACTGAAATAATTGGTTAATTGGATTAGCAACCAACGATGCGTTTAAACAATTTGCGTCAAGATAAAAATTCATACAAACTGTCACAATTGAACATAAATCAATGCAATCGCATAAAATTAAATAACTAAAAACTGCAATCGATACAAAATACTATAAACATACGATTGATAATAGATAATATTATACAATTTACGGCGAGAGAAAGTGTCTATTACTGTATTTTCAAAATTTAATGAAGCGGTTCACGTAATCCCAAACATTAACAAGTATTTCTTCTGTGGGTAAATTGTCACCTTTACATAAGATATCTCTGACAAAATAATGTTGATTGTCTAGTCAAAAAATCTCAAAAACTGACCCAACATCCTACCTAGAGATGAATATACCAAATGAATATAAGGCGAGCCTTAATGGCAATTAGCGAAAACAGGACACTTTTTTTGGTTTTTCGTTAATATCTCGACAACCGTTAGTCTGCGGTGACTATATACATAATTAAAGCTTATTAAATTTACAACAAAAATGATTACATACATTATTCTTATATTCCTAATGGTTACATAGTTATAGAACGCTAAAAGCCAATAATACGACCTTTGTCGAATTCACTCAGTTGTGAATAATTTTCACGATGTCGCACTCTAAACCACAACCTCAAAATGCAAAGAGGAACACAAAAACAAAAGAATTGTAACCAAAAACAACACCGAAATCAATTTAATCTCTCAAGAAATATACCCGATAATTTCGATTGTAACAATAAGTAAAACGTCAAATTCTCCATGGCTACTGGATTATTTTGAATGAAATTTTATTCAATTACTATTTTTCACTAGTTAAACATTTCTGCCAAGTTTGGTCCAAAAATTCTAACGCTATCTTTGTATTGTTCTGACCCGGCCTCTGTTGTATTGCGCATTATCTTTTATATTGTCAACCCCCTCCCCAACTTAAACCGTCATTCCTGCTATGCCGCCCCCTCACCTCAACTACCTTATCTCCCTCCGTCCATGTCTTCCACAACTAAACCAACGATTAGTTCCAGTCAGGATTCCCTGATAACCGTGTTGTTGCATAAGCGTGATGTGCGGTTTCTTTAATATTTTTTTGTACGTTCTTACCATTTTCCTTCGGTCAGTGCCTAGTGTTTCGCATAGTAGACGTATGACGTGTTTGCATAATGGAGGTATGAAATGGGAAAAAACTGTTTGTTGTTCGACAAAATTCTTGGTTCACCTACTGGTGTAACGAAAGTTGGTTTGAAATTAATCAGTTCGTTACTTTTAGCTAGTGAGCGGGAAAAGAATAATTTGGGTTTTAAAGCTTAGTGGTATTAAGACAATTAGATTATACACTTTTCTGAAACTGCAGTCTGCTGCAAACCCCTCTTCATCAGCACAAGGTAGCTCTTTGTCCCAAATAAAGTAGTCTGTGAAAATATTATTCGAATTCAAAACAAAATGTTTCTTCTGTGCAGATGGTATTGATGAAGAGTATTTTAAAAAACAATTAAAAAAACCTATTAAAGCCTGCAGAGATGCATTCTATTGTCAAAGTAAGGAAATGATTACGACTGCATTAAATGTTGCTGACATGAGAAATGTAAAAAAAGCACAAGAAGCTAAACCGCGCCTGTCTGGCATTAGCGATCTTGTCGCTGCTGATGGAGTGTACCACCTGGACTGCTACCAACAATTTAAGTCCCACAAGCCTGCAAAAGAGGGTAAATAACGTAGACGCCCTGGGGCAGATTAGAATGTAAAGGCTATGGAAGAGATTTACTCCCTGATTGAAAATAGTAAGGAATACCAACTTTCCTATGAAAAATTACGTTTTGCAGTATCTAGGAATATTCCTTCAAATGATACGATTAAAAGCAAACTTAAGGACAAATATGTAGAGAGAATTATAATTGCTGTGGTAGTTGGATGGAGGGATGCAACCATCTATTTCAATGATCTTGGATTAAAAATTTTGAAATCCTCCGTACAACAACTTTCTAAATGAAGCAGCTTCATGTGCGCCCCCAACTCTACAAGTTTTCCTGGAGACATTAATCATAAAAAAAGCAGATAATGTAAATAAAAAAAAGAAAATGCGTTTCTATTTCTCACAGTATTATCTCAGCGATACGACCAACCCTGTTTTGTATCTTCAATAATAAACAGTGTTGCTTTGTATGTGTACAGGAGGTTTGCAAGGAAGAAGTGGGTAAACTTTTTATTTAGGGTTCAGTGCTTCTTATTACAGCGCACAGCAGCTGAAAATATCATCAATTAATCACATTCAACCTGATACTGATACTTCCTTTCAAGAATTTGTGTTTGACAATGCGGACTTTAATGTTAGAACACTCGACGGTCTCAACATATTCCATTCTATGGATGGCATGAAATGGGTGCCTTCTGGCGAACATGAAAAACCTGTACTGAGACTTACCAAGGTACCACCTGTTAAGGCAGTAGGAGAACTTAGAGTGATTCCCTTACAAACTTACCAAAAATCACAAGGCAGATAGAATAATGTTATTGCGGAAGATCTGATGGATATAGTCAAGAAAATTGATCAGCTAACTCCATACGATACTCTTTGGTTGGCAGCAAAATTTTTAATGTCGTATATTAGATGTATCCAGTATCTTATAAATGGAAGTGGACTTCCGGACTTGTGATGTGAATCATTATTACGCTATATGAGAAAGCCTTTGCAAGAGCCGTGCGAGGTTTATTGTTAATTTACAGGGCATTAGCAAACGTGATATATGAGCATATTGATGTCAATAAAGAAGAGCTGAAAGTAATTGAACACTTCACAGAAAACATGTTGGACAGATTGTGAGCTGCAACAAAACGATCATTTAGTGAGTTTTAATAGAGAAATTCCAAACCCAATTGACTAAGCTGAAGGAAAATGGACCAACAACAACCATTTGGGTACAGTTATTCAGTATGATCCTTCTGCTGATTTATTAATTATATTAATGCAGAACGGTCTGGTGATTGGGATGGTCATTTGAGCTGTGTGAGGAATATGATTCCATATTTCCACGCAATTAGGCATTTCCATTATGCTAAAGCAAGTCACATGTACGTGCAAGACATGGTGAAGCTACACAGTGTTATGACCCCACAAAAATTCCAACAAAACCTTGTTTTTTTACAGTGCGAAGAACTGATAAATCTGGACTGTGGTATAGTCGGATATGACCATAGAAATGACCCTAATGCATGAAGTATGAAAAGCGTAGGTGGGTTGACACGAAGGCGTGGCATCACAAATAGTGTTTTAGTCAAATGGGTACTGAGAATGATTGCTACCCGTGGCATTTGTACGTCACTTGAGGAGTTCACAGGAATTCTGTTCCCTACAAGTAAACAGCATAAAAATTTTGGAGAGACCCGTAAAGCGAAAGATGCAGTCGATACTGCCAAACTTTTACGTTGGTTTGAAACTTGTCCTCCTTTTCCTGTAACTAATGACATAGTTTCAATTATTAGTCGTCTAGTCGAAAATAACAAAATTATATGCTATAATGGTTTTTAAGTCGGGATGAAAGAAATGACCAAAACAAAAGGACAGCCTTTTTCGGAAGTTAAGCTGTCACTAAAAGACCGAAAATTCCCTTTGTCAAACTCAATCTGAATTCATAGTGAAAGTGTGATGGTAAAGCCTTTCTCACAATCTTTCAGAGGATTGCCATCAAGCGGAGTGATGAGGATTTGAGAAGGCAGGAATGCGGAAAACCAAGGAATCTACCTTATATGATGACTTTACTACATTAAAAAAACTGGTGTGGTTATCACATGACTTTCCTATAAAGATTGATGAAGGTGATGTCATAAAACCATTTTTACGTTTGTATTGATCTCCTGGCATGCTGCAATTTTTTTGAAATCTTTCTCCTCGATTCATTAAGATCATATCGACTAACCCTTATATTTGTGCGCCTCGATATTACTTACCCCTTTAGTAAATCACTAAAAAAAATCGTCGCAGGCAGGATTCGAAACTATATTATATTTGTGAATTCATTTTAAATTACAAATTAAATATCTGATAAACTGTTAATGTTAGAAATTTTTTTATTTGAATAAATTATTAGGAAGAATTAACTCTATAAGAAAGTGTAAAAATAATTCGAATAAATTACATACGTACCAAAATATATAAAAAAAACTGTTAAAAGTTGCGGATACACCCACTTCCGGTTTTTTTATTAGACTTATTTTTTAATAAAACCGAGAGAATATGAAAAACCAGCTCCATACCAATTTCAAGTTACTAGGACTTTTGGTTCGAGAGTTATCGTGGGTACATCGTTACACACACACACACCTTTTGTCAAAAATACATTTTTCTGATTCAGGAAACCTATGCAATAAAATTTTTTTGAAAAAAATTGCGATGGCTATACTTATAGTAAAAAATAAATAAACCTAGTATATTTTGACATTGTTTTGGATGGAGACTTACTATCACACAAGGTGGTGTGGCCCAAAGATTTGCCAACAATCTCAACCATCTGCTAGGGTTATGTAGCCTATGTTCTCAAGTATTATGGTGTTTAATAAATTATTAGGAAGAATTAACTCTATAAGAAACTGTAAAAATATTTCGAATAAATTACATACGTACAAAAATATAAAAGAAAAACTGTTAAAAGTTGCGGATACACCCACTTCCGGTTTTTTTATTAGACCTATTTTTTAATAAAACCTAGAGAATATGAAAAACCAGCTCCATCCCAAATTTCAAGTTACTAGGACTTTTGGATCGAGAAGCATACATACATTTAGACTAATTTAATTCCTCATAACTGCCATTGCCAGCCATAGAGTTGAAGCAGAACAAGCATCCAACGCTGCTGACACGTTGATCGACCGAACAGCACACGTGAAATCTTTCACTTGTGACAATGCAGCAATAGTCGATGAAAATGTAGATCTTATTATTCTCCTCATGACCTTAATTCGAACTGAACAAAACATATTATTTGAGAAACCAAGCCATGGCAAAGTAGAATGGAAAGTATATTCAAACCAGCAATTGCAAACTTTGGAAATGAAGGACAGCATACTTCTTGTGCGTGCGTTCAGCGGATGTGATGCGAATTCGGCTGCATATCAAAAAACAAACTTGCCTGTTTTAAATTATTCAAGAAGCAAGCTGTGCTGCAAGGTATTGCTGATATATTTAACAACCTAAGCGCATCCCGATTCAACTATAAAGCAACAATTTTGCTATTCTACCTTTTGTTGCCAATATAAGTGACAAAATTGGAAAAATACCGAAGAAACATTACATTAAAGTTGCTTATAATACTATCACGAAAATTAAAAATTTGTTGAATCCTGTAAAAGATAAAATTCCAGATAACACCTGTGGACTGTATCAAGTTCCATGCTCTTGTGGCAAGGTATACATTGAAGAAACTGTTAGAACTATTAAAACTAGACTAAAAGAACATAAAAGACATCTTCGTTTACTTCAACCTTCTAAACCTGCCATTACCGAATATGCGCTAAACTTGACATGGCATCGAAAAAACTATAACGATTGCTAAAACCAAAAACTGGCGTTCAAGAAAGATCAGCGAAGCAATTGAAATTATTAAAGTACCCAACAACTTTAACAGGGACAATGGTTATGAGTTATCTGACACCTGGTAACCTGTTATTTCCTGATCTTTACTTTATCCACCAAACACACTATAAGCTAGGTCTAGAGGTATTAATGGTGGTTTTTCTTTAGACCTTCGAGCTAATGCTGTAGCTAAAAGAACTTACAACATGTATCTAGTTTTCCGAACATTTGTTTTTTCTAGTTATTTTAGTTTTATAATTGTCATTTTATTAATTGTCACCTGAACAAGAACGTAGACCACATTCGAAAGCTTATGAGTTTTTTAATAAATACATATATACACCATTTATCCAAAAACTATTTTATTATGTTTCATGGTGAAAATTTTGTATCTATTTACCTTTATTATATGTACTGTTTAGATGACGTTTTCAATGTGTAATGGTAAAAAAGACGCTACAAAAAAGCCTGTGAATTCTGCTTAACCAGTCATAATTACTCTGCACTTAAGACCATCTTACGGAAGGTATAAAATGAAATTAATTTGTTTAGTTGCGATATCCACGGTTCCCGAAAATTGTCCTTTTCAGCTTTCAATTACTTGTTTTGATATTTCGATAAATTTTATATTTATATTACTTTGCATTCCTCTTTACTTCTAGTGTAGTATCTTAATTAACTATAATTTAATTATCTCTATTGTCAATCAGGCTCTGTAGTTATTTTCATTCTTAACATTTAAAACTAAAAAAACTATGAGAGAAGAAAATAACATTTTTCACATAAGAATGTCATCAAAATCTAACAAATTGTAACCAGCAATTAATGTATGTACGTACTACTCCATTTTGTTTTAAAATTTTTGCAACTTTTAATTAAACATAAAACAATTTCTTGTAAAATATTTTAATTCATTATCTAATATGAAAAAATTAAGCTAAATACGTCTTCAAAAAAAATCTAATTAAAATATTTTTACGAAAAATACGATGTAATATTAAGTGGTGTCTGATTTGGTATAAAATAGAATGCCAAAAGTAACTTACATTAAATAATCACAATATCTTCGTGCAATTAACTAAATCATTCACACACTTTAAACGCAATAAACACTAATGATTTGGTTCCGGAATAAACTAACATCAATGATTCGCTTCATCGACTATAATAGCCAAAGTTTACTTGACTATTGCAATTAAATTCTATAGTCTGTTTAATTGCGGAAAAAATGCGACTTTTCTATTAAAAAAGTTCGTAGCGTTGTTTCTAAACGTGCATCATGATAATTTTTGCTTCTTTATATGCAAAACGTTGGTTACGGCTGTTGTATATATAGTATAGTAATTGTTCTGGTTCAAATGATGTCCTTGTGTACAGCATTAAAAAAAGTTGGTATTGTACTGTACGTTTCAAGAGCGAGTGAAATTGATATTTTTAAACTCGTTAATTTTTTATGACTACTATGGAAAATCATAATTACCAAATATTATGAGTAATTTTGAAACATCAACAAATATCTTAATTTGACATAAATTTGAAATAATGTAATCTGTACTTAGTAAATAGAAAGTGGGATAAATATAATAGTTCGTTACAGATTACAAATGAAAATTTTAAATAAATTAAAACAACTTTAAATTGTTTAGGTTAAGGGGAATCTTCATTATTAGTGATAGATTTTAGTTAGATTTCGTCTAAAAAATGTCGTCATGAGTTTTAACAGTCCCTATGCCGTATTGAGGATTTGTAAAAAAATTAAATTAGTCAAAATTTTCAGTTTTTCTGTTGAAAAAAAGCAAAGTAATTGAAATTTTCAAAACCAAAAACAAGAAAAAACAGTATAGTTTAAAGACGTAGAAAAACGCAAATCAAGACAAAAACTATAGACTTTATTTAATTAGATGCAATTTATAGTTCAGATGAAAGAATAAGAATCAAAATTAAACAGTTCTGTAACAATATGGAAAATCGGACATAGAATAATAGAATTATCACATATTTAATAATCAGTAACATCTTTTAACACGATTCTATGTAAATAATTTGCAAAAGGTCTTTATCAAATTTATTTTCAATGTATCAGTATCAACCACAAATTAAGTTGGACTACATTTTTCAAAATGGTTGTAGGTAATGTGAACATTTTCAAATATCATATCATTATGTAGGTAACTACCAAAATGTTTTAAAGTTTTATCGACTTTATCGGCATAAAACAATAAACATTTTCATAGTTTTTTGTGACTATAACCTTATTGTTAACATCACTAAAAAGAAAAATAACAAACAAAAAAAACCGACTTCAAAAAATAGATCAAATAAAATGCAATAAAGAGTAAAAAATTATGATTTAATTTATTTACAATTAAACGACGAAATTGTTATTTACTTGAAATTAATTTTTGAAGTCGATGCCAAACACATACGAGTTAAATCTATTACAGCTGCCAAAGATAATGTTAAGAATTAAGTCTAATCCTACGTCAATGTCATACGTAGCATCGACTTCAAAATGTAATTTCAGGTAAATAAAAATCGTTTAATTGTAACTAAATTCAATTACGTTTTACCTTTTAGCGCATTTTTTAAAGTCGGTTTTTTTGGTTAAATTTATTTCTATTATAAACTGCACTAGAAAAATGCCGTGTAAAATTAAAATTTCGCAGTTTTATCTGCTTGATTTTGTTCCAAATTTAGAATAGGCCTTCCTAGAAATTTTATTTCAACCTTTTCTTCTGACGACAGTCTTAAGAGTTCATTTTTAAAAATAGATTCTACGCTTTTTTTGCATTTTTCAAAAATTACGTACGACAAATATATCGTTTACTTAGAACACGCTATGAATACGTGCAACAGGTTCCAACAACCAATCAGTACTAAACCGCGGACTACAACAGCGCGAGCTCTATCGCACGTTAAAACTGTATATGAAAATCTCGTAGTGGAGGTTGCAAAATACATATAAGTTGCTCCTACATATAAGGCACGGGCTCCAATAGTTGTAGACCGAACATGAAAAAACGCTTATTTATTTTAAGTTGCTTTGAACGACGACCGTATTGAGTTAATGTTTTAGAGTAATCAAATAGATAATACATATATCCTATAAATATGTTTAAATATCTAAATTCATAATAATTTGTACTATTCTTTGTTTTAACGAACGTCTGGGGGGCTCGCGCTCTAGAGCCCTTATCAGGGGCCGATAAACACGGTAGACATGTGCCCACCCAGGGCCCCCATAGCGTCGTCGCTGTTCTTTATAGACCAGCCGCTGACAATATTATATTTTAAAGTAAATAATTTAAAGTTTTGTGAAATTTACCAGAAATTATCAGCAACCAGACGTCGAGATAAAAATGGTCTTATGGAAAATTACGAACTATACCCAAAGACAACATATTTCTGAATAAAAAATTACATAAAATACTGATGAAATACTAAACAAACCTAATGGAAATTTGAAACTCTCTAGTCAAATGCTGCCAACCCGTAGTATACGTATTAGACTCGACAAGCTACCTCCAAGTACGAATGTAATAGTCTTCGCTGAACACCAGTTAGGCCTGGAAGAGCAAGCACGCAAAGTGAACGTTGGAAGCTCAGTTACTAGTCAAGTCAAGTACGGTACCTCATTGAAGCGGATAATAGATAAGTTTTTAATCCAAAGATGTAATAGTTTTTCAAATGCACAACCTTTAAAGATTTACAAAAAGGTCACATTCATTAATCAGTAAACGTCAACTTATCAGAAAGACCACACGCCATGTATTCTCTTACAAAAGTGGTCATACCCGTTGCAAAGAGAAACAGTGCTAGTAAGCACAAGCTCGATCATGAATACAGGTATGTAATCTTTTCTTTAGTTATTACCAATTCTGTAAGTCGGAGCTTTAGTATAGATCATTAAAAAGCATTTAATACGATATATACAGAGTGTCCCAGAATATGTAAGCAACCTCCCGGATTCAGATAGGACACATAAAAATAATACACCAATATACTCTTTTTCTTACGGCCCTACCATGAAGATACGGGCTCATAACAGAAAATTGTTTTAGGATAACTTTTGAAGTGCTAGGTGTAATTTAATAATTTATTCATATGATGGTTACTAGATAACTCTCTTTTAACATGAAACCTTAGGCTTATTTAGTTTGTCATTTGGCTTAGCGACGTAGTAGCTCTAACACACTAATGTTATTTTTTTACATCATGTACGATATAGACCATAATATTTTTGAACAGCTTAAACCGTCAATTAAAAATAGGCACTCTTGATCGACATCGACAAAATGAATTGTTTACAAAAACAAAATATTTTAGTACAATATTTTTTTTGCACTGGTTATCTTCGTAAAATTTCCGATTTAAATACAAATATTAGGGTCTTTCGTTAATTGGAGCGCTCCATAACGGTATCTACAAAGAGCGTTCGAACTGGCTGATACATGTATCGCACCGTGTACCTTAATTTCTGGTTATGAAACAAATCCATGTACCGGATACATGATCGTCATTTCGACTCGATCCATAACCGGTACATAGTGCATTTCATTTTATGTTCAAAGCGTATGATCCATGTGGAAGATGATCGCCAGTGAGATGGAAAAGAATGGTAATGTATTTACTAGACAACAATGCAACATTAAGTTTAGAAATAAAAAAAAAACTATAACCGTATCAAAAAAATACACGTAGCCTAAACTTCTTAAATGTGCACCAAACTTCGACCCAAGCGTTCGACAATTACCTGCTGATTACTGGGATGTACCTACTACTATAACCGGGTCCAATTAACGAAAAGTCATATTTATTCCAGCGTCAGTTGAAAATTAATGTCAATGTCAAAGTGTATTGAAATTTTCGTTTTTTTTCTTCGTGGGTAGTTAATTAGTAGAGATTATTTCATGACTAAAAAACCGTGAGGTGCGCGTCGGATAAATTCGGAATTTGACGATCATGCGAAATAAATTCTAACTAAAAACATCATCTGTAAACAATGCACATTAACTGTAATGGTTTATCTTTAATTTAACTAAAAAATGAATGCATACAAGACGATGAATATAATATAAAAAAATATAAAACACAAAGATGAAAAAGGGTTTGTAACAACTTGTGGAATAAGAATAAGAAAAGTGCAAACGTTTTTTGGTTAGCTAGTGTACTGACATTCGGAACAAAATTGGTTTCTGCGCAGCGGTTCTTTAGTCTTGAAATGAACTCTAATGGAGTTTACGTTTGCTGAATATGCCGACATGCATTTAATGTATAGTCTTGGATCATGTAATGCCAGAAAGCTTTATAAAGACAGATTTCCAAATAAAAGAATTCCTGATAGAAAAACCTTTAAAAGAGTAAATCGTCGTTTGAGCAAGAGACAAATAAAAACTACGATGTTTCATTTTTTACTAGTACTTTTCAGATGATAGAAATTTAATGTAAAATTATGAACATTTGACTAAGCCAGGCTACAATTGTCGAAATCAAATCAATCGCGGTGTTGAAGAAAACATCTTAAATGCCTTCTAAAAGTGTCCGAAAATTGGCTGTCCAGTTTAATTGCTGAAAATCGATGATCTCTAGAATCCTTAGAAAGCAACAGTTGCAATCGTACCATCTTAAAAAAATCCATGCGCTTCTTCCTAAAGACTTTCCGCGGATAATGGAATTTTTTCAATCGGTTTTAGATCGGCACAGAAACGACGCAGATTTTAATTCATTCAGTTCTTTATACGGACAAAGCTGGATCCTCAGGCTTATATTATAACCCACCACCAGCATCAGTTTAAACCCATCAACCCATGAATTGGAACAATCGGGCAACATTTAATTAGAAAATTTGCATTGCCAAGAAAATTATCTAAATAACTTTATTTGTTACCAGAACTTTTAGAAGAACTACCTCTTGCAACACAACATGGTATGTGGTTCATGCATGATGAGGCCTCACACTAATGTTGAGGCATCGTAGAGGATCTAACATTCTTCAATTCTTAGAGCTAGAGAATGCATAAGAGTAAAAGAAGTTCATCTTGAACGGACATACATAATTATTCAATAAAAACCATACTATATTTTGTTTTCGTAAACAATTCATTTTATCGATGTCCGTCCCTGGCAAACTAAATAAGCCGAATGTAAATAAATAGGTTCATATTAAAGAGACTTACTTAGTATCATATATGAAAAATTAAAATGCACGTAGTACTACAAAAGTTATCATAAAACAAACAATTTCCAGAGGCGTATGAGCCCGTATCTCCGTAGAGAGAGTCGTAAGAAAAAGGGTGTATAAGAACTTGTCATACTATTTTTGTGTCCTATCTGAATCCGAGAAATCGCCTACATATTCTGGAACACCCTGTAAATATATATATAACTTGCTCCGTATCAATGAACCCTAAACATAACTTTCGAATTGTAGCACTTCAAATCAAAATCTTTCAAAGTGTAAGACGAGTATAATGAAAGCATCATTTTAAAACCCGTACGAAGGTATTAAACGTCCACGAGGGAAAAACGCTCAATTTTTAGATAGGAACCAGTTGAATACAACATTTTATTGCTCGAACAGAGACTACGAAACTCAAAATATCTCAAAAATAGTTTGACGTTTATGTTGAAAATTGCACAAAAACTGTCAAAGGCGGTTTACAAAGGCGAACAATTACAATGTATGATAGTTAAGAACAATAAAACAATGTTTTTAATAAAAATATCAATTATTCAAATAGTATGCAATCACAGATTAAAACGGTAATCAATTGTTCCTTGTAAAATAAAATTAATACAAAACTACTTAAAAAAAAGTTTAACAAAATGTATATATCAACGTTGAAAACTTACCTAATCTCTAACAATGAGTAGTTTTATCGCAGTTGTTATGAATAATAACTTAAAAACGACAACCACAAAAGCATGCAATATTAGTGACACAGGTATTACTCAACAAACACACAAAAAAAATAAAACAAAAAATGTTAACAATTTATAGCAGTAGGAACTTTTATTCATTATCAAACTAGATATAACATAATGTACAATATTCCTTGTTGTGAGTAATTAATATTATCATTAGTTTTTCTATGAATATGATGGTATGCAAGCTCAGTATCAGTTTTTTTACACGCTTGCATTTATTCCATTTTTAAGTTTTTAACTAGTTTGACCTATCTAGTATTCGTTGCGATCATTACAAATGCTTTTATTTACTAAAAGTTTGCATTTATTATTTTAATTTAGTATAGATAGTGTTACAATTGCAAAGGACAATTTTAGTTAGATTACTTTTTTGAATGCGTGTGGGATGAGATCATTAACACTATGTCCACTGCTGTCCAAAAATAGTCAGCACCGACACATACTTTCTAACGACTTTGAATTACTAGATCTACTGTCAGCTGACCACGGCCACGTTAGAGATTTACCTAAAAAATATCAGAAAACTCTCAACTAGACGTTTCAGTAGAAACTGTAGATAATCCCCATGTAGACGTTAGAACAATCTCCAGGAATTGTAATTTGTCATCGGGATCTGTCACAAATACTCCGAGAAAGTACATAGCATCCTTATAAGGTTCAACTAATACAAGAACTATTAGACGATTATTTCGACCAAAGAACGCAGTATTGTGAGTAGATACTTGACATTAATAATCAAAGCTTAGATTTCACCCGACAGATATTTTTTTCCGATGAAGCGACTTTTGTTCTAAATTGGTACGTGAACAGCAAAACTGCAGACACTGGGCAACTCAAAATATTCATTAGACACAAAACTGTCACACACAGCATCGTCAAAAAATAAATGTTTGGGCAGTTATTGTCGAAAATCGAATTCTTGGACTTTATTTTTTTTACCTTTAAATGGGGATCAATTTGAACTCATTCCCGCTTTAGCTGTTTTGTTTCCTCGTCCACAAGATCCAGATATTCCGCATAAGGACTTATGGTTCCAACACGTTATTTTGCAATTGCAGTTCGACAATTTCTTAATTGAACTTTCTCTAATAAATGGATTGAACGCAGAGGTTCTATTGAGTGGCCACCAAGGTCACTGGATTTTATCCAGTCGATTTTTTCTTATCGGGTTATTTGAAATCTAAAATTTATATATATAGACCTAATAATCTTGATGACTTAAGACAGAGAATACGCCAGGAAATAGGACTTATAGACAGTAGAAAATTAAAAACGTTCAACGGGAAAAAATTCTTCGACTACACAAATGTATTGAAGTAAACGGACAATTGTTATTATTTCTTTTTATTATTATTATTAAAATTCATGATTTTTTTTTTTGATTTATCACATTTAAACGTCATTATTCCGAAAACCGATTTAAAGATATGGTATGTTATAGAAAGAGTTCAGAATTTACCGTATAATTCAAGATTGGCACAATATACAAAGTGTTCCATTAAAAAATCAATGATGACTGCATATGTCTTCTTGAGACATTCTGTATATAATTGTCTTATGTCAAAAAGTCCGCAACTAGAAATACTAATGTTCCTTTCATAATGAACGCTCCAAAACCATGCCAAAAAATAAAGGTACTACCAAACAGGCCACGTGATTGCTAACAATTTTTTTATTAGTTTAGATTTTAGAAGTGTGTTTGGAATTATCGCCTATTCATGCAATAAAACTATTGTCTCTTCTATATTTTGGTTTTTTTAATTTTTTATACTGGGTCCTGCAATTCCCTTGAGAGCTAGAAAAAAATGATTCGTAAAAAAGTTATTGGTTTAAAAATCTTTATGTCGTAAAATTATTTTCAAACATACAGGGAGTCCCAATTTTGCGGTATAGCGAAAAAAATACACACTGTGTATATTTTTTAATTTATAAATTACTTAAGTAATTCCTAATAAAACGTCTATACCATTCCCTATACCTAGGGTGACCATGCGTACTTATTTTAGTAGGACAGTACTTTCTTTTCTTCTTTCCTAAGGCCCTTAATAGAAGCATGAAGTACACTAAAATATACTTTCTTTTTCTGAAGATGCAAATATCGCAAATAGGTATACCAAAATATTTATTTTTTATTTAAAAAGAATGCTTATCGGTGATTCACTGATCATGATGCAATAACTACGTTAAGAAGTTGTTGAGAATGTTCGCGTAGTTTGTTTCCCGAACGTTCCAGTCCGCCCTCGATTATCCTAGACGCACAGCCCAGAATGCTCCGCGACTGGAACGTGCGAGAATCGAAGCGAAGTTAGCGAGCCGCATATAAATAGCGACAGCGCTCGGACTAAGACTAAACAAGTTCAATTCTACACGAGTTCTACCGTTCGACAGCAAGCGAACACATTATTTGTCAATTGTTTTTGTTGAATGCAATCTGGTTTTCTGTGCTGGTTTTGCTTACTAAAAAGCAACGTCGTTTGATTTCAGTTACCTACTTGTGCATTATTTGCGTAAACATGGTACCGCCTCGAAGAAAGTGTCATTTTAGTTTGGAGTTACAGAAAGAATATCCGTTTATGAAAATAAAAAATAAATTGAGTCCGCATATTGTGTACTGTGAAATTTGTAGAAGTGATGTTGATATTTCCAACAGTGGTCGCAGCAATATTAAGGCTCATCTAACCATGAAAAAACATACATTAGCTGCAAATACGAAGTCTAAAAGCGCTAAACTAAACACTTTTATCAAAAGTGAAAACATCAGCTCTGAAAATATGTTAATTGCAGCCAAGGAAGGTACTTTCGCGTATCATACGATCAAGCATCAGCAGAGTTTTAGATCTTTGGATTGCACATCAAAGCTAATAGCGAACATGTTTGAGCCCAAATTTATGGCAGCTCGAACCAAAACTGAAGCCATTGTAAAAAAAATTTTTGCTAAAGAATCCCAGTTGCGATTAGAACTTAATCTACACAAAGCACATTTTGTTAGCATCATGATCGATTCGTCCAACCACAAAGAAATTAAAATAGTACCTTTGTTGGTGAGATACTTTAATTGTAAAAAAGGTATTCAAGTGAAATTACTTCAGTTGCAAGACTTACCTGGTGAAACATCAGAACAGTTAAATAGTTATGTGTTTAATACTTTGAAAACCCACAATTTAGTGGACAAGTGTACTGGATTAGCTGCTGATAATACCAATACAAATTTTGGCGAAATGAAAAGAAAGGTAGTGAACAACCTATTTGCAAAATTGAATGCTTCTCGTGGCAAACCTCTGGTTGGCATTGGTTGTGTTGCACACATTTTGAACAATTGCGTACAAAATGCTACGGACGTCTTACCAATTGACATTGAGGTTATTGTTGTTAAGTTATTTAAGCATTTATATATTTATACAGTGAGAGTAAATCAACTAAAACAATTCTGCGACTTTTTTAATGTTGAATACAAAAAGATGTTATCATTTTCTAAAACAAGATTTTTAAGTCTGATGCCCGCAATTGAACGAATTCTACAAATGTACGAACCTTTGAAAGCATACTTTTTGTCTATTGAAAATTGTCCAATGATTTTGAAGCAATTTTTTGAGTGTCGCACGAGCGAAATTTGGATGTGGTTCGTACACAACATTGCTTCTATGTTTCACAAAGTCATATTAAAGGTAGAGGGTGACAAAATATGCGCAACAGAGGCCGCTCTAGAGTATTTCGATCTTCAAAATAAGCTTGAAAACCGTTTGAATGAATTATTTTTGCCGCTTAAAGTAAGAGAATCCCTTTTACAAATTGACAATTTGGAAGGTAGTTTAAACTATCGAGATGACTTCATCTCACAGGTTAGATTATTACTGTGTGAGTTACTTGAAGAATTGGAGTACAAATTTAAATGAATTAAGGCTCTTTGAATGGATACATTTGAGAAACCAAGTTTCATAGAATCAAATTTTGTGTTCATGTGCTGCTTTTAAAGACTACTTGGGTTCGACACTGAATGAGGTCGAACTCTTCGATGAAGTTAGTCTATTACAAGCTAAACTGTCAGAAGATAAAATTGCCGAGTGGAACTCAAAAAATATAGCTACCGAAGATCGATGGGTTGAAGTATTTAAATGGAATCAAGGATCTGGATCAAGTGAAGATTTCAAAAATTGTGAGATTTTATGTCAGTTTATTTTTTGTCTTCCTGGAACAAGTGCGTCAATTGAGCGACTATTCTCGAATATTAATAACTACTGGAGTGCAGAAAAATCGCAAATGAAAATATCGACACTAGAAGCTGTGATGCAAGTGTACACAAACTTCGATGAGACTTGCAATGAAATGTTCCAGTTTTTGAAGACCAGAAAGCAAATTTTGGAATCTATCCTAAGCTCTCAAAAATACGATTAGCACAAACCCTACTGATGGCGTTGCAGGCACGTCAAAATAATTAATAACATTACGCATTTCTGCCAGAGTATTTTATGTGTTTGTATTTTTTCTAATATAGGTACATATATTATGTATATGCATGTGTCATTAAAAATTATTTTATTTTTTATTATTCTCATTTTGATGCTTGGCTATGTCATTCTACATTTAGTTCTTTGATTTGTCCGTTTTCACCTATTCCTAATACAACTTTTTGTTACTTTTTATTTCTGTACTTATTTTTCTGAAAATAAATATGGTCACGCTACCTATACCTAAACTTAATAGTTTTCGAATTATTAGTTTTTTTCGTAAACGTTTGACAGTTGTGTCTTTAACAAAAATAGCCTATAACTTCTTGGTTTTTAGCTCTATTGGTATGCGGTTTGGATTTTTGGAATCTTTAATCATTGTTTTAACGAATCCGTGTCAGACTTTGCCATATTTCTAACCTATTACTTGATAAAAACTATCATGAATTTGGCAAACTTCAAACGTTAATAATTTTCTTATTTTCAATGGAACACTATGTATGTTTTTGCATAATTAAATTTGTTTTCAAATTATATTTTGATTGGTATAAGCAATCCCTATACCTAAAGTTAATAATTTCAGAGATATTTTGTAGAAAAGTAAATATTTCACTACATTTCCATGTACCGAAGTAGGCCAAGCTGAGACAAAACAACTGTCAAAATTTAAGTATCTAAATGTCAATGTAACAATATACATTTAAAAAGTGATTCTCTCTATTTCATAATGAATTTCAAAAAAGACGAACTAGTCGATACGATTTTTGTATTAGGGGAGACTGCTACAAATTCTTAATTGGCAGCTAGAATTTACGCGACATGTTATCCCGACAGAAGACATCCGGATAAGAAAAATTTTTGTGAACGTACTCAATAGATTTATTGAAACGGAAAGTCTGATTTACAAAAAACAAGAAAGAATTATACTAATTTTCAGTGCTATTAACTGCAACTGAGCATCCCAACATAAGCCAAAAGACATCGGTGAAGCAACCGGCATAAGCGAGAGGTCAGTACAACGCATTCTGAAGAAAAATCGGTATCATGCATATCATATTCAGTTACATCAAGAACTGAGTAATACTGACTTCAATTTCAATCTGAATTTTGTAACTGGGCAAGATTGAAAGTACAGGAGGATCCTGCGTTTTTCCAGTAAGTTTTATTCATGGGTGAGGCTACATTCCATAACAGTGGATTTATCAACCGACACAATTTTCTTTACTATTCTATTGAAATTCCGCATGTTATAAGACAAGTTGATCATTAGCATCAATGGTTTTTCAATGTCTGGAAAGGAACTATACGAAACCATGTGGTAGGTCTACATTTCTTCGACTGCCATCTCAATCTCAATTTCAAAATGTCTTACCGAGATTATTAGCTAATCTACCTCAAGATACAAAAAACAGGCTGTAGTTTCAACAAGACCTGAGCATTTTTCGCGAGACATGAGGGCATTTCTTGGTGAAATTTTTCCCAACCAATGGATTGGTAGGAACGGATTTACCAGATGGCCTATTAGATCTCCGGTTCTTACGAAACGTTGTTTATAAAGAACCACCAACAACACCCATGAGTATGCACCAACAAATTGTGGAAATGTCGAAAGGTCTTTTCATTTGTGCCTAAATGAAATTGAAAAACATTTTGAACATTTACTTTAGTATTGTTGCTCGTTTTAATAATGTTGTTATCTTTCATAGTGTTGGAATAAAAGAATTAATCGTATTACAGAAGCATGAGCTGTTTTTGTTCATCTCACATTGGCTCTTACATTTTGACAGTTGTTTTGTCTCAGCTTGATCTACTTCGGTGCATAGAAATGTAGTGAAATGTTGACTTTTGTACAAAATTTTCTGTAATATTGTAAATGTGTTAAATATCTCTGAAATTATTAATTTTAGGTATAGGGAACAGTTATACCAATCAAAAGGTAATTTAAAAACAAATTTAATTATGCAAAAACATACATAGTGTTCCGTTGAAAATAAGAAAGTTATTAACGTTTGAAGTTTGCTAAAGTCATGCTAGTACTTATCGAGTAATAGGTTAGAAATATGGCAAAGTTTGATACGGAATCATTAAAACAATGTTCTCAGCTCAGTGTGTGGAAAACTCTTTATGTGACTACTTAAAAACTCTCTAGATAGCTTAACGAGTCAACATTACCAGGAAACGAAGCTTTACTTTTAGCTTATGTGAGATTTGTAAAAGAAGAAAAATTTTCCCAAGAATTGTTATTTGCTAAATGTTTGGAAACTGATACAAAAGGTGAAACGTTATTTACTGAATTAAAAAGATTTTTCGATGTAAAAGCTATACCCTTGACTAATATTATCTCCGTTGCTACTGACGGTGCTCCGGCAATGGTAGGACGACACCGAGGCTTTCTGGCATACTTAAAACAAGCTATACCAAATGTATTATCGGTACATTGTGTCATTCATCGACATCATTTGATCGCAAAAAACCTTTACATGAATCAATACATTATGTCATTAGAACAGTTAATAAAATCAAAAAGAATGCCTTAAATGAGAGATTATTTGTTCGAGTTTATTTGGAAAATGATAATGACTAAAAAAATTTCAATAAATACATCTACAACACAATGTTCTATTTAATTTTTTTTACGCCACCATTTACCATTCAAAATAACAAAGTTAAATTTGTAATTTTTCTATTCTGCATTTATGTAGTTTTTTCACTCAGGGGTTCGTGAACAAGTTTTGAATATGAACGACAAATATATAACAATACTTTAAAATTAGTAACAAATTATGTACTACTAAAAACACTGTCAAAAGTAGTTTTTCCGTTTTGCGACTCTTCAACACTATAATGTGCCTCCACAATTGTTTAGACCTAGCAATTTTTTTTTTGAGAAGGTTAGTCATTAATTTCGTCATTAAACAAATTAGTAAACTGACTATATTTGACTCTTAGATATCTTTAGTTTAGATCCAGTTATATACAGATTTACACTAACCCTTGCATCAAGTAAGATTTTAGCACATTTTCCCTACGGACTCAGTCAAATAGTGCCTTGAAGTCTACCAGAATAGCGAGTCTGGTCCGTTTCTTGTGAAAAGTATTTTTCATTTCCTGCGAAAAACACCTAGTGCATCTAATGTATTTTCTAAAACCATACTATCGTTTAAATATACGTCTTTTTGATTTGAAAATAAAAATTACTTAGTAATCCGTTTAAATAAATGACAATCATTCTTTGATAAACTAATTTGTTCCTTGATTTTTCTGTACACTGTTATTGTAGCAGACTTTTTTGTATTATTTAGTATGTAGATTATAAATGGAACTATTTTACCGATTAAAAACTCAACACTCCAATAAACAAAAATTAAATGCTTAGACAACATAAGTTTAACGGTTTTGCATAAGTTGAGAGTGATATAAATCTAAATATTATAGTGTTACAAATAGACGTCAAAATCTTTCAATATAAACACATAATATATTTTAGTAGTTAATACAAGCAAAACAAATATAAATAAATTAAAAACGTGATTACTATTTGACGTGCTTCAATCTTTAAATTTATTCTAGAGAAATTGATTATATCTAAAAACCAGCCAGCGATACAAACAAAAGGATAACTGCAGCTGCTGAATGTTTTATAGGTATTATTCATATCTGTCCACCTGTTTACGCCATAATTACCTGTGAAGTTACGCTATATGCACCACTGAATATTGATCGAAATATAAACAACAGTAAAAATCAATTGATTTGTAATGCACGCTGTGTATTACAACGAAACATTCTTCTTCGTCGGTAATTTAAATTGTCAACAACATGTTGTGAGAATTTATTCGCAAACATGTTTCTTAAGATTACGCACTGTTATTTTTATATTTTCATGCGACTCTAACAATTGCTTTACTATTGTAAACAAACTACAGCTCATTATGTTCAAGAATGGTACATTTATACAAGAAACATTTACTTTCTTATGAGATCAAGTACAGCAAAGATGTTGATGCTCGCTGATTATTACACTGTTTACGCGGATGTCGAAGTGTACGAACATACCGAAGATGCATGGTTGGGCGCGGTTTGATCGCGGTCGCTACCTTGATGTCACTTATATCTAAAACAAACCTTGCATTTTTATGAGACCGTGCATAGCAAAGATGCTTTCCTTGCGTTCTAAAGCGTTATCGATGCTAAAACAGAATAGTTTGTTTTTCATCGCTATAGAACTGTTGGCAGTGAGGTATCTTGGAACCTTATTGGTCCACTTTAGACCACATGGCATTTGTTTACATGAATACATAAACAAGTTAAAAACTACTGCAAAATTAAAATACATGTTCAACTTTACAATAAAACTCCAATTTTTAAACCAGAACCACATGCCCATACACATACGACTGTAATCTAAACCGAAATCGGGGCCTAAGCCACGATGTATCTTCGGTATATTCGTACCCTTACGCTGGCCGGAAATCTAACGTTGTAAAGAGAACTTTCAGATATTGTGTAATGACACAAAAATACATTGAAAAAAATTTAACCTTATTTTTGAAATAATATTTTAGTGATTGATAGATTTTCGTTTACCACATACTTCGCCCTTAGAAGCCTCCGCTCTTGGAAAGCAAATAATATACTTAAAGTAGCAATGTTTTTAAATAAACATCGAGGTTTTAACATTTTTAAATTCTTTTTTTGCAAACGTTTAAATAACAAACTTGGAAAGTCAGAGAAACCGATCACGTGATCATTTATGCTTGTGAGCATTACTTAACCTTCAATTCACTAACGAGGTTTCTTATTTTTGTCAAGTGACAATAGAAACAGTATGTTAAAGACACCTGTTCAGATTCAAAAAAATCACTACAACTACCTCTTACTAGTGCAACATCTTTTCCTTTTGGACGGTACTGGAATAATAATTTTAATAGTCTCTTCTTCCATCCAGTTTATGTGTGCTCTTCCAGCTTTTCGTTTTTCTAAATGCTTAAGTATTATCTTATTTCTTTATTTTTTATTTTGTCTTCATTTGTACTAAGAACTATAAAAGAATGTATAAGCTATACCACACTGGAATGAATTTAGAATAAAAGTAGAAGAAGAAGAACGTATGTAGGCGAAAAAAGATTTGCTTGTACTTGATCTGTTTAGAACCTTGTGGCACAAGAAAACATCAAGCGTGAACTACCCAAGAAAAATCCGACAGCTTTAGTCAGCACTGAAAAGATGGCAACAAACCTAAGTCCCGACAGACAAAAGGTTGACCTAATACGAGAATCGCCAATGTAATTGAAAGAACCTTAGAAAATTTTTTTAGATGTGGCCAAAACTTTTGACAAAGTATAACACAAAGACCTCAAGTACAAAATGATTAAAAATGTACCTAGATAGATAAACTGCATTCTAAAATCATACATCTTTGACTGTCAATTCAGAGTGAGTGAGATATGGCAAAGAAGAATGTTGCTGTAACCCATTGTCTATTTGCTTTACGCCAATAACATCCCTATAAATGATGGAATGACGATAGTCATATTGACATATGTGGAAGTACGTCATTGAAATTAACTGTTTCAATGTATGCACTGCGTCAAATTTTACATTTAAAAAACCGTAAATGAATATTATACCCCCATGTTTTCATAAAACAAAAAAATAGGTTTATTTGAAGATAAACCATCGTATTTCAAAATGTTAATAAAACATTCTAAGATACTGCAGAATTGCCACAGCGCATTTACCTGCAAGCCGCGCTCAAACATAAATACATAAACATAAACGTATGCTTATTTATTAGAATTTGAAGTTTATCAGGTTGGCACGCCTACTTCTTTTTCCTTGAACAACAGAAATAACCTCACTTAGAGCCATTTTGTGAGTTTTGGCTGCTGTCATATTTTAGTGTAGAAATTTTTCAATACGACGACCTGTCTCAGTGAGATTTGCTGGTTTTTATAGTTATGTGGTGAGTATTTTCAAACTATTAACTACTTAGGGTAAACATTAAGACTGATTTTATTTATATATATGGTTGTAATCACTCTTAAACTTCCTGTAATTAACAGTGGTGTTCAAGAGGTTTTTTAAAAATGGGGTAATTAGAGCCCTACAGTTAAGTTGAATAAAAATTACACGGAAATACTTGTTATGTAACTGAACCTAGCTCATCAATAGCTTAAAAAATTACAACATAAATTTTTGTTCGGTTGCAGATCATAGTGCAAAACTATATAAGGAAAACTAAGAAGAATGCTGGACTAGCCTACTTGCCTGAAGACCTTGAAAATATTGAAAATAATGTAAAAAATGGAAACAAAACTACTCGTGGGCCAACAATGTTTTATAGCATTCCTAGGACTACTGTACAACATTATTTTTCTGGAACTCAGGAAAAGGACACATATCTCAAGGCCCAAATAGTGGTGGTAGGAGTGTGACTTCTTATCTCCCTGCTGCTGATGAAAAGGAACTTGTCAATGCAATAAAAGTTTGGCCCTAATTGGCGAAAAGATATTAGACATTGTGCAGTGTTATATTGTTCTAAACAAACTCAAAACCAGATTCAAAAATCAGCGACGTTTCGTTTCGAAAAAAAATCGCCTATCAATTAAGTTGTCTCAAAGCATGAAACATTCTCGCTGTGATCAAACTATTGCTTGGGTCATTTACGACTTTTTCGAAAAAACAACGGATCTTGTTAAGAAACTTAGTTTGAAAGGGAAGCGCCAAATATACAATTACGGCAAGATTTCCTTCTGTCACGATCCCTCCAAAACCAAAGTTGTAGGTGTTATTAATCAGAAGATTCAACGAAAAACGAGCACCCCGGGAAGAGAAAACAACAACATTGCTTTGTGTTTCTGCCAATGGTAAAATACTTTCTCTGTTATGTGTTCTTGAAAAAAATAATGTAACCAACAATGGGTTTATAATGAGATGCCTACACAAACAGCTGTATCAGCAAGCGAAACAAGGTAGATGGAGACTAAACTTTTTTATAATTGGTTCAGAGATGTATTATTTTTAACTAACAATGGCACAGAGAGCTAGATATTTCTACAAACCTTATATAGTTAGCTCAACAAAATGAGGTAACCATAGTAAAATTGCCACTCCATACGACGCATGTTTTGCAACAACTAAATGTGCCAGTATTTACGGGACTAAAACAGAAATGTGACAAAGACCAAATCCACGTAAGAATATATCTAAACAAGACTTTAAATATCTTTTAACAAAATTTTGCCAAGAGGTGCTTTTATGAGCATCCTTAGTGAATTTAGCACTACAGGCATATACGATCCTGAACCAGAATTTGAGGAACCCAACAAAAAAAAATTTCTGAGTCTGTGTTTAGTCTAATAGATCTTCAAAAATATGAGAAAAAAATAACACTAAAATCTGCGTAAAGAACCATAGAGGCTATAACATCCAACATAAGAGCCCAGCAACCACTAATAGTCGAGCTGCCATCTACAGCTAATCCTGAAGTGCATGAGCAGCTGATTGAAGTCGATACAGTGGAACAACACCCGACACCTGAGCTTGAACAGCCACCAACATCCAAGCGAAAGATTTTCGAAGAACTTTTACTGGACCTTTGTAAAAATAATAATACCACCCCTGACCAGCCAAAGATAAAAAAAAAGATGTAAAATATTAACGCCAGAAAAATATCTAGAAATGAAATTAAATGAAAAGAAGAAGAAACAAAAAGCTTTGATTTAAAAAGAAGAAAAACGGAAAGCAAATTGCAAGACAAAAGTAAGATAAAAAGTTAAAGCAAATCCTATTACCTCAAGAGTTCTGATCAATCTTTTTCAGATTAGACTAGTGACACATTTTCAGTGCAAGACTGTGACAAAGACAATCACGAAAGCTTCTCCGAGTATGAGGATGAACTTACTCTAAAACCAGGTGACTTTTGGATCGCTAAAGATTTTAGAAAAACAATTAATTGTTTGTAGCCAAGGTTGTAGAAAAATAGAAAGGACACATGGTACTAAACTGTTAATGTAAATTAGCTGAAAACAGTGGTAGAAACTAGAAAGTTAGCAGAGCGTGTAATGTTAGTAAGGATGGGTACATTTGAGGATAAGTTAGATGTATGGAGGCAAAAAAGAAGGTTAAGAGGTACGAGCATTTATTTAGACGATGACATGACGAGAAGGGAAATAGATATACAAAAGAAGATAAGATATGAGGCGAGTAAGATGAAAAGGGAAAAGGATTAAAATAGGATTCTTGAAAGTGTGGGTGGAAGGTGAAGAAAGATTTTGGGATGAGGAGAGGGAACTCTAGTAAAGAAGGGGGCAAAAAACTAAGAGTTGGGGGAGGGAAGGATGGATCAAATGATGTTGGATTAGCAAGTTTTAAGGAAAATGAGATGGAAAAGCAGAATCAAACAAAATTGTTTTGGAATGTGGCAGGCATAAAAAATAAGGGAGAGGATTTCTGGAGGGTTTTGATATGATGGAAATGTCGGAAACCTGGTTGGAGGAAAAAGACTGGGGAGTATCAAAGGAAAAATTACCAGAGGGTTATAGTTGGAAGGTGGAATTTGCAAATAGAAGAGAAAGTAAAAGTAGAGCAAGGGGAGGGGTACTAACGGGCATAACAAGGAACTGGTCGGTTGAAGAAGAGGAAAGGAACGAGAAGCAAGGGAAAGGGATTGTAAAAAATTATGTGGTCAGAGAAGGAAAGGAAAAATATATAGTGTTAACAGTTTATGGGCGGGATATGAGGATACGTGAACAGATTGAGAAAATGGTACAGGGGGAGGCAAAAGAAAAGATTATTATAGGGGGTGATTTTAACGCGAGAACAGGGGAAAAGGGAGGAGTGATTATAGGAGGGGAAGTAAAGAGAAGAGTTAGCATGAATAAGGCAGTTAATAGAAATGGGAAAATGTTAGTAGAGATGTGTGAGAAAAAAAAGATCGTCAATCCTTAATGGAAATATAGAGGAGGGGGACAGAGGTGACTATACTTATATGGGAGGGAGGGGGAAATCGGTAATCGATTACGTGATAGTGAGTGGAGAGATGTGGGAGGACAAAGAAAGTTTTAAAGTGGGGGATGAAGAGGAATCTGATCATCAGCCACTGGAAGTGATTTTAAAAAGAAAGGAGCAGGAAATTAAGGAGGAACAGAGGAGATGGGGAATAAAAAAGGTGTGGACTGAGGAAAGCATAGAAAGATATAAGATGAAGTTGGAGCAAGTGATTTGGGGAGATGTAGGGGGGGAGGGAAGAAGGACTAAAGGAGTTGACTGCAGAAATGGAAAGGGCAGTAGAAAAGAAAAAGTTTAAGAGAAGACAAGGAAAAAAGAGGAACGAAAATAGGTGGTGGAACAGAGAATGTAGAGAGGCAAAAACAGAGATGAGAAATGCTAAAAGAAGATGGAAGAAAGATAGAATAAATGTGCAGGAGTATAAAGAAAAGAAAGTAAATTTTAAAAAGGTATGTTATGAGAGAAAGGTGTCGTATAAAGAGGAAATGGAGAAACAAGTAAAGGAAATAAAGAAAGAAGGAGAAGTGTGGGAATTTCTAAACAAGGAGAGAAGAAGAGATAAGAGGAGAAGAGGTTTAACGGATATAAAGGTGTGGCTGGGTTATTGTATGGAGCGTTTGGAGGGAACAATAGAAGGACCAGGGCAGGTGATATTGCAAGGGGTAAATGCAATACAGGAGGGGTGGGAGATAACGAAAGAGGAAATGGAGGAAGCAATAAATAGACTAAAATTAAGGAAGACGGCAGGAACGGACGGTACGCAAGGAGAACAATGGAAATATGTAGGGGAGAAAGTGAGAGGATATATAAAGAAAATTTTTAATACAATATGGAAAGGGGAGGAATTGTCAGGGAGTTGGAAAGAAAGTTTAATTCTGCCGGTTTATAAGGGAGGAGATAGGAAGGAGGTAAAGAATTATAGAGGGGTTAGTGTCACTAATGTTAAGTTATAAATTGTATGCCATGATTATACAAAGGAAAAAGAAGTGGAAGAAAAAAGACTATTACCAGATTGGCAGATGGGATTTAGAGTGGGAAGAAGGGCAATAGACAATGTTTATATATTGAAACAGTTAGTGAATGGGGAGCTAGATAAGAAAAGGCGTAAGGTATACGCGTTCTTTATGGACATAGAAGCTGCGTTTGATAATGTGAATAGGGAAAAGCTATGGAGGGTGTTAAGGAAAAAGGGAATAGAAGAACAGCTAGTGAGGAAACTGGAAGGGATATATAAAGAGACTAAGAATAGGGTAAAAATAGGGAATAGTGTTAGTGAAGTGTTTTGGACAAGGAAGGGGCTAAGGCAGAGGTGTCCTCTTAGCCCTATTTTATTTGCACTGTATATAGGAGACATAGAAGAAGTGTTGAAGGGAGGTCAGTGTGATGAGGTTGTCATGGAGGGAGGGATTAAAGTGTGGGTGTTGGCATATGCAGACGATATGGTCATGGTGGCAAAAAATAAGTTGGAGATGAAAGATATGATAAATAGAATAAAGAAGTATCTGGAAAGGAAAGACTTGGGTTTAAATGTGAGAAAGTCTAAGATGGTAGTTTTTCAAAAAGGGAGAGGAGGGAAGAAAAAGGAGGAGTTAAGTTGGGGAGAACAGAAGATAGAGGCAGTGAATGAAGTGACATATTTGGGATATAGGCTAAGGTATGATAATAAAGATGATAAGCATATAAGGGAGTTAGCAAAGAAGGGTAACAGGGTATTAGGGCAGGTATGGAGTTTAGGGGCAAGAGTATTTGGGAAGGAGATCGAGAAGAGAAGATGGCTGTTTGAAAAATCGATTAAAAGTGTGATGATGTACGAAGTGGAGGTAAGGGGTTGGAAAGAGTGGAACCTATTGGAAAGGGTACAATTAAATATTGGAAATGGATACTAGGTTTAGACAGGGAGACGCCAGGGTACATAATAGAGGAGGAGGGGAAGTTACAGAAGATTAGAATAGAAGCAGGGAAAAGGGCGATGGGTTATGAAGAGAAAATGGAGGAAAGGAGAAAATGTAAAATTTTGCAATGTTGCTGGAGGACGGTAAAAGATAGCAAAAACATATATGGGCAGGAAAAAAGGAAATTGTACTATCAACGAGGAGGTTTCGCAAGAGAAGAGGTGGAAATAAGGAGAGAGGAAGGGAGGTTAAATACGGGGGAGATAGTAAGAAGAGATAAAGATTCGCAGGTGCAAGAGAGGGAAGGAAAGATAAGGGAAAGAAAGTATAACGTAAGGTATGGGAATATAGTGTCCAGGGGGGTTCCTAAGTATCTGATGGGAAGGAGAAGCTTAGGAGAGAAACGACTTATAGCCAGGTTTAGATGCGGAAATGAGGAGAATTTAAATAAGTATTGGAAGGAGGATGTAATGAGGAGATGTAGATTATGTGGGGATGGATGGGAGGACATAGAGCAAGAAGAAATGAGGGGGAGAAAGGCTTTGCTTGGAGAGGAGGGGGAAGGATTGGATTAGATAAAAGCAGTAAAGGAAAGAAGGATAAGAGGGGAGGGTTAGGTCTAAAGTATTAGAATAGTTAGATAGTGATGGGAAGATTTTAGGGGAGAAAGTTGTTTAGTTTTTTTTTTAAATTTCTGTACAAATTATATTTTATGATAAGAGAATGATGTAGGGGTAACGTAACCCATTGTAAAGCCGAATGGCAAAACAATTAACAATAAATAATAATACTAAGATAGATCCAGTTATCCCAGACAGTTGTGGCAGTGCTCTAATAGGATTTGCCATGGGGTGATCGTGTTACCCCTAAGTAGTGAAACAACTGTGGCCAACTGAGATGTAAAAATAAAATTAATAAAAAAAATTATAAACTGGTACAAATTGGATTCAAGTCACATAATGTACTAGTACGATTTTTGATAAATCATTACATGTTTTTTCTGTCATCCACTGGTGTTATCTTAAAAAAAAATATTTAAAATATTGTACTGTCACGTTGTAAAATTATGCCCCAGTTACCCCCGAGTACCTCATACAAAACAATTTAAAGGCAAAAAAAATACAGCTTACATCTTAAGAAAATTTCTTTTAGAGAAATAGTGACTACCATGTTTATAAAATTTACTGAGCACTAATGATTGACAGCATTAATCTAGTTTTTAGTCACAGATTGAATAAGCTTAAAATACCCACAGTAATTCAAAAATGTTTTTGATTCGCATTGATTTATGAAATGTTTTCTTTTTTAGTTTTCGCACCAATAATCAAATGGCGAAGTACTTTCATCTTCAAACTTTGTTTCGACTTCAGTGACAGGGATTAATCAGTGTACGATTATATCTTTTGAATTAATAAATAATGAAAATGTTGATTTTAATTGACAAAATCGTCAACGTAATCAATACTTTGCTTTCGCAGATCAATTACGATAGAAAAATCAAACTTTCCAAATTATAAACATCAAAATTTGTTGCTCTAATTTAAGCTTTTACCGAAGTGAGTAAATCATTAGACATCATTGTAATTATCAGCTATAATTACATAATAATAACAGGCTTACGATAAATTTAATTAAATCCACGTAATTACGCTGTCAGTACGTAAGTGACTTAACGCAAGACAAATAAAATGATTACACCATTATCTGATATTATCTTATAAAAAAAGTACCTAATAGTGCAACGATTACAGTGGACAATTGCAAATTCAATCCCACTTACAAAACCTGAACTTATTGTTAAATAGAAAGTGCCTGCAAGAAAGTTGAATATGGAGTAATTGGAAAAACTCAAAATGTAAATACAACGCAAATTCCCATGGAATCAACAATGGATAATAAACTTTTAATTTTTTTTATTAAAACGGAAAAGTTTATAATTTTCGCACGCTTACATTTATGGTTAGACATTGTATGTAAATGATATTGTGACGTTGAGACAAAACACGATTTTAAATTAGAAACGGAATAACGATGCATGGGACACTCATAAATTTTTCAAAGTCGAAAACATTTAACCGAAATAAAAATGAATTGATATTCTAATTTTGAAATCGTGTCATTGTAGATGTGCATATTTTAATGTTAGAGTAATTTTTCTATTTTTAAGACGTCGTAGTGCAATGACTACCTACGTAATGTAGAATTTAATTAGAGACGCGAATTAAATTTCAGCCGAATTATTTTATATGTAAATTTAATGGAAAGAAGACAACGTTTCAAGGACGTGTTTTACATAATACTAGAATTAGAGTACTCATTTTAAATTAGAAATTTTATACCCAAAATTCAGAAAAATGCATACGACAGTTCGAGATTATATAAATATGTATTTTAGGATCAAATTCAACACTTTTATTAATTTGATCGTTGGTTTCATATGAATCATATTATTATCACTTAACTTAATTATGATTTAGCTCTACTATTTTTCGTTTGCAAAAAAATACTCAAAGATATACGTACAAATATTCTAAATGCAGAATACTTTAAAAACCATAATTCTAACAAGTATAGAAGATTAGTTAAACCATTCGTTAAACGAACGATTCATTAATTACGAGTAACCAGAGTGTACGAATCGAACTCACTGAAAATTAAAAGTGTTGAAGCAAACCAATCGATGAGCGATAACTATAGAGAAGAAGAAAATTTTAAAGCTCTCTTTACAATAATTTTTAAGGGCAAGCAAATAGAACTCAACAGTTTACAAACAGTAGATATATTATGGGTTTATGTACTATCTTTTTTATTGAAAGAGTTTTGGGTGCTCTGTGATTTTTCCAAGAAAAATTAAAGCACTTACTCGGAAGCTATTTTTAGTTCACAAATACCTTTATCATTTTGTACGATAAACATTTTCATTTCTTCTCTTGACTTTTATAAACCCCAGACCTAAGGACCTAATCGCTTTACTACACACTGTAGTAAGCAACTTCATTATCTTCCATATTCTACTTCGTTAAGAAAGCATAGAGCTACTCGTTACAGTAGATTACGAAAAAGGCTCTTTCAACTTACTGTTTAATTCTTCCGAAACACAATTTTCTTTAGTGTACCGAATAATACAAAAAAACAAATTGAGCTTTCTTAAAAATTAAATATAAAAACAAAAGCGCACGGAAAACGGTATATTCATCTTGAAATATGGCTTTTTAAGTAATATTAATTTCAGAGCTAAATTAGACAAGCTAAACACGTTTTAAAATGTTTGGTGCGTTTTTAAAATACACGTTTGTGCTGCCCTCATCGCAAACATTCGTTCGTTAGTGTAGTTATGTAATGACGCAAAAGACTCTAGAACGGCAAAGTGATAAATCGATATCTACATAAAACTACGTTTTCAAGTCAATTATGATTTAAGTAAAAGTGTGTGTCTGATAGAAGATCTCTTTTTCTGAAATTTACTTAAAATTGAAAAAAATCTTTAAAAACTGAATAATTCCAATGTTACAGTGTTATATACATGGTTTGTATAAATTGACAAAAAAGCTACACGCTGCGACATTCTTCGTTCAATCCCGAATCAAAAATCCTAATGTTAAATTGCTATATTATGCTTCGTATGTCTTCAGGAACCATTTAAAAGAAAGATACATTTGGCGACACTGTAAACTAGCCTACTACCGTAATACCTGCCGTTATTATTTTCTTTATTTCATTCTTTAAAAACATTTTACTCATTGCTAGCACGTTTTAAATCCTACATGATTTGCTGTTCAATTTATTTATTATTAGAATAATAGCTAGGTACATACATCTAGTAATGTATTTTCCAACAAGATTTTTTTATTCTATTTTATATGATAGTAAGTCAATGACACTAACCTCTACAAAATTGTTCGAATTGAAATTGTTTCGACGCATAGTTGCAACCTTTGAGGTACCATCTGGATTACTCTTTCTAGTCTTTCTGGTATAATTTCTAACATCGCTGCGTTATTTTTTTCTGTAACTTGGTCTTGAGATAGCGTTGCATACACTGTCGTAATGAAACCCCAAACAAAAAAATAATGTCAAGAGATCTCGCAGGCCATAGAATGGGACGACCGCGACCAATCCATCTATTCGGAAAGTGTTCACCCAACCACTCTCTTACTTTACGAGCAAATTGAGTAGCAGCTCCATCGTGCATGTAAATCATGTTATAGCTTATGTTCAATGGCATCTCGTCAATAAATTGTTCCAATACATTAAGGTGCCCATTGGCATTAAGACGATTTGATAGATAAACGACCCTGTGATTTATTATGCCCAGCCAAATGTTAATGGAAAACCTTTGGTGAATATATTCTATAAATTCATGCGGATTTTCCCAATGGTAAAGATTGGGAGTATTAAGTACACCACTTCTGGTAATCATAGATTCATCGCTCCAAAGAATACGCCGGAGAAAGTCTTCTTGAATCGAATTTAAGATTGTGTTACAAACATTTAATTGCAATTTGTTGACGTTATCATAGAGAGGCTGAACTTTAGAAACGTGATATGGACGAAGTAGGTTTTTTTGTAAAACCAAGTGAACGGCCTTGTTACTAGGGATATTTAATGTTGAAGCTAACTGTCGGGTACTAAGCGAAGGATCTAGAATTTGTTCTCCTAGTTGATTTTATCGACAAGCATTAGTGTTTCTCGTTATAAACGAACCAGTTTCTCAAAGTCGTTGATCCAGTCTTCGAAATGTATTTCCTCGAGGTTGTGTTCGGTTTGGAAAACGTATGTCAGACTGGTTTGCAGCTGCGTTAGTATTTCCATTACAGAAACCGTACATAAGGTACATATCAGCATATTCATTAAATGTGAAAGCCATTATGAGCGAACAAAACAACAACAAAAAAATTGTTAAAAACAAACTTTGAAGGCAAAAAGAAATGGTTATAGAAACAAAAGTATCAAAATTCTTTTATTATTTTTAATCGCAACTATCTCTACCGACAAATATCAAAACTAACACTTATTTATAGACCAAAAGTCCGAACATTTTAGCATTAAGATTTTCGATTTAGGATTGAAGCGTGTAGCTATTTCGTTAATTTATGCACACCGTGTATTTCAAAGTTAGTACTACGTAAATTTAGAACTTAACAGAATCAGTTAGTTACAAATGTAGTACCAACGTTATATTTGGGATGTTTTTAATGATTTAATTTTTTTTTTATTCACTTTCGACGCTTATTACATAAATTACTATCGTTTAACTCGGCTATTTAAATACTTAAGCCTTCTGAAATTAAATCGTGTCAAAACTTTAACTACAGCTGCAAACGTTTCACTCACTGTCATAGCGTCACGAAAAACTGATTAACTTTAAAAGATTATCATCTCGCCCTAATGCAGCCAATGCAAGTTACAGTCATTTTCAGCAATTATTTTAATAACTACATAGAAATACTGCAAACAATGCCTAGTGGTAATTTTGAAAAAAAAAAAAATTAACACGTTAACGGCCATTAACATTTCCGGAAAAATTTACCAAGAACATTTTTTTGTATTTAAGTTTATTTTTGCCAAAAACTACCAATCATAAAGAATAAATTACAAACTGTAATTTTTTTATTTATTTTTGCAAAAGATATATAGCAGTCCTTAGGGCCCGCCGTGGCCCCTGCGGACCGCAGTGTTGGTTGAGCACATCGATCCCTGTCAGCGGTCCCCGGTCGTATTTAGACTCTGCGGTTTGCTGTCGCTGCCTGTTGCAGTCAAATGCGTCTCATAGTCACTGTTCATGTAACGAAAAATACGTTCCATGGATAATGACTGGTGATAGAACAAAACGACTTGTTTCTCTGGCAAAATTAGCCAAATACTTTAAAATTGGTGAGTAGATTTGACACAGTTTGATTTGAATAACTAATTCATATTCACTTAAAGAAACTGATGATTCCGAACCTGACTGTTTCGCTACCGATGACTCAAACAACGATCAAAATTATGATCCCAGTGACGGAGATTTATCTTCCAATGACAATGATCGAGTGCCTAAATAACAGAGGAAAATACCGAAGTTCTCAATACATGATCTCAACTACAGAAACGTGTAGTAGTTCTGAGTCTGAAGATATTGGCGATGCTATCACAAATGGACAAAGAGAATAACGAAATCCGGTTCAGCAGTAACCGAGGTATAAGTCTTTTGACCTTTTGAGTATTTCTCTGTTTTTTTTTGATGAAGATATTCCTATGCTCGTGGATGATAAGACCAACCTTTACGCTTTTCAAACAATTCGTTCTGGAGATGACATACCGGCATCGTCAAGACTACATCACTGGGCTCCTACTTCGCGCGACAAAATGATAAAGACTTATAGGATATATGTATGGGATTAGTTAGAGTGTCCACAATACGTCATTATTGGAGCAAAAAGTACATTTATAAATCTCAATTTGCACCGAATGCCATGAGTAAAAATCGTTTTGAAATATTGTTATTGATGTTACATTTTAGCAACAACGGCGAGAGTGTATATAATATAACCGCTAAGTGATAAACTAATACATAAATTCCAAGACATTTTTACGCCTAGGGCTACATATTACATAGACGAATCATTGATCATTTAAGGGACGTTTGATCTTCAAACAATACATTCCACTAAAATCTCGCAAATACGGAATAAGTCTTCAAACTATGCAGCGCGCAGGACTCTACTACCTAAGCGTATACTGTAGAAAAGAGAAAGATGCAGGTGCAAGTGTACCTACAAAAATTGTTTTGACTTTGTCTGAGAAACTGCTGGATTGTGGGGGAATCTTGGTCACTGACAACTATTACACAAGCTTGGATTTGGCTAAAAAGTTATTGGACAGGAAAGCACGTCTCTTGGGAACCCTTCGAAGTAATAGGCGAAGAAATCCCAAGGAAATTTTCTTGAAGAAGTTGAAAAAGAGAAAAATAGTTTGCAAAGAAAATGCTCAGGGCGTGTGCGTCATGAAATACCGCGACAAACGAGATGTGTTAGTGCTTTCCACAAAAAATACAGAAGTTCGTCTAAAAGAAAAAACTAAATATATACCAACAGCTATCTTGGATTATAACAAAAGAAAAAGCTTAATCGATCTCTCAGATCAGATGGCCAGTTACAATACTGCACTTAAAAAGACAATAAAATGATACAGAAAAGTGGCAGTAGAGCATTTTTTTGTGCACGTGCATGGTAAATTCACATTTCTTATTAAAAAAATGTGTATTTATATTATCTCAATAACGGATTTTCGTAAGCAGGTTTATCAAAAAATCATGATTCCCAAACCGAAAGCATATGATCAAGAAAATGGTGGACTACACCTTGCACAAATAAAAGGAAAAGTGAATGCCGTGTTAAGAAACTGAAGGGACTTGGTTATAAAACAAGAAAGTATTGCATGGGAGGTTACCAAAAGAAACAAGAAGGAAAAATACAGAAGAATTCGGTGAAAAAAGTCAGTACAGTCTAGGGACCGCTGCGGCCTATAAAGCAAGCTTACCTGGCGGTCCCTACGGACTGCCATGGTCTTTAACGTGTTAACAAAATGTGTTAACAAAAAAATGGTTATATACCAAAAACAAGCTAAAAATAAAGCACAACCAAATCAGTCATCCTAAGCCAAAATATTTGGGTTTATCTTTCATGTATTTACAAAAACTAAAGTAACTGTTAAAGACCTTATGATAACAACTTTGTAATGTGCCATTTCTAACGTAATACGAAAAGTAGATAACACATCTCCGCAACAGTAAAAAAAAAAAATAACACCGCCCAACAGTAAGTTTTTTGCATCGAATATTTTACATGATGAGTTAATTTTTGACGCTGATTTCAAATATGTTATCAATTTTTCTGTATAAACTCTAGTTTTCAAATAACAAGAAAGAGTGTACTTTAAAAACCATAGAGCATAAATTTCTTGTACCTGGTCACAGACATATGGAGTGAGAAGCTGACCATGCAGTTATTGAAAGAGAAGCAAATACTTCTAACTTGAAAATACAACATCCGAACGACTGGTACCAACTAGTGCGAATGTCTGGTACAAAACACAAAAAGATTCGTTCTTAGACTTTACTTCTCTGATGGGTAGAAACCGTCCTGTGTGCAAAAAAAAGTGTGACGACCATAGGAATAAATTTTAGTACAAGCTAATAAAGTGGGCCAAGTTTGGAAATAAATTTGGAAGCATCGAATACAAAACAACCTTAGATAAAAAACTTTTTTGAACTCAAAATCGGTAGATCAACTCATTTGTCGTTTATTCACTACAGTTCTAGCTCCAGTTCTTCTTCTTTGTACACTTAATTTTCAGCTTGAGCAAAATTCTTTCCCTTTGTCATAAAAACACTGCACTAGAGATCCTTGAAACTGCAAAAATTTAGAATAAAAAGTTGCCTAGTCAATAACATGTGTAGTGTTTTTTTTAACATCTGGTAGAGACGTATTCAAAAAAAGTATCCATCCAATGCATTTCACTGTTCAAAAATTTGTTCAACTGCCAGTCTAATTGTAAACAACCGAAAGAACACGTGATTGATCAAACGGAGATTGAAGACATACTTTTTTAGGTAACAGAGTAATCTTCCTAACGACCTAGCCAACCGTCAAAATGATGACACAGAGTAGAAGATTTGGCACATCACATTCCATTTCTTGTACTCCCTTCTAAAATTAACTGTGTACTTTCTGTAGACTTCAAGGACCCACATCAATCAAACCTGTTCTTTCGCCTCAATAAGAGTTTCATCAGTCTTATTATTTAATGATTTATATTTGGTCCAGGTAGATTGGTACAAATTAGCTGAGTATTCTAGGGCTACGTTGTTATCACACTTCTTTATTTGAGCATGTGGTGTTACGTAATAATATCCATGATCAACTTTGAATTTACTACCAAAACAAAGCCTATACTGAAAGCCTTGAGATTAAAACAATAGACATAAAATCTTGGAAGTAAGTTGTTGAATAAAAAGAAAAAAAATCTTAAAAACCGACACCAAAAAGTTTATCAAAACTTATACCCTAAATAAAACCAAAACCATGAAAGATAAAAATAAAATTAATAGAGAAAATAGGTGAAACAGAGTTCATAAGAAAGATTATTGAAGTAATATATATGACAAAAAACGCACACGTTGTAAGAGGCATCAAGTCTCAGACGACGGCTAAAAAGTAAGTAAGAAACAAAGCATAGGTAGATTAAGTAATAGAATATCCTAAGAAATTCAAAGTAACGAACTAACAAAACATGGAAACGTCGAGAAAAATATTGATAAAGAAGAGTAATCCACTTCATGACACGAACCAAAAAAACTTCGAGAGAAATAGACATGTTCTATAAGAATGAAAGTTATTGATTAAATAATTAATGCCATCCTCCCTCCAAAAATATTTTTTTTATTGTCTTGGATCTCAGCTTCAGAATGAGGGTGTTGTTAGATGTCTTCGTTAATTTGTCGAGGTTTTTCCAATACCCGCAAATGTCGATCGCTTCAGTTTGGAGTTTAGTATGGTGTAGTAATACTTTCAGGATAGTTATTTCTGATACACATGGCCAATTCGGGTATGAATCTTTATGGTTTCATATCTTCTTCTTTTTATACTGCCTTTTCGTAGTAAACTGCCTTAAGCATTAAATAGTTTTCGAACCTATATTATTTTTATCTAACCGAATATTGTTTTAATTAACATAAATAAATACAAATTACAAATTAGTTTAAGACAAATATCTGTTGGAATCGATGTTACACTAATTCAAATGTGTAAAAAAGCGACACGTCAAAACATTCTTTAAAAAAATGTTAGAATTTCTATCATTCATTGTAATTCAAAAAATGTCTGTTATCTGAATGGATGCAGATTCAATATCACAAACGTTTTTTGAACTAGAATGAATGATGGAAATGCTAACAAGGATGTATTGACGCAGTGTAACATCGATTCCAACAGATTATTTGTACGGCGCCTATGTAGGGTTACTCAGGTCTCAGCCTAACTACTTTTCAGCTTTATAGAGTTCACCGCAGGACAAGCCTCTTCCATTTTCTTCCATGTGTCTCTGTCTCGCGCTTTTAGTATCAAATTTTTTCCCGTTGTTTTTTTTCCAGATCATCGTGCTTGTGGTCGTCCAACTTTTTTTTGTTTCTCGTGATCGCCATCGTAATAGTTTTTTATCAATTTTTCGTTGTCTTTAGCGATATGACTCGCCCAACGCCATTTCGGTCTCGCAATCTTTTCTACAATATGTTCAACCCTCTTTCTTGATCTTATGTCTTTATTTCGGATCTTGTCTCTTAGACTGACTCCGAGCATGGCTGTTTCCATTGCTCGTTGGCAGATTCGTAATCTGTTTGCGATGTATTTTGTTAGCATCATTGATTCCATGCCATATGTAGCCACCGGTAATACCGTACACCTTTCGCTTGAGATTGTTTGGTGTTTTGGTGTTTTTGAGGATATAACTGAGTTTTGCGAAAGCTGCCCATGTGAGGCTAATCTTTCTATTTTGCTCGGCTGTCTGGTTTTCTTTTCCTCTTTTGATGTTCTGTCCTAAATAGTTATATTCGTTTTCTATAGCTTGATTTCTTAAACTGATACTAATATTTTCTGGGCTCACAGTTTTAGTCTTTTTGATATTCAGTTTTAAGCCTACTTTTACTTACTAAAACTATATCGTCCGCGAACCTGAAATTGTTTAATCTTATTCCATTTATGTTAATGCCTTGATCTTGCCAGAGTTGTGTCTTGAATACGTCCTCAAGAGCCAGGGTGAAGAGTTGAGGGGAAACCGTGTCCCCTTGTCACACTTCTCTCTCCACTGATACTTTATTGATCGTCAAATAATCATCAATTTTTATTTATACCTTGCTTTTTCATATATATTCTTGATAACCCAAATATATCGTGAATCGATCGGCGCTCTTGCCATTCCTTCTAGTACTGCCCAGATTTCAGTACAATCGAAAGCTTTATGGCAGTCAATAAATGCGTTGTGGAGTGGGATGTTGCATTCAGTACATGTTTCGATAAGTGTTCGAACTACTTGTATGTGATTGATCGCGCTGTAACACTTTCTATGGCCCGCTTGTGCAATTGGTTGATAGGAGTCGAGCTTAGCTGTGAGTCGATTGGTACCGACAGCAAGCTGATATGTCGGTAGTTTTATAGATTTGAGCTGTCACTCTTTTTGTAAATCAGGACTAATTCGTATTGCCACGATTCGGATATACTCCCTTCGGTAACGCATCGATTCATCAGTTTCAGCAGTGTGTTTTCCAGAGTACCTCCTCCCGCTTTGGGCATTTCGGTAGTAATATTGTCTTCTCCTGGGAGAACTGAACTCGACGGAGAAAAGCCTACTTCAAAGAAGCGACCCTGCCTACGCAAGCCGTGTTTTCTCCCTTACTTTCTAATCACCAAGGGATTTTACATGCCTAAAATCCCCAAATCCTATAAATAAATCCATGCTTGCATCCTCTCCTGGCCAACACGCAACGACAAGCACGGACGCCAACATCACTCCATGAAATTAAATGTCGAATTCAATAACACCTAACTACAAAAAAGTCAAATTATTAGTAATCATTTATTATATAAATTAACTTTTTTCTTAGAAAAAAGTTTAGAGAAGGTTTTGTGACTAAGAACTGGCAATATCCTCTAGAAAAATTGGTTTCAAATCAATGTTAGACATTCAGTTCAACAATTTACTCTTACACTAGAAATAAACAATAAATCGGTTCATAAAGTTTTCTTGATATTAGTTTATGGTTTTTGCATTTCTGAATAGATAAATTTGCAGAAAAGAAAACAGACTAAAAAACGATTTCAAAAAAGTCAATTATAGACATTTTTCAAAATCTGTTAGTAATTGATAATAACAATAATTATAGATTTTTGCACTATAATAAAACTTAATAATTAGAAATCGTAAAAACCAGAATATTTCTGACAATTTAATGGTTACTTTTAGTTTTATTAGTTTACTTATTATGAGGTGACATTGAAAAATGCATTTGAAAAACTTTCATCTCACACAAAATAATTAAAAATGTCACTAGACTACGTAAGAAGAAAGTAAGACTAGTTTAATCAATCTTTCAAGTAAACTATTACAATAAATAATGTGAATTAGTGTTATGAGGATTTAAATATAGTTGTGGTTAATGATTGCTACATTACCCTATATATGACCAACTGACGAAGTATAAAATAAAAGTTCTTAAAAATAGCCTTTGTGGTGTAAGCGCAAGATCTGTTTAACAACAATATATGCACAAAAACATAACAGATGTGCCATACCATGAAACTAATAGTACTTCAACACGGACTGGATTATCTATCAACTGCCGGATGCTCCCTATCATCGGTTTAATCTTTTTATACAATGACGTATGTTGTATGCATTTGTTGGCGGTGTTTAAATGAGTTTCAGAACTAAACATTCTGATACCTTTCCTTTTTACTAGGTTTTTGTTGAAAGAAATTACCTGGTTAGTGTCTTTTAATGATTATGTCAAGGATAGTAAGTCACCTTCAGTATAACAGATAAAGGACGAACAAGCACGTAATGTTTAGAAAAAAATAAAAAGCTATAAATCCATGATTTTTCTATTGATACAAATTCTGAAGGTTGTTTTTAAATTATTTTTAGAATAATAATTGAAATATTCATATCATATGCAACGAGAAAGCCGAAAGAGGAAATATTCAATTTAAAGGTCAGATTAAAGGTCTATTTACAAATACGGTTATATTCGAATAACTACACAAAATGGCAACTTTAACATAATTAATGCATTATTTACAATCGATTGTAGTTTGAAAGACATTTGGGAAATAAATTGAGAGAACTGGTATTGAATGTACGATGACATTTCCGAACAGGGTAAACGTCATTTTTTGAATATGGACAACGGGTTCAAAAACCAAACGTTTACCAAACAAGAAGTGAGAAGATTTCCATAAATTAAAAAATGTACTAAAACGTTTTCGATCAAGGTGACCGAATTTGGTCGTACGCAAGTGTGCACAGACATCTATTTTAGACGTCAAACAATGCAACGACTTTTACAAGAACCAAGGTAATTATACAGAGCGTTGCTCCGTTATTGTTTTGCATAAGTCTAAATCTTGGAGAAATTATTGTATAGAAAATCAAATCTGGTCATCATTAAAATAATTCAAATTAGTAACAACAAAAGTGCCGCTGTTAATAAAAACTTTACGATTAATTTACACTTCAGTTAATCTCATTTGAGTGCCCGTAGTCTATAAAAAGTTTTTTTTTATAGAAAAAAGTGCCGAGTTGCAAAATTAATCCATTAACATAAATTTTAAAAGTAACCTTGAAGTATACACATTGAACATATTCATTTAATTACATTATTATGCTTTAGCATTTGTTAGTAAATCCTAAAGTTCGTTGTAACGATAATTTTTATATTAGAAAAAACGTACCATAAAGAATATTTTAAAATGCTCTAGTGACTTTAAAAAAAGTTTAAATCACGGCATGAAATCCAGAAATCTATTTGCAGGGATACATAAAAACTTATGTTTGTAATTGGTATAAGTAACAGTTGTAATACACAAGACAGACAAATTTCTTAATTGGAAAAGAATTAACTTCGAATTATAGTTCAAAAATTGATATAATAAAATCTATCAGAGCGTGTAAAAAAGACGTAAATTTCAAAAATATGATTTTTAGATCCACAGCGCTATTGATAGAAAAGCAAAATAATTATGACAAATCGAAAGACAAAATTTTAATTATCTTTTACTTGGTCGACATACCCAAGTAAATATGTACTATGTTAAATCTTCAATAAAAAAAAAACGAGTACATATATACATACATATTGAACATATTGAGAATGTAAATCCTATTTGTAGAAAAACACGAGAGCGGTTTGACAGAAGAGCAACTTTTCAAACTTGATACGGTGATCATGTTTCTGATGTCAAAATTTCACACAAACTTTTTCTACAATTTGTTAGAATGGATGAAACCTGAATACACCATCATAGCCCAAAAACAAAAATACAGTCAAAACAATGAATTTCTCTTGAGAAAGGTGCCTATAAGAAGACAAAAACAGTTTTTTCGGCCAATAACCTCACTTTTCGTTTTTGGAGTAGAGACAAAATGTCAAATTTGGGGTAAGCATTTATTTCTGGTGTTCGTGATTTAAATCTTCCTTATTTGCCGTAGCGGGTTTCCATACCTCCACCCGTGTACTTTATCTGTAGAGTCGATAAGCACATGTTGTAATTGGAAAATTTCCATGATGAGGTCACGTCACTGGAGTTAACACCGCCTATACTTTCGCGGGGTTGAGTAGAATTATCATCATATTGGAGGTAACAATTACCGAATTTACAAAGTTAATTTGAAAGAAACTCTGGACGAAGATCGGAAGAAGTTATTGGAGAAGACTACGCCAGCAAGATGACGAAGAAGCTAGACGAAGTACATCAGGTATTGTATCAGATATGACGTCAAAGCACAAAATGGTGGGTTTCAACTTCGCGACATGGTGTGGTTGTATAATCCCTAAAGAAGACGTGTTATAAAATTGTGCAGAGTATTAATAACGTCATATATCATATCCAAAAACCACCCACAGACAAGCCAAAAGTGGTACACATCGATCGCCTAGCCGTGTTTGCTGGCGATAACAACATTACTCAAGACCAGATCCGAACCAGAGTAATAACTACCCGAACCCAGAATCAAGTCGAAGAAATAGACTTCAATAAGTTATGAGCGTGTACATACGTAGGTTCTGGAAGGGCTAGATTCGGAATTACAACCGAAGAACAAGACCTGTTCTAAACTCGAAAATATTACGCCATCGCACATTGCACGAGTGAAGATCTTGAGATTTCCAGGGGGATTGCCGTTGTATTAAAAAAAAATTTGAATGGCTATATGAACTACGAAGGCAGCAACCGTCGGTTGTTTTAAAACTACATGATGACCAACGATTCGTTTTCTATCTGGTCACCAAGTAATACTCACGTGCAAAGCCGTCATACGAAAACATGTGGTGAGCACCCGAAGGAGAAATGGAGCTTCACAACATTAAGAAATTGGCAGTACCCAAGCTTGATTGTAGCTTAGATCAACTGAATTAGAGAACAGTTGATGTTGGATGGCGTCTTCCAAGAAACAGAGATTTAAATATTGGTCTGCAGTTACCATCCAGGTAGAGCATCGAGTCCATCTATTGATTGCTACTTTTATTCTCAAGGAAGTTGCCGAAATGGAGAAAACAGCCGCTATCGCAACAATCCTTTCTACCGGTGTCGCATCCAGTTTATTATTCTGGGACAGAACAGCCTTAAAAAAAGGGCAATGAAGCGTTTCCGAAGTGTTTAGAACATTCGTAACGCTCATCGAAAACAATGGAATATTCTAAATGCAGATAACGGAAGAATATAAAAGCATTCGAAGAAAGATCCAGTGCAGTTTTCAAGTCGGAAGAAATGTTAAGAAGCCCTTTTTCGGTTTAAATAAATAAGTGATTAACGTGTATAGCTTTCAGTGATTTTTTCGTTTCCAAATTAAAAAAAATTGAATCAGTGGAAAAAATTTGATACGACCTATACATTTCTTGATCTAAACATCTATGAACAACTAGATCGGTTTGTCTTTTCCTAACTCTATAATTTATGCCTCTTCTTAACAAAATTAGATTGATGTATTCAAAATATCTTTTGTAAACTAGCTCCACCAATCAGTAAAAAAACTACAATGATGGTTAAGGTTCATAGTTTCATCTGTAAAACTACATTCATTTATGGCTTCTCAGGTTTTTATACAAAGCTTAATTCGTTTTAAATTATTACTATCCATAGCTGTAGTCGTACTTTTGTTAATAGTAGATGAAATGCTTTAGATCCTGGTGACTATTAGCTTTCTTGTTTGTTTCAAACAGTGTAGCCGTATTTATATCATTTTCTATTCAATAACAACATCTTGTTTGATTCTATGTTTCATACTTCTACTTTCATTGTTAATTTCTTGTCTTTTTCGGCTTATGTTTGGTTCACCTAAACTCTGAAGTAAATTTATACAAAATGTAACTCGCCCACTGCACACTCTGTCGGTGCATCAAAAGTATAGTTTTTAACTTCATTAAAACACACAAATATCAATAGCGTAATCATGTATAGATACCATTGTGGTCACCCATTTGCATTCTGCTGACGCACATTTATTGCATTTATTAATTTTCATATAAATCGTTTAACGTAAATTATTTATAGATAGATAGCGAGTAATTTTTACGCATATTAAACTCTTCTAATTACGCATTAAGTTCATGTTGCCAAAGTGACACCCCAAAGTGGTGACCACGGCTTGATCAAGTACCCAGCCTGATAAGCGGTTGAAGTCGCACTCTAACAACATGTTTAGGATGAATTTCAACCATTATCCTTTTTTTCAAGAAAACATTCGATAGCCGAACATAAATATGTAATCTACGGTCGCAAACTATTAGCCTCATACATTTTCGACACATGGTCAAAGGAAAGCAATTTACAATTTTCAAAGATCACAAGCCGATCATATACGCGTTTCGAGAAAAATCTGAAAAATATTCGCCACTACAGTTTCCCCATGTAGATTTTATATCGCAATTTTCGACTGACATTCATCACATTTCTGAGAAGGAAAACGTCTTTCATACATTTTGCCATACTCACCGAAACACAAACACACAACAAGGATCTGCAGACGCATCTATACCCCGCTGCAGGTTAAGCTAGTGACATATGCCGTTTGACTACAGAAAAAAACGCAAACATGGATCCAATGAGAGCGGTCGAAAGTTACACGACCACAACCGTTCCCCATTGGAATAATTCAACTACAAACCGCTTTTAAACATGTCCACTTACACATCATGGAACTACTTTCCAATTCCGAAAGCAAACGCTACTGCCTTCACAGATTTTCCCAATGAACCTAAGCTTACGCGATCAAAAACATCGAAGCCGATACCATCGCTCGCACATTTTTCAACAATTAAATCGCACGATTTGGAGCACCTCAACAACCAATTTGACCAAGGTCCTCAATTTGAATCTTTGTTTGTTCAATCAACTTGAGTAACTTATGGGTAATAAAAACCTACGAACAACAGCTTACCAACAACAGCTTACCAACAACAGCTTACCAACAACAAGCAGATGGCGTTTTTACCTCAGCAATTTAATGTGACAAAAAGTTTTTTACTTAGAATTCGTGACAATCTGCAATTTGATTTTTCTATTTTATCATTAGCGACTTTGTTCCATTAACGTTGGTTACTTGCACACCTTCTTTTAACTTTGGGATACTGGCACCTGTTCTTTCACGCCGAGAAATTCCTATGGCGTCGATACAATTAATAGAGTATTGGGAGTTGTTCCTACGTTAATTGAGGATATCGAAACAATCGTTTCAATTGCTAGGATTACAAACGAATTGGCACACAAATTCCTAAATAATTTGTATTAACAAAATTATGAAAACAACCTTAATCGAAGTAACCCAAGAAACATAAGCAATAGAAAAGCGAACAAATTCGCAACTAACATATTAATTTCGATTGTAATAAACTATTCAGAATCATAAAGATTATATGTTGGGTAAAGCAGGAGTCCCCAATATGTGAAACGCAGCGATTCGTCAAGTGATCGCGAAATTAAGTTTACACATAATATATTAAAAAATGTTACCTAAATATATTAGCACATTGGTTTTCTCGTGCAATGTCGCCTTGTCTAGACGTCTAGACTCGTCTTCAACCAAACAACTCCAGGCACACTAGAAAAAAAAAACAATATTTTTAAATTGTAAAGCACACAAAAACATTATTACTATAAGTAAATACAAAATAATTATTATATAAAAAACGATTTTTGTTAGTATTTTGAGTTTCTATATAGTAATAAACCGTTCTTTTATCCATGTGGTGACGTTGACTACAAGTTTTACAATTCAAAATAATTATACTAAATTTTACTATTGTCAATAGCACACAAGTGTTTATAATTGAGGATCTTATACATAATTGTAGTAAAAAGTACATATGTTAAGGACTTTGACGTTTATTTGATTCATCAGACTTTTTTATTTAAAAAAAAACTCTGCGCTACTTTTCAATTATCACAAGAAATATTTTTTTAATGAATAACTGAAGAAGAAGCAACACGTGCAATGCTAAAACAAAAATTTGTGGAAAAGTCGATAGAAAGCGACTTGGATAAGTAAAAAACAAAAAAAATAATTAAGAGATACGGTTTTATTCACCAAAAATGTTTAGAGATCCTAAAAATGTTTAGCTATTCTATCTGTTTATATTATAGCATGAAATTTATTTCCTTTCAGTTGTTTCTGCAGTTAAACGACTGCTTTTGTATCAAACGATTAAAAATCTTTAAGTACCATTCCATACCTACAAAAATAAAAATTTTATTTTGTTATCCAAAACCAGATTTTTTTTTAAATCCAACTATCATTGACTTCGATAGTTTTTTAGTTTTTCTTCACATTTTAGCGTTTGATTTGATATTCTTTTGAACAGGATTCATCAGATGTTCTAATCAACTTTGTCTTTTCTTACATTTACATTTTCTTCTGATTTACTTGCTATATTTTTCTTACTTTTTTGTTCGTTTATATCTAATATAATTTTCAAACCCTGTATAAAATAAAGAAGAAAGTATTTATCGATTTTCAACTTACTAATGATATTAGGTTAATAATTCCACATAACACCCTATATTTCGAATCCCATGCAATAATCGGTTTTAACATAATCGTTGACTGCAATTACAAAAGAAAACGTTTCTTCATATTTTCTATAAATCATACATAACACAAATATAAAAATCAGTATGGTACTTACAATTTTGGCTTAAACTTATAATTTATCCATAATCAAAAACCTCAAACATATCTCTCTAAAAGTGTGCGAGGAAAAGCAGAATTTAAGGTTAAACAAAAGAGTAAGAAAAAGAAGATCATTGTACTTACATTGCTATACATTACAAGGTGACTTATACTCGATCTTTATGGATACGAGTATATACACCTTTTGAAATAATTATTTCATAACTGGTAAACTGGTAAAAATACAATTTTTGAAAATGTTGACGAACCCTGGTGTACTTATATGCAGATTCACAATCGACGTAAAAGGTAGTGTAAGCAATAATTGCTATTATTACAGTTCAATTGACAATTTCATCTTGGGAGTTAAGTCATATAAAGCACCTACGAGTTTGGATTGTAAAGCAGATACGAAGTTGGTTAATGCGTTTTATGCAGATGAACAATTCCTTCTGGAGCAGACGTAACGGTTACACGATCCTACTCCAACACATCGAAGCAGACGTTAGCCTTTGGCTTATGTTAAATTGAAGTTTGGATGAGTCATTCTGTATAAACAAATCATTATTGCTTAAGTGACATTGACCACTAAATGTCGACGGATTTCGTCTTAATTTGCGCTTGTATTTTTAGAATAGTTTTTAATAAGCCTTGAAATTGAAACTTGCAAAAACAAATTTGGAGTTTACCAATAAAACATTTTTATTTAAACATTTTAGTATTTCGAATATACCTCGAGTTTCTTAAAGTAACTGTCGTGTTTTACATTTCTATTATTATGCACCCTAATGCAAATTAAGTAGTTCTTTACAATTTGATCAAACTGTAAGATTAATTGGCGTTTACTGGACCGGAAATAAAAGGTCATGACCAACAAGACAGAAACGTCAAGTTCATAATTAGAAATAAAGATACAAGACTACCAAAAATAATATTAAAGTGAGATCTTTTCAGAAGCGATTGCTTCTTGTTTAAATCTAAATAAAACTAAAATTCATAATCATATTATACAATACCAAAAATAGTATAAAAATTACTTTTGCTCAATAAACCACCACGTGTAATGACTAGTATTCGTTTTAGTAATTATTATGGACAAGAGAAAACTAAGAACAAATAGTCAATGGATATACATAATTTTCTTTGGATGTCTAAAATTTTTCCTTTAAGATTTGGGAATAAAAAATAAAAATTTAATCGTTATTTTAACATTTTAGTCTAGAATTTAAATACTTATTATTTATTACTTCACTAACATCACAGCTGTAGTAGCTTCTTTTGTTAAATTATGAACGGCTAGAAAAAGCTAGTTTTATTCACCATTCAACGTCATTAAATTAATTATTTGTTTTTCAGAATAAATAAAATAATGACTAAAATTTTATTTCTGTTATAAGTACAAGACTTTATTGTGCGAGTCATTTTATGACCGAGCGAGCTTGCGACCTTATGTATCAATCGTACATAAATATACTATTTATATTATTTAAAACAGGTCAAATTAAAATTACATTTTTATTTGTCATTCAAAATAATTTAAACTTAATTCCCTGGTACAGATACACTTTAGAATAATTCGATTCCAGAAGTTTAGTATCTTTTGATAACGCAAATTTTAAAATTGTCTGTCATAAATCTTACAATGTCTGATCTTGATATAAAATAAACTTCATCATGTCGTTGTAGATTACTTAAAACCTAATAACGTAGAGAAAGAGTTCGCAAGCTTGAAACGTCAGAGAAATTCCTTTAAACTATTAAACCAAAAAGTGAAGAATCGTAAATCGGATTTATTTATATTTAACAAGAACTTTTTAATATGCTTAAGACCATTAAAAGCAGAAGAAACGCCGTGGTATATTAAAGAACTCAAGAACGAGATACTTGTGAATGTCGAATAAGCTCTAAGGCTCCTTTCACACTAGCCAGAGCCGGGTATAATCCACGGTGTTGGAGCCGGTTCTATCGTGGGAAAAGTTTTTACTATCATTCAGTAGCGGGGTATGATGGAACGTGAACACGTTATTGCAATGTGGATATTCTATCAGCGTCAGAAACAGAGACTACAAAAACGAATTCACTGGGTGCATCCTATCAATGCAAAAAGAGAACTTGACGCATTTAATATACTCTTCAAAGATTTGAAAAACGATGAAAATAAGTGCTTTAACTACTTTAGAATGTCGATAACTTCCTTTGATGAGCTACACAACCGTCTACAAATCACTACAACGTCATGATACCACCATGAGGAGCTGCATTCAACCTATTCAAATGCTGGCGGTTTGTATTAGGTAGTAAAAGCTGATTTAATTTTATTTATTTTGAATCATTATCAAGCAAGTTACATATTAATGAAGTCGATGTTGTCATATAAAGAGTTGGTAAAGTAGGATGGAGACGGGCTAGGTAATGGGTGAACAATTAAAATAAACTGTTGGAAGGGCTGACAGGAGATGGCGTGCACATATAAGAACTTTGATTACGATACTCTTGACTGGTACTTTGCAGCATCTGTTGACAAGCGCTTGGTCGTATTTGTTGAATTGCACTTGGGTATTGGGAATAGTGGAACTGATTTGGCTGGCCAATAAATGAGAATGTGTGCAGAGGAGTTGGATTCATAGAGCGAGGCAAATGATCTGATAAATTTTGATTATGAATTGTAATAGGTTGATATGTTTGCTGAACCCGTACTTGCTGCTTTATGTTAGCTATCAACTGTAACATTCCTATTTGAAATTGCACGATGTCGTCCTCTTTGAAACCTTGTAGTAATGGTATTATACCTTGGAAGAAAGACAAATTCCGGCCAGGAGGATCCTTCAGCATTTCAAACTCAATCTCACCTATTTTACGTTTTCAGGACCCTAATGCATATTTCGGCAATCTGAATTCATCAGTCCTTTATTTGATTCATTCTGGGAGTTATCCTCATCGTTCGCCAAACTATCATATGTTTTCCTCTCTGCCCAAACTTTTTTTAAAAACTGTAACTGATCGCTGCAGATGTATTTTTTATATTTGATGCACCAGCCCCTGATCTTGAAGCATCCTTCTCTTTCATTTAAGATTTCAGAAAAGAATCTCTAACGTTTCTTCATTTTTTTATAACTGCTTTTCCTGAATTTAAGAAAACAAATTGTTTCAGATATTTGGTAAGTGACTGTACTTTCACAGATTTACATTATAGCTGCAGGCTTGGTATTTCAACCATACGCAAGATAGTAAAAGATGTGTGTCAAAGTGTTTGGTCTGTTATACGAATGGAAAGCATACCTATACCTACAAAAGATTTATGGCAGGCAACAGCTTACAATTTTGAACGAGATGAAAATTTTCCGCGCTGTTTAGATGCAGTTGACGGGAAACATATTTGTTACGTGTTCTAAACCTAAATTTTACTGCCCTGTATATCTTTAGTGGGTTTGAAGTTAGATTTTTACTTCTCGTCGTCCTCTAACGAGTTTCGTTCTCTTTCGCTTCCTTTCGAGACGTCAAATTGTTCGCTACATAAAATATGCCTGCTTGAGTTAAACAATATTTCTCAGTGTAATTTCCATGTGAATTTCTTAGCACCACGTGTTACCTCCACATGTGGCTTACATACTATACCCGTAAGGACTAACATCAGCAAGCACCCTTTCCGTAGAACGCCAATACCTTAAACGATTGTGAAAATTTCGATGCAATTATTAGAGGAGCATCGAGTCGAGAAGTCACTCGGATGGGCTTGACGATTGATACCTTATTACGAAGCCTGGATGTACAGCCCCTTTCAGAAAATTAAATGAATCATCAACAGCATACGAGAAACTCGGTTTCTTTTATTTCTTGTCATACCTGTGACTTTTTTTGTACATCTTCGTGAGTCACTAATCTGAAACGATTTCTTGTAGTTGAACTAAATTCTAGGTGAGCCATTGAGGTTAACACTGGATTTGGGTAAGTCAATTTGTAATTATTTATGTTCGATGTCATTACATCATTACTAAAACCTCCATAATTTTTAAAACGATTTGTTCGATATCAATAGTAATTTACTTAAATTTTGTCGCATGCTGTTAGATATAATGGTCATTATTAATTTAATCAATCTATGAAGAAGTTTATACGGCATTGCCGTTCAAATTTATTGTAAGTTGCCGTTACTCGCGGCGTTGTTATAACCACCATTGTACCTGTAATCAAGGTACTACTGCTTTTTATTCTGTTATTAATTACAGTTAATTAAATCGAGTTTGTTGTGAACGATTGAGTTTATTTCTTCGTCTTTTTAACGCTACGGACCTTAACAATTTTACTACAGGCTTCAAACCTTTCGTCCTGATCCGCTTCTCTCCGAATAGGGCGAGCTGGCCGTGCAAGGTTCGTGACTGCAAGAAGCTTCTAGCACATTAGAATAAGAAATCATTTTGGTTCTATGTCTTATAATTATAAAGGTTACACATCAGTTGTATTAATGGCAATAGCAGACTCAGATTATCGTTTTGTTTATGTTGATGTCGGAAGTTATGGCAAAGACTGTGATTCTCAAATATTTAAAAGATCTTCATTATGGACAGCGATCGAAAATAACGAGCTGGATTTACCAGTGAAACTTCTCTCCCTGAAACAGCAAATCCAGTTGTAGGCGATGAGGCTTCCTTACTGCACAAACTTCTTCTTAGGCCTTATGGCGGATCGAACCTAACTGTAAAAAAAGCGGGTTTATCGTTTATCGAGGGCTAGAAGATATGCCGAGTGCTCCTTTGTCCTTCTCAGTAACAAGTGGAGAATATTAACTTAGATCCAGATTTCTCCGTAGATATCGTCAAAGCTTGTGTTGTCCTACATAATTTTGTGCGCTTGAGATAGATATAACATAGAGGATATTATAATTATTTCGGGTTTTGATGATGTGCCTAGAGAGCAAGTGTTACGAGGGAGTATACCAGCAAACAATTTAAGAAATTTAGCTGACTATTCTGGCGCTGTTAACTGACAGCTAACAAAAATATAATGATGTTATATCTGTATGTATGATCTGTGTTTATTGTGATTGTTCATTCATTTTTTAAATGAAACGAGATTTTTTTTAGCTATTTTAGCTGCAGACGGACAAAAATACTTATAGTTATAACTGTTAAATTAAAAATATCTATAATTAAAAACTAAACGTATAATTATATCTAATAATGTAATATTAAGAATTGTCAAACCTAAAATGTTTCAAATATCCTGTACCTATAAATATAGAATAATTATAATAAAATCCGATCCGGGGACAACCCGGCAACCAAATGCCGGATAACCGATTTCGGCGCGTGTCAACGATCCAATATGAATTAATACATCTTGCAACCGACTAGCCGGTACCGGATACCCAATTCAGGTTAGTGTGCAAGAAACCTAATACGATAGGAAAAATATGTTGGGAACTTATTTATCGACATACGACCGAACTCACCACATGCAGAGAAAAACGAAGCTCGAAAGCACAAACGATTGAAGCAAAACACGCCATAAAAAAACTTCAAAAGAAAGAAAGCGCTGTATGTATCGACAAGATACTATCGAAAGATAGTGCTGGTTTAAACATTATCATGAAAATATTCAACACAATCTACCAAGCCTTGATAATACCTTCCGAGTGGCAGAAATCCATCTTTGTCGCTCTGCCAAAGAAAAATAATGCATCACAATGCAACGACTACCGTATGATTAGTTTATTGTCACACATTCTAAAGGTATTTTTACGTATGGTTCATATTCGGATATATAAAAAATACAAACTTTTGATTGACCATTCACAGTTTGGCCTCAGGCACGGAATGGGAACACGCGAAGCTCTCTTCTTTCTAAGTGTACTCAGACATGTAAAAATAACTAACAATAAGACGAAGCGTGCGACAAGGATGTGTCCTATCCCTTTTTTGTTTAATCTGTGCTCTAAAGCTATTGAAAATATTATATGAATCTTAGCTATGCCGACGACACTGGTGCCGGCTTGGTAGTCTTCCAGAACTCCAATTTTTCATGAACCTCATTGTGAACCATAGTAAACGGTTTAGTCTCTATAAGAACACATCAAAGACTAAGCTAGTAGTACTCTCTAAGATACATATACATGGCAACCTGAGGCTACGTGGAAAAATAATCGAATGAGTATCATCTCTAAAATATCTAGGCTCACTTGTTAACGAACAAAACGATACAAAAATTGAGATAAAATCAAGAATACGATAAACACAAAAAGTCTTTAACAACACGAGTACACTACCGGCACACCACAACCTGAACCTTGAACTCCGTACAAGACTACTATGGTGCTATGTTTTCCTGTCCCTACTACATGAATAAGAGAACTGAACCCTCAATACAAACATAGAAAAACAGTTAGATGCATTCGAAATGTACGCACATAGACAAATGCTCCGTATCTCCTGGGTAGAACATAAACCAATCTTAAAATCCTAGAACAAATAGGAAAGAGTAAAGATTTTTTATTGCTAATCAAATAGAGAAAACTTCAATATTTCGCCTGATAATTGAAGGAAAAATCGAAGAAAAAAGATCAGTCGATCGCAGGTATCACTCATGGTTAAAGGATTTGCGCAGATGGTTTCGCCGGACGTCAATAGAACTTTTCAGAGTGGTGGTATCCCGCTACCCATATACTACTTGTTTTTTAAATACAGTGTGACCCATGTCTGTAAAAAGTTTATTAATTGTGTGATTTAGGCTAGATTTTTTTTTAATTATAGGACTTGATAAAGCGCATATTTTTAGCAGAGATGGCCTTGGTGATATAAAATCTAAGGTCTACTATGACAATTTCTAGAAGCAAAATTTTAATAAATCATGTTAGCGATCTGTTTTAGAATAATCTGTGGACGCCACTGCTGAAAGCTGGCCTGTACAAAATTTTATCCAAAATTTTTAAATAATAACGATTTTGTAAAAGAATTAACAATATACATTAGATACTAATTTATTTTCAAAAATTCATCATATATAACTTAGTATTGGTCTTAGGCTTATACAGAAAAAATAAAACAAAAAAAAATGAAAATTACATCACAAGAAACAATTAAAATTTTGTAACTTCTACCAAGCCACCATTTTCTCCAATGCACTTGCCATTCCTGTTGCATATGTTCAAAATTACATTTCGTATTTGGTGTGGAGTAATTCCAGACGAATTATTCTAGCTTGTAGTTCTCGTAAATTTTGGGGACTTGAATTATACACTTCTTTAAAGTAAATTCCAAAAACCGAGAATCTCGGTAGCCACTCACAGAACGGACTGTTTCGTCCTATCCAACAGTTTTGGAAAGTTTGATTTAGCTCCTTATCAAACGAGCATTATGAATAGGACTACCATCTAACTGTAACTTTAAATTAAAGTGGTATCTTAATGGTAAATCATCTAATGCGTTCCTAAACGCATTTTCAAGAAAATTAAAAAACCCAACCGCATTCAATTTACCGTAAAAAAATGAACCAATTATCCTGTCGCATAGTATTCCACATCAAATGTTAATGTTTTGAAAATATTGTCTTCTTGTATTTATGATGAATTCTGTATTTTGAACTGACCAAGACGACAATTTTGACTCGAAACCATCTCATTTGTGGTAAAAGTAGCTTCGTCGGTGAATAAAATTTCCTTTAAAAAGTTACTATGCTTGCAAGCAACAGTAAAATTCTAATCTTCTTTCTTCATCTCCTGATTCCAACGTATAGGAAAAATTTGATTTAAAAGTTTTTATTTTGTTTTAGCTAATGCATCTTTTTATACTTTCTCTGGGTCCAAACTAGGCGTTCTTTCGGAGATTGTCGTTAAAATATTGGAAGATTTAGTTGTTTTAAAAAAATTCACGACGTCCATGTTGCCTCACGTTAAGCAAATTTTTGGAAACCGATCCAGTTTCATCAAAAATATTATACATGCGCTGTACAGTACTTCGACTTACTGCTCTATCTGGATGTCTGATGTTAAATTCTGCCGCAGTTTCTGCTGCCGATCGCACGTTGTCGCCAAGACGATAAATTTGTTTTTTTGTCTTACACGTAAATTTTCCAAAATTATAATGATTAATAATTTAATTTGTATAAGGTACAAACAAGTTCTAATATCGATTTAGACTGTATTTGTTTGACATTATAAAAACTTCATTATTACTTAAAAATTTTCGATAAAATATTGTTCACGCCGTTTTTAAGGCTGCTCAATCCAGTGGCGTGCACAAATTTTTTTCTAAAAAATTTTGCTTCTAGAACCTGCCATAGTAGGCCTTGGATTTTGTATCAACCGCACAATTAATAAACTTTTTACAGACTGACCCCAAAACAAATGAATAGCACTACTTGTATTCATAAGCAGCCAGAACAGTAAAATGATTTTATTTAGAACAATTAAACAAAACTACAATTTTTTAGTATTCTGACGCATTACCGACTCTATAAATCGTCAATAAACAACAACTTTGTTAATGAGATGGTCTATGGAATAAGTGCTGCCCACAAAGGCAAAGAATCACAAGAATTAGCCTATGAAACTTTTTCACTCATATCGAGGTATTTTACGTTTTGTATTAATTGTGAGTTCTAACATAAACTAGTAAGACAGATGATACGAAGCCAGATTGATGCTTATAAGAAAATAGGTCACCTCTTACACTTGAAAATAAATTTGAGATGTCTTGACTTCATATAATTGGTTGCTAAAGTGGCTCTTCAATACATTAGATATGAATACGTGCATCATAATTTAGTTTTTGTAACAACACTCTATACTAATCTTAATAAACTTAAATTCAATTAAGTACAAAAGCTTTTTGAAACATAAGATAGATTACATTCAAGTAGGTACGTTTATTGTAATTTAAAAAGATACAATTTTTACACGTTTTCACATTATTTTCCGTTATTTATGCTCGTATTTAATAAATTCCAATTAAGTACGTTGTTCTATATCTTCTGTCATTACAGTTTTTTGTGCCAAACGGTACTTAATCTTTATTAGCAATAGCAACAACCGACTACGGTACAACAAATGCCTTTTTTTCTGTTCAACGCGTAAGGTACTTATTTGTAAACTAATGTACTAGCGTGTAATAAAACGTTTCTTTATTTGCTTCAACATCTGCAACTTTTATGAGGCGCGATGTATTCGGATAAATAATAAACTGTAATGATTACTATAACATTAGATTAAACGTAAAATATTTAAGTTTCAGTTAGTTTCGATTTGTATAGAATCGTGTATCTAAATGTATGTAAATAATAAAAGTAAAATGTGAAACCAGCTAGTGAAAATGTTTTAAAAAATGGATTCCCAGATTTTACGCGGGAACCGAACCGTACAGCACTGTGATGGACACGTAAATCCGAACTGTACGGAAACCAAAACTCAAATTAGCACTTCAATCGAAACAAAACTAAAAATCATCCAGCTTAATACTATTTAAATTGCGCCTTTTGTGCTTTAAAATAAAAAAAAATAAACAAACCAAAATCTAGAATAATTGTTAAAAAAAATTAATTTATTCAAAAACCACTATAGCACAACGCTTAAACAAACATACAACACCAATTACGTGTTATGTTAGCATCTTCAGGAACAAGAATATGTAAGAGTTTTTGTACTTGACAATAGTCCCTAACTGCAATTTTGATATACGATCATGACAAACAATTAGTATTTATTGCACTTAACATGTAGGTCCTCATCTGTGTAAAGCTTTAACGGGTTTTCACGTATTTCAAGATTGTCACTATACTGCTGATTTTTACCGTAAAAAATTAAACAATCCAACAGTTTACAAATAAATCTAGTTGTATTTTAATAATTTACAAATTCCGATTAGATCTACGTTAATAATAAAATGTAATGTTGTGATACTATCAGTACTGAAAAAAATGAATCAATCATTGCTCGTATGATGCTTTTTACGCAAGTAATTGATTATATACATGAACAACTTTTTTAGTTCAAAGGAAAAGTACGTATTTGAAAAAATAGAAAATAATTTAATATTATTGTAATAACATATTTCTATTATATTAATTGTAACTTAGTTATTTTCTATAAATTCTCTTTAGTGAAAGTTCATCGAAGAATTTAAGAAACATCTTGTTACATTTCTTTATAAATATATGTTAAGAGTAGATCAAGCATCTCAAATATTTTTATATGAATTTAATTAAAAACAATCAAGTCGAGTAGGTTTCTGGAGTATTGAAACATTGTACAATATATAACATGTTTACATGTAATTTTTGCGGTATAATAGTATAACGTAAAATATAAAAATGCTACACCAAATCTCAACTTATTGACAAAATCTATACAGAATAAAATCTATAAAGATACATATGTTCAGCAACAAACATAAGACGCCATATTTCTTCCTCGAAAGCTATATAATTTTAAGAGAAAGTTAACTACTACAGATTATACAGGGTGCATCTATAAAGTGAACATAAGTCCTGCTTTAGGCGGGACAGTCCCACTTTCAGGCTGTCTGTCCCGCTGTCCCCAGCAAGGGGAAAATGGTCCCGCTTTCGCAATCCGACCAAACGATAATTTAAAATTTATTTTTCCCGCTCGCAACACGTGACGGGGCGCGGCGGTTTTCGAGAGCGGCAAGCTTTTGTTTTAGTTCAAGTAATTATATCAATAATGCCTAAACGCAAGTGTTGGTTTAATATTACTTTGCAACACAAGTATCAATTTATAAAACAAAGAAATGAAAATACCGACGTTACGTGTGAAAAGTGTCGTACTGATTTTAGTTTTGGACATGGTGGTGCCAGTGAAATTAAAAAACATTTAAAATCAGAAAAACATAGGCTTTCCGATCAAGCTGCTGCTTCAAGCACGTCCATCCTTACTTTTTTTGAGAGAACCGATTCGCCGACTTCCAAAGATTTGGACATAGCTGCAGCTAAGTGTGCGTGGGCGTGTCACACAATGCAACATAATTACAGCTTTTGCTCAAATGATTGTTCTTCTCATTTAATTAAACAAAAATTTAGATGTGTTCGTACAAAATCTCAAGCTATTATTGTAAATCTGCTGTCCCCTATGGCTACCGATAAATTGAAAGAACAGTTTCGCGAAACCCATAGCATTACTTTATTAACGGATGCTTCTAACCATGGCTCAATCAAATTATTCCTTGTTATGATTCGCTATTTTTTACCATACGAAGGCGTGAAAGTCAAGGTTTTAGAGTTTCGGGAGCAGCCCGGCGAAACATCGGATATAATTGTCGATTATTTGAAGGAAGTATTATCTTGCAATGATGTAAATTAAAAAAATTGTGGCATTTTGTGGAGACAACACGAACTGCAATTTTGGAGGAAAGGATAGAAAGGGGAGTAATCATGTTTACGCAAAATTGAACCAATTGAAGACAGCTCATAGGAATTGGATGTAGAGCCCGCATAGTCCACAATGAGATCAAAACTGCCGCTGATTGTCTTCCTCTTGACTTCGAATGCATCATTGTGAAAATTTATTCATTTTTCTATATCTACAGCGTTCAAGTAGAAGCTTTGAAAGAGTTTTGTGATTCAACTGACACAGAGTATCACAAACTGCTGGGCTACAGTAAAACAACGTGGCTTGCATTAATGTCCGCGCTTGAGAGTTCTAAAAATGTTTCAACCTTTGAGAAACTATTTTCTAAGCATCAACAAATGCCCAAATAGTTTAATAAGGTTTTTTAAAAACCCCAGCTCAGAAATGTGGTTATATTTTTTGCACGCACAAGTAACGACCTTTCATGAAGCTGTATTGAAAATCGAGGGTAAAACGTGTCTGCAATAGAGTCTGCGAGGGAAATTAATCGTCTTCGAGATAACCTTGCACTCAAAAAGAATACGATTTTCCTTCCTCACGCCGTCCGTAATCTTCTTGTAAAATTACAAGAAACGGAAGCTGCTGTTGACTAGCAGAATATAGAAACTGCGACGGGTGAATTTTATAAGACAAGCAAAAAATTCTTGGAGCAGTGGTATCAATTCAGCGCAGAACTAGAAGTGTTTGAATGAACCAATTTAACAAAAGTCACAACTTGGGAAGAGGTACAGAAGGTGATGGATTTGCTGAGCACAAATAGGTTTATTAGCACCAGCCAAGATACGAAAGTCTTCGACGAGTTTTCGCTTATTTCTAACTTTGCGACAGATGAAAAAATCACTGACAGGAATGCTAAGAATATTGCTGCTGAAAACCGTTGGGTCAAATTATTCCAGCACTTCCGTGCCAACAATCTCCACTCAACGAACTTTTCAACAATTATTGAGTACGTTACGTGTTTGCCTGGAAGTAACGCACCCGTCAAAAGAGTTTTATTTTGAACGAACAAAATATGGACAAATAGATAAAACACAGTTAAACGTTGCAGCAATGAAAGCCATTTTGATTACAAAGATAAATATAAACAAATCATGTACTGAGGTCCATATGCACCTAAAAACAAGACCCAATATTTTGAAACTAATTTGTTCAGCCGACAAATACAAAAATACTATCTAGAAGTCACGCCACTGGGCTTTAGTTAACCGCCTTAATTATCTTGTATTAAGTGCTTTGATTATTTTGTATTAGTGTTATTCTACCTTCTCTAATAAAAAACTGGCAAAACACCAAAACATTTTTTTTGCATAATTCCACAGGAGACAAAAACAAATAAATGGTCGTTATGTATCTACTAAGAGTAGACAAAGAACGTAGATCTCGTTACAACTTTGGAACTTTTGGATTTAGAGCTTCGTTTACAAGATATTTAAGATTTTCAAATTATCTATTCTTGCTGATAGTCTACGTTCTTTTAATTTTTTTTGCAAAAAAGTTTCTAGGATCTTTTGATATTACTTTACAGCTTTTGTATTAACTTTTTTTTCTTTCTTATTTTCATAAACTCTCATCTTGATTTTTCGGAAAACTGTACGATGGATTTTCAGAGTAATCCTTAATTAAGATTCTCATAAAAAAAATTACAAAAACCATATTTAAAATTTCTCGAAATTCTTTTTAATTTATAAGTTATGTATATTTAAAAATTGCTCGCTACGAATAACTTTCTTCGTTTTAAACAATCACGTTGCTTAAGAGAAAAAAACATGATTACAAATAATTTCTATTTTGTTTATTTTGTGCGTTAGTTTTTGTCATTTGACAACGCATAACATTTTGCTTGGCTACTTTAGTTAGAATGTCTTCTCTTTTATTTCGCGACCTGTAGCAACCACACGAGCCACTAGATCTTCCTTCAAAGCAACTGGTGTTTCATACACTAAGGATTTCATACGTCCCTAGAAAAAAAAATCTAAAGGATTTAAATCTGGAGATCTCGCTGGTCAATTTACTCGGCCTCCTCTGCTAATCCATTTATATGGAAACATTTCATTAAAACATGTTCTTTTCTGCTGAAATAACTAAGTGAAAAATTAAATTTAACCAAAGCTAAAAGTGTAATATTTGCCGTTGTTACAAAATTTTTGCTGCACAAACAAAACTTGGGAAGAGGAAAATGTTCTTAGTTTTCATGAAATGAGAGATGAAGATTTGTTTGCTTATTGTCAACATTTAACGGCGCTTCATTCGGACCTTAACCAAAGATGTGAAGACATTAAACCCTTTGGAAGTAGTCAAACTCAGAATACAAACACAAATGAATACATACTAATACAGAAGCAACTTATTGAATTATCCACAAATGAGGAGCTAAAATCAATGTTTAAACAAGGATACGACAACTTCTGGTTACAAAAATAGATCCCAATTTTATATCCAGCATTATGGGTTATTGTACAGAAACTGTTGATTACTTTTCCGTCTTCCTGTTTGGTAGAACGTGGATTCAGTGCCGTTAGGAACCTCATCACAAAGAAAAGAAACTGACTAGAAATTAGCACCCGTGGGGATTTGCGGTTGCTACTCACAAACATTAAGCCAGGCATCAATACACTCATAACATCCCATCAAGTTCATCCAAGTCATTAAAATTTTTTTTATTGTGTTTTAAAACAAGTCATAATTTTAATAAATACTTCTTTAACAATTCACCATTTATTATTATTATTATTATTTATTAATTTGTAATTTTTTTATTATGTATTTATGTAGATTAATATTTTATTATTCTTCTCTACTCCACAGTATTTTTTATTTTTTAATATTTTATTTTAGGAAAATATACATGTTTCGCTAATTATAATTAGCATCGTCAGTATATGTATATAACTAAAAAATAAAATTAAAACAGTGAAATATAAATAAAGAATACTAACCGAATAAAATAGTTAACAAATTATAAATTAATGTCAATTAAAAATTAAACGTATTTGACAATTTAATACAGTCGACTATATTTAAAAAATTAATTTAAATAAAGAAAATAGAAAAATATCAAAAGAATAGAAAAATGAAAAAGAATTAAAAGAATAAAACTATAATTTTGAACTGAGAAGAATTGAGGGATTTCTACTAATAATGAAATGGTTTTTAGATCTCTTCCATACTTTGGTCACTGTTTTCAATTTCTTCAAAAACTTTTTAAAAAACATAATATCACCATTTCATTTTCGACACATAACACATTTAAATTATTTTTAGTTAATAATAAAGATCAAATACCAATTTTACATAAATCTGGAGTGTATCAACTTACTTGTTCGTTTTGCAATTCTTCATATATTGGTCAAACAGGTAGAAAATTCAAAACGAGACTAAATGAACATTTATATTTAATAAATAGATATTTGAATACAAATATTTATAACACTAACTCTGCTTTTGCCAACCATATTTTATGTTCAGGGCATTCATTTTCTTCAGATTTAAATATCAAAATTTTACATGTATGTAATAAAGGATCTCTTCTTGACTCATTAGAGACTCTTGAAATTAATAGAATTTCTAACAATAATTCTATTAATTGTCTAAATGAAATGTTAAATTTAAATCCCTCAATTCTTCTCAGTTCAAAATTATAGTTTTATTCTTTTAATTCTTTTTCATTTTTCTATTCTTTTGATATTTTTCTATTTTCTTTATTTAAATTAATTTTTTAAATATAGTCGACTGTATTAAATTGTCAAATACGTTTAATTTTTAATTGACATTAATTTATAATTTGTTAACTATTTTATTCGGTTAGTATTCTTTATTTATATTTCACTGTTTTAATTTTAGTTTTTAGTTATATACATATACTGACGATGCTAATTATAATTAGCGAAACATGTACATTTTCCTAAAATAAAATATTAAAAAATAAAAAATACTGTGGAGAAGACTTCAAGAATAATAAAAAATTAATTTAAATAAGGCTCCACTTAGAGAAATGAATTACTTCACCAATATTGTATTTATGTAGTTTTTTCCCTCAGGGGTCCGTGGGCCAAAAAAGTTTGGGAACCACTAATTTAGACCGACACCGTATTCTTCTTCTGACTAGACTCGATTAGCTTTGTGACTGGATTCAAATACGTTTTATATTTCACTTTATCTGCTTCAAGAACATTCCGGTTATTACTTCAAAGGATCTTGAATGACCTCAAAGCTTCTATGCGTTTCAATACAAAGGATTACTGAAATCAAAGAGAGAATAAGACTAAAACACCTTGAGCCGACAGAGAGTATCATCCAGTTCCTCAGACCATGGCTTATTTCCTACCTATAGATATAGGATGAAACACACCGAAAAATCGGAATACGATTGAAAAAGAGAAGACCCCAGAATATACCACTTTTGAATGCGAGAAAATTAAACCATGATGGACAAAAATATTGACGAAAATTAAAAGGGTTTAACACCTATCATATATCAAACAATGCACGAATTAACGAGCAAAATGAAAACAATCAACCCGTTGAAGACAATTAATAAAGCCACAAACCACGAAAGAGAAATCTCTACTCTGGATACCAAAGGGGCCCATTGTAAAATAAAAAGAGAAAAGACACTTGAACAACAAACAAATAAAAGGTACCTTTACTAATTTACGAATTTCTTTCTCCAGTATTTGGCATGGCACCGTAACGTCTCGTCGCCGAAACGGTTGCACTTGCAATAGAAACTAAATGTGACAATAAAAATTCTAGATGACGAAATGAAATATGTAATAATGTCTAGATACGCGATCAAGTTGTAGGAGTCTGATAGATCATATATGTATGTATGTCAAAAATGTAGTATAATAGAATGTGAAAAACACAAAAATTAAGGAGGAAAAATAACATACTTACTAATAATACTACGAATAAGACGAAGAAGAAAGTGAAACCAACATTTAATTAAGAGGGTAGATATAAAAACCAATAATGTTTGCGCAGGCTAGTACGTATCAAATAGACGGTGTCGTAATAAAGACAAAAATAATCCGATTGTACAAGTTTAGAATTGTTCTTTATAATCATTACTGTAAGGATAACAAAAACTACAATTTTACATGTTTCTAACAAGCGAAATTTAATAAAAAACGACAAAGAAGTTGGTATTTAATCAATTATTGTCATAAAATAAAATAATGTGAAAATGCAAAGCCGCTGTACATTTAATATTTTAGAAAAATCTCACACGTACCAATCTGTCTACCATTCATGTCTGCACCAACTAACAATTCTAATATTTCGACTGCTCCCTATTCGTAACACAGAGTACAATTCCAAATATTTTCATTAGGTTACAGCGTGTGGTTTTATATATAAACAGACAACAAATGGAAAATTCGCAATCATGTTTGTGTCATAGATTATATTTAAGAATAACTACCCACTGCTGCTGGTACCTATTCTAATTTTATCTAAATAACCAAAATAAGCCGTAGTAATTTATATCCTGAAAGTAATACCTAGTAAATACTGGAATATATCACCCACGACAGTGACGTAAATAGTATGTTCTTCCAGTTAGATTCTACAAGTAATCAATACAACATCTATTTTACGAATAACTGACACAGATTCGTAATTAAATAAAACTGCTCAACCCCGTATCTACTCAGCAATCATAATCCCGCATAAACAGAAAAGTACAATGTACTTAAGAGAGTTCAATCTACTTAGGTTACAACGTATGCTCGCTGATTTGCGCTAATTGTGCCACCCTTTCACATTAGATCAGGTTCGCTTGTGAAATATCACACCATAATTTAAGACATAGTGGTACATGTAAAATTATCTTACAATCAGTAGTGAAATCGTTGCCTAAAAGCTGGTTAGAATCACAGCTTTAATTGTAAAATACGGTGCACGTAAAATTCTTGTAACATGTTCAACAAAGCAACGTGTGTAAAAACAAAATCCTTAGTTTGTGTTACTTACATAGATCTGAAATACGTCACAGTTCGAGAGTTCACTTTATAACGGAAACGTTACTATTTTAGAAGCTTCAAATATATGTACGTCACATTTCAACTAGTGATACCAGGTGTTCAATAATTTAGCATCAAAGGTTTTTCAATCATTTTTTTCTCGCTTCAGTGTCGAAATCTCAAGTCCCGATGTAAACAATATGTTCTACAAGATTGATCAAATCAATAACAAAACAAAAAGCGAAAAATTGCCGAAAAACAAAAAAAAATAATAAGATTAATAAAAATCTAACACCAGTAGCATTAAATAAAACATTTACATGTTTCTCAATCAACAGAATATAAACAATGCTTTCCAGAAGCATCTAAACAGAAAGCTCAAGAAAGCGACCGACAAGTAGGTACACTTCAAATTTTCATTGAGAAGATCTCACTAATTGTTGTGTTATTTTAGACAGTCAAACAAAAATTTAACTTTTGAATAGGTAGCGTTAATGTACCTGCTCTGTAATTTTTTCGACAATTGACATATTCACACTTATTTTCACTCATTCAACTTCTTTACGAATAAAAATCGTAATTCCTAAAATATGCTCTATTGCAAACAAATTATATTGTGGAATAAATATACATTTTATAGATCAATCTTACAATTTTTAAGCTTTTTAGACTATTTCATGCTGTTTTATGCAAAATTGAATTAAAAAATAAAGTTCCAAGCATAAGTGTTGATGATAACGCCTCTCCAAATATTACATTTCTTACTGAATTATCATAATATAACGAATTTTATTATTAACACTAATTTATTTAAACTACTACTAATATTTTTACTTATACGAGAAACACTTAGACTAATTTATATTACTTACACGAAGATAAGATAAAGTCCGCGGATAGCTTCACACACTTGTTTATACTAAAATCACGTACAAGATTATTCTCCGTATATTTATGTACACACACGCGCTAACGACTTATTTATTTAGACTTGAATAATCTTCTTAACACTGCTGTATTCGCATTACGGCAATAACTGACCTACGATTTGTTTCTTCAGTATTTATACACATTTCCAATCCTCGAGTGTTCCCTATCGTTCGGTATATCTTTTGGAAGATGGATAACAACTTTGAGAAGGCTCTTAAATTTGCGGATAACTTCTGGAACGTTTCAATAAAATATAATTTGAGATGTTTTGCAGTCCCGCGCCGTACATAAGGACAAAGTCGTGTAGTGCACGACGGTGCCGAAAAGTCTCAAAACTCAAAAGTAAAAAAATAGATAAAACAACAAACAACATTGTCAAAACAAAATTTATAATGATAAAAAAACCAGTAAGGAATTGCTAGCTATTACATTGTTTTTTATTTGACTATTTTTTAATTTTTACTCTTTGAGATGAGAGAACCGAATTATACTTCTCGAAAATAATATATTTTCCAAATGAGAGTACGCAATAATAGCATTTATTCGATCGAATCGTAATACGTAACATGATAAGATGAATTGTGTAAACTTAAACAAATCTGATTTTATTCATGTTGAGCTTAAAATTTGGTTTGCAACGAACGAACAAGCGTTTTCTTCCTGCCTGAGCTTGCAACTTTATATAAATAAGCGCTGCATCGGTCGCGATTTCATTTGTTGCCTGATGCCCGATCGATAATTAACTTATTGAAGTGAAAAGATGCATGCGGTAAAAGATATCTGCTTTTGAAACTTTAGTTTTTTGTAGTTTTACAGACTTTATAGTGATGCGTTTTGTGTTGTGAATTAAGGTGAGTTCATCTAAAATTTATTTTTTATTTTAGATTTATTAAAACATTAAACGCCGAAAACTTGCATATCAAAAATCCTTTTATATTTGGTTATATAAACATCATTGTTAATTGAAATAAATTCAAACAGAATAATTGATAAGCACTAATATTACTATTTATAAAAATTTATAAAATTAGAAACAGCTTGAAATAAATAATGTTGAGAAACTTTCCAGTTTGAGTTTGAGACATAGAAACATTTCCATTTTTCATGAATAATTTGTCAATTTGTTTACTTATGTTTTAATTTCTTTACAGTATACAGGATGTTAGAAAAAAAGAAAAAATTGTCTAGATACCAAAATTTGCTGAATAAAAGAAAAAAAGGAAGAACTGAAAAACCATGACAAAATTACGCATTTTTTTTTCAAAACCCGAGTCTACTTTGCTAAATATTAAAAACAACAATAATACAACTGAATCCCAATATTCTGAACCTGTATTTAAAGCAAGTATCAGCAGCAGACAAGAAACTGATTTTCTAGAAAGCAATCTATCAACATCTTCAAGTTCCGATGATAATGAGAAATCAACACCTTCAAAAATTACCAGAACGGAAAATATGAATCAACTTTCGAAAGATGCTGCACTATAGCTAAAGAAATTACGTCCTAATAATATTTAAGAATTAGTAGAACGTGGCCCTGCTCATTATCAAAACAAAAAGTTACTTCTTTAGAATTTTACCGAACAAAGAAAAAAATGAGCGTTTTTGGTTGTTGTATTCAGAAACAAAAAATTCACTTTACTGCTTCTGTTTGTTTTTAATGACAGCGATTTGAAATCGGTTCGCCTTAATGATGAATCTGGTTACAATGACTAGCAGCATTTCAGTAGAAGTAGTAATAAGTTGTTTGATAAAAACAATGGTAACTTTTTAAAATGCATAGAAACGATTTCCAAATTCAGGCCTCCCAAAGCTTTTTCACAAAAATTAAGTAGGAATGTGTGAAAAAATTAAGAATTTCCAAAAATTATAATTTTATTAAAAAACAAACGAAACACAACATTATTATATACTGATATGGTATTAATAGTAGCAGTAATGAAAATAAACAAGATTCTTTAATAAAATAAAAAATATAACATTTGTGAAGATTTGTAACACCCACAAAAAATCTCATTTCTTAGAAGTACCCATAGTTGCAATTTCAGACTCTCCAATTTTCTGTTTTACTTCAGCTTCTCTTGAAAGCGTTTTGTTAATATGTTTTCCACTTATCAAACTTTTTAATTTCTTGGTATGCTCTAAAACAAGATTTTCAGCAACCTCAAGCTTGCTTTTTTCTCTTGCTAGTTCTTCGAGTTTGGTTTTTTTATTATCAGTCTCCTTTTCCTTTCCGCGCTCTCTTTCAGTCTTTTCGTTCATTTTAGCAGTTTTATTGTTAATTTTCTGTTTAAATCTAACTGCATTAGATATTTTCGAGAGGAAGCTTTTACATATTCCAATAGGTATTTAGTAATCTCAAAGTGTTCTATTCCACCGGGATGCAAAAGTAATTGATCTTTTATCAATCTCAAAGCAATTATTGTGTCTTCGGGCAAGGATCCACGACCTTCCAAAATTTGTTTGTTTATACTAAAACCCCGTTCAGCAGTTGCATTGCCATGGCTTATCGTGAAACAAGTCAACGCCAATTTTACTAATGGCTTGTGTTCAAACTGACCTGAAACATCTCTAATCTGCCCAATTTTTAACCAGTAGTCATCAATCCTTTTGGCAGAAGAGTCGCCAAGGTACCATTCCTCTAGAATATTTTCAGCTTGATACTTAAGCCACAAAGAATGTATTTTATCGCAAAATGCTTCTGGGTTTGATTCTTCTTCAGAAAGTGAAAATGTTTGACTTAAATTCCTCTTAAGAATTTTCTTGCTCATAGTAGTAGCAATTCTTTTTATGGATGTTTCACTTCCGCCTTCCAGTCGCAATGCAGGATTGAGAAACTGAACATCCTTTAGATCTCTTGATTTGAATGGGCGTTTTTTTGTAAATAAGTCACAACTTCACAATAGCATTTTTTCATTTCAAATCGTAAACTTTAAGAATCGCCATCAGTTAATTTAATAATACACTTACTTGCTGCTGCTACAAAAGTGATTTGAGAAACTTTTAATAAATTTTTGACTTTATCCGTCTGTAATGAAACCAGATTTTCACAAGATGAAATTACATCTTTCTTAATAAAATTTTCATGAATAGTTCTCAGAAGATCTGGGATATAACAAATGAATCAATGGTTCATTGGACTGAAACTTTATAAGAAAAGGTTCGCTAAATAAATAGCAAAATTTAGATATAATTTAGTTTTTTTTTTATTTTAAAACACCAACAATTCTTTTGTGCCTTGATGTTGACTCTATTTCCTTTCTAAATTTTTTTTGCTTTGTTGAAGATTTAAAAAAATAACACTCTAAATTTTCGAATTGGTTTAAAATTCTCGTCAATACTTTTTTTAAGCTTAGCCATCTTGAAGTTACCAATTTACATAATTGATAATCCTCTCTTCTAGCACTGCTATACTTGAAAAAAAAGTGTAAATCACAGGCAAATTCGTCGAAATCAAAATCTAAACACTTTAAACCGTTGCTGAAACTTGTGTGAACGGGGTGTAATGGACAGCTCCCAATATCAATGATGTTTACATTAAGTTCTTCTTTCAACTTGGTTAAAAATGATTTGTTAACAGAAGGGCCATCCATTCCAATTTGTACAAGGTAATTTAGATCAAGCTTCAGATTTTGTACAAATTCAAAAAGATGTTTCAAGAGGTGTTCGGCTAAACAGTGACCAACAAAAAGGGAACCACAATACAATGAAATAATTTTTTGATATTTCTTCGAGGAGTACTGAAGATAACCATCATATTGCTTTTTAACCTAATAAATAATGAAAATTTAAGAATTAATCGAAAAAATTACTAATCTTTTACCTGTTGAGTCGTTGTCTCATCAAATTTAAATGAAAAAGGTGTCTGTGAAACGTCATTCATCAGTTTATCTTTAAAAAACTCAGCAACTCCAAACTGTAGTAAATACTTGCATTTGCTGTGCAATTGTGGAATCACAAAACATTTTCTGGAAAATCACACTGTTTAAAGCATTGTTCGAAAATGAATAATTCGATTAAACACATTTTAGAGCGCACAAAGTTTCAGCTCTTAATGTTTTCTTCTCTTCAGTAAAAAAACCACTTTTGTCGTAGTTACATTAGTAGTACTGAGTCTAGCTGTTCCATTATCTCCAACAATAAATCTCGATTGTGTACTTTTCAAACGTTGATTTTCGGCAATAATATGTTTTTTTCTGCCAGCATGTGCTCGAACTTGTGTAGTTCCACTCCCACTTATTGAAAATGTGCAATTACAATAAGAACAACAGGCGTCTATTTAAATTTTTATATGTTTAAGCCCAGAAAATTGCTATTCCCAGCTGGGGTTGTATTTTGACACTCCGGCGTGCATGTTCTGCAAAAATTGTTTCCTAGCATCATGGCTTCTAAATAACCTTAAAATATTCCTACGCTGTACAAATTAAATCCTTGTCGCACCTACACTACCAAACTCACAACTTCAACGGTACTTATGATGATGCAATTTAATAAGATTGAAATTTCCAAACAACAGTAAACACAATAAAAACCCCAAACAAGCTCGCAATTCTGTAATGCACTACGTGAAGCGTGATAAAACTTTACAGAAAACGAAGAGTCGAGCTGAAATTAACACAAATCTCTCTATCTCACCTTAACTTTATACGGCTCGTATGCAGCGAGTTCAGTCACGTAAATGGAAATAATTTCTTTTCATTCCCTGTGCGCACAAATTCGGAGGCTCCGACGGCTAAGTTAAAAAAAAATAAAATTAGGAATCAATGTAGGGAAGTAGGAAAAAAATAGGAAATTATGGTATTTGATAAAAATTAGAGAAAAATAGGAAAATTGTGATGTTTGAGAAGCCTACAAATTCGACCCGATTATGTCAGAACATACAAAACGCTCTCAAATAAAAGATCACAAAAACTATCTCGGGGATAAATACAAAATGAAGTAATCAACTTGATCGATGAAAATAACAAATCCAAAATTTTAGAACTAACGAAAGAGGCAAAATATTATTCCATATTATTAGACTGCACTCCTGACTCTAGTCACCAAGAACAAATTTCAGTTTGTATAAGATTTGTTAATTTAAAGAGCACAAGAATTAGTATAGAAAAACATTGTTTATTATTTTGTCCTATAGATGATGTGTCGGGTGAAGGCTTGACAAAATTTCTTTTGTTAGAGAAAGAAGGCTTAAATATCCACGATTTGTGGGGTCAGGGTTACGACAATGGGGCAAATGTGCGTGGTAGGCATAATGGTCTACAAAAAAAATTTTGGATTTCAATCCGCGAGCTTTCTTTGTCCGTTGCAATCATACCCTAAATTTAGTCGTCAATGATGCCGCAAAATCGAATAATAATGAGCATCAATTTTTTTTCTTTAGTTCAAGAACTGTTTGTATTTTTTTCAGCTTTATGCTAACAAGAATTTGATATTTTCATATTTTAAAAAACTAATCAAAGTATTCGGTGAAGTTAAATTAAGTTGCATTGGCACTGTCGATTTTGGGTTTAGAGATGTTATTAAACAAAGTCACAGTCAAGCAGCTTTGCCCAGATTGAGAAAAACGGATCAAAAAAGAACCTCTAGTACAGTGTAGCAAAATTTTCGGAATAGTGTATTTCAAACCTCCGGTATTCAATTGTAGTCATAAAGTCTGCATCAAAGTAATGAATAATACAACAAAGTTACAAAGAAACACAACCAAAGTGAGTGCGTCTAAGATAGTCAACTTCCAAATTCCAATTGTTTCAAAAACTCTTAACGTTGATTGATGAAACATAAAAATTTTACTATCAATCTCTCGATGTCGGATCTTGCTTTATTCATTCAATTACTTTGTCTCTATCTTTGCTTCGTACATTTTTTTGAACTTCACAATCAACAGCACGAATCTAGTATCTTCAAAATTTCGATAAATACTAGCAAAATTACTCTTTGCAAACTAGACTAAAACTTTGCACTTTAAATAACCAAAGCAAAATTTGTATTAAACTAACGTTTGTACGAACTTTAATCCTTAACCCTAATCCAATTTTCCAAAAATCGATAAAAATGGTTTGTTAAGGATTACTTTGAGTTCAAACGTAAAAAAATCTCTATTCAGGTTGGCAGTCATCATAACATACTCAATCACGTCCTGGGTTAGATAGAACAATGTGGATGATGTATTCTTTTATGTTCGTTAACCACTATTTTTTATTTCTTCCAATACTTCTTTTACCTTGCATTTTCCATAAATCTATAAGTTGAGGAAGTGTTTTAAATCTGTTTAGACATCATTTATCACTGTTTCCGAGTAATTCTTAGCATTCTATTTGCAAAAAAAACAGTAGGTCGATGTAATTATAAACAGAAGAGCAAAGAACTTAAAAAAAAACTAAACAAAAAAATAAAAAGATGTAGTAGTACACAAATCCACTTTTCTCGCGGTTGAAAACATTTTACTTTCTGAATTGATAAGTTGAAACATTAAACAAGTTACGTTATGTTTGCTTAAAATAATTAATCTGAAATTTACGTTTCAGGGCGTTAGTATTTAACTTTATGCGAGTTTTACTTTTAATGCGAGTCACTTAACACAGAAAAGGTAAATACGCAAACGTTTGTATAAGCAGAAAATGTATAGAACCTAGTAGTTATGAAATTCCACCAACTAAAAGTTTTTAATTTAATTTTAAATAATCACCATGAAAAGAAAAATTAAAAAACTAGTAAATGTTCAATAATTTATTTCGTTGAACTCTTAGAAACCCTTTTTGTAATGTTAAGTAATTAAATTGCATTGATGAATAAATCGTTACGTAAAGGTTCGGCAAAAGTCCTTACCGTAATGAAATTCTGTAAACTCGGTTTCACACAACTAAGATTTAATGATTTTTGAGTGTCTATAACCACGTTTGCTATGTAGCCGTGCTCTTATTCAAAGTTGCTAATAACGTTAGTCCCCAATTTGCATTTCTTATTAAGTCTAATGAAGTCGAAAAATAACTTCCCTTAATTAAAGTAGGAAGTTAAAGTTTTAGTGCCTCATAGTTGATTACAGAACATCGTAGATACTTCATCTAAATTCCTTATTAGAACTCAGAAACTCTTTATTTAAAAACAACGCAGCAAAACATTAAAAAAATATTTTTCTGTAAATACATTTACGTCATATCTTAGTAAATCTGTTTATAAACTTATTTTTGTTAGTGTTTGAAAAGGTAAACACAAAGCGACCAAGAAATAAAAACTAAAAATGAACAATTACTTTAGTTTATATTACCAGTATATCTAGTAGTTTAGAACAACCGATAGTTTGACGTTTAATTATTTACTTGTCAAATTGATTTGACAATCACAATAGATGTGCAAGAATTGCTCCAAACATGCACAAAAAGAAATATAAAACTGGTCACCATCTAAATCTAAACAAAAATATGAAACGAAATATCATTTTTGAGTACGTAATAAGAAGGCGTAATGAGAGGGTGTTATAAATCCATAGTACGTAACGCCACAGTTTTTATATATAGGTTTACGTATCTCGTATCCTAGGCATTATGATTAAATTATAGCGGAGTGACAAATAACAGCTAGAGTAAAGGCGCCATATATAGACTGGGTCTATAACATTGACCACCGACATATCTCAAATAACGTTCGATGTCTAAGTCGACAGTCGGTGCGCACTAAGTCTCACCCCTCCCGCGGACCGCCAGTGGCGCCAGTCGTTAGTGAGGTAACGCGGACGCACGTCTTCTTGGAAGCTATTTTTCTTTTTTGTCAATTCACGTTATATTTTTTTAGCTAACCTCGTAAGCTCATCACTTGAACAAATACTAACCGATGTGAAAGTAAATTAGACCAAGAGAAAGGTGAGTTATTGTACAATTATTTATATAAAGTCGCATCTACTATAGTTTTTATAATTTTATCAACAACAATGTTAACCTTAAAATGTATGAGTATACCAATATGAATCACGGTCACGTTTTGAATATGGACTAGTGGTCCATATTGCAAACCATCACAAAAAAATGAATCACTTTGTGATATAACGAACCTTAAACTTGGCAGCAAATCGACGTTACACGTAGGGACATAAGATCTTTGGCTTTCCAGTTAGCGAAGAAAAACAATATAAAGCACTCGTTTCCAGAAGCTAAAGAATCTGCAGGTAGAGAGCATGGTTGAAGCTATTTCTCAAACGCAACCATAACCTATCAGTTTCACAAGTTTTAACAAAGAAAATGTAAATCCATTTTTTGAGATATTAGAGAGTTCTATGGATTAATTCCAATAGTCTGCGACTAATGTTTATAAAGTGGACAAAACTGGTTTTTCAGTCGTGCCATCAAAAATTCCGGAAATATTGACACTTATGGGCAAAAAACAGATTGGAACTGCAACTTTAGCAGAACGTGGATCAAGAATAACTTGTGTCATATGTATGAGTGGCACATTTATCCCACCAATGCTAATATTTCAAAAAAACCTGGATCTGTTCATGCCTGTCATCTATCAGGATGGATACAACTAGGACTATTTACTCAATGTTTGAAGAAAACTGTCAGTAATAGAAAAAAAAGCTACCAAATCAGTGATTTAGAAATATCAATAAAAAAGACTAAAGAATTACCTAAATTAAAGAAAAACAGACCGTTGAACATTAAAAAGAAATCAATGAAAGCACAAAAGAAAAAAAGAAACATCTCAAAATATAAAGAATTAGCTTTTGAAAGTTCTTATCAAGGTGATTATTGATGATACCACACACGAAAGTCCCGACCGCTCTCAATATGAAAACAGAAAATGCTTGTATTGTCATAGGCTTTTTTCTAAAGATGTTCATGGAGAGAAATGGATCCAATGTACTTCTTGTAGGCAGTGGGTTCATGAAGATTGCGCTGGCTTAGAATATATGGTCAACTTCTATGTGTGCGAATTTTGTACCAAAGATTAATCTAAGCATTAATAATAAAGTGGACAATTTTTTAAATATTGATTTAAGGTAAGTTTACTTTAGTCCAGATTTGAAACCATGTGGTCCATGTTATGCTCACTTTTAGTAAGATCGTAAAAATAACAGATTATAAAAAATCTTGATTATTTCTAAGATGTTGATGTTTTTTTAGTTTTAATTTAGGTGCTTATTAAAACCAAATAATTATCAAATAGTTTAAAATAAATAAGATTGATTATACTTTAAAAATTGGAGTTTTACTTTAGGAAATTCTTATGGTGGTCTATATATGGCGCCCTTACTCTATTTATGCACCAAGGGCGTTATTCCGATGATGAGAGCCGAAGAGCAACTTGTATAACCCGAGGGCTTTATTTTTCACTTTATATAATATAAAAACCACAAATAAAGAATCAATTTAGTTTCTATTTTACTAAATCTACAATTACATCTAGAATTCTATAACAATGCATAATTTGACGTTTAATTATTTATTTGTCAAAAATTAATTATAATGAATGTGCAAAAATTATACTCGAATTCACAAATCTATTGAGGAAAATGCACTAAAAGAAATAGAAAATTCGTTATCATCTAAATCTAAACAGAAATATATAACAAAATATCACCATTTTTAAGGGCGTTATAAATTCAAAACGCCTTCTTATAATGCTCCGGTTTTTACGTAGGTATATGTTTACGTATTTCGCATTCTAGGCTTTAGGAGTAAACTATAAGAAAGTGAGAAATAATAGCTATTTACGTACCAAGGGCGTAATGATTTCATTTAGCTAAAGCTCATCGATTGCTTACAAAAGCTTACGATAAACCTGCTTTGTCAAAGACAATATGTCAAGCTTGCTTTCGAGATTTTAATGTTAGTGGTTATAACTTTCACCACAAAAAAATTAATGAAGTAGAAAAATAACTGCCCCTTATTAAACTGGAGAATTAAAGTTTTAGTGCCTTATAGTTGATTACAGAACAACGTAGATACTTCATCTAAATTCCTTATTAAAATTCATTTGAAAAAGTAAACACAAAGCTACCAAGAAATAAAAACTTTCAACCACAGTACGGTACTTTTTCATTCAGCTGAAGCTCATCGTTTGCTTCCAAAAGCTTTCGATAAATCTGCTTCATCAGAGAATGGTTTCAAGGTTTTAATGTTAGTGGTTGTAAGATTATCCCAGATATACTAGAGGACTTCAAAAAATCTTCTCAAAATTTGATTACAACATTACATTATATTACAAAAACCGATCTAAAACAAAATTTAAATTACTTCCCAAAAATTTTAGGTATGTGGACGACATTTTTGCGGTCATTGATACTAGTGTTTGCAGCCCCCAAGAATTTGAGGTCTTAAATTCAAAATTTGAAACTATTAAGTTTACCCATGAAATAGAAAACGATGGGAACTTGCCATTCTTGGACACTTTAGTGACCAGAAAAGGCAATAAATTAGATATTGACATTTACCGCAAAGATACCAACACCATGCGATTGATAGCCGAAATTCGAAACATAGCTTGCCACATGAACTTGATGCATTTCAATTTTTGATTCAACAATCATTAAATTTTCCATTGTCAAAAGATAATTTTAATAAAGATATAAATATATTAAAGATATCGCAACATACAATGGATTTTCGGAATCCACAACAGTAAGAGTTTTGAAAAAAACTATTTAATAAAGATGAATAAGACCCAAATATGGAAAATTAAGAACACAACTTGTAAACGCCAAAACGAGTACAAATTAAAAATTTTGTTAGGGAAGGTACTTGCTATGATTCCATAATTGTGATTGGTCGATTGTTTTGCCACTAGAAATTTTTAAATTTAGTTCACATATTTTCCGGGGGTAATGTTTGCTCCGGCGCTCTGTACCTTTATACCATGATTGTAGAACCAGCCCTTAATCATATTGCAATATTAAAAAAAACGTTGATTATACATTTTTTGTACACTAATCTAACATTTGTAAAATATAAACATATATAAATAATATTTTTTAAACATTTTTAGAATGTTTTTGTAATATTGATTTTGCAACGTAATTCTGTCCATTAAGAGGTTTTTGCAATGTTTTTAAAAATGTAAATATATGCTTTGTAAAACGTTAAAAAAACATTTCAAAAATATTCCCTTATTGATTGGGTAGGTATCGTAGCCGGCAATGTAAAATTATTATTTTGGCAATCTGAAACACCAGAAAGAGTGAAGTGATCCTTGTTAACATAAACTTCAACAGTAAAGCAAAACATTTCCACATACTTTTTATTGAAGGGCGAATCGAAAAACCAATCATAACCAAATATCATCAACAACAGTTGAACCGTTTAATTTGATACAAAAACTACTACCAATTACATTAAATTCCCAAGTAATTCCAAGATATCAAAAATATTTAGAAATTAGAACCGAAAGAAGAATACATTACATCAGTATGTAAAAAAAAGACGTTTTGCAAACAAACTATGTAATTAGTATAATCAGTGGCGGCTGGTGGTCAATCATACAAGAGGGTCATTTAAAAAAAAACGCAATGATCGCAAAAAGGCTAAAAAACATTCTTACAGTAACCTGATTTATATTTAAGATCAATTATGTTTAAAATTTAAGATATTCGTCTATAATTACAATTACCAAAATAATCAATAGCAAGCTCATTAAAATTTACAATGATTTTTCAATGCTTAGCATAGAAATGCACATCTTTCTTGTCTCATAGTATTGCCAATTGCGTAGAAATGTTTGAATTTTTAACATAGAGAAATATCGCGCTCTTTCCACTGTAGTCATATGTAAAGTAAATTAATTGTTTTATTTAATATATGTATCTATTTTTAGTTTTTACAAACTTTTTGATTATAGTCTTTAATTGACTTCACAATTGATTTTTACTTTTTCTTTTAAATGCTATAAATCCGTAACATTATTTTACAACATAATGATTAATGCATCATCTGAAAACAGTAAATAAAAAACACTAAAATTTATTATTTATTTTAATTCCACAAATCCAATCTAACGAATCATACACAGATTCCTTGAATTACTGTAAACTTCTTTATTTTTATGTTTACTGGTTGGTCGAATTTGAAGTAAAGGCCGAGGACGAGCATTAAGGCTAAAGTCTACTGCCAAGTGTGCGAGAGAGATAAAAGACATGAAAAAGTATTTCCAAGTTATTTCAAAAACCCTTCCGCTTAAATATAGTTTAAAAATGGTATTATAATAAGAACGTGATTGTTAAGAGAGGATGTTTCTTATTTTTCAAAAAAAAAATTTTTTTACAATTTTTTGTTTTCAAAAATTTGGAAAAAAACATTTTTTTCACAATTGAAGGTATACATTTTATTCTACACATTTTGTCAATTAAAAACACATTTTTAAATTTTAGTATATGCCTACCGGTACCAATCAAAAATCAATTTTAATTTCTATTTTTCATCTAGCCGCTTTCGCAACTTGACACCACTTGCAATATGAGACAACAAAAACAAAACGAAAAATTGACAAAGTTTACCACTACTAATATATGCATTTCCACGTGTTTGCATTGGTTGAATGTTCGAGTGTAATAATCAGTCATATTTCATTAATGTTTTATTTACAAGTAAAGTATACAATTATTATAAAAATATTTGTTAGCTCCAACAAAATTTTAGTTTTCCCTTATGTCCATATTACGACATAGACGCGGATCAATTATTTCCGGCAGCAATTTATTTTTATAAAAACTGATGAGCTGTGGCTTCATTTTACAATTCCAAAAATTATCATCTTTATAAATTCTTTCAATTAAGATATCTTTTTTGGTCCACACAACAAAATCACAAAAATCTTTTTCAGTTATATGCAATTGCCCCTGAATCTGATAATAATAATTGTGAGTGGTTTTAAGTTTAAAATCATTTTTCAAACAAAATTGTTTCAAATTTGTTATTGCTTCTTGAATGTTAAAATTCTCAGCAGTCTTCGGGCACTTTATTTCCACTATACCATTGTTTGAGGTAAAAATTCCATCAGGACAAGCTGCAAGAAATCCAAATTCTAGATCGATAAATAAACCGCATGGAATAACTTTTTCTCCTGACTTGCTCGTATGTTTTTATCGCCGAATATTCAGACTGCAATACAGCTGGAAAATTTTTTTTTACTCAAACTAAATTAACAAAAAATTAATTTTTATTACTATATTATTAATATAAAACAATTATTGTATATCTTTACACGGCCTCGATCGTCTAAATTGTAGATTTGACTTTTTCTTCACTTTTTGAACCACAAAACTTTTGTAATGATTCTATCATGATGATTTTAAGACGATGATTCTTAGCTTAAGTTTTATTTAAATTTATTTGGGGAAAATTCATTCTACATTATCACTGGAGTGTGGAAGACATTCAAACCAAAAAAGTAAGGTTTAGAAATTTTTCTACAGCTAAACTGCAAAGCGTACTTCATTTTTTCAGAAAAATAATTTTCTTGTAATAAATTCAAAAATTTTCACAGTGAAGAAGATTTTGCCAGAAACGAAAATACAAATCGGTTTTTTTCAAATCGTTGCGTTGGCATGATAATGTTTCGTTTGAATCTTGATGAATGAATTTATCTTTGTTTTGTTGTTGCAAGTTTGAAGGTATATTGTGTTTTCGTGAAACATAATAAAGATAATAAGTAGTAATGACGTAATGCACGCATGTATAAGTACTCATTACATATATAACACATTATAAACGACAATTTTTGATATTTGTTTTTGTTAAGAAAATATGAAAAATGTAGTTCATTTATAAAATTGTGAGATTTAATACCTTTATCATGAGAACGTGTGATTTAAGAGAAAATCCTGAGGTCTCACGATTACGGTGCGGTCTTGCTTAGCACCCGCCGCTTGCGCAAACGCAGACTGCGTCCTGCGTCGCAACGCGGCACTTATCAAAGAGAAATATTCAAATCAAAATGCTGTTCGCAAATATTATTCAATTTGCAATACAAAGTATGGATTGTATTCTAGAAATAATTATCTATTACTTGTATACCTTCGATTTTAAATATCTCTTTAAAAAACCTACTTATCAAAAAAAAATATCGATTTTCATTACAAAATCAAATTTTGAAAAATATCCTCTCTGATCTCTAAAACAACAAATATAAAACAGTTTTTAAAACTTCATAAAAATGAACAGTTTATTATTAATCTTGGAAAAACTTTTGGGCTGTTTCAAACGCCATCTACTGTTTCAGAAACACACTAATCAGCTCTAGACTTTGGCCTTAAATATAAATTCTAGATGTGTAAACAATTATTAGCTATTCATTTTTTAACGTGTTGTACCACAGTTATTATGAAACAAAAACTACTGTCATATGTGATAAGAAATCTGTATTTAACACACACGTGCTGCGAAGATAACGATAGATGACGTAAGTCACGTAAGCAATGATAGCATTGCACTCAAAGATAATTGCACTGAGTATTATCTTTGGCGTAGGCGGCCGGCTGAAAACCCAGCCACAGCCAGCGAACGAATTTTAACATTTACTTATCTTCTTTTCTAACTCGCATAAAAGTGTATTATGTGTGTCTCACTCTTGATTAGAATAACTCTCATCGTAATATAATGTAAGTGCGGACAAAAGTTCGTGGCAGCCTCGGATAAATTCGCAAGCTTTCGTATCTGTTGCGTTTAAATTGACAATTATTTAAACGAAAGAAATTTTAACGCTGATAATTTGATTTAAACGCAAATTTTTTGTAATTTTAAAGCAAATAAAATACCTTTCTTATTCATTTTTGGAGGGTCATTGACCAAATGACCTAATAGAGAAGCCGCCACTGAGTATAATCATCTAATTGTAACAGAATATCACTATGGTTTGTACAGCCGATTTTGGGACCATTTTTCATTACTAAAAGACTAATATCAAGACGAGTAATAAGAAGTTATTTTCCTAACGTAGACCTCGACTAACGGCAGTTAACAAATTATAAACTTAGCTTGAGTTCAAATCAAGAAGTTCGATCACACAGATCAGTCTTTTATTTGCAATGACTCACTTTCTGCTCAATTATGTAATGCATCGTACGCAGCAGCTGTGAACAATTCGTATTATGAATGATAATGTACACATTGAAGAAACATTGTAAACATATGGCCTACCAAATGAAAATCGATAAAATGCAATTCCCATCCAACTCCCCTGAGAGCAATGAAATTAATGCATTTTAAAAAAAAATGTTACTTCATAAAATATGCCACCACGTAACGTAAATTCTTGTAGGGAAAAAACAGAACTCTACAAGAGTCGTTTGATAATACGAATCAACTCTTATTACCTGCTCGCTGTAACACGAAACAATTGTTTTCAATTCATTAATAAAATTACTTATGCTTACACCTAAAACTTGTCATTTCAATTCTTTGCAATGAACATTTCTTTTCAAATTGAACTATAAAAACATTTTCAGATATCTGAAGTCTATCAATGGAAAAATAAACAACGGTTTTTCAACACCATCTTAGAGACAATTAACAGAGCGATTGACCGTTGACGGTTTTGTACATAAGCAAAAACTATTATTAAACCTAAATAATCAATAAACTTTAAAATCTATTGTAACGCCACAATTGGAGCGCATCAGTAATTGACCACAACTTTCCGCACCTTCCCCTAATGCTAATACATTACGGTCAACCCGATTGTTGATTTATATCTTACTACTAAAAACTATAGGGTATTAGTGAAAACTTCATCATCTAAATGGATAAATAACGTTAAAAAAATAATCAGAATGCATAAATGTAGATTGAAGACATTAACAGCTGCGTCAAATCTATTTATTTTGAGAATTGAAATAAACGAATAGCCGCACCCTGCGATTCTTCAATCCTATTATTAGTTACTCTTAAATTGCAGTCTCGAATTTAAATGCGATTTAATTTTATGTCTTTTATTTTTGCATAGTTTCCTAAAAACAACGCTGGAGTATAAATCGTTAAAAGTATTTCGGTTTCTCCGACTTGTCACGGTAATAATTCTATTTTACTCTCGCACACGGCACAGCTTATTAACCGATTAATTTATTACTATGTTAAGATCATTAACTAAGAGACGCTTCGTCAACATTCAAAATTCTGTCACGAGCTATTATCGACGCCTTTCTAAACACAATGCAAATGCAAACTGCTAGTTCATCGAACTATTACCTATTTTCAAATATAGCATGTGATAAAAGTCCTGCCGCTCCTTTTTTAACAACAAATACATATAATTTATCTAATCTCATAATAAAATATTTTTATATATGGCGCTCATGTCCTGTTTATGTCGTTAAAGACGATAATTTAAAAGCAATTAGCAGGTGATCACCAAAAATGGTTTCCCATTTCTATGTAACGTTAAATTATATTAAACAGAAGTAAATACACAATTTGATTCATATGATCATTTCAACGATTACATGCAAACAAACAGATTAAAAATAGATCTCAGTTAGTAGATCGGTTTCAAACAATATAACAATACGTCAGTCATTAACACACGTCAAAAATTCGTCTATATTATGTATTGTTGAAAATTTTCCGTATTCTTTAACAATTATAAAAAAAACAAACCATAATAACACCCTATAAAATATTTCATAATTATCTAAAAACTAAAGGTTATATTATTTCAACAAAATAAATTAGCTAACACTAGTTAAAGTTCATGGTCCTTCCATTTAAAAAATCTGTTTCAAGATTTGGAATAAGAAATTTTCAAATCTATTGAATCAAAAGGTTTTCAAGTTTCTAATCCTGCGATTTATACCACAAATGGCTTCCTTAGTTCAAATGAACTACTTTGATTGACTATCACAAAAAAAATTTGCATGAAAAAATATGAATGTTTAGTTTAGTAATAGATTCGCTTCGAAATGCATGATGACATCTTAAATACTTCCAGGTGTAACATTCTAGAAAGGTTCTGGGACGTTCGACGGAAAAAGTTACAGATGACGATAAAATTGTATATATAAACGCACACAGGACATTAGTCTAAAAATAAGGCGTGTAACGTAATGTAGTTCAAAGTGTTGGTAAATTATTGTAATATTAATTAATTAGTTATACTTTCCTGAATTCGTTGATATGTATTTTAGTTATAGCAAATGTATCTATATAAATAAACGTTTAATAATGTAAATAGATTCAATTTTCCTTAGATAGTATGTTAATAGCAATATTAACGTATAATAATGTATTAGAAATAAATCGTTAATGACTCATATTAGTGAACGATTTTGAACCAATAAATGCATTTCTATTTATGAACGATTTTATATAACCAATAAAATCGTTAGCAACCACTGATTTAATGATATTGCGCGACTACTGGATATAACAACAAGGTAGTTCGTATACTTTAGTATTCTTATAACTTCATCCGTTTTACTAATATACGATCAACAAAAAACTTTAAAACTAACTCGGTTGTTAATCGGCGATAAATAATCTCGACAACATTAACGCGTTGACGTTAAAATTTCGCGATTATTAAGCTCTATCATTAACCACCTTGTTTGTTAAATAACTATTAAGTGCATTACTATGTTAGTTAAGTTTCAAACCAAAAATCTTTCCGGAAATCCTATAGCATAACCACTCAATTTATCATTGGTTCAATTTATTTTGTATAAAACTATCAAGAATAAAGCGTAGATCATTCTTATCACATCCGATTAGAACTGCTTTGCTAAATTATATTAGTTGATCAATAAGTCGAGTAACGATAACATTCTTAAAGAGATGTTGTGGTACGACACTTAAAACATTTATATCTGTAATATATAAGCTTGCTTTGTACAAAGATTCTGAAATATTAGACTACGCTAAGATTAGAACGTTTTCCGAGTTTGAACCGTGTCGATGTTGCAACCGAAGTTGCTAATGTTTCGCCCCCTTTCGTAATGAGCTAATCGAAAACGATAACCTAACAAAAAAACACTACAGAGTTGGGCAATCAACTTGTTAACCAAGCCAGATCGTAAACGTCATAGAATCCCCTTACGATAGTGGGCGAAACGTTGGGAACTTCGGTTACAACCTTCTAATTCAATATCAGACTAGTTTAAAGCTCTATTATTAATAAATCATACAAATTTATTACCTAACTTATAAGTTTGAAAAGAAATCATTTCAATTACTTTTGACATCAATATATTGCAAAAACTTAAGATTTGCGAGGTCTCGCAAGGTTTCAAACTTTAGCTTAAGCTTCTTAACAGCGATTAGTTCCTTGTATTTATAATTATTATTAATTTGTGTCCGGTATGTATTTTAAGAAACCATTTAACACCAGACCCGCCTAGAAACATTTCGGGGCTTGAAACAAATATTATCTATAGGGCACCTTAGAAAAAAGAAGAAGACGATATTTAGATACATTTTAGGAAGAGGCCTGAGGCAAAATGCTCCATTTTCCCCGCCCTTTAGGGCGGCCCTGCCTTTAACCATTACTTTATTAAAGACATTATAATATTAGATAATAGGAACCTCATTGAGAACAAAAACGTAAATAGTGAAACATTTGAAATGAAACGTTCTATACAAACTAATCATTATGTGACGCAATGTATTGTTTCCGTTTAAAAAAATACAAAAAAGGTCTCTACCATAGCCAATTTCTATATCATCCAGTAGTTTTATCTTCTACGTCTTGATAAAATATGTATCCTTACCTTAGTTCATACAGGGTTTGCCATTACTCCAGCCTCGGTTTCCAGTGCCTTTGTATACATCTCAGCATAAACTGGTTAGTTTTGTACTCATTTCTATTGAAAAGCTACAATTTAGATGAAAAATACTTTTTAAATTTTTTTTAATTTATTACGGCGTTGCCATTTTAGAGCAATTTCTTTAGAAATGCAGCATCAAAAAAAAATTGGTCACAAAACTGCTTTTTTCACTTTCACTGGTAATTATTCACGCGCATCATGTAAGTATTGAACACAATATTGTTGCGACTTGAGTGAAAGTTTTTATCTGGGCCGGTTTCTATACCTCTACAAGTGTTCGTTGTCTGTAGAGATAATAAGTTATGTTGTGATTGGAAAAATTTCCATAATGACGTCACGTCACTCTAGTTAACACTATCTACACCATCGAGCGGTTAGATGTAATTGTCACCGTATTGAAGAACACAGTTACCGAAATTACGAAACTAATTTAAGGGCAACTGAACGCATTCGTTTGTTTTTCAGTATTCGTATAAATCAAATGGGTTTTACTTGTGAGAACACCGTATGTACGTCTTCAGATTTCAGTTAATATTAGAAAATTCCGTGAAAGTGCCGTTGCTGGATGCATGCTTTGAAGGAAAACTAAATTGTAAGTATTATACTTTCTATTTTACTTCTTCGTATTTTGGTGATCAGTAGATTGTAAGAACGACTGAACGTACATTGTAGGTTGTTAGCACAATTAACTATACAATCGTTTTGCTGTATGTCACGTATTAGACGGTGCGCTTAGAAATGTAAATCCATTTCCCTTCGGAATGTAAAAGTTAGGCCAGCAAGGCACTTTATTGTACAACGTGTTGCCCAATCGAAGGCATATTTCATAATTTGTCTACTCTAGTCTTTCATCGTTTTGGCGCTTTTTTAGACTTATTTTATAATTTAGCACCCCAAAGCTTACGACTCAATCACCGAATGAACTGAGCTAGTCGTCACTCTTTAGTTACAAAAAAATCCACGTAACAACATTATTACTTATTACTACTTTCTACTTCATTAACTTTCGTTTAAAATGAATTTTTCACAGAACGAATTAGTGGACATAGGTTTATTTTGTCATTTTACATTGTCTTTTGGCTTCTCAAGGCTCTTGTTCACAGAAAAATGGTTAGAACAGAAGAGGCAGAATTTATGCTTTTGCAGGCTGTAAAATCCAAATGTTAGCGCCAAACAAATTAGTGAAGAAATTGGTACAATTGGTGCTACTTCAGTGAGAAGAGTACTAAAAAGCCATCAATATAATCCTTATCACATTGACCTGCATCAAAAGTTGACTATAGAAGATATGAACTCGAGAAGAACTTTCTGTTTGGTAGATGTTAAATAAAGTTAATGAGGTGCCAGGCTATATCCACTGTTTATTTACCGACGAAGTTACCTTTCATAGTAATTATCATTACTATGATAATGTAAATCCTCATATTTTAAGACTTTTGGATCATCAAAATAGATAGACGGTCGATGTATGAAGAGGAATTGTAGACGATTTTGTCATAGGTCCTGCTTTGATGGTCATTTAAATGCGGACAGATATTTAAAGTATTTAAATAATTATTTGCCACAGTTACTAGAAAATGTTCCGGAAATTACAAAAAAGACCAAGTGGTATCAGCATGATGGTACGCCCTGCCATTTTGTTAAAAATGAGAGACTACAGCAAAATAGGCAAAATTTTGAACGTTTTTTTTTTAAATTTTGTTGGTGTTTTAATAGTCTCCTTTATGTTTTTTTATTAATAGAAGCAAAGCCTACTAAAATAAACCAGCTTGATTAAAACAATGCTTGTGATTTAATTGAAAATTTATAAATATCTCCATAACTGTAGATGTTAGGAGAAAAAAGTACTAGTGCAAATCGAGAGAAAAACTACATTAGAAACATTTAAAAAAAATCAAGGGTGCCAATGAATGAGTTTCAGCAATTTGAAAAAATTGAAAATTAGCGCTCTCATACAAAATAAGTAAGTATAGCGAAATAAAGAACCTTTTAGACCATTTAAGTACTTCTGACTTTCACCTACGAATTTACAAAAACAAATTCCAAGATTTCACAAAACACCAGTTTTGTGATCAGTTCTTTCTGATGCTGCATTTTTAAAGAAACTGCTCTAAAATGGCTAAATCAATTTTAAAAAAAAGTAATTTTATTATTTTAAATCTAAATTAATCCTTCATCAAACAGCATAAAACATTGATAGGTTGCTATTTAAAAAAGTGTAACTTTATGCTGTCCAGCGAAAACAGAACACCCTGTATAAACAATAATATTTTTAAAGCATGTAGCTTTTCAGTAGAAATGAGTACAGTACTAAATAATTTATGCTGACATTTATACAAAGGCACTAGAAACCGAGACCAGAGTAATAATAAATAAAAACGTTTATCGTTAATGAGATACAAAACTTTTGTAAAATGAAACTAGTACTTTTCTTGTATCTGATACGAATTTATTTATTTATAAACGCATTTAAATGTTTGATTCGAATGACTTTCAGAATCTCAGTCCGATTACAGTACAGTGAAGCTTGCTACTCACATTTCTATAACGTTTCCAGGTTGAAACTGTTAGCAATTAAGTGTTTAGCAGTTTGGATCTCTAACTCTAAAAAACTTGGTCTGCGTATGGATATAAGCTGTTAAGCCATGTTTCAAGCTAAAAGACACTGTGTAAGCAGACGTACTTAATTCTGATTATGTGGTTACAAACTGATGATTTGTAAAAATTTCGAAACCCTCAGACGTTCTTGAATCCCACCAACTCTTCAATAGTAGTATAGCTCGATACCTTCGACATTTTATTACCTACGATATATCAATATTTTCATCGATACTGCAACTTTAATACTTCCATACCGTCGATAGTTTCTGTACCTATCGTTGCGTATTTTACACAATAATAAAGATAAATAAATAAAGATATTTATCTCGGCGCACGCGTAAAAGCACAGAATGTACACTTGTTTATTTACACCCGTTCTTCTTTAAACCTGACTTCGATTTCCTTCTTTTACCTTTTATATTTTCGCCTAGAATATTCTGTTTGTTTCTTAAATCGCCTCGATTGTTCTCGAGGTTCAAGAATGTTTCACTATGATACTATGTATATCCAATACCTGTATACCATCGATACTTCGATACCGCAGAAATTTTGATACTGTTGATACTCGATAGTGGATCAAATTGCTATAAATCAATTACTAAGAGCGATCATCATCTATCCAAATCGTTGAAATGATTAAGTAGAACAAATGCTTTAACCACGTTTAGAAACGAACGCAAAAGACTGAAAAACCCCAAACAATTTTAATTATAGTATTTAATGGTAAGCATCTATCAATTATTTTTGACAGATAATTGTGTAACTGTGTGAAAAACCTTTTGAACTTGGAATCAACAATTTATATTTTCATTGAAAAATATATGTAGTAAAACCTAGTGCCAGAATTAACAGCTGTGAGAATTTATATTTTTAACAGATGCTGCTCAATATGTAAAAATACTGAACAAAAATCTTCAACATCGATGTCAATATTAATGTCAATATTATTATTAATTAGAAAATTAATTACCTTTTACAGATCCTTAGACGTAGGTACGTGGATTCCTAAAACAAACAAAAATATATGAAATTTTTGTAAACAATTTAAAGTAAACATTATAATAAATCCTAAATAAAGCAACATTTCATTTTCTTTTTTATATATAATAAAAGTGATAGACTTATGAAACTTAATTACTGCTTTTACTAAAGGATACGTATTAATATTTTAAAAAATCTAAAGTAAGGTATTGATTGAATCCTAAATAAACTTGTTAATGCTAAGGCCACATCTTTGTTATAAACATGAGAGTAGTATGAGATTTTATATGACCCATTAAAGACTAAGTCAAAAATGAATAATGCTGTGAGAAACATGTGCATTTCTTATATTAAATTGTACGTACCTATACAGTTTTCACGCAAAAGCATTGACATAAATATTTACGTATTTCCATTGTAAATTCAATTCAATTTAGATACTATAGATAATAAAGATTAATAAAAAATATATGGATAAGTTTAAAAAAGAAATTGTTCATTTGGAAACATTTTTACGACTACCAGTTCCTACTACGTTTTAACATTTTGTTAACCTAGTAATCGCAATTTTTAAATCAGAAAAATCTATTTAATTTGATTAGTGAATGAAATGTTTTTAGAACTTCGTTATGTGTTAAGCTTTGAATGGTCTATACTATAGACTCTATAATTTCACGTTCATCATGTACACTATCACTGTTCTTTTCGCGTCTATTCTGTGTGAGGTGCAGACAACGTGGTGCCAGAATGTCTCGTTCGTAAAGGAATACAAGGATTATTCAAAGCATTGACTTAATTTCACGTGGACGTTCAAAAGAATAGGCAAAAGAAAATCCTGAAATGTACAGAAATCAATTAAAAACAAAATAATGAATGAGACTAAAATGAGATTTCACTAAGCCTTCATTTTGACGTAGTTAGTTAGTTAGTTAGTAGCATCTATTTAGCACTTAATTATTGCAGCTTTTATTTCTCGATTAGTATGCATGGTATTGACTTTTTTGAATGGGGGGGTTAATGTTAAGTCAGCACCCCGCAATATGAACTCAATTTTCTGCCAAACCGGTTGAGCACTTAATTTTGGAGCTTAGCACTAAATTAGCATCTAATTAGCACTTCATTATAAAATAAATGATAATTCATTTTACGTTGGTGGAGGGGCTAACTTTCCTTACGTTTGATTTTGGATGAATCATCGATTCGGGAAACTTTCATCAAAAATTGGCAAGGAGTCAATATCTCCTCATTAGTTCACAGTTTGGATGAAACCAAAAAAGCATTTTACATTTATCACTTTGGATAATTCCTCTAAGATGAACATTCATAGTGATCAATGTAAATAACCTTTAACCCTTATCTTCGATATACACATCACCTACAAAAACCACATAAACAACATGGCCACAAAGACTTTCATCATCACAAGTAAATTGATCCAATGCTGGAAAAAAACATAGTCCTATCACACAAAGCAAACACTCGCATCAAAAAGAGTTGCTAGCGTAATCGTGTGTAGACACATTAAAGAAAATAACTCACTGTTCAACAGTAGCCAGAAACAGCTATTGTAATACCATCTAACTCCTTAAGTAAGTTAAGAATAATAATCATTTACTGTAATGTCTCAGGTCAATAAAATCCATTATTGCAAAAAAATGTTTTAACAATTTGTACTTTGCCTCAAAAGCTTTCGAACAGAATTTCCATATAAACAGCGTTCATGAGTGTAGGATACAATAAAATCAAATCCAGAGCGTAATATTAAAGAGTCCTAAGTCTGGAATAGATAATAGACTCATAAATTAGAAAACAAAAGAAAAAAAAATCAAATACCTACTTATTTATAATTATTGTAATTTGAATCTTCATTTTGCGTCTGAAGAATGCTAGCCATCCTGTGGTGTATTCAGTCGTAAATGTGTTCACACATTACTGACCGTTACATCAAGTTAATGAGGATCAAATTTCTCCGCCTATACTCTGGCGCACATCAATATGTAAAATTAATCTTGAATAAATAAATTTAAAAAAACTTCCTTAATGTCTCGTAATAATAATCGGGTCAAAAGAATAGTATATCAGAATTACAATTTGATTAAAAGTCAAACATTATTCTAGCAGTAAATGGGCGTGATCCCATTAGGTGACTTACACGATCTACCAATTTAAACATCTCAGATTTAGTGTTTCGTAAATATTTAAATCTACTGCACTGAATTATCATAAGAAAACATATTACATAAGAATACTAAATATGTATTGAAATTAGGTATAATAGAAAAGTCGTCAATTCAAGTAGACTATAAACATTTTTTAATTCACATTAACAACAAAAAACATTTTCTTATTCAACCCTACAGATTTGTGTAATCTCAAAATAAACTCCTCTTTTGGACGCGAAGAAAAAATATTTCTCACATTGTTCAGGAGAAGAAAGAAAACAATTTGTGACGCAAACTATTATTATACTTCAAAATAATACTATGTTCAACGGAAGCACGTTTAGAAGCTGTAAAATATTTGTTGTTCAACGAATTCAAAAGAGGTTTACCGTTAACAGTAGAACATAATTCACATTAGTTAACTAATCTAGAAATATCCTGCTGATAAAAGATGTTCGACTTTTTGTGGAACCATTATTGAATCCGTAATCTCTACCTCTGCGTTCAAATTAAACCGCTGTCCTTTTAGTGACTTTTAATAAGTCAAAAACATGAAAATTACACGGTGATAAGTCAAAACTGTCAAGCAGGTGTTCTAAGACTCATTTCATACACCCAAGCCGATTTCAAACTGTATGAGCTACATGTGGTCAATCAATATTATAGAAAAGGATGACATCATTTGTAAGTTTTCCGGAACGTTTACTCTTAATGCTGACACGTAAGCGTTTTAAAGTATCTGAATATCGCAAAACTGCTCAGACTAACAATGACAAACGTTTCAAATAAAAAATGTTACGTTTTGACAGAAAATTAAGAATTTATTTATCTAACAACCCATGCCCCAAAATGAGTCATCCGGTGGTGACTGACTATATTTATGATGTACCTGTTGCATCACTGTATTTCTTAAAGGCTCTCGTATTCAACGTGATAATGCCAAGACCAAGTTCTTTGAAGTAGAAAAGTTGAGACCAATATTTTCTTGCCTTAGTAGATTGTAGATGATTCCATTGCATACTCTGATTTTGATGTAAAAAAGCATTACCGTGTTGTTGATAGCGCATGAAGTACAAATTTTGCTCCAAATTGTAAGATCTCGTCAACTGCTGTAGAATTCCAAAATCTACACTCCGCCATGTAGTGTTGTTGCTCTTAACACGGATAAGTTTCTACCCAATTCTCAAAATACAAATGTGAGTTTGTACGGCCAAAACGTATCGTATTCTAACGTGGTGGTAGTAGTCGTGCAGGTGCTAATCTTTTAATAGTCTTCCTCCTACGGCTGTATGAGATCCGCGGACTTAATTGTCTACGCTCTACATGGGAGAGAGCCGTTTGCCATGAGTCGGTCTTAGACAGGAACTGGAGGCACAGCTGGGCCATCATCGCTTGATTCATTACCATGCCGGTAAATCCTAACATACTTCCAATTCAAAAAATCGGTTCAATCTTCAGACAGGAACCGGAGATACGGCCTGGGGCCGAGGGCTTTACCAGCGCCGGTAAATCGGGACCTAGTTCTGGATAGAGGAAAAACCGTGTCTTATTGCACAGAACCATGGTACCGGGGAACTTGTCCTTCCAGCAATAGAAGCGTCTTGTAGTAGCTGTACGCGATCCAATCCGCCTAAGATCTAGGCGAGTTGCCTTGCGTCTTAGATCCATAAAACAAACAGCAACCCACTCAATTCCAGTATCCCCAGTATACTGGGTCATTTACGTAAAAAGGGCGAGTGCTGTACAAACATTGCGAGGTAGCAAACGAATCAATTTTGTAGAACAGTAACTTGTCAAACGTAGCCCAGCAGCAAGACAAGTAACCAAAGGCGATAGAGAGCCCCACCAAGAATCTCCGCTATCCGGTGCTCTATCTACTGCTGTCGGGAGCTTAGGAACTAGCTTAGACACAGGTTGGACATCGATTGATTCCGTCGTGCTACATTAGTCTCTTAATACAAAGATGGTGCTTAGACACTCTATCTTCGCATCAATACACACTACCACCCCCTAGCTAGGCTTGCTCGAGGTGCTGAACTGATCAGCAAACATCGCCCAGAAAGAAAGAATTAGAAAAAAGAACCCACTCCCACTGTGCCTACCGTGTAACGGAGACTATTAACTAAGCTTTGCTTTAGTATTTACTTGTACTTCTTTGCATTGTCAGTTTTTAACTTTTTTATTTTCCGCCTGGTCTGAGTTTCAACAAACCTCTTAAACTGCCTAAACTTAGCGAATATTATTTTCTTTGTAAATATAAAAGATACAAATGTGTTTCTGGAGTGATTATCTACGATGATCAGAAAATACGTTGCGCCTCTAATTGAAACCTGTTTCATAGGACCACATAGGTCAGAATAAACAACTGACCTTAATGGTTCTTTTACACCTTTTCACTTTATGCATGATTTTCATTTCTTAACATTGTCTTCCTTGCTGTAGTTTAAATCATTTACTAATTAATTAAATTTGGTAATGTCATTCCGTTTTAGTTGAGGTGTACCAATCTTCTTCGGTACCAAAGACCTGGCTACTTATCGCTGTTTTCGCTTAAACGTGTTCAGCTACTTATCACGCTTCCTGTTGCTACTAGTTCACTGTTCCCGTTTGCACAACCATTTTCATCGAAAACTACACGGTTTTTCCTTTTTCGGCAATTTTACTGGCCGATTTTTCAAACAAATAAATATTTATTGGTTAGAAAGCAGTAAATACATATCGCGTGTATCTGATTAACAGGTTGTTAATTTAGAAAGTAAAGTGCAGTTTCAAAATAATGTTAAGATGTTTAATTCATCACACATTTCTTCTCGATAATTTACTGACACTCAAAATAAAAATAAAGACAAAATAATGTTATCACATAAGATGAAATTAAATTGTTATTATATGAACTGCATATTCTCTTCAAGTAACCTGAAAATACAAAGTAACTCGAAGATTTTACAGATGTTTAAAGAATAAATGTTTAAAATGTAGGGCAGTCAAAAAAAACACTTGAATAATGAATAATACTGTAACAATAAAGCTAAACATGCAAAACAAGTATTTTTTAGGGTAAAATGATTTTTCATTCTAAACGAGCGTATTCAACTAAAAAATTCATGCAAAATAAGTTATTGTTCATCTATCGAAACAAACCTAAGAAGAAAACTGATAAGATAAACCGAAATTATGATTACTATAAACAATCCTATGTAGTAGCACACGTCCGGTCCGATTTTTAATAAAGTGATAACATTACCCGATTAATAACATCCGTGACTCCAATAAGCGACATGATCTGTATTTCCTTACTCTTGTTTCTTAAAAATGTTTTCCCGAGTCCACAACTTGGTAGTACGAGAATTGCCTTTTAAGTGTTTTGTATATAGAGCTTAAATAAAACAGTAGATAACTTTTAAAGACTTTATTGTTTTTCGAAGTATCCTCCACAAAACTCAATGCACTTTTGTATGCGCTTGAAGCAATTCTAGAAGCAGTTATTCCACCCGTTTGTTGGTACAGTGAAAGAAACGTTTTTGAAGGTGTAAACTGCTTCTTCTGGCGACTGATACCTGTGACCACGCAGTCCGTGAGTAACTCCACAATTCATCACCACTAACAATCCTGTACACGGTTTTAGAGTTTCCTGCGTTGAAGTCGTCGAGAGTTTTTTGACACCAATTGACCCTAGCTTGTTTCTATCCTTCGATCAACAGATGCGGTATCCAACGGAAGACTAATTTTTTACCGCTTATTCTTCATGCAAAATTTTTTGAATTGAAGTCTTTGAAATCCCCATTGATGCCTCAAACTCACGATATGTCACATATCGATCTACGTCACAACATCAAGGTTTTCCTGGGTGACGGTTGTTTTTGGTGCACCTGTGCTTGGATCGTCGACACGACTCATCCGTCCACGTTTGAATTGTCGATACCACCGAGAAATTCTCGACTGAAGTGGTGCTTTATTTCCGAAAAGAGACACTAATTCGGCCAAAATATACCTGTTGAGGTAATTGTCCTCGAAAGTTGTAAAAAATCATTGCGCGATAATTTTCTCGGTTTAATTCTACCACTTAGTTTTAGTAGTGATATTTAATTAGCGCCGCCTACTATGCCCTGTATGAGACACTTAAAAGATATGCCTCGCATTTGCAATTAGGCACGCTTTGCAATCTTAAAACGAATTGTATTTTAGTTTTTTTTACTATTCGACAAAAATTCACAGCATAAACTTTATTACCTACATAAACGATACACCAAACTCAAAAAGAATAATCGAAGTGATTTATTTACATTTTTTTATTACCAACTAAATAATTAATCAACTCAAAATTGATAAGATGTCGTGCTAACTTCGCGAATCCAGTACGATACCATTCTGTCTAAAGTACTAAAATGCATGGAATATTGCTATTTTTTACAAAAGTTTTGTGAAAACGTGTCGTACCAGCTATCCAGATTTCTACTACCAATTGTGCAACCACTACAGAAGAACAGCTCATCTTTTGTCAAAGACTCCAAACATTTCGTTGAGATTCTGAAAACAATAGAGCAACAACCACGGGATCAATTAGTCAGCTTCGACGTAGAAAGTCTTTATACTAATGTGCCAGTTGAAGAAGCATTGAAAATCATCCAAACGAAGCTCCGAGAAGATGAAAAACTCCAGGAAAGAACCACGCTGCCGGTAGAAGGAATAATGAAGCTCCTAGAATGTTGCCTCAAGAACTCGAACTTTCAGGAGAAAGAGAGATTCTTCACTCAAGACGAAGGACTACCAATTGAATCCCAGGCCATAGAGAAATCAAAATTCAAACCCAAAACATGACTTAGATATGTTGACGATACCTTCATAATTTGGAACCACAGTAATCGGCAACCATCCATCAAATTCACTATGGAAAAGGAAAAGGAGAACTCACTTTCTTTTTTAGACGTTTACGTAACAAAGAACAAGGGAATTATAGAAACGACTGTCTACAGGGAATCGACACACACCGGTCGATATCTTAACTTTGAATCCAACCATTCCACATCTACGAAGAGGGGAGTAGTAAAATCTCTAATCGACAGAGCGTACAGGTTGTGCAACACAGAGAAAGGGCTACGAGAAGAAATCAAAAACATTAGAAACGATCTAAGAAAGAATGGTTATCCAGAAAAGACTGTAGGAGAGCTTTTAAAGAAAAAGCAATTGAACACCAAGGAACAACCTAAAACAGAAGAACTGCCCAATTCACTGCTGAGCATCCCATATGTCAAAGGTTTATCAGAATCAATAAAACGTATAGGGAAAAGCTACAACTTAAATACAGTGTTCAAATCATCGACCACCATTAGGAGTATAATTTCCAACAGAAAGCCACAAACAAGTCGAGATTCCCAAAACTGTATTTACCAAGTTTCACGTGAATGTGGCAAGTCATATGTGGGGGAAACCAAAAGACCACTTGACATCAGACTGAAAGAACATCAGACGCACACACAGAGAGGAGAGACTTCTAAGTCCGGCATCGCGCAACATTCGTGGGATAACCAACATCGAATGAAATGGTCGGAAGCAAAAATCATACACAGAGAGGAACATTGGTACAAACGAAAATTTAAAGAAGCGACATTCATCAACAACAAAGAAATTTTCAGCCAGCCAAGCGTCGAGATAAGCAACATATGGAAATCACTAATCGAACCTCTAAAACAACTTAAACTTTACTAAGTAATTTTGTTAATTAATCTGTTACGCTAAATTGATTTTGTACGCTTGAACGCTTGATCGAACATGTCTTTAGTATATAAGCACCAGTAGTTTCTAAGTATGTTAGTATTTAGTTAGTATTCACCTGATGACGATATTACTTCGCATTATTCCATATTATTAGACTGCATTCCTGACTCTAGTCACCAAGAACAAATTTTGAGTTTGGATAAAATTTGTTAATTTAAAGAGCCCGGGAATTAATATAAAAGAACATTTTTTATTATTTTGTCCTATAGATGATGTGTCGGGCGAAGACTTGACAAAATTTCTTTTGTCGGCGTTAGAGAAAGAAGGCTTAAATATCAACGATTTGCGGGGTCAGGGTTACGACAATGGGGCAAATATGCGTGGTAGGCATAATGGTCTACAAAAAAAAATTTGGATTTCAATCCACGAGATTTCTTTGTTCCTTGTTGCAATCATACCCTAAATTTAGTCGTCAATGATGCCGCAAAATCGAATACTTTGAGCATAATTTTTTTCTCTTTAGTTCAAGAACTATTTGTAATTTTTTCAACTTCTACTAAACGCTCGTCAATTCTGAAATCTAATTTATCTAATCTAACATATTTAAATTTAAAACCTTTATCGGATATTCGATGGTCTAGTAGAATAGATGCAATAACTTCTTTAAGGTATCAACTTGGGGAGGTTTATGTTGCTTTGTTTGAAATAAGCGAAGGAAACTTTCAAAATAGCATAATCAATTTGGCTGCATCGTAAGCCGAAAAATTGCAAAATTTTGAGTTCATTTGCATTCTTATATTGTGGTATAATATTTTAAGTAAAGTTAACATTGTTAGTACAATTATTCAAAAACCGAGCTTTGATGTTGCTCAGTGTTGTAATAATTTAAATAATTTTTTGAAAGGTTATTGTTCCGATAAAGGTTTTAATGATCTGTTGATTGATGCTAAAGAAATAGCATCCAGCTTAGACATAAAACCTAAATTCAAAAAACAAAAAGGTCTAAGACCGCGAAAAATTAAAAAAAAACATTTTGATTCTGATTGTGACGATGAACCGATCCACGACGAAACTTTAAAGTTCAAAGTTGATTGTTTTTTTATTGCTCTAGATGTAATCATAATATCAGTGGACGAGAGATTCCAATTACTTTCTTTTTACCCTAATAATTTCGGGTTTTTATGGAATATTAATAAATTTAAAAATTATTCTGAAAACGAACAATTAGAATTATGTCAAAAAAATAAAAATTTATTAAACGACAAAACTCGCAATGAACGAGACATAACTGCCGTGGAACTTGTTAAAGAATTGCAATATTTACAAAATTTTGATGAAAAAGTTATTACGTCTCCAGAAGAAACTTTAAATTATATAACAAATTTGCAGAAATTCATCAGCGCAACATATCGATTTTCATAGATCTCATGCTGAGCGTAATTGTTCAAAATTATTTAAGAAATAATAAATAGTCGTTTCTAAATTACAGTACTCTTGTAGAACTGTAAAAAACTAACATTCTGAAAATCATCAGCATGACTCATTTTTACAAACTGTCGTCCTGAGTATAAAATATTAGAACTTGATTAAAAATTATTAAGGTAAAATATCGAAACTCTTGTCAAAAATGGTAATATTTAACGCATTTTTATACTTAAGAGAAGTGAATGTTGTGTTATGTTCGGGAAATTAGAGCGACATTTTTTCAGATTCCATTTTTCGACTTAAGGAATACAAAACTTTTTTAATTCGTATCAAAAACTGCAGAATGCAAAACTATAAAAAGAGCTATTAGAAGTCTTAGTGTTTTTTTTTAATACGCAGTGTCGTGCTAACTTTACACACTGCAAAAGTCGTCTTTTCTGATAAGAGGCGAATACAGAATTAACTTTTAGAGGACACCAACGTCTGAAGTATTGAAAATAAACCAAATAAGCATTTTTTTTAAAATGATTTGTTCCAGTGCATATTTTAAACTTCTGATGGAAGGAAGCACGTGCCCTCCCCTCTGGATCCGCCTCTGCAGATAATCATAGAAAAATTACTAAAAACTAGTAATATAATGCAATAATTAATTTCAAAAACCAGGTACTTCTGTGACCCCCAACGAGAATTATAATGTAGCATTTGAAAAATATAAGCATGTAGAAAAGAAAAGAAAAAACATATTATTAAAATTTCTAGCAATAGGATTTGTGTGTTTTTTTTATTGTTGAGATGGTTATAAATAATAGATCGGTAAAAATAAATCTGACAATGAAAAAGTAGTTTTTCAGTTCAAGTTGTCTATAAGTATATGTATAACAGTTTTAAACATATTTCTTTGTCTTCCTAAGCTTTAAGATCACAATATATTGTAGCTTTCAACGGTTTCAACAATGTTCATACGTCAAAAACACAGCATTATAAAAATTACACTGTTTTTAAATGACTATTAATACTTCAATACTAATAAATGCCGTTCATTTTTGGTACTTAGTAAATATAAAAACCTCTATTGCTCAACCTATATCACCTGTTTGTAAATATTTTTAAATGTCACAATAAATGCTTTCTAATTGTAATTTTAGAATGTAGTTTTTTCTTCACTCTTAATAAATATTTCGTTCATGCATACTTTTATGGTCCTTATAATAGTTACATTTTATTTGATGTGGTGTGCTTAGACTGTCACTCGTCCTAAATTTTCTTATTAAACAAATTAACAAAAACATTGGCGTTAACAAATTTGTAACAAGATCAAAAAGAGAGAAATGTCATGATGCGTGCATTAAAAATCACTGGAGTAGCAAGAAAAATGCAATCTTACAATCACGAGTAAGAAAAATGTAGATGATATACAAGAAAAGCGTGACTGTGGATTTCACCTTTTAACAAATGTAAAAAATTATAATGCACTTATGCAGAAAATTTCCTAACAAGCAGTTACATAATTATTAAAATTCGAACACGGTTTACATTATTACTTTCTATTCCGAAGAATTCCAAAGTTAATTTAAGACTGAACTTTACATCTTAATACCAAATTCGTTTTAAAATAGAAATGCAGGGACTGGATTAAGCCGCAAGCCTGTGGATATTTATTTACGTGACATTACACGCGTTATTAGAGAATCTATTGCTTTTCTCAAAAGCAAAGCTAAAAGGCATACGAGACAAGAACAACTTGTAACCGTTCGTTTGTTACCTAATTACCAGAATTTGTAAAAACAGGGTGATATTCTACTTTCACATATGGAGATTGAATTACTCAACGTGCGATAATAATACGTTTGTGTCGATTACAAGTTATTGACCACTTGTACAATTAAAAGTCAGTATTGTGTTTAATAAAAAAACAGAGGTTAATCAACGGCGACAGACAGGATTGACAACTGCACTAAAAAGACCAAAGAATTTCCCAGAGGCTAGAGTCCAGAAATACGCATTCTAAAGTCGCAGATGTATCAGATGCGTTCTAATCTTATTTCATTCCTAGACATTAAAATTATTAGTTCGTACAGAAATGAGAAAACTAAAAATATTCTAGGAAGATATTCGAAAAATTTCGTTTATATGCTTGTCGTTTTTTTATTGAAATGCTTTTTTAAACTGATTTAAATTTAAACCTCCGACCCGTTGAGTTATTCCCAAGAACTAGATGTTAAGGCACCTTAATTATAAATCGGCAAACAAAAAAAAATAATTATCATAAAAATTAAACAAAAACGCACCAATCAATTTAAAAAAAAGATAAAGTGGCGACCAACAAAACAGAAAAGATTTTGGAAAAACTATTGATTCCATATCAACTTCATTAATTTTTTTAAAACTCAGTTTACAATCTATGCTTATAAAATAAAAAAAAATCAATTACTTACGTGCATCTATTCTGATCATATGCATTTATAATAGTTAATAATAACCACTTTTGTATAATTTATGAGACAATAGTTGGAATAGAACAATTAACACTGAGATGATAGCGCCGATAATGAAAAAATTACACTCTTTGACTATGATTTTTCTTTTTTTTAAATTTGGTTGATCCTTTTGTATTTCTTACTTGAAGTTTAATGTAAACAAATTTGATTTTACAGTAGAAGCCTATAGAAACCAAATTCGCAAAAGCTTGCACAAAAAGAGCTACCGAGATTTTAATTTTTTAAATCCCGTGCCCTCAACTCAGTGTGCAAGCGGACTGCTCTAAAAAATCGTGTAAATGTAAAACATTAATTGTGTGTCTTACAAACCCTATTAAATTATGAAATATTTTATGATGAAATAACAGTTGGATTGAAGACTATTTTTTTGAAGTTCTAGAAGATGGCACAGGCAGCTTCATCTGCCTTCTTTAAAACATTTCCATAAACAGTTTTGTTTTGACGGGCTGAATTACCCAACTTCTAAAAAATATATAAATTTCTATATTTAAAATATTTTATTAGACATTATGTTTTAATATTTCTTTTTCTACGATGTATATGATTTAAGTTCAATAAATTTTTAAACATAAAACTAACTTTATATACAACCGTAAACCGTGCCACAAAAGTTGATAGAAATTTAAATGAGGAACATTATTTTCAGGAAGTAATTATGAAAGGTGCCATAAATTTAGTGGCGCTAAAATACATAGCCGGCAATCATGCCTATAGATTTTAAGATGATATTCTAAGTAGAATTTACTTAGATAAATGCTACTTTTTAGATTCATGAATTAAGCAGGGATTTAAATCAAAAACTAATTTTAATTTGTATCCAACACTATAAGCATATTTCATAAATTAACCTTATTGATTAAAACTACACGAATTTATTTAAATTAATTATGAAAAAATATAATCAAATTTGTCATCAAGATAAAGAGATCTTATAAAACCCGGTTCGAAACGGTTGTTATAAGTTAATGTCTAGTTAAAATTAACAGAATAAATTTCCTGTTAATGTATCAGACGTAACTGCTCTATTAGTCAAATGTCAAAGTGTTTATTTCTTAAATTACTGAGCTACTTACTCATGATCTCTAAACCATGATAATTTATTCGAACGTAGAAATGATCGATTCGACGTATTACAACAAATTACAATTGAGTTGCTAAATAGACGTTTGTGATTTGAATTTTTTACTCAACTACTCGCTCTTAGAAATGCTTTGACTGATAACTACATTACTTGAACTCATTTTGAGAATGTATAAATATAACATGAATCAATTCTATTTTTTTACAATTCGAAAGACATTTACTCGTGAATGCAGTTGATTTTTTCTTGATCATAAGAATCTTGAGAGTTTCTATAGTTACAAAGTACTCGTATTCTTTCTAGAAATCATAATTCTTATAAAAGATAAACAGACAAAAAGATTAGAGTTGATTAGTTTTGCAATTCTGTATTAATTTTGAATAAAAAACGACAGTGGCACAAACATAGTTTTTCTACGACTAACAGATAATACTATACATTGTATGTTTAATTGCGATTAGGCAACGTTGTGGATTGTGATTGTCTAATTTTATTTCAGTACAGGTCAAAGTCATTTCCGTACAGGTCAGGACTATTAACGTACAGGATAATGAATTATGAAAACATAATGTAGAAGACTTTTACAAATATTATCTGCATCACAAATTATAAAATTTAAAAACGAAATCATCGAGTGTCATGTAGAAGGTATTGCATTAGTTTTATAGCATAAAATAAGTGTTTTATAAATTACATATTTTAGGTTATATTCCTAAACGTTGACGTTTAGTGGTGACTTTCTTGTAATGAAATGTAAATATATTTTAGAAGTTCAAGGTAATTATAATAAATAAAGACTTCTAATTTGCAACCTAACTACTTGTTTTCTTGCAGGGTTTTCTTTTGATGGGAAGAAAATGTTAACAGTAATTTATCGGACTTTTGCAGTGTTATAAACAGATTAAGTAATCTAAATAAAATAAAATTACTTATTATATAATAACATGCTCAAATTAACTTAAAGTTAGTATTTATTAGAACATTTATCAATTTTTTAAACTGTATGACAATTCAGAAGTAACCAATTATCCTTTGGCGTTCATCGTTAGTTGCAAGATATCAAAATGTTTGTTCCGCACATGCCTGATATCTGTTTGTTATTATTTATCCTTATATTAATGCAGTTTTCATAAGTTTTTATGTATACTTTTAGTACATACTATATTATAATCTTATAAAAACAATCTATTCGCACATTGTCGTTACCTTGTTAAAAATTGAATCATTAACACTTTGAACTTACGTCATAATAAATAACACAAGATAAATATAAATACAATCAATTGTTACAAGACTAATGCAAACCACCGGTTTATACATTGAAAAAAGTATATATTTTGATGTAATTATAAACAAATGCACTAAATCATTTGTTTCCTTTTACCTACAATGTGTTTTGTTAACAATTCATTTCTCATATTTAAACTAATTTTGCAGTAAAGATTATTGCAGCATATTATATCCATTAGAATAATTAACTATCTTGCATTTTCTAAAAGGAATCTTTTTCAATTCTTTAACTACGATGTTCTTATTACTTTCTTAGTTTCTTTGCTTCATTCTTAAGAATAACACCGATTCATTACAAATTATCTCTAAACATTTACAAATTTACCTTATTTGCTTTGTAAGTCACATCCACATGTTATTCGGTTGAAGCTTCTAGGAACAACTATCACATATTTGTCAGAACTTGACGACATTATTAACGATTCAGGCTTCGACATGAATAGATTTCTTTTAATTACTGGCTGCAAAAGCAAAATCTTGTCATTGAATCATCAGTACTTTTTAAACTAATCTAGCTCATTCATATTAGGTTATGCTTGAAATTAATTTATTAAAAAAAATTCAAATACTAAATGATTTGAAGTTAACTAAAATTGCCTGCCTTTAAAGCAAGTAAATTATACTCACTATTTCTTGAACTAGAGATGACTAAAAAACAAGAATTAAATAATAGTAACAGATAACTAATAGTATAAACGCTGTCAAGTTGACATAAAATAAACACAAGTTTTGACATAATTTTTTAATTGTCATTTTAGGTATTATCAATACAACCTTTTAAATGAGTTTATTTGTTTTCTGCGTTAGTGTTTTGTTCATAAAATTATGGTTAACTTTAATTACTAATTAAATATAGCCGTAGAAAAAGTATAGTGTATAACTCGTAAGGAATGTGTATTGCCAACTCGTACGAATTGCCAACCTCGCCTTCGGCTCGGTTGCAAATTTTCATACTCGTTGGCAATGACAACCATTCCTTACTCATTATACAATATACTATTTCGATGCTGTTCAAACGAAAATTTATTTTGCAATAAAACTTTAGTTTGTTTTAAATACGTAAACACGCACCATAGGGTTTTTTTTACAGAGTGCCTTCAAAAAAAAAAACATTTGCTTGTGCTGCCAACATCGCAAACGTAAATACTCGTCGTTAGTGTAGTTACGTGATGGGCGAAAAAAGCTCTAGAGCGACAAAATAAAAAGTAAAAATCCACATAAAGCTAAGTGTTTAAAGTGAATATTAGAACCAGTAAGTGACAAGTGGAAAAGTCAATTAAAAAATCTTTAAATTCAATTAAGATTAAAAAACCATGTTAAATTAGACAAATTTAGTAATAAATGTAGTACCAACAAAATATTTCTGGTGATTTCAAAATTTATTTTTTTTTTCAAAAAACTATGTAATTTTAGAAAAGACAACATAGGAAATAATGTACATTACTGTCGTCAAAAATTTCATAGCATAACGAACATTAATGCCACGCGAGACCGCACGGTAGAGCCTTGCATGCGAGTCTTTATTTTCGACGCTTGCTACGTAAATATGAAATGGTAATATTTTGTTGCGTTAGGTATTACAATGTTAGTGTATGTTTGATGATTGGTCATGACATCAGTAACTGTAAAAAAATGTTAGTAATATTAGTTTTGACATATGCCGGTGCGATTACATTATTCAAACAAAGATTATTTAAACTTATTTATTATTTACGGTGAATGTAACAAGGATTTGACAAGAACTTGTGAGATATTTGCGATCAAAAACACTATGAAGCAAATTATTGAGAACTAAAAATTGAGATTCAATTAAAAGAAAAATTGTTAAAACTAAACCCATTGTTAACAATGCGACAATTTATAATTTCTATTTTTGGCTTCCATTAACAAAATTCTGAAAAAACACAAGTTTTTAGTGAATTTATTCTTAGTTATCAATACGAAAACGAGTCGTTTTCAAGCAATATAATTGGAAAAATGAATCAAAATTTAGAAAAAATGATATGTTCGACCGACATAACTCACACTATTAGAACGATACAAATATTTAAAGTTATGAACTTCGTTTTTGTGCAACCACATTTTAGCATCCAAAAATGGTTTGCTTCAGATAAAATGAAGACGGTTGAATGTTGGTATAGGCACGCAAATTAAAAATCATAGTTATTTCTGCTTTTAAACACAAATTTATTGTAAAACATATGGGTTTCTGTTTATAAAAATGGAGTTTTTTACATTTAGTGAATTTGGATATTTTTTTAAGTAGCCCGTACAAACAGCATCACGACGCGAGCTTACGTATTTAAAACAAAGCTTGTTTAAAATACTGCAAGGTTTTATTACCAAAATAAGTTGCCGTTTGAACAGTATCAACAACTACGTCATTTTTTTTATTAAAAACTAAAATTTCTTTAACAATTAAGAGTTAGATTGTAAATAAAAGCTTTTCAGAATGTTTCTTAAGATCGAAATGTGCAATTATATACAGGAGGTTTCATTTAAATTAAGAATGTGAGTGCCACGTCCAGTATAACCGGAAGTGCCAGAACCTTGAAGTGTTTTAAGTGAACTGGGCATGTCAATTTTCCTATGTTACCAAATTTATAAATTTTTTCCCACAGTTACTTCTTCGGATATCGATCAACGGCGTTCGTCGTAGGACTCTGTATGCTGTTAACTTGGACGGTCTTAAATACAATTTGACAATTTTTTTTAAATGTCCTTTGTTTGTTGTCGCTTTTTTTGTATTTTCTTGTAGAGTAATTAAACAACTTCTCACTGGATTAGGTAATAAAGCTGTTTTAGACCTCACCAGAACAAACAATTGGTAATAATATTAAGGAAACTTAAAACAACTGCGTTGTTTTTTTAACGTTTCAAAGTGCTAACAAAGATTAATTTTGTTTCTTCGTTAATTTTTTATTTCATGATAGCTAACAATAAACAAATCCACACTGCAATCAATACAACTTACGAAATATCGCAAATAAAAATTAAGACAAACGAGACATTGAACAAAAAAATAAAAGAAATGGTAGAACTTAACAAAGACTATAATAAACTAGCTGAACTCAAACTCAAATTATATGTCAAAACTAGAAGACCAGTAAAAGAGTAAATAAAACAAAAAAAATTAGAACAGTGTGCGCAGAAACATAAATAATACGGTATATTTTAATCAACCAAAAAAATCATAAAAAATAATTCGCAACTTAAGACAAAAAACTCAAACCAAAAACCTCATCAATTTATAATAATGTCAAACAAACAGAAAAATTACAAACAATATATTACAAGAAAAGAAACAACATTTGACACAAAAAAACAGAGCGAAGATACTAAATATGCATAACCATAATATGTTAGAACGGAACTATCAAAACAATGATAACTACAATCTTCCAAAAGATAGAAATATATAACGACAATACAAAGTTATATATTGTACCAATACATAAAAATGAAAACAAAACCATATGTCAAAATTATCATTAAGTATACTGCCAACATGATAAGACTGTTTGGACAGGTTACCAAAACGAAGATACAAAAAATACAATAAGAAACGAAGTAGGTTTAGCCATAAAAAAACAAGTGACACTCATATAACGTTTGTAGATCTCAAGAAGACATATGATAACTTTACAACACGTAAACTGTAAAACACAATAAAAAAAATAAGCGTTAAATACAAGTCAATATGATTAAAACTCTGTGTCACAAACAATAGTATCACATATGCCATTACCACTTGATCCGCTTGAATAAGATTTTAATCACTTCCTACTTTTGAATAGCATTGAATAACATTCCAGCGAACTTTGCTCACAAAATTCTTTCTTCGTATTGCAATTTTAATGTCACAGAGTATATAAACAGAATAACTAAAAAAATGTCTAAAAATCTAAAACAAGGTTGTACAATGTTGCCTTACTCTCATCAATATATATGCCAAACAAGCATTAGAAAAATGCTGCAGAAAAACGAGAGAAATGAAAATACCTACAAGAAACGACACGTTGCTCTTCTTAATACTAGTAGTCAGCTTGCCGTAACACTAAACAACAAAACGTGATATAAAAGTTTAACTAAGACTTTATCAAACCAGTATAGGTATATACTATAGAAAGCAATAAAACTAAAAATAAACAACAAAAAAGAAGACAATAAAAACTTCTACAAACTATAGGTATTTAGGCTGACAAAAAATATGAACAGATGTCACAAAAAAACAAAAAAAACAACAAAAGTATCTGAAACCAGAATAGAAATAGTGTTATTAAAAAACATAGTAAAAATCATAACAACATACACCGGAGAATTGTAGTCAATGACTAATACGATTCAAGACAAACTGATGAGCTAGTCTTCATGCGACGCAGCTTACAATAGACATGGAGAAGAAGAAGAAGAAGAAGAAGAGAATACAGACGTGTTCAAAGTATAGAAAAAGAAAGATCACAAAACACCTACCAAAACCTAAAAAAAGAGACAGTTAAGCAACAAGCAAGTGTCAAAAACATAAATAAAGAGAAAGAACCAAATGAAGAAAACTAGAACAGAAACCTGTGAGAGATAATACCAAACAAGAAGAAAAAAATGTTCTAAGTAAAACGTACACTAGAATGACTTACGAAATAATTAACATTTCTTTAAAAAATAGCTTCCTACTATATTTCTCTAAAAAAAGTAAAATATAATAATGTGGTTATTGTAAAACTTAGTTTTGCATCATAAACTTTAGAATTTGGTCAGAAATAAATCTTCGAATAGTAAGTTGTCACCCGTATCCTTATAATATGAACCTATTTAATGTTTCGTAAAAACTGTACCACTGAATAAATAACCATCAGAAGTAACTCGGTCGGCACCTTTGATCTTAATAAGTACGTTTGTATGTGTCACGTGATAGCAACGCCATTTTTAGAGGATATAAAGCAGAACCGGTCCAAAAAACACAGGGTTGTATTTCTACGATTTACTGTTAGTGTAACAATCCAATATCACACAATATGTTAACATTTTTCTAAAAATGTTAGCTAAAAATGATTTCCCATTAATTGATTTTTGCATAATTAGGCACATGTTAATAAAAAGTAAGCAAGATAGATTTTTAGCATATTTAAATAAAAATTTAATGTAACGAAACACAACTATAAATAACTCACAAACATAAGATTTGTCTAGTGTTGTTAGTAAAAACATATCAAAATAAAAAGTATGTACACGTTTTTAAAGAAAAAATGTACTTGCTAAAAGTAAACCAAGCTTACTCATTTTTGGGAATACATAATTACAGTAACATTATTAGATTAAAAAGTTCAATTTAAAACTACAACAGCTAATAATGCACCAAGGGCGTTATTACGATGATTACTCCCGGAGAGCAACGTGATACAGCCGAAGGCTTTTATTTTATTTTTCATTGTATATAATATAAAAACTAAAAACGAAAAATTGTTTTAGTTTTTATTTTACTAAATCTAGTAGTCTATAACAATAAATAATTTGACGTTTAATCGTCGATTTGTTCGAATTAATTTTACAATAATAATGAATGTGTAAGAATGCACAAAAAGAAATAGAAAATTTGTTATCATCTAAATCTAAACAAAAGTATCATTTTTGAGAATCTAATTAATCCATAACGCCCTCTCATGTCCCGATTGTTATAGATATGTTTACGCATCTCGTATCCTAGTCATTATGAGTGAATTATAACGAAGTGAAAAATTAGTACATAATTAAAGGATTAATTAACTGAAGAAATATCATAAAAAACTATAAAATTTGTGATAGATAGAGGTAATTTCGAAGTCAATATAAAAATGTAATCAACGCCTAAAATATGAGCATTACATAAGCCAGTAAAGACTAATAATTGGAAACATATAAATCAAGGATATTTACATAATATATGACGCCATGACGACAGTTTTTAACGAATTTATGCGAAATTGTTTATTTGACTTTGTAATTTTCTTTCTTTAATGTTAATGCTCGACTAATGCAAAAGAAATTCAGGTGTACCTAGAAAAACAACGAAGCTTTCTAATGATGCCTTACATTGCCGTAACATAAATATAGATTTAATTATTTTTTTCGAATTTTTGCCGGTTTCATTTTTAGTAATTAACGAATAACAAAATAACTTTCCAAGTCATCAAATAACTTTCTTCGTTTTTTCCAATTAAAATTGATTCAGAAGTTTTTTGTTTGAGTAATAAGGAAATTGTAGCGTGGCTCAAAGTAACACTTGGTGATTTTAAGAACTTGTAAATGCATTAATAATTTTAATAATCACTATTTCAGGAAATGAAATGTGTACGGTTTTGTTTGTGTTCTAGACTGCTTTAATTGTATTTTAAAATTAATCGGTGTTTGCCAACACTACAGCTTTACGTAACTTAGAAATACGTCAAAAACGGAAGTAAGACAACAATTAATTAAGGTACATTCTAAGAAGTGCATATTTTATCCTATCTTCAACCTCACGCAAACCAGGAACTCGGATCAAATAACTTCAGGTCTTTAACACAATCTCAAATGCCGGGAATCTGATGAGTGGACTACCTTGAAAGGTCACTTCATCGGCAATATATGTACGTTAACGGTTATTTTGAATTAGTAAGTTGTTATTTAGGTGCATACATTTTATCGAGCAATGAGTCACGCACTTTATTTAATCGTTGGCAATTGCCCCAAGAAATATCTCGAAAATTTATGTAAGAACTTTCTTTGCTTTTATGTCAAGGATATATTGGCCCTCAATATTCCACTGTAAATAAAACATTTACGAGTGTTGTAGTTTTCACATTATAATTGGTTTCAAGAGATCCAGATTGAGATTTAATAGTTAGTTTCCAAAAAATTCTTTCAGCAACTCCACACAAATCATATTTCGTTAGACAGTGGCGTAGTCACAGGGTGGGCTCAGCCCATAACATAAAACGTTCAAACTTGCTTGCATTAGAAAAACAAATACTTCTCTTCTCTTCAATTGAAGAGACTCCTTCACTTGTCGTAGTACTACAAAAATGGAACAAAGCAGCTGCATTACAAAAGTTTCAAGACAAAACCTAAAATCTGACTAAAAGTAAAAATAAGCAGTGGGTCTACAAAAAAAAACTTTATACAGTATTGTTAAAAAAACTAAAAATAAAAAGTCTATTCGGATTTATTAAAATTTAGTAGAATTCTTACAAATATTTTGTATTAACACATTGTCTATGTCTAAGAGATACTTCATTACATTAACGTGTCCTCTAACATTATAAACGACACGTTTACTAATTTTTATATTTTATTGGCTAGCACTTGTTTTTGATAACCAATGCACATCTTTTTGGAATTAAATTGACCGATCTGTTTAGTGCCTCTCTTGAAATAACATGAAACCACGCCTGAATAGTCGATTGGATTTTCGATATGATGTATAAAATATTTAGCGACAAGTTCTCTATTGGGTTTAAGTCGGGTCCTGTCAACTTTACTGGCGTCATGAAAAATAAACTTTTTTTAGCCAAACAAGTCCTTGTCACTAAGCTGCATCTTGTGCCGGAGTACTTCAATGTATTCAACATCATTCTAGAGAATATGTAAGCGACCAATTCTTTTAGCAGACATTTAACCCCATACCAATACAGACGTTAAATGTTTAATTATTGAAATTACACACTTTGGAAAAAAATATTCTCTAGAAAACCTTCTAATATGCATTTCCAGTATAGTGATTAATAGTCAATTCATCACTAAATAACACTTTTTTCTACTCTGTGGTCGAATTCTTTAGTTCTTTAACACAAAAGCAAACAATGATGTCTTTGTTTCTCGAAAACCAGTGGTTTTTGTCGTGCACCACATCCTCTTAGTACAAAACTAAGAAGGTTTCTCCTGACAAGAGAGGTGCACACGCTTACACCTATAGCTTCAGACCATATTTTTGTTAGTAGGTAAAATTCACCTGTCTCTCTGCCGGACTTGCTATTCTTAGCATCGTCTCAAATTGAGGTTTTCTGCGGTCGCCCACTACGCGGTTTGTCGTTAATTTTTCCAACTTCAGTGTACTTTTTAAAACCTAACAAGTAAAGATTGATTACAGTGCATGTCTTGCAATAAAACAGCCTGCTGTCCAACTGTCCTACAAGGCACTACTCTCAACCGTGTGTACGTTTTCATAAATTGAGACCTACCTTTTACGCCAAGCAATCAGAAACTTTTATTTCCACATCGTTTTCATTCAAGAAATGGTATTGCACTAATCCCCTGTTTTACAAAAGAACTCTCAGTTATAACTATTGCTTCCAAATTTCCAAACAAAATCTATAAAGCTTGTATTTCAACTATCCGATAGAATGAAAGAGATCTCATCATCATTAGTATTTAAAACTTTTCATTCAACATTTATATTCCACTTGTTCACCAAATCCAGTTATTCTTACCCCTCTCCTCTACGGCACTATACTTTAATTTGCCATTGATTTCATAAAACTTTTTTTGGCTGTCTGTAATGGCCTTTAAAATATTTCTAATCATTTTCACATTTTTAAGTCAAGATGACGTTTTTTTGGTAACACTACGGTACAGCAAGGCAGAGCTGTTGCACATAATACCAGATAACTTAGTTTTTAGATGCAACCTTTTGAAATAGGTACGTTGATTTTTTTAGCTTGAATTTAATAATGGTCGATTAATTATAAAGATTTGTAAGTTTATCAAACGTCTCTAACAGCGCCAGAAGATGCGCCAGACCAAATTGGTTTTGCTTTCTGAGATATTATGCCAGAAACACTCCTCGCTGTGGTAGACACCTTCAAAGACAAGTTTATTGTCTAAATCAGCAAAAAGACAAAGAAAAACCGAAAGAACTGTATTAAACTAGGTTTTAAGAAGTTACTTTTCTCAATAAAACTGTAACGGGTAGTATAGAATCATCTGGATCGATTGCTTTGACTTCTAAAGAACATAAAGACTTGACCGAGACTCCGTTGAACTTAGGAAGTATTCCAGAAGCACTGAATACCGACATCGAACGACAGTTGGAATCAGAGATAGGAACAAACTCTAGTCAATCAGAATCTAACACTGAAATTCCCATGTTGCCGTTGAGTAATATAATTTACAATGATGAACAGATTGAGATAGATTCTCTGCCAGTTAGCAGCAACCCCAGCAATGTAGCTGAATTTGTTAATTGGATGTGGAGCAAAATTACATATTTCAAAGCACCTCAACACAGCAGTTAAATAATAGTGATGAAGATTATCTAAAAGATGATGATAATAAACAATTTAATTTTTATTTTTCAAAAAAACTAAATAATAGTAAAACTCAACATGGTTGCTAGTTGGTTGATTCAAAGCCTCAAAATGAGATTGTGTTTTGCATGCAAGCTATTTAGCACTTCATAAACTCAGATGGTACAGAGAGGGTGGTGTAACTGGAAGCACCTTGGTAGTATCTTACATAGACATGAAAGTACCAAAGAACATATGGCCTTTATATGTTCCAATGGATAACATTAGAGAACAAAATAAAGCACGAAAAAACAAAAGACCAAGAAAACCAAAGGCTAATTTGTAAATCTCTAAAACATTGACTCAATTTGTTTGAGAGATTAATTGATATAATTAATTTTTGGCCTCTCATAATGTGGCATTTAGAGGTCACAAGGAATCTCTCAAAACAGAAGACAATACTAAGAATTCTGATAACTTTATAGACTTAGTTCAATTGATATCAACATTTAATTCTACGTAACGGGAACACATGAGACGCATTAGTGACAAACAACTTGTACACCATTATCAAAGTCACGACATTCAAAATGAAGTAATCACAGACACAGACACACTCAGTGATTGCGATTCGGTTTTACACGACATACGCAGTTTAGAATTCATCATATCGCTACATGTATGGTGCGAGATATTATCGCTTGTCAATATCATAAGCAAATAATGGCAAACTGTACAAGTCGATTTAAGCATTGCTTTTGAATATTTGCGTACATTTTGTGACTGCATCAAAGAATATTAACAAACTGAATGCAAAAAATGCTTATTTGACGATCGTCAATTTATTCAAAAGCGCAATTATCATCTACCAAGACTTTGGAAAATGCTATGGGTTCGTTATGGGAGTACATACTATAAGTGAAGTAGCAACAAGAGTGGCGGAATTTTTTTAAATACCCTATTCTAAGCAATACACTGGGCATTGCTTACGGCTTACTTCGGCTACTCCGTTAAATGATGCAGGAGAAAACATAGAACAGTTGCCGAAGGGTACATAGAACAGTTGCCGAAGGGTACATAGAAGACTCTTTGAGGCGCAAATCAGACAGCGCACAGAAAATATTGAATTCTGATACACCACAGATAAACACTAGTTCAAATGCAGCTTTGCCAACACTACAAACAAGTTTTCAATCAAATATGGCATCATCACTAAAGCATGGCTTCAATTTTCAAAACGCAACAATTTCAAGTTGCACTTTTAATATTTATGTTAAAAATAAAGACGAATAAAAATCCTTAGTTTTTTGGCTGTTTCATAGCAACACTTTTCCCTCCACCAGACAGAAAAGTGTATCATAGCAACACTTTTCTCTCCTCTGGACAGAAAAGTTCGACTTCCTATCTACCTTTTCGTCTAAATAATGGCCCTTTTTTGACGTTCGCAGAAAATGGTAGTTTATTTAACGAGTTCCTGTGTAAATTGGACGCTTTTTTTCCAAGATGGCATTAAAAAGTCCTCGAGGGAAAAAAGCGTCCAATTTAGACAGGAACGAGTTGAATACAACATTTTATTGCTCGAAAAGAGACTAAGAAGCCCCAAAAGACTCAAAATCTCTCAAAAATAATTTCACGTTTATGTTGACAAGTGCGCAAAAACTGTCAAAGACTGTTTACAATAGCGAAAAATTAAAATGTATGACAGTTAAGAACAACAAAATATTTTATTTCAGAGATATCCTTAATTTCTTAAAGCACTTAAATCAAAATTGTTGTTAACAAGATGACTCTACAACAAAACTAGCATCGATTTTTTATTTAGTATAACCGGAAGTCAGTCATCTGTCAAAATAATTTTATAATATGCTATTTGTAAAACCAATCGAAACAATTTTTCTTTTGACGATAGTGGAGTACTTGAAAAATACTCTAATGTGAAACGCCCTGTATGTTACAATTGTTGCAAAAATCAATGCCATTTAAATCTGTTGAAGCTTTGAGAGAACCGCTAACTTTGTAGTAATATTGCGTGTCTTATTGTCATTTTAATGTTTTGTTTAAAATGTCAATTTTTATGACATACTTTTTAGCATTTAAACGCGCGCGAATTATCACAAAATAAAACTTTCTACCACACTATATCGTAGCCAACATTGTTAGATGACGAGCTTTAAATTTTACGAAAATATTGCTAATATTTTCTAGTCGTCGTTATACCCATAACCATCTATAGAATCAAATCCCAGAACGCGAATATACCCACAGATAAGATTTTATAGACAATCGCGTTAAGTAGTAAGTACATGATATAAAGCCTTTTTGTTAAGAATGTGACGAACTATTTTAGAACTGGTTACCATGTCGCGTGCAATTGTTTCTGATTCTTCTCGAAATCTGTTTGAAATGGTCTGTTACCTAGGTGTTTTTTTTTCAAATCTTTTTACCTTCTATTGCACATTCTCTATTAATTTAACACATTTCCACCTCCGTAATACTTTGATCGTAATTGTTGTCTGATGACACCGAGTCCGTGCAAAAAAAAATATAACTTAAAAGTCAATGAAATGTTACTATCATAGTGTGTGAGAGGGTCGTATTACTCTGTTCAAGTTATTGTCATTTTAGACACAAAATAAAGTTGCATTAAAATATAAAGATCATAAATTATAACACATCGACACCTTTAATAATAGTAAAAGAAAATGATACCGACTCTACCTATTTCAGTACATTTCAAAATAAAATGTTATTACAACTATGTCCTTCAGATGAAGAATGCAGGTACATTGCACTCTGCGAACAATATTTTCATCGCTTAAACAATAATCTTTCAAGTTAAGTCCTGCTTTTAGAAGAAAAATTAATATTGAACTAAAAATGAATGCAATGAGATTTCATGCGAAATTTAAGAATATCGTATAACATATACAGAGTGAGCCAAAATGATTGGGGTCGAGTTGAATTCCTGCTATTTAGTTTAGTTGGTAAAATCTTTTATGTATAATTTAAAAGTCATTAGTGTCAAACTAAATTTTTCTAGAAAGATATAACATAGGCTTTAATGATTTTATTTATATGTACTGTTAAATACACATACACATAAACATGATTTAATACATTTTTATTGGGAAATTTAACTTGACCGCAATCATTTTGACTCACTCTGTACTTAAAACGAATCCCAAAGAATCTTGTAACATTGCTATAATTTTCATGTTCAATAAAAATTGCAATAATTATATCGTTAATCGTGCTGGCAATTTTTTGTCTGCACTAGAGCTAAATAGCTGTTAAAGTACCTATAATAACAATATGGAAAGTATTGTTATCAGAAATAAGTAGTGAATTTAATAAAAGTCAAAACATTTAACATAGCTTCTTGCAACACGGTTAATATTACATCACGTGTGTGTGTTTACCCAGACATACAGCATACGAAGCTTTTGAATAAAACATTTTTCATTAAATCCGGATTAACGTCTAGCGAACAATGTCGTTTATGGTTTTGATACTTGCAAGTATTGACTGGTCAATCCAGTACAAGTATTTCATTTTTAGACGTAATTAGTATCCTTTTGTAAAACCAAATCATTGTTTCTTTTGCACAACGCTATCAAACAATTTATTTCAATAACTTCAAAATAATAGCTACACAGATAAGTAACAAAAGCAAATTTTATAATAACGCTATGCAAACCAATTGTGCTTAAAAATGTAAACATAAATAAACATAACGGTTTTTATGTTTGATTATAATAAAAGATGACGAGTTTTGTCTAAAAATAGACTGCCGCTGTTTATGATAAATTCTAATCTGTACTTTTGTAATGTGTGGAAATGCGTTTTCCCACCGGACGAATGCGATACCAACTTTGCATCTGCAGTAAATTAAACGTCTGGTTTATTACATCAAGTTGTATTTTAAGTGTTTTTTTCCTACGACGAGCAATATTTTATGGCAAGCTAAAACAACTCGATATTGTATTGGATATTTTCTTGTACCAACTTTTGCAATATAAATGTTATACATAAAGATTACAATCAAAATGCAAACAATTAAACTAGAAATGATAGATAAAACTACTTCTTGTAGTTACAAAATATGTTATCGTAAAATATCCCAATTAGTCGACCGGTGAGACGTAAAGTACCTTTGAAATTTGTAAGTAAAAATGTATACGTTCCAAATACATATATTTGGGAGACAACAGTTTCAGTACAAAATTTGTAAAGTAAAAACGTTTCGGTATACAAAATGTGTAAAGTAAAATTGGGGAAAATGATGCAGAAAAATATAAACAATATTTTCTTTCTCTTCTTCTTGTCATTGTAACAATTTCGATTTTAGCATTTTAATTTGCACTACATGGTAAACAATGCACGAATATGTGACGTCATGTTTATAACTTAATCGAAGTTATATTGGTTTTTCAGAGACGAAACTTCAAATCAAAACTTGAAGACAAAATTTTATTCCAAAAATTGACCTTCATTTTTTAATTCTTTCTAAAATAATAAAAAAACCCCAATATCTTTTTAAATATTTTGAAAACTAAAAATTGTATTGAACTTCTGTGAACGATACGTAAATATACTTTACTTTAAATTGTGCATTTTTTGCAATTTAACTTCAAAACAATGTTTATGCGTATAATAAGAAAAATGATTCTGATTCGACAGCCAAAACTCAAACGAGTCAAAAAAACTATTTTTGTGCGATACAACACTATTTAATTTAACTTGGAAAGTTGCCTATTTAAAGAGTCCATATGTGCCTATAAATACAAGACCAAAAACATTTGCAAAAGAAAAAGTCTCACATCTAAAATTCGAATTTTTCGCAACGCTTTTCCGCAGGATTCAACAGTCCCATAACCAGCTCAAGACTTTAATTTCTTGGTTTGCGAATAAAGTGAAAAAAAAATAACCAAAAAAAACAAAATTTCTCAGACAGCTCTACTTTCAAAAATAGTTATTTGTATCACTAGTCCAGAAAGTACTATTTTGTGAGTATGAGCTTATTTACAAAATGCGAATACTCGCAAAATACTTTTAGGACGTGTGATACACAAAATTTTTTGTGCTAACCTTTATAGTATAAATTTGTTAAAAACAGTGATTTAAGTAATGATTTTAATAAAATTTAATAAAAAATGTTGATAAAACTGAAACCTGTAATGACAAAATTCAATTGTTTTTTAAATTAATTTGCCAATTACATCGTTTAAAATTTAACTTACATGAAAATAAATTATTGTTAAGTAATTGTCAGATATAAACAAATTTATTATATGTAATTGTTTTAAAATAATTGGTTAGCGTTATTTTAAACAATAACACAGATAATGATGTAATTAATGATTATTAGTGCCAACTTATAGTTATAAAATTATACTACTAAATTTCCGGCCAATTATGCTACCTGTAAAATACATCAAAACTGACGGAACCACAAAAACAAATATAACCAACAAAATAACAATACTACAATTAAATAATAGTTACAAAAAAGCTTTACGAATGCGAGAAAAATGTCTGGAAAATACTAAAAAGTCGATTTTGATTACGCTTTTTTCCATTTCAAACATAACGTAATACAAAAAGCCAAACTCAGTCCAGATAAAGCATCATACTCATAAATATCCAACTACTCGGAAGAAGTCAAATTATACATTACTAGTTTAAACATTGCGGTAAAAAAACATAAAGCTTTCAGTAAAAATCCGATTCATAAATTGCAGTAATAGTTAAAATCCTTACATTCGTAAAAGATTCAAGATTTTAAATCTACAGACTACAAAACGTAGCAGATATTTTTAGAAGTAAAAGTAAAAAGTAAGATGTCTGCATCAGTTTATTAACGTCCATAAATTTTAAAATATTACTTTAAAATCTGAACTAGACAAAGTACAATAAATTAAAATAATAAAATTTAGAACAATAGCATTAGTTATGTTAGAATAAATCAATTTTTTGATTTGGTAAAGGAGTACATATAACGTTTGACGATACTATAAAATAATTAACGTATTTTCCTTGTCTACCAAAAAAAAGTTTATTAATTTAATTTTCTTCCAACGAATTAAAATAGATAGCTGTACGGTTTACTGCTTAAGTACTTTCACAAAATGTTCCCAATTATATAACTTGTAAACAATAAATTATTTTTATTATGGAAAAACTATACAAAGTTTTCTTAATGGTGTAATAAGGTAACCGCCGTTTAATTTGAAATTGTTAATTTAATAAAAGTAGATTCAATGAACAAATATGAAAGTGAATCTTAAGTAAGTTGCTATTCCTGTATTTTGTTTAGGTGTGTTTGTAAATATTTGGACGCTTCTTCAGGACGTATATGTGATGCTATATCATCAGCAAAAGCAGCTGTTGTGGTTGGCCTCGATGTCCAAAAATCGGCTGTATACAGCAGATAAAGTACGGAGTCCACAATACTGCTTTGTAAAACTCAAGAATGTATCGGATGGAAGTCAGTTGCATCTTTATATTTAACGAAAAATTTTCTATCAGTCAAGTAGGACTTGAGAATGAAATAAATTGAAGAAGAGCGTTTTTTAATTTATAAAATAATCCTTCATACCACACATTATCCAAGATTTGCAAGGAATCTAAGAAAACAGCGAGATCATTATGTATCTTGCTGATTACTCAGTGAACTTGTTCAATTGTCCCATGTTGAGTGCGGAAACTAAACTGGTAGTTTGGTATCAGTTTTTGCTCATCGGCATCGGCTTAATCCTTAACAATAATAGTTTTTCCAGAATTTTAGTTAATATAAGAATAAGACTAATAAGTCTATATGATGTGGGTTTACCTGGTTTGGGAACCATTACTATTTGGGTGGTTTTCCATATGTTACAATAATATTCTATTCTTAGAATAACATTATAGATTTATGTAAGACTTGCTTCGTTTTTAATTGGAGATATGTGCTGTGATGGTTCAGGTGTCGCTTCCCGTCCAGCCTGCTGTACTACTTATATATTTTAACGCTGCACGTTCGATGACAAACTCATTTTTAATCGAAACTTGATAATAGGTTCTAGTCTGAGTCAGAAAAACTTCCAATCAGTGTTTTTATTGTACCAAGAGAGTCGCTTGTGTGTGCTTGTATCTGAGTATAAAGTGATTAAGTTGACTGAATGATCAGCAGCTAGCTCAAAGCAAGATTTTATTTCACATTGGTGAGTGCTAAAACCTTTTATAATACAAAATTCAATTAGATCAGGTAGCTTCCTGCGATCAGCAGGCCAATAGGTTGGTTCTCCAGTAGATATATACTTTGGACTATTTTCTTTTATAGAAGCTACTAGTCTTCGTCCATCACATTTAACAAGATGTAAACTCTAATGTTTTTGCTTAGCATCGAAGTCGCCAACTAGCAGAAATTGATTGCCCAAAGTTCTCAAAATGCGTGTATAATCTTCTTTACAAATTAAGCGTTTAGGAGAGCTGTAAAAAATGAAACTACAAAGGGAGCTATCTTAACTTCGATTAATATAATAGTGGCTTGGATATTGTCCTGTTGATATTTTTCAATTTCATGTTATTTCGTATTGGTGCTACCCTACCGTGAAATGTGCCGTTCGGGTAATTAGTGTGGTATAAATTGTATTTAAAAATGTTAAAGTAGCCTTGGATAGTAAAGTGAGATTCAGAGATGAGTAGTATGTCAATATTATTGATTTCAGTGAACATTTTAACTTCTTAAGCAGGTTGACCTACGCCATTGGCGTACCATGCAACAACTTAAAAGTGTGTTAAGACATTATGAGAGTTTTGTAATAAGTGTAGTGCGAAGATTCATTATTGTCCCCATTTGTCAGTAAAATATGCGTGTGTCTTTAAGTCAGTTCATTAACTATAGAAGAGTAAATTTCGTTAGTTATTTTGACTTGTTCATTGCCCAAAGCTTTAATTGTATACTTGTCCTTTGGAAGTGCGTTTAGAAGTGTTGTTAACGGGTTAATGTTACTGACTTTAGATATAAAAATAAACTGAGGTTCAAGCACCTTAGAGGTAGATTTGCCCCGTTCGTTTCCTGTTTGTAAATAATCCATCTCAGTTAAAAGCTGGTCATATATGTTGTTTCTAGAGACTCTTAGCTTGGTTGAGACTTGCATACATTTGTTGTTGACTTATTTGAGGTGGGCAATAGAAATGATTGGGAACATTTTGCGTATGTAAATAAATAAAACACACACACACACAATCAACACACAAGTTTGTAAGATATCGTTGACCTCACGCTCGAAGATAATGATTGATTCCCGTATCACACAAGTCGCACTTCCCCACAAGAAATTAAGAGCAGAATACTGGATACAAAATCATCAATAATTTGATCAACCTGTATAAAGTACAAAAGCTGCCTTTAATCAAACCGATAGAATAAAGTATCTTCAATCTCACCGAAAATCAATCATTACTGGCATATTTTTATTTAAAAGTTTGATTATATGATACATTTTCCATTCAGCAACATATGCCATTCGTTATGTTTTCAAAGAAATAATTCTTATTTCGAAATAAATTGAAGTACGTACATTTTTATAATCCCCAGTCATTTTACGTTCAAGAAACTTTTTTGTAATGATTTGCCCATAGAATCGTTGTAACACTAAAGCTCAAAAGCAAACCTAGTTTAAAGCTTCAATCTTTTATGCAGACGGCTTATAGGCACATGAGCAACCAAAACAAAGTCGACCAAAGCTGACATCCCTTAAACATTAAGATAAAAAACGCTTCCAATTTTTCAAAGATTATTTCTTCATAAAATTGATAAAATGAACAAAGGGTAAAGTGGTGGTACACATTGTCTAAAGATATAGTCAAGATCCCACACTTAGTCCCCAAAAAACTATAAAAATTTAAAGAATGAATTCAGATGAGTACCTTAGAGACGAGGAGAAAAGAAAGAAAAAGGATATAGGCAATCTATTTAGGAGGTCTAGGAAGACTAGCAGACAAAAGAACCCTTTCAATAAAAGGGGTGGATCCTAAGAACAACACAGGGATTAAAACAGAGAGTGGTGAAAGGAAACTAGAGAATCGAAAAATTAGAAAGTGAAAAAGGATAAAAATCACCTAACCCAAAAATGATAAAAAAAGAAATAGAAAGATTTATAGAAAGAGAACTAGGAATAGTACTAAAAGCGGACCGTAATCCGTAATTCTGAACTAAAAATGTACATAAACTACGACATGTCAACAAATAAAAAAAATATACGAACAATAATACGAAAACTTTGCAAAGCAAAAGCGACAAAAGGAGAAACAGTGAAAGTGATAAGCTCAAAAACTAGAGAGATGCTACAAAAAACAAATCAACCCAAGGACCACCAAAAAACGATTAACTAAGAAAAGTACAAGAAAGAATAAAAAGAAAACAAACGCTATGAATATGGAACTCAATAAGAATAAATGGCTTAGAGTAGAAACATGGAACATTGGAAGTATAAATAATAAAGAAAAAGAACTTATTAAAAAACATAAAATAGAAATACTGGCAATAACAGAAACAAAGAAAAAAGGAATAAGAAAAATGATTTCGGAAAAATACGGCTTGCTTTATAGTGGAGTAGAAATGAATACAAGAACCGAACCAGAAGTCGGCTTTGTGATAAGCCCGATGCATAGTATATGAAGAAACTAGTGGAATAAAAAACAGTAAGTAAAAGAATAACGACAGTATCATTTGCACGAAGTAACAAAGAAAAAATGGGTGTAATAATAGTGTATGAACCGAGTGAAAATGACGCGGTGAATGAAAAAAAAACAATTTTGGAATGCGCTTCAAATGGTGTGTTACCAAACAAACAACGACTCTACTATAATAACTGGAGATTTTAAGGTCAGAATAGGGAATGACATTACAGGGTAACTATGAAAAAAATAGAAAAATACAAATGTAGAAAATCTAATAGATTTTCGCATACAAAATAGATTTTTGGTACGAAAATTCCTTCTATCAACATAAGGATGGGCACAAATACAATAAGGAACAAATGAAAAATCAATTATAGACTATATTATCACAGAGAAAACAATTAGAAAAATTTTACAAGATGTAAAAGTATATAGGGATGCCGAAATATCGACAGCAAAATTAAAAAATAATGAGGTAAAAGAATAAACTAGAATAGAAGAACAGCCTAACAAAATAAAAATTATCAAGATATCCAAACTACAACAACAACAGATAAGAGCAAAATATGCAGAATAGATCAAGAAAGAGATATACGGGGCAGCAGATGATGTGCAAAAAAAGACAAAGAATTTAGTAAAATTAATTTACACGGCTGGAACTAAAACATGCAGATTATCATCAATAGAAAGATTATTAATTAATAAACATTATTAAGCATAGAGGACTGCGTGGAAAGCTTATTTACAGTAGAGAAGTGAAAAAACGTATAAAAATTATAAAACAGCAAGACAAATGGCAAAAGAAAAAGTTAAAATTCACAAAGATAATGAATGAGAAGATTTTGGGATCAATATGGAAAAAGATAGTAAAACAAATCAGTTCTTATATTCATAAGAAAGAAAAAAACAAAATACGAACAGGTAAATTATAGACAATTAGAAAATTAAAGAATGGGAAAACACCAGAAACAATAGTAATTCTACATGAAATTGTTAGTAAAGCATGGGCAACTTCAATAATACCCAAAGACTGGAAAACTGCTGTAATAGTACCAATTTTCGAACAGGGAATTGTTAAAATTACCGTGGAGTTTCACTGGTTTGCGCAGGAAGTAAGTTATATGAGATACTTCTAGAAGCAAGCCTAAGAAAGAAAGTCGAAGATAAACTACATAAAACACAAAGTGGATTTAGATCAGGACACTGCACCCAGGACAACATTTTCACAAATTGAGAAATCGTTATTCTATAATAAAAAAGTGAACACATGTTTGGTTGATCTGAAAAACGTATTTGAGAAGGTGACGCAAAAAAATATATGGGACGTGCTAGACAGAAATGGTATTGCTAGTAATTTGATAGAAGCTGTTAAATTATTATATAAAAACACGAAAAATAAAGTCAGAAAAGACAACAGAGAGATCAAACGTTTTAGTACATCAAAGGGCGTTAGACAAGGAGGTAACCTTAGTCCATTGCTGCTAAAGAAAGGCAGACTAGACAAGTATAGGAAGCGAAGAATTCTGGAAAAAGAAAGAAGGGTAGGCCAAGTATGACGTGGGATAACAAAATGGAAGAAGTACTGAAGACTAGAAGGATTGTCTTGGAACCAGGCCGAAAACTTAGCAAGAGACAGAAACAGTTGGAAAGCAGTGACAAATTGGAGATTAAAAGTATGAAATCCACAAATCAAATAATTTTAAGATTTATTAAGCAGTTAATTTAAAGAATGAAATTCTTATTTTAGTTTATGTTCTATTTGAAATTATTTCGTTATATTAATTCTAAGAGCGAAATACTAAGTTATGTGTTATCATGCCTCTAAAGTTAATAGTAGATGAGGAATAGATTATATATACAACTATAAGTATTGAATTAATAACCCGCAAGAATAAGAATCGATAACTTCTGCACAATAAACCAATACTGTAATAAAAAAATAAAACTTGCTTTTGTAACCGAATGTAGAGAATGCCTAATAAATAATTTCAAATTGGAAATACCGACCACTTTATATCCGTATTAAGAAGCGAAAGTCTTAGCTGTATATTTATGGAATAGGAAATTACTTATCACTACTGTATTTAGAAGTTATGTTTCGACACATCGTTCGCATGTAAGTGGCTCATGTTTTTATCGAAAAGAAGCATTATGTCTCTTGTAATGTCTTTCCTTGAATAAAGTTTTACCAAGTTTTTTTTTCTAATAAAATAACCCCGACTGGGATTTATGTTCTTGAAAATAAGAATGGACTCCCTGACCTCGCCTATAACTTCAGATAAAAATAGAAAAGTCAATAAAATAAGCAGCATCGTTCAATACCAGGTTCAACACTGTTATTATGAAGATATCAAAAGGTCGATTATCCGCGTTGTTGCAGTTTTAATTTTTGAAAATAATACGTACTGGAACCATGAGTAGTGCAACTTTTCCCTTTTAAAATTGGTTTTGTGTATACTCTTTTAGGGAATTATGTTAAAACTGTAACGTTATGTCATTTCCTTAAGTGCGTCTTGCCATAAGAAAAGCTAAGTTTGTTTAAAATAGTATCGATTAGGCTATTACTAGGTTTCTCTAAATAACTAATGAAACTTAAAAGTATACAACGATTACACCTATTAAGACAACTTCATTATGTTACTACCCTCATACATAACGTCGAAATGTTATTCTACCCTTCAAAACAGATGCCTAATTTTGTATATGTAGGCGTGACGTTTTCAAGCTTAAGCAAACAAACAGCATCATTTTTTCAAATTGCCCTATATTTTTAAACCAGTACACAATTTAGACTGTTATGCACAAAAATAAAATAAAAGTTGATAACGATGAGAACTGAGTTTACAGTAACAAAAACTTTCATCAACCAGATTGCGTCATTTGCGTAATACGTCTGCAGCATCAGCGTTTTCATATTTGTTAGTATTAAAATGAAAAACCTTGTCTATTAGAACTGTATTCTAAAATAGCATCTTTTAACAGTTTTACCGTTCAGATAACGCACCTTGTAAACGACAATAAGTAAATCTTGTCCTGTCACAATGTGAGAGGTAATAAAAAAAATAAAAGATCGGGTAATCAAAATGACTACTAACCAGTAAATCTTTAGTGCAACCATAAACACTACTTAAATAGCAATTGACGATATAGCTGTGGATTTAGCAAAGTTAAATGTGGCTATTCCACAGTAACTCGCGTTGCATTCAAAGTATTTTTATTTTAATGAATTGTAGTTTTTACGGTCGTGTCAACATTAATTCATAAATGTTATTTACGAACGTCTATACTAAATAATGCAAAAATAATAATTTAATTAAATATAAGATATTGTTAGTATTCGCATATTTTAAAGATTCTCTTAAAATATCCTGTAAAATTTATAAAAAGTCTCCTCAAAATGAGATAATAAATATAATCAACATTTAATATTTATGGAATAAAAAACATTCATAGTAGTATACTCTATTTATTCCTAAAGAAAGTTCAAATTAATTTCTTTTGATGTCACAGATAAATCATGAATCCTTGATAGCATCACTATTGAATCCGTCAAGGTGTCGATACTTCATCGAACACAATGACGAGCTGATGGCGTTTTCTGGAAAACCACAAATTCTGTTTGTTTTGTAAAAATTAAGTTGTAAGTGCCTTGGAAGTTGCATTGCAGTAACCTAAACGTTAGACCGTATTTCACATATTTGTAACAACAATTTATAGACATCGGTTCTAAAAACTAGACATTATTCTTTGTTTAATTCTTATCGCGATTGCTGATAAAATCTTTAATGCCCAAAGTTTGTCGGCTTATATCGTCACGTTGATAAAATTTATTGATTTATTCGATTTGTATTTGAGAGTAGTAATTACAAAGATCTCTCTGTACAGATTAGCCTTAAAATCGAAATATATACATCTGATCACAAAGTCAATGTCCCTGTGCATTCTCATCCAGATAACACATCCAATTCTCATGAGGAATCTGTTGATAATCCACCCCCAACTTCTCTCGGTGCTTTACAACTCTATGAAGCATAAAATCAAGATTTTTGGTAAAAAGAAGTACCCTCCCGATCCTGGAACAAAAAAACTGGTGTGGTCATCACACGACTTTCCTATAAGAAATGATGAAGGGATGTCATAATAAATCCATTATGACTTTAATAAAAACAATACGTTTAATGATGTCTCCTTACTGATAAAAATTAATCGTCGTTAATTTAAAATAATAATTTTAAAAAAACATAAACCGCCTTGGGATTTGAACCTTCGCACGTCGCGGCGATATTACCGCAGTCGAGCGATTGATGTCACTACATCAAAGTGACCTACTCATATGTTCTTTACATCCGTATTTTCACCACGCGATACATTTTTGAAAATATTTTTGATATTTGTTATTAAATTTTGAAAATTATTACGCAAAACGTTCTCTGGTACACATTGTCATATGATCTGATACTAGAAATATTTTACACTTTGGGGACAAATAAATTTTCAAATTTCCTATGTAATCTGTATGCTTCAAAATTTCCAAGACGTATTTCCACGGTATGAACAAGTCAAAAAAATATAGAGAAAAATCGTTATTTTTTAACGTATATTGCTTTCCCTTCAAGATATGGAATTTTTTTTAAAAAAATCGTCGAAGGCAGGATTCGAACCTGGATTATATGTAGAATTCACTTTAAATTATAAATCAAATATCTAATAAACTGTTAATGTTAGGAAAAAAAATTATTTGAATAAATTGTTAGAAAGAATTAACTCTATAAGAAACTGTAAAAATAATTCGAATAATTTACATACTTACAAAATTATATAAGAAAAACTGTTAAAAATGGCGGATGCACCCACTTCCAGTTTCTTTATTTAGACCCATCTTTTGACAAACTGAGAAAACATGAAAAGCCAGCTCCATACCAAATTTCAAGTTACTAGAACTTTTGGTTCGAGAGTTATCGTGGGTACATCGTTACACACAGACACCCAATTTTTTTTGCCAATATACATTTCTCTGATTCAAGAGTCCTTGAAACGTAAAATTATGCAATATTTTTTTTTTCTTATAGGAAAGTAAAAAAGACGAGCGTTATGTTACAACAGAATTGAACTATTAGAGATTACTCTTTAATACCGCTATGATAACTGCTAATGTACCTTATACCAAGATAGAAATTGATCTACAAAGAAGAAATTATAATGACGACTTTACGTATGTTGGACCTATAGACGGTTGCCTAAATACTGCTAAATAGTAGTCAGTTTTCGGACCAGAAATATACTTACAAATGCATAATGACCAAAGTTCGTTTTGAATTTCTTATAACGTCTTCCCACTTTGACGAAAGGATAACTAGAGATCCTCAAAATAAATTTGCTTCAATTCGGCACCTTTTTGCAACTTTACTAAAGAGGAGAGTTGAAACTCGTAATTGACTTAGGTATTTTTATAACAAGCTAGTTTTTTTCAAAAGGAACACAAAGATGTGTCAAGAGAAATCATCTCTTAGACTGCAATTAGCCAAACCTCATATTTATGTTCAGTATTCAGCACAAGTGTGCAATGAGCACCGATACTATATTTGCGAAGAATGTATCTAGAAGAAGTTGTTTCTGTTCTTCGAAAATTACGTATCATCACATGGCAACTTCGGTTAGTATTAATAGATAAACCATTTGTGTTAGTGGTCTAGGGTTAAATTTACGCAATGGTCTAAGAAAATTTCCCAAAAAAAAACTTCTCGAAAGATATCTTCGCAAATTTAGAATTGCCCGAAACACAATTAATCAAAGAATAAATTTCCCGAATGGACAATTGTCTAAAGAACAATTACCCTAAAACAAAATTGATTAAAAAAATTATAACTGCGTTCGACTTATTTTCATTCCATTCAAAGAACGAACAAAAATAATAATTAAACCCCATTAGTGATAATACCATAATTAAGATTACTTATCTACCGTCTCCAAGCACACATTAACTAATTAAAACAATAAAAAAACATTAGACTCGCTAATTAAAATCATATATATGCATCAAAAATCTAAGCAAGAGTCGCAACGAAGAATAGCGTTACAGTTTGTACTTATAACGATAACTAGCTAAAAAGAAGATCGACGCAAGAACGCATTTATGTATTGTACCGCCCCTTTAGCCACGATTAGACTACAGTAGTACAATTAGGCATTTCAGTTTGTTAACGCCACTTTTTTAATGTGCGATTGTTTATTTTTTTAAAAATTGCGGTGAAAGTGCATTCTTAGATAATTTGTAAACAGATTTGTTCAAAACATCTAAATCGCCACTTGTATCTTTTTGAATCATATCGCATATTTAGTAGGTAAGATAAGCACGTGCATCATCATGAATTTCTTCCGACAAATAACATGTTTATGTTACAAAAAACCCTGTTATTAAAAATCATAATAACCGAATTATCCATATGTATCTATTTGATTTTTAAATGTTTTGGAATTATGATAGAAACCACTGGATTTTAGGTTGCAACCTATTCATAAGTCATCTTTCTTAAAGAAGAAAGTTAACTAATGCAATTTGTAATTTTTAATACCTGTTATTTCGATAATTATGTTACATCGCTATCAAAAATGTTGGTACTACGTTAGATGCGCGAAAAATGATTAACGTTCCCAATTTTGCGTGAGACGAGTTCTAGTGGAAAAGACAAGTGTAAATTACTACCTGTACCAGAATAATAAAAAAAATATTTATTAGATTGTACGATTATACGATTACCACAAACTGAAAAATAGCGGGGTACATAACTTTGCAGCAGACGCAAACACTACATAAACCCAAGATGATTATATACTACTAACTGCATCTATTCAGCTTAATACAGTTACAACTGTAACTCTTTCAAAAGTGAGCAAAATTAATAGAACAATCGGGCGTTTGCGGAGTCAGCAGAAATCTGTTACTTCTGGCAGTCACAACACTGGTTTGCCCACGAAACACTCAAAACTGTGCCTTATAAACTATTACTATCGAAGAACTGCAATTACATTATTATTAGCTAGCAAGATTAAAGAAACGTATGCTCCGTTACTTTAAAAAAACAAAGACATTTTCCTGAAACTTCTACTGCAAGTATACTAACAGATTTTGAAGGAGGTAGTGTAAGTGTAAGACAACAATATTTAACTTGCGATTTTGTTGATGCATTATCCACTTTACTCGATGTATCTTTAGAAGAATTTTTTTAAGGTTTATTTTAAGGATACCTGAATCGGGTGTCCGCAACAAAGTGGACGACGTCGTTTACCTTCATTTCTACATGATCTGAAAGAATTTTTATAATGGAGTACAGAAGCTTGCCAAATACAAACAATTTCCTAGAAACATGGCTTAAAACATTTGGAAATTTATTAAAACTATTCAACTAGAGCTGTGGTTCGCGAAGTGATCCTTACGGACCTCCAGGGGTCATTCCGCGCAAGATTTAATATAAAATTAAAAAATTGTGACACATTTTTATTAATATGGAAGTTAAAGTACTTAACAATAAACAAATTATTAGCGATTTTTACGTCCTAAGTAAAATAGGTGCATAAAATATGAGTAATAACAGGCAGCGCGGTGAGTCAAGCTTATCTATACAGGTTTATACAGAACGCAATAGAGCCAATACCTGCACCAACTAGTCTAAAATATGAAGTATAAAAGAGTCGTGCATATAATCAACAATTTAGTTCTGGGTTGAATGTGATGTGAAGTGCATACAACAAATTTTCTAGTCTTGGACAAAAAAGTATAAATTTTTGCATTGTTACGCAGATAGCGTACTTTCGTTACGTAAGTATATTTGAATAAAATTAATATCTCTCTTTAATTTAAATTTATTTAAGCAAAGTTATACTCTTGTTTAAGTTGATTATATTATATATCACAGTTATCAGTACAGTAATCCCTTCACATTCATTAAATATTTCTTTTTTATTAAAAACTTAAGAAGGGACTTTAGGTTTAATTCATACAGATGTGTTACTAAAGATTATATTATTAATGATTCTGTAAAAGAAGTTAGACATATTGGGTTTTATAATTTAATATAATACACCCTAAAAATTATAGCTTACTATTTTACATTTTTATTTATTTTGTTTACTTCCGCAAATAACCAAATCCGCAAATGGGAATTATTGTATATTCTGTTGTTAATTAATATACTGTTGAATATTTCAAATATGGCTTTATTTCGTCACCAGGAAATAATTTACCTATGTGTCTTCTATGTAATAAAATGATCTCAAACAATTCAATAAAACCTAACGTTTTTTCAAACAATCAAACAAAAATATTTGAAAACACCGACATTGCAAGAACTCATAGGGACAACATCTAAGAGATGACGATAGACTGCGTCTCCTCATATTATTTCTTTAATGATTGCGAAGTCCAGAAAGTCGTACACTATTGGTGAAGAACTTATTCTACCAGCTGTAAGTGAGGTAATACACACCGTGTTCCACAATCCAGCGTTCGACATTATAAAAAAAATCCACTGAGTAATAATACTGCACGAAGAAGGATCGACGAAATGGTCCAGTATAGAAAAACTCTTTATGTGACTACTTAAAAATATCTGAATTCTCGACACAGCTTGACGAGTCAACATTACCAGGAAACAAAGCTTTACTTTTAGCTTATGTAAGATTTGTAAAAAAAATAATTTTCCTAAGAATTGTTATTTGCTAAATGTCTGAAAACTGATATCGTAAAACGTTATTTACTGAATTTAAAAGAAAATATTATCGGTACATTGCGCCATTCATCGACAGCATTTTGTCGCAAAAAACAGTGAACGTTTGCATGAATCACTACTTTACGTCATAAGAAAAGTTAATACATTCAAAAGAAAAACCTTTACTGATAGATTATTTGCTCTACTTTGTTTGGAAAATAATATTTGACTATAATCGTTTACTACTCAACACAGCAGTAACTTGGTTATCTAATGGTGCATCTTTGGATCGCTTCTATTCGCTCTTTGATCCAGTGTTAGAATTCCTAGAGAGTAAAAGATTTGCAACACAATTTAATTATCTCAAAAAATGACATCGCTTATATGACTGATTTATTTGCCAGAATTAACGAGACTAATTTGAAACTACAAGGTGACACATTAAATTTAATCAAAGCTAAACATGTACGAGGCTTGTTCAATTGGAACCCATCTTTGATCCAGAAAAAAATTATTGACAAATATATCTATTTACAAATAATTACTGCTACAATTAAGGCACATATCCCTTTGTTTCACCAACCGATGTATACCCTGCATAAAGAATTCTTGTGGCTGCTGCTCGAAGATTTGTTTTACGGCATTTTGTACTTCTTCGTCCGACTGAAAATGATTACCTTTTAACGTCTTTTTCAGTGGCCCAAAGATGTAAAAATCGTAAGGCGATAAATCGGAACTATAAGGTGGATGGTTTAATACCCTCAATTTCTTTCACGTCACGTTCCTGTCTGTTGACGCAGTACGCAATGCACCTTGTAGTGGCTTATCATTCGTCTCCTCTATTCCACTCTTACATTTTCGACACCATTCCTTGACAATTGGATACGCAAAACATGGATTTCCATACACTGCTTGCATTCGCGTATGAATTTGCAATGGTTGCAATCCTTCAGCACAGAAAAATTGACCGCACGCTGATTATATTTAAACGGATTGTTAACAACAAACGCCATTTTAAAGTCACAATACTTAAAATCGCTGTCAAATACAAATGATAGGAACTGATCAGTGTGACCTTTACAAACACAACTAACATTGCAAAACGTCAGTTGAGTGATTACAATTGTTTCCAAAGCTAACCTGACCAAAGATGGGTTTCAATTGAAAAAGCCTCATAATATCTGCGTTTGTTGCAAAACTTTTGCTGTACAAACAAAACTTGGGAAGGAAAGAACGTTCTCAGTTTCAAAATTTTTCAAAATTGCAAAATAGAGATGAAATTTGTTTGCTTATTGTCAACAATTAACGGCACTTTAATTTTTTCTTTTGTATTTTTAAAACAATTGTATTATTATTCATTCAAGACAACAAAGTTAAATTTGTAATTTTTCTATTATGCATTTATGTAGTTTTGCACTTATTTAAGAAAGTGGATTATTTATTCCAAGTTTTAAATACGCCAGCGGTATGCTGCCAGTCCTAAGCCTAGTTAAGTGTGAATGAACTAGATATCTTCTGTTTTTAAATTCTAATCATTATTACCGTTTTTTATTCTGAGAAGTTTTCAATTCCTTTTTATGCTATGTTATGTTTTATGTTTCAGAATGTTCCATATTAATCTTCAGTACATTTATGTCCAATTGTAACAATACAACATGAAGCATTGTTGACTTTGACGATTTAGTTACTACGTGATCATGTCATTAAGTGTCGTCATTAGTCGTCAAATAGAAAATCAATGTCGTGGTTTTGAAGCATTAGTTAAGTATAGAAAGTGGCATAAGATCAGTGGTGGCTTCTCCATTAGGTCATTTAGTCAACGAACCTCCGAAAAAATAATAAAAATTGATTTGTTAATAATTTAGAATTGCAAATATGTATCGTTTCTTTTTGTTTATTCTCAAGATAGACAAATTGACTTCAAATATATAAGATGCTATAAAAAATCTTGTGTGTCGAAATAATATAAGATATTACAGCCAAAAAATACTAATGTCCTTGCTGGTGTAAAAAATCTTTCATTTAAAAAGAATCATTCATTATACAGGAAGCAATATTAAAACAATTTGAACCGTGAGTTGACTAGTACGTCATTCATCATGACATGCTCAAAAAAATACTGCATTAGTCGTGACTTTTTGTGTCAAAAATCTCTTACTTAATTGAATCGTTGTCTATTCGCTGGACTTACTGTTCCATACTAAAAGAGCGCAGATTTCATAATGTAAATGAAATCAACCGAATATATGACAGGATTCAACATTATCAACCAGAAGGTTCTTCCAGAACACTAGATTTCTAAATGCATTCAAAACATCAAATATACAAAAATAGTAATATTATACGAATATCAAACAGGAAAAAATCTCGACTGCAGATATTTATATTATTCATCCTCGATACAATCTTTACACGTGTTATGTAGCATTAGGTATTTGTAGTGTTCGAAAGCGTTCCCTTTTCATATTGATTTTAACCCCTCCTTAAAGAGGGTAGAGAAAAATATGTATATTTATTGTATTTCAATTAAGCATTTGGGTTTAATAAATTTTGTTAAAGTGTACACTTCTCGTGTTTGTATAAAAAATAACTGTTGTCGCTCACACTAAAGTAAATATTATCAAAGATAATTGTACAGAACCGAGACTAGATTTAAATGATTTAGAAAGTTTTTACTTTGAAATTTAGTATTCAATACCTGTATTTATTGTTCAGTTGTCTACTGTTAGTAGAGCAAAATTAGTTTTATTTTTTTTTGTTTAATTAAACAGTCGTCGTTGTAGTGGTGACGTTTCGTGGCCTAAAGTGACCACTTCATCAGGCCAAATCACGAAACGTTGTCGTTACTACTACAACGACGGTTATTTAAATAAACAAAAAAATGACATCTAATTCTGAAGACTCTACTAAGAAAAGACAACTGATTTAGAAAATGTTATGATACTGTATATTCATTTTGTACAGAATGTAAGACAAAAGAATGTTTATTATTTTAAAAGTAAAGGTACTTGCAAACACAACGATTCACTAAACTGTGATAAAGGCGTGTCACTATCAAACTAATTTTCATCTACGTTTTATCAGTCACAGCATAGGTGAGTTCAGCAACTGTACCTACAACTATTAGCAACACAACACTTGTGATTAGATGTGTATAGAAAATAAAATAACTACAACTTGTTTCTTAATACCCTATATAAATCCCATCAAAGAAGACACTTTACAAATAGTTAAAAAGATCTGTGATCTGTAAAAATTCAGAAAATCACAAGACCACGTAAGTATATTAAAAATCAAGTGGATCGACTGTCGGCTTTGATCTAATGGTGAGTGCGACGACCGAGACAAGTTATTTTTGTCATAAGTGCATGTCCAACTGAATTCCTTCGTCGCAATTTTTGATTTCATAACAGTCAATTCATAAGTTTAAGGGTTTAGATACTTATATCTCCCTATCAATTTTTTTTCACTTTTTCAATCGTTTTATTCAATAATGGGAATAATCGGAGTAATGCTGTCAGTCAAAACTCAAACTCACTTAATACATCTAAGTGTGTACCTACTGCATCACATGTCCGTCGTTTCTTTTACAACGCAACTTAATCAATCGGCACTAGAATAAAATAAAATGTATAGTTATAGCAATAAATTGTACTAAACAATCGATATTTTAATCATCAAACCTAAAACAGTATTTAATTACAGCAGAAGCCACATTATAACAACGTAAATTTATAATTTTGATCTATACGATGGATATTTTAGAAAGGCTTACAATTACTATAGCAACGCTTTGCAAGAAACAACTCAAGTGTCTAATTCAGATAAAAGAGTACGCCAGAAGTGGTTCTTACAACCCTAAATATTTCAAGTACATGTCAATTAAAAAACATCTTTTGTGTTGCAGAATTATCCCTGCATATCTAAAAATGCCACCAAGCAAGGTTAGTTATTTAAAATTTATAATTTTGTAACGTTACGTTATATAATCTTCAACCGCAATTGTTCAAGTTATGTAAGTAAAAACGGACGTAAGTTTAGATAATTAAAAAAACAGTCTTTGTTTTTAACTTGCATGGGAATATTGAAACATGTAGCGGAACTAGGTTACGGTGGTGAAGATTGAAAATAATGAAAATACTTCTATATGTACAATTGCCTTCAATCAAAATGACCACTTAAGATCGCATTTACGTATTCACATTCTAATGGTATGGTATCTCCCATTAGAAGCTTTAATATAAACAGACTATTGTGATCGTACCGTTCTTTTTGTTCAAAACGACATTTAAATTATATAGATGTAGATAAGCTGCCATTATGTCGGTTTTGAAACGGTCATTTTGTTTGACGGTGATGGTACATAAAAGTATAAAAAAAATTGTGTGTGTCAGCTCCGACGCACGACTGGAGTTTACTCCTTAAGTTCGATAGTCTAACCAGACGCAAAAAGGGTTTATTTAACTTAAAAAACTAAACACTGATACTGTATGAACGTAAAAAATAACTTTTCGAAAGAAAATTTTATGAAAACATTATTATAATGAAAAAATATTGTCGATTTTTCTGATAATATTATCGAATTATTGACTAGAATTGTTAATATTTAAAAATTATTTATAAAATAAATCATAATAACCTGGTAGAATTTATAGACATCGAATTTTTGGTTAGGTTAGAAATTTTCTATTTTATGTGGATGCGCTCGATAATTCATATTGGGTTAATTATTATCTAATTTTATGTGTTGTTCTCAAATATATATTTATATGAACTACATCGATAATTATTAAAATATTTAATAAATACAAATTGCACATGCTCATACATATAATACATGAATTATAACGTACCTTGCAGCCACGTGTTTGTTAGATGTTCCGGCAATATCATCTACACCTCTTTCTGCCATAGTTATTTGAAAATACTTTCAGTTCACTTTAGCGGAACACAATGATAAAGATTAAAACTTCACAATAACAATATTAATTATTGATATTTATAATAAAAACAGCAGTATAAGTAAAATTAGAAAGTTGCGCGACATAGGATGCGCACCAAAAACGTAACGAGGTCATTCATCGATAGATTTTACGCCTCAGATTTTTCTCATACCGGGTCCCTTATATATGCAAATCGATTCTTAAGGAGTAAACTCCAAAAAATTAAGATAAGCAGTACAAAAACAACAACCAAAGGATAAACTTAATCATGAATGCGTTAATATGAATGTAAAGAAAACAAAACTATCGACACGTTTAAACTCAACATCAAAACAACAAAAATTAATTTGAACGAGAAGAACCATAGAAACATCTGAAAAGCAATTTAGACATGTAAAGTTAAATTAAACGATGCACCAACAACCTCAAAATACAACTTAGATTCGACAGGTAGAACTTACATCTTACCAAAACGACGTAACTATACATATGTATATTCAATATACTTTCAAACATAAAGATGTAGATAGTAGACTCAAAAAGTCACCAAACTAATAACGTAAAAAAAGATGTCTAAATTTTAACAAAACAGATATATACGAGTAATACTGACTTAGATAAAAATGTCTCTCAAGTTTGAATTGTGTCAATGTTGTAACCCAAGTTGTCAACGTTTTGTCCACTTTCGTAAGAAACTACTTCATCAAGACGTACAAGATCAAAAACCTCAAACAAGCAATCAAAACTGAGAGCATCTAGGTAATCAACTTGTGAACTAACCGAAATTCTAAACCCCAAAGATTGATGGACAATATTTGTACAAAACGTCGTGGGAAATTAGCAAAAGGTGGTTATTGCACAACAATGCTCCCGTCCATACTTCCGCAATTTCACAAGCTGTCATCCGCAATTGCGGTTTACAAGAATTGTAACATCCACCCTATAATCCGGACATGGCTCACAGTGATTTTAATTTAAAAGATAGACTTGAGAGAGCGTTGTTTTAACGACGAAAACGAAGTGCAAGTAGCTGTAATAGAACATGTTGAGGAAAAACTTTAAATTGTTTATACCGTAGTATCGAATTAATTCATCGTTGTAATGAATCTATTACACTATACGCCGCTTATTAAAATCACGGATAATGCTATCAGTCGGGTAATGTTATCACTTTATTAAAGATCTGGTCGGACGTATGCTACGACATAGAAAAAACATCGTTTATAATAATCATAATTTCGGTTTATGGTATCAATTTTGCCGCGCAAAGTTTAACATAAAATAAAAAAATTGTGTAAACATTTTTATTAATATGGAAGTTAAAACAAATAACAATTAATAAATTATTAGCCATTTTTACGTGTAACGAACCGTTACAAATATAAGTTAAGTTTGAGTTATGTTGTTGTATTGAACTGAATTTATTTTATTTTATTTGTATTTTGAATTTCATATTAAAAAAACCGCCATTAATTTAAGTTATTGTTAAGATTGATTTAGTTTAATTAATTAAATTAATCGCTATGAGTCATTATCTAGACAGATTTATACAGGAACGCTATAGAGGCGATACCTGCACCAACTAGCCTATAATATGAACTATGTAAGAGTCGTGCATCTGATCGACAATTTAGATCTGTGTTATGCGTGATGTGAAGTGCATACAACAAATTTTCCTAGTCTTGGACAAAAACAAGTATAATTTTTTGTTTTGTTACGCAGATAGCGTACTTTCGTTACGTAAGTATATTTGAATAAAATTCATATATCTTTTTAATTTAAATTTATTTAACCAAAGTTTCTAAAGAATATATTATTAATGATTCTGTAAAAGAGGTTAGACACAATGGACTCTATAATTCAGTATAGTGCAATTTTTGAATTATTTATTTTTCTTGAAAAATTAATTGGTATAGAATGAGTACCTACAGAATATGTGACATTTACATAAAATTTTATCCTTACATCTCAAATAATTAATTTAAGAGAGCATTATATTTCAGCATTCCATCAAAAAAAAAAAAATTATAATTAACAGTGGTTTGTTGCAAATAAAAATTTTGATATATATATATATATATTTTCCTATATCTTTTTGAGGCCCTTTTTTTTAGATAACAGCATGAGAAGAAAAAATGCAGACAATACAGTGTTGAATATATGAAATATGGCTTTATTCCGTCACCAAGAAATAGTACTTTACCTATGTGTCCTCTATGTAATAAAACGATGTCAAACAATTCAATTAAACCTTCTAGACTTAAGGAACATTTATTAAAAATCCATAATGACAAAAAAGATAAGAATTTAAAGTTTTTCCAAACAATCAAAGAAAATACTTAATAACACCGACATTGCAAGAACTCATAGAAACAACATCTAACAGTGATGACAATGAACTGCGTGCTTCTTATAATATTTCTTAAATTATTGCGAAGTCTGGAAAGCTACACACTATTGATGAAGAATGTAATAAGCACCGTGTTGCACAAACCAGCTTTTGATATTATATAAAGAATTCCACTAAGTATTAATACTGTACAAAGAAGGATCGACTATTTAAAAACATCTGAGTTCTCTATACAGTATGACAAATCAACAGTACCACAAAACGAAGCTTTACTTTTCCCAAGAATTGTTATTTGCTAAATGTTTGAAAACATACGAAAGGTAAAACGTTATTTATTATACATTTGACTAATATCATCTCCGTTCATCAAGTTCATCCAAGTCATTCAAATTTTTGTTTTGTATTTTAAAACAAAAGTTATAATTTCAATTAACACTTCTTCAACAAAATGTTTAATTTATATTTTATTTTTACGTCACCATTTAGTATTCAAGACATAGTTAAATTTCTAATTTTTCTATTATGCATTTAGTATGCGGTTTTTTCACTCAAGGGTCCGTGGACAAGTTTTGACTATTTAAAGGGGTCCGTGGGCCAAAACAGTTTAGGAACCGCTAATGTAATTGAACCTATTTTACTAAGGAATGAAGTTGGTTTTGTTGTACACAAATACAAATACAAATAATCTAAATTTTCGAAACACCTTGCTAGTATTAAGTTTGATAAATATGATAGACACAGAAACTAATAGATTTGCACAACAGCCAGGAGGTGTACAACGTGTACAAAAATTGTTCATTTTTGAAGAAATGCAAACTTTTTTTGGCAATCAAAATATTATAAGGCTTAATAAGAAAAAATCTATTGGACAGCATCTTACGTATTTGAACTAATCAGTTCAAGAAAATTCTTCAAAACTCAAAATCTACATTTTCCTGATAACATGTTATAATTTTTTTTTTGACAATTCAAATAAAAAAAACTCTGCATGCATTTTAGACGGATATAGTAATAACCATTATTCGCTATGCAGTCAAGATGAATATAGGTATTCATTTTATGCTTTAAAAAAAAGAATTTTGGGTCAAAAAATGCTTTTGCTGTTTTGACAAAACAAAGAAATGAAATCAACTTTGAATTGTATAGACCAGAGATATGAACGTACAAGGTAAGAACTCTCTCGCGATTTTAAAGATTTATAAATATACAGAGCAGTAAACCAAAAATAAACAAATACAGATAACGACATGATAAATACCATATTTGCATGTATAATAAATACTGTCGTTTACAAAAAACAAGCTAACGTAAACTGTGAATCGAATGCATTTGGTTTTTCAATATGTAAAGAAGGTGCTTATTTTCTTTCGATTAACTATAAACCCTTTTTTAAATTAGCAGACTAGTGCCCGGTTGCTCAAAGCAAAATTAACTATGTTGTTAGCTGACGCCGTTGTTATCTGAATCGTAGCTATTGATCTGACAATGTCGTCAGAAAAACAATTGATTTTGTAGTTGACGACCAACGACGACTCGATAACGAAAGTTAACAATGCTTTATGCAACCGAGCCTTAGGTGGTATAATTTATTTCATACTTGCGAAATAGCTGCCACATAGAAAGAGTTTAGTTTTAAAGGTCACCTTCATACGGAAATAATACATCCAAGAAGTTATCCAACAAACCAACTAGAGCAACATTGTAAACTAAAAAGTCCGCACAGTAAATCCTCGTTTACATACCAGCAAATTTATTGTTAGTACAATACTTGCTAGAAGCAAAACATTTTGCTCGAAAACACTTAAAGTTTGAAAAATAACAAAGACCAATGATAAAAACTCAAAAACAAGATTACAAGTTGTTCTGAACTTCTTACATCCTTGACATGAATTAAAACCTCTACGTTGAATATTTCACTTTTTTCCAATTTTTTTCTTCTAATACCCGCTATAATTGATAAAAGAGGCGTAGAACTAATGACAATAAATTAATTAAAAAACAAAGATGCTTTAATTATGATTAACAACTTAATTACAGACTAATTATTGTTACCGTTTCATAGCTATAATTGACATAATGAGTGCTTTAGTTTTTTAGCGTTCTGAAAAAAAGCACAATACATAATATAAAACTGTGAAATAATTGTTAAGCGCTTTTATATTTCTACATGAAAGGATCTAGACATAAATCTGAGAACCGCTGAAGTGGGATTATGCAAGACGCTAAAAAAGAAAAAGAAATGTAATAGAGATGAAGTACGGTATAGTTCTAGAATCTACAGACTCAAAATTAATTTCACGTCTTCTGTCTTCGTAGATTCACAAACTTTACGAACAGTGATAATTTAATTTATTAATTTGGCGTCGCATTCAACAGAAAATTAGATGAATCTAACCAAAATTATTTTTATCAATACTTCACGTGAACAACGTGTGTAATGCATCGATTACCTTACAAAAGTTGGTTCTTTAAACAGGTCAGCGAAAAATTAGAAGAACCCTGACCTACATTAATTATAAAAAATTCGATAACTCCTTTGTTCAATTTTATATTCTTGAAATAAAACCATCTGAAATGCGGTTTATTACTTCAATGTCATTAAAGAAAATCAATCAGGCATGTAAGCATCGTAGACTAATTACAGCATACGCCATATCTTAATTGCTTGTATAATTTGATGTTCTATTTAAAGAATGCAGTAAAAATGCTCATAATCTTCTGTCCAATATTTATTTAAAAAAAAACAAATAGTAATGAAATATATTATTTTCTCTAAAATGTTTTATCATTATTTTTACTTTTTAAACCTTTTTGGGCGCTTTGTTAGATAACACATCGCGTGCAGTATACGTTTGTTGGTAAAAAGATATTATTGCATAAATGCAATTTTCAAGAAAATGAGCAGTTTGTGAAACGTGACTTTTCTACACAATTACGTTCTACTCAAAACTGACTTAATACAGATAGACTTTGTCAAAGTTTATGAAAATAAAGTATACGCATGTTAATTCCTACGAACAAGACCTGAAAAATGTAATGTTTTCATATTTAAACAAATTTATAAAATAAAATAGAAAAATTAAGTTAAACAACATTTTACTATATTCAAAATTCTCTATAAGAGAGATAAAACCATGTAAACTTTTTTCTTCTAATATCCTACATTAGGCTATGTAAAAAAAAATAAAAAGAAAGTATCTGCAGATATAATACGAGGTATCTTGAGAAAGTAAATTCGGATCACTCATCTCATTGGGTTTTACAAATTCTTAAACTGTAATAGTTGATTTACTTATTGCAAATTGTGTGCACAACTTATACCTATAATACAAAACTGTACGAAAAGCAGCGTTGTAAAGGTTTTAGAACCTTAAGATCAATAATTTTTGAACTACAGTGTGACACATAGGTTGCATCAAAAAGTTAACCTAATTCTTTACTACACGTTGCTGCCACACAAAGGAGTGACACAAAAGATTGTGATTTTGTATTCCCATGCAATTGTAGGTCATTAATTGCTGATATATATTTCAGAACACAATTTATTCTTAACTTGAGAGATGATAGCATCAAAGAACAACAATTGCTGTCCAAAACTGCATCTTTTCAAGACAGTCTTCAAAAGCGATTGCACTCAAAACATTAAAAATCAACCAAAGCAAAAAGTACCAACAACAGCATTAATAATATCAGTTCTTATAACAAGAAACTTTATCAATCGATTCCGTGGCCGGTCACAACAGCGTTTTACCCAACGAGACCAATCAAGAACAAGACCGAAACCAAAGATCGATTATAGTATGGTATTTAGATAGAGAATAGGTTCGATGCAGGCAACAACATATCAAAAGATTGTTATGTAAAAACTTAAATCCACCAAATCCAGCTAGTAGTGAGACGTTGCCAAAATATACATTCGCTCAATATTAGACAAAAATCGGAGAAAAAAATCAATTAATACTGAAGATGATGCGATTTTCCATGAGTATGGCGTAAACCATAGTTTCGATATTTACTATAACTAGCATCATCTTATAAAAAATTTGACCGCTATAACACGCAAGTCAAAACTAGAATCACTTAATATTGCTAATTTCTGTCAGAAAACAGAAACCAATGATTAGGAATCGTCATTAATAATTATTTCCAAAGGCGATCGAGGAGTACGCCTTTGTGTCGACAATAAACTTGGAGTAAACGAATGTTTGACAGATTCACATTGCACTATCCAGAATATTGATGATATCCTTAATAATTCGCGCAGCTCTTGTTATTTGTGTCAACTGAACTTGTTTAAAGCATATCCACACATAGGAGTAAAAAAAAATTCAAACTATAAGCAATCATAGAGACACATACCAGATAAACTAATTGTTACATCAAAACTGTTCCTGCAGAATTTAACAAATCAAATTTTACGAGGAGTACCAAAAACAAAATTTTATTTTGATGACATCATGATACGATAAGAAAAGAATGCAAATAAAATTTGATAGTTTGTCTTAAGTAATTACAAAAATTTGAAACGGTCTTGCAAAAATGTTTTTAAAAACCTATTGCTCCGGTCGCCCAGCTACAAATTGTTGAAGTGAGAAAAAAGAAAAACTCGGAAACACTCTGTACAGCGTAACTAACTTTTTACAACAAAGCAAATGAAAATTCGGGAAGCGGAAAGAAGAATAGATATTCTAACTATAACTGCAACAAGGAAGGTCATCTGGCAAAAAATTGTCAAAATGAAAAATCGAAAAAATCTCATGACAAGCAAATCAACAATGAACAAGTATGTAGTGGTGCATTCGTTGTACAAACGAATGCCAAACGTAACGCTGAGGGCTGGGTGTGTGATTCGGACGCGAGCAATTATATGACGGGCAGCAAACACTACTTTGCGACATACGAAGCGTTCAAAACGCCTCGTATCGTAGGCGCGGCTTCTACAGACGATTCGTTGTATGCAGTCGGAATGGGTAACATCAACGTGTTGATGGCAGTTGGTAATCAGTGCACAGCTACGTTACACGACGCTCTATACGTCCCAGGTATAGCCAATTACCTGTTCAGTTCCCGAATGAAATCGAAGTTCGGCGTGATAAGTATTATTGGCCGTGAACGCGTTTTGCTTAAACGTAACGGCAGGCTCGTAGCAACGACAACGTGGAACAATAACGCGTACATCATTGACAAGTCTGTTGTTGTACTAACTCGTCCGGCAAACGTGTGTTTTGCAAAATTGAGCGAAATGCTACAATTCTGGCACAAGCGTCATCAAGACAAACGCCATGTGACGAACGTTATCTTACGCCTGGGCATTGCAGTCGATTACGCAGCAACAAGTGAGTTTTGCGCAAACCTTTTCGTGCCCGAAAGGGCTGTTCACCTAGTGTCGGTGAGTGCATCAATGCAGATGCAAATGGACCTATGTCAGTAGAAGGTTTTGGTGGTAAGCAGCGCTACTATGTGTGTTTCAAAGACGATTTCAGTAAATATCGGCATGTGTTCTTCATCGCGAAGAAAAGCAAACTGGCAGAGTGCTTGAAAATGTTTCTTAGTGAGACGAAAACGGAGAGTCACACTACAAAAGTGTTTCGTTGTGATGGTAGTGGTGAATTATGTTTGTGCCAAAAAGTGCTAAGTGAAAATAGAATTCGCTTACAATTATCAATGCCACATACACCAGAGCAGAACGGCATTGCTGAAGGCAAAAATTGGACAATTGTGGAACTAGCGCGTTCGATGCTTTCGGTAAGTGGACTACCAATATCGTTTTGGTTGTGTGCATGCGCAGTCAGGGCGTATGTTCCAAATGCAACAGAAAAATCGATGCTTCCGGATAAAAATGCTCGTGAATTGTGGCGCGGCGCGTGTTTTCGGTACAGGATACTATGTGCACGTTCCGAAATAGTTTCGTAAGAAATTCTATGACAAGAACGTGTTCGGTCATTGTGTCGGTTACGTAAATGACAAAGATGAGTACGAAGTGTACATACCTTTACGTAAAAAATTGTTAGTTCACACGATGCGTTCTTCAAAAGTGAAAAAATATGTAAAAAGCTTGGTGATTCGGTGTCGACTGAATATCGACTAGTGTCGCATAACAAGTCGAAATCATTAACTGTATACACCAAAAGTATTGGTGATTTGAATTTGGAGGAAAAACAGCAAAGTCAGTCTTCTAGCGCTGAGAAAGATGGTGTTGATGTTGCTTTGGGGAAAAGTCCAGATGGAAACGATGTCAATGTCAATGTGTATGAACGAATCGATATAGAAAACGTGACGTGACGTCGGAAAAGCAGCGTCAACGTCCGGCAATGTCCAAGACAGGTGAGTTTGAAATTGACAGAACAAATGATGTAATGTATCGAGCTAGTGTTGCAAACACAATTACAAAAGTTGGTGATGGTATTGCACCCAGTTCGTACGACGAAGGATTGAAATCCGCTGAAAGTGCCAAATGGAGAGCAGCGTGTAATGACGAGATTGCATCGTTGCACAAAAACAATACGTAGGTGTTAATGTAGAAGGGAATTGGTGTTACACGTTACAAAGCTTATCTGGTCGTGAAGGGCTATATACAGAAAAAAGGCATTAACTACGATGAAATGTTCAGCCCGGTCGCGCTTTATGACAATGTTCGTGTAGTTTTGACTGAAACAGCACTTTGGAGTTGGCATATGCAGCAGGTTGATGTGAAGACAGCATTTCTCTACGGTAAGCTAAAAGTAGAGATCTTCATGTCACAACCTGAAGGATATGACGATGGAAGCGGCAAGGTATGCAAACTGTTAGGTAGCTTGTACGGGCTCTAGCTCCACGATGCCGCAACAAGCTGTGTGTCAAAATTATAAAAAAGTTCGATCTCAAGGTAACGAGCCAGAATCCTTGTCTGTTTACACGACGTAAAGATGGAGCGACTTTGATTCTTTACGTAGATGATGATTTAGTCGTAGGAGACGATGCTGATGAAATCCAAACGTTCTTGTCGGAACTGAAGCAGCACTTCAAGATATTAGTTGGGTCGTTGAACAGTTTCCTAGGAAAGTTGATAGACAGACGCAACGATGAAATTTTACTACGTCAGCGTGCGTACACAAAGGGTATGCTTGAACGTTTTGGCATGAGTGATGTAAACTCTACATCGACACCGTGCGAACGCATTAGCGGCGGAAGCGATACGAAGAATAAGCCTCAAATAGAGGTATTTGAAAACTATACAACGTACAGATAAGCGGTCGGAAGCTTGATGCTTTTGATGACAGCGACTAGGCCACGACAGAGGCGCAGATCGTAGCTGGAAGTGAAGGCACGAAAGAACTGATAAAAAAACAAAAATCTGGAGTTCCACAAACGAACGAAACATGTGAAATTGCATTTCTTCTATGTTCGAGAGTGCGTGCGAGGCAATGAGATGATTATGATGCAACATATTGATGACAAACGTGAACTGGAGAATATGTTTACTAAACCACTCGGTCAGACTCGATTTACGACATTGCGAGATGGTCTGGGACTAAAGAGTGATTAAACTCAAATAGTTTTCGTGTGTCAAGTTAAGATGAAGTGTTTCCTTTAAGCGGCAAAATTTTATGCGTGCATTTTTGTTCATTTAATAATCAACAAATAAAAGCGACTAATATGGCAATTCACTCTTTTTAAAATAGTAATAATCTCGTCACAAACGAGTTGGCAGAAAAAAACATTGTAACAAAGACTGGCAGCGATGATGAATGAACCGTTAACAATGTTCCAGAAAATAAGAGAACTAAGTTTAAAAATATTGTTAACCCAGCTCGCACCATACGACAGTTGCACGTAGAAGGACAATTACAAGCACATTATTATTGCGATATGGAAGCCAGGAACTATGATCAAAAATTTTGAACAACTTCAATTTTTGGTGAAACTTGACGATGGTCATATAGATAAACGTCACATCGGCCAGCTTCGTCTCGCCAAGGCTCCAGTTAAAAAATCAGTGTCACATTTTCATGAAAACTATACCTTAGACCAGGGGTGGCTCCTTGATAGTCTGAGCCATTTTTCAAAATTTTAAATTTTCCGCGAGCCGCAATTAAATACGTATTTAAAAAGACATTTTAAAACACATACGGAACGATAATAATCAGATAATAATTGTTTTAAATATAATAACACAAAAATGTAAAGGGAACTCGGGTACATTTATCGAGAGCCACAAATAATCCTTCAAAGAGCCGCATGTGGTTCGCAAGCCGCGTGTTGTCCCCCCCTCCTGCCTTAGACATTAGCGATGTTAAGAATTTCGACGAACAACTCAGAACACAACGTCCAGATATTATTGCGAAACCACCTGGTAAACAAGCAGAAAGAGCAACATGGAATTTTGAATCAACCGTTGCGTAGCTTCAAAAAGTTACATCGACACCCACAATACCTTCAAGAATATATTGAAACGTTCGAGAAATTATTTGCAAATGCAAGAGCCTTCTAGAAGCTGTTATCCATCTTCTAGAAGATATACCGAAAAATAGGGAACACTCGAGAAGGATTTCCTTATGTGTACATATACCGACGAAACAAATCGTAGGTCAGTTATTGCCGAAATGCGAATACAGCAGTGTTAAGAAGATTATTCAAGTTGAAATAAATAAGTCGCGTGTGTCTACATAAATATACAGAGAATAATCTCGTACGTGGTTTTTAGTGTAAACAAGTGTGAAGCTATCCGCGGACTTTATCTTATCTAAATTAGTGTAAGTGTTTTTATTAAATATTATTAGATTTAATTAGTTCGGTTAATTTAAAAGTGTACATATTTCTAGTATAAGTAAACATATTTTTAGTCGTTTAAATAAATTAGTTTTAATAATAAAATCGCAACAATATTTTGGACTAAACACTAACGAAAGACTACTTTCAGTGGTTCTATGTAATTGTGGGTACTTTATTATAACTTATAATGTAAAAAAAAACAGATAATACTGAAAATGTATGAGATGTATCATAAGACACAAGGTATAAAAATAAATTTTTTTTAATGGTACACATATTAATTAACAAATAACATAAAATCTGTGAAAAGTCCATGTGAGCCAGAAGATTTTTAGATAAAAAAAAGAATTGTGTATTTAAAAAACTTGCTTAAGAAGCGATTCGAAAAAAAGAATCAACACTAATTTATAATATGGATTATTAAAATAATAGTTCTTTTGGTATTATTCATTTTTATCCATTCCAAAATTTTGTATGTTATTGATCAATGTATTTTAAAAAATGGTATAAAATATAGCAACAAACCCCACGTGGACGCCTATAATCGTATTTTACTTAGTTTAAAACAGGTATATCCCATTGTTTGAAGAATATATTGTGACAGAGGATATACAATGGAAGCGGAATATAACCAGAATAATTTAGAAAATACATACCTAGAGTTTTAGTTGCAAGTGCAAATTCTACTTAAAATAAATTTAATTAATTATTAATGCACTCATATTCTAAAATACATTTAAATCAGTCAGAATCCGATTAAAAACAAGTAAATGAATAATTACTAATAATTTTTCTGGTAAATTTCTTAGTTATTGTGATCTCTCAAATTCTGTAATTAATTTATAAAAGTAAATCTTTTAATGTTGTAACACCAAACATTTAAACTGTCTTCTTTCTAGGCTGTTTTCCGCATTCTTTGGTTTCAAAATAGAAAAACCTTTTTTTTAAATGCAGCAATGTAATTGAATCCGAAAGCTGTTCAACACGGTCCAATTTCGTGGACAAATCATCTAAGAGAATAATCCAATAACCAGCAGCTATTATTGTTACTTGTTACAAAACTAATAATCGTACATTTCCTGTTTCATTTTCGTGTCTAGCGTAATCCACTTTTAATGGAAAAAAATTTCCTCGTTGTTATAACACAATCGATAGTGTGCAATGCACCATGTCAATTGTACATAAAATTCTATTGATACGAGCGTGTACGTACATAGACGGTTCCCTCAAATAATTACACAAGTTTATTGCAGCGAATTATAAACAAACGTAGGATACGGAAATAGTTAAAAGTTGAATAACCCTCATCTGATCATTAAATTACTAACGACTGCACCTACGTGTTATAATTAAAATGCGTAGATGTTCACACGTGCTTCTTTTTAAAATCAATAAAGATATTAATGGTGACATTCAAGATGTAATCGGCGGCGTACACTTAAAATCTCTCTTTAAGACAGAGCGACAAGGTACGTAAACAAAATCACGTGCATAATATAAATTTTGAAGAAGAAAAACAAACAATAAAAAAGTGCATCAATTAATGCATTAACAGTTGGTTAAGGAAATCAATTGCAGCAACACCTAATTAGCAAAAACAATTGATTAACGAAAATCAGCCTTGAAATGAACAAAAAACGTGGTGTCTCTACCAACCCCCTGATAACTCATACTTCTCCCATTAAATAAAAAAAAATAAACAAGTACTTACTTAATTAATCTTCGAATCGTATACCAATTCTCGTTCAATCGTAATGTCGCAATTTTCGAAAAGAAAAACCACTATCACTTTATCAACAACAAAATCGTTAATCTACGTTAAAACAAACCGTTCCACATCTAAAGCGTCTAATAACGAACTGCTCACATTTGCTCCGTATCGTACATTCGGTGCAGCGTTGTTTTGGTTGGGTGGGAAACGAGGGCTTAAATCCCCATACCGTTTGCAAGAGCCCTCGCTGAAATCCGAGAGATTGCGCATTGCATTTTCAATACTAATAAAAACATCCACTTTTTTATGTCGTTAATAATTGAAAAAATCGAAAGGTTTCGAAAAGAAACTTTATCGGTTTTTAAATAATTTAGTTCGGTTATGATTTTTTAAGTTTATTAAGGTTAGGTAATTTTTGCGTTTTTTTGTCAGAGGCGCAACTAGGTTTTATTTTTAAATATTTTTTATCACTAAAATTATTTACAGCGTTTTTGTCAGTTTATAAAGAATATCAACTTTGTCAGTTGTGCCGCAAATGTAAGAAATTGAAAAAAAGAATACAAAGTCTCGATCGTACATTACTAGTTTATATATTTCTTCCGCGATTATAGAAGTCTCTTTATGATATCAAACTTCATCGTTCTCATTATATTCCTTACTTTTTTGGTAATAGAACATGTTTCTGTGTCGTATAAAAGCACGTTTTCCGTTGTGCTTTTTGTCACCTTATTAATTTTTATTTTGACTCTGACACTGCGACCATATACCTTTCTTAAGTCACTTAATGTCATATTATGTATTATAATCTCCTTTACTACTTTTTTTGTTTAACTGTTACATTGTTTTCTATATCTTCTTTCAAGATTATATATCTCCATTCTACAGTTTCAGCAAGATCTTTTATAGCTTTTCCTGTACTATAACTGATGTATGGCGTGACCGATTGTATTAACATGCTTTCGCTTCTTTTTAATTTGCTAAATTACGTTATATGAGTTTCGTGTTATCATTATCGGTGCTTTAAGAACTGTTTTCTTTATCCTCACTTAAAATATAGTCTAACACATAGTATAAAGTATAACCAACGGCAGGGCCGGCCCTAGACATTTTGGCGCTTCGGGCAAAACTTGAATTTGGCGCCCCCTCTCCGTTTATTAAAGTAAATCGCATGCTCTCATAACATAAAGTCAAGAAAACGTTGAAAAAAATTAAATAAAAAAAACATTTTATTGAAAACTCGATCATTAGGTAACAGGTATGTAACAGATAAGCAATTTACCACTAAGGTAAAATAAAATAACAAAAATTAAAATGAACTAATGCTTACTAATATCCTATAATATAAATGAATGCTAACTAACCAAAGTATTTAGAATGCCTTTTTTCTAACTTTTCTTTCGGCAAACTCACGAACCAGTGATTTCAAGTCTAATTTGTCACTAATTTGGTGTTCTATAGCTATCATTGCCAATCCATTGAGACGATTTTGCGTCTGCATCGTTCTGAGATAATTTTTTATTATTTTTAGTTTTAAAAAGCTTCTTTCCCCTGAAGCCACAGTGACTGGCAATGTAAGTAGGATTCTTAATGCTATACTGAGGTTTGGTGCAAGTTTAAGTGTAGCGATAAACTTGAGGACTTCAACGGGGGTTTCCTTTTTTGTTAATAATGACGAAACAATGCTTATTTCATCGGCCAGTTCCAGGGCGTTAAGATTGCTTGAATTTCCATCAGTTAAAACTACTTCCAAATCTTTGCAATAAGCCAGTAGCTCATTTCAGCGCATGTCTTTTAAACCAAAAATATTATACAAAAAGCTGAAATAGTGGTGTGGTGGCTTCGAAATTAGCTTCCACGTCCACCTCTGAAGCAAGCTCGGTTGCTTCTAAAATGATGCTTTCAAAAGCTTCATCTGATCTCAGATTTTCAAAGAAGAGTTTACAGTTGTTAAGCGTATCAATAGCTTGTGATATATCAAAATGTACGGTTTGCAAAAGTTTGCTGATGGGATTAATGCGACTCAAAATTTTGTACCAAATCACAATAGAGCATATAAATTTGAACTGCTTCAAATTATTTAATAATCCGCTAGCCTCGTCTCTAATCATATTATCGATTTCTGGATCTTCATAAATACTGTACAAAGCATCGTAAATTGGTCCAATTTGAAATCGCAGAGCTTTTAATGAGTCTACTCGACTTTCCCATCGCGTATCACTTAATGGTTTTAGGGTATAACTATCAATATATTTAAGTAATATTGCCCAACGAAAAGTTGACGAAGCAAAAAATGTATATAACTTTTGAACAATATTGAAGAAGTTTGCAGCCTCAAACGAGGATTTTCCCATTTCGTTTACAACCAAGTTTAGCGAATGACTGCTGCATGAAACATAAAATGCTCTGGGGTTTATATTTCTGATTCTTGTTTGTACTCCCGATTTTTCTCCTCTCATATTGGAACCATTGTCGTACCCTTGACCGCGCATGTTCTCTACTTTAAGCTCATTTTTCTCTAGCTCTTCTACTAAAACCTCCGATAATTCCGCAGCTTTTGATCTCTCAATGGGTAGAAAACCCAAAAAGTTTTCATTGATTATCATTTGAACTTCAGACTCTGATTCTTCTATGGAAACATATCTTGCCATAAATGTCATCTGTTCGACTTTACTTGCATCGGGAGTACAGTCGAGAATCACAGAATAATACTTGGCCTTTTGAACTTGTTCAATGATGTGGCGCTTTATATTGTCATGCAACAAATCAATTATTTCATTTTGTATAGTTTTTCCTAGATATGTAGCTTTGATTTCTTCTTTATTAAGAACCCTGCGAACGTGTTCCTCCATTTTTGGATCAAACTCAGCCAATAACTGAATGAACTTCAAAAAGTTTCCATTATTGTGTTCATAGAGTTTATCTGTTGTTCCTCGAAAAGCTAGAGATCTCTCACCTAGCATTCTAACGACTGATATAATGCGTAAAAGAACTTCGGACTAGTGATTTATCTCAGAATCAATGAGCCTCTGAGAAACTGCATCTATTGTTTTACCCATTTTCAACCGTTGCTTTAATTCAAGCCATGATTTTAAACAATCAATATGCGTTTTACCATTTTCATGATGTGCTAAAGAGTCTCCTAAATGCTTCCAGTCTTTAAATCCTCGATGGCCAAGAGCGCTAGTGCTAGATGGGGCAGCAAAAAGTCGACATGGAAAACGATACAAGACGTTTTGAAATAAGGAATATACCATCCATTCTCTTAAAACTTGTTCTCCATTTTTAAGTGCTTTCTTGTAATATTTTGGTGAGAATCTTCTATGTTGATCATCATAAGGAAAATCAAAATTATAAAAAGGTGCAGCTGGACCACGTTTAACCAAAAAAACTCTATCTGCTTCGCGCATGATTTCGGGTCATAATCCTGGGTCAGAAGAGATAATTGGGACTGTAGTCTCTTCTAAATGTTTTTCTGAGGTCTGCACAACTTGCAGTTTTTTATTTTTGGAACTGCACGGAACTGCATCACTACTCAACAAACTCGTTTGAGGTGAATTAACTAGCTCAGCAATGCTGACGTTTGCGTCCAAAGGGGGATTCATATCGGGAAAGTCAGTATCCAGGTGCATGTGCTGGGCGTTGTTTAAATGTTGATCGGTAGTGGGAGCGTTGAGACTACCCTCTTTCAAAAAGTTCTGCAGGGCACCTGACTGTTTTTGAAGCTGTGTTTGCTTGTTCAATCTCCGCTTTTTAAATTGGCTTCCAGAGGGTTTTTCTTAGCATCAGACATTTTGGTTTCTGAAACCAATTATCAATCCGTATAACATGTATATTAAAAAAAAATTAAGCAAACTAACAACATTTTCGTAAAGGAGAGTAAATAGGCTTTGATGTAAATTATAAAAATACAGAGTGTCCCATTAAAGTTTTTTGCGAAATCGGCCTTTGAAAATCGTCAATTTTGTTTCTCTTATTTCAGGTAAATTTTAAAACTTGGCAACACTGTCAAAAAAAAATTTTAAAAAATGATGAAGTTCTGTGAAAACCGCACATCGATACCATTTATCGTTTTCGAGTTATAAGCAGTTAAAATGTGTCAGTTTATAGATGGACACCCTGTATAATAAATTGGAATTTGGTATACATTTTAGGCAAGGCAACTAAAACTCAATATTAAGAGCAATTTAACCGATGACAATACCCACAGGGTGATGCCCCCCCTTGCTTACTGCAACGCTTCTAACCCCTAATAATTCGAAAAATAAAATCTTAATTCAATTTAGAAACTTTTATGTTTCCAGTGTTATTTAGGACAAATGTGCGGTTTTTGAGACACATTTAACAGTATACCTATAGAAAATTAAAATAATGGTAGAAAAACAGCGTAAAATGACCATGTTTTTGAACAGTTTTCAGCATTTATCTCGAAAACGGTACATTTGTCGTAAATAAAACCATAGACATAAAAGTTTCTAAATTGAATGAAGATTGAAAATTTTCCCAAAATGTATCACCCTGGGACTACTAATTCTAGTACTACTTGTACGCGATTTTGAAAATGAAAATTAAAAACTTACCTTCACAAAAGACAAACGCACTCACACTGGACAATTTGCAATTTCACAAGCACTTTTTAAAACTTTTGTACAATAATAAAAACTATTTTATTTCGCACCGGCCGAAGTGTAGTAGCAAATAACGCATTGTTTTAAGTCAACTTCCCTTATATATGCAGTTAAAAACTCCTGTGACATCTTGTTTCGGTTGGTTTCAAAATTGGTACAGACTTGTAGATTCCTGTATTGTAAGTGTTGCCAATGCCAAAGCAGGGACCGAAAACTTGTAAATTCTTGAAAAGCGATAGTTGAGTGGTTTGGTCATGATGAATTGAACTCAACTAGATTTTGTCTTAATGCTTAAATACATATATTAAATTTATAATGTGCTTAGAAATAAAAATGATGATTGATAAAAGTAATAACTTTTATTTTTTACGTTTTAGTGCATTTTAAAAAAGCTTGTAACTTATTTCTTTTATCAATTTATTTCGTTTGTTTATCTCGGTACGTGTCAGGTTACAAAAACTAACACCTGCACGTTCCTTTTTTAGTACTCGAAATCGATAACAAATTCCTATTTATAAAAGGTAAAATTAAATCTGCATCGAAACCGAATTGAAATGAATTCATCCAAAATTATGAAAATAAGGTGTTTAGCGTAATTAAGAACGGTTCTTAAATTTAAAAGTTTGGAGGTGAATACACGTAATACCTTTATAATCTGTTTAATTTATGTACGTGTCTTATTACAAAAACATGCATCTGCACTTTTAGAATAAAACATACCTCGTTCTTCCACATCCACGGTTTACCTTACGCTTACGTTAAGATTAAATGCGTTCTCTATAGTTAAATATTTCGTTCACTTTTTATTTAATTAGTGACGGATAAAAGCCATTTTAAAGTTGTTTCGATTGCTCGCGAAGCGAGCCTAGGGGCGCCGCTAGACGCCCGACCCCTAACGAAGTTAGGACAAGGAAAGCAACGCCTTCCTTGATGATTTTGGCGCCCCTAGAGCTTTGCGCTCCGGGCGACCGCCCGGATCGCCCTGCCCTGGGGCCGGCCCTGCCAACGGTATAACGCTTTAACACTCTTCTATTATTTCTTTAATTTTATCTCAGAATCATTATGTCTAAATCTATTTTGCTTATTTCTGCAATGACATTCTATGTTCCTATTTGTACTGTCCCAATCTACAAGAGCAGGTATTCTTTTTGAGTTTCCGTCTCTCTTCGGAAATAACATGAACCGCTAACCCATGTTTACTAAGAATCTTTATAATGTGCTATAGCTCCAGCTGAAGCCGTTCTTTTACTACGTGGAATAAGTTGTTACGTGTTAAATCATTGAAAAAAATGCAAAACTTGAAATTATATTGTGTTTTTTCACCAGTAAACCCAGTGACCTGAAGAAGTAGACACATGTGTTTACGAAACGTCGCTCATAAAACTAACTAAGCAGTGTTTTTTTCTGTTCGTTCCTACGTTAGACGGATTTACCACCTTCAACTTTTCTAATGATAAATATCTACAGTTTCTTGGTTACAATGAATTTTTTTCAAGTTTATTAATAAAAATGGAATATCATCAGGGCGTGAGAGAAATCGAAGAATTTAAACAATCAAAACGAAATCTAATTAAGAACTTTTCAAAAAATAGGGAATCAACTTGTGAACCAAGCCAGATTCTTAACAAATTCTTACAAAAGTAAGAAAGAAAAGGATAAACTTGAAAAAGCAACGGCAATCTAACAAAGGACCACTACAGAGTCAAATAATCAACTTGTAAACCAAGTCGGATTCTAAACTCTATAGAAGTGACTTAAGAAGTAGTCTCCGTATATGAAGAAACCATCAGGGGATAGCTCGAAACCATGATCACGATTAAAGTTATTAGGTTGTTTGATGATTTCTATACTATCTCTAAAATCCGAGAGAATATGGAAACCATCAAACACCTAACTCTGTAGTGGTTCTTTCTTAGATTATCGTTTGCTTTTTCAAGTTTATGGTTTTCTTTCTTGCCTTTTAGAGTTTAGAATCTGGCTTGGTTCACAAGTTGATGACCTAACTTTTCAAAAGTTCTTAGTTAAATTTCGGTTGCTTGTTTGAGTTTTTCAATTTCTCTCACGTTCTGATAAAGCCTCTTACGATAGTGAATGAAACGTTGGGAACTTCGGTTACAACAATGACACGGTCCAAACCCGGAAGACGTTCTCATCTTAGCTTAGACTCCTATTTTGGAAGCCTTCGCTATTAAAACTTTAATGTACTCTTTAAATGTCCAAACAGCTATACAAATAGTCACTGGCCTTCATAATCTTTATTCCGCTTTCTCTCATATCATATTCCCAAAATACACGTTGTAAATTAAGACGCTTTAAAATACCTGTCTGTGAAAAACTGATCTTGCAGCTCAAGGACAAAGCAAGTTTTTTTTGAGGATTTCCATTCTGAACGTGGTATCTCACTGAGCCGTAAAAATTTATCCTTGTCCAAAATGTTTTTTTATTGTTTTATTTAAGAGCTGGTACGTCTAGTACCTCTCCACTGCGGTCTCTGCTTAGTCCTTTTGTGCACTTTTATTTTTTTATTACTTTAGCGCAGTACTGTATCGTCTATAAAGTCAGAACCTTATTTCAAGAGGCATTTTTCAATTTATTATCGGTTGGCCTTAGTTTAACGAGTCCATGTTGGGTTCTTTTGAACTAATGCGCCCGCTTAGATTTTTTTAACACTTTGGTCTCTTGGTATCCAGACTAGCTGCACTTGTTGGCAAGTTGTCAATGTTTCCAGGACTGTTCATGCATGCCATAATCAGTTTGGATTCTATTATTAGTGATCTTAATGCTAGTAGTGCTGCTTGACTGTCAAAGATGATCGATATGGGACTGTTTGCCTATGATCTCGAGTCGATAATGTTCCTGACACACCAGTCAGAAGCAGCAACTTTAGCTTAAAAAGCGGACGCATATTTACCCAAAGTCAGCAAAAATTGCCTCCCACAATGCGTGCCTTCATATATTCCCGCATCGGTACCGCTTCGATTATTGACCTAATCTGTGTAGCAGATAGTTTCTTTGACCACGCCCGGATAAAAGTTTTTTGTCCACTCGTCTCGTGACGATATTATCACTTTAAATTTCTTTAAGATTTCATAATATTTTGTGAAGTCAGATTGTTTCTGTACGCAGAACGTTGTATATACCCGGTTTGTACTTTCCGGTAATTGACGTGTGTTCATTAATCTGCAGTCTGTATGCTGATTTTCTTGCTTCCATCATTGTGGGTTGCAGTCCTCATTTGTGACCGATCATCCATTTGGTTGCATTAAGAACCTAGATGACCTTCGTTTTTCTAGATGAGTGTTGATAATCAGTCTGGTATCAAGAGTGAGTCCTAGATATCTTACTTCCTTTGTCCTCGAGAGCGTGACTACGTACAGTATAAATAGTTTTATGTCATCCGTTCTTCGACGTTTGGTAAATGGAACGATTGCCGTCTTAGTTAAGTTTTTTTTGCACCATTTTTCGACTCTGCATTATGTTAGATGCCACAAACTTCCCGTTTATAATAATGGTGAGATTGTTGGCGTATCCTAAAGCAAATACTTCTCTGTTTTCTAGTTCTTGAAGTAGACTCTCCATGAAGAACCACCACAAAAAAGGCGACAGCATCCCGCTTTGTAGGCACCCACCAGCCAGTGTTTAGTTCCTGGGAGTACTTTTAATTAAGTTTGTACCTTTGTAACTTTCCGCTTTCAGTCAGCATAGAACCGATGTTTCTAGTACGGTCTTATCTCAAAGCTTTGGAGGCAAAATAGTGTAGGTTTGTTTTTTACATCCTTACAGTGCCTTTTCCAAGATTTTAATGGAATTGTTGCAAGTCGTGAAGTTGGTTTTGTATTCATTTTAGTCTCCGCTCTTTTTGGCTGTGTTAAATAGACTTCTAGTACGTGCTCTTGCTTTGGCAAGGTCCCTGTTCTACCAAGTTACCTTGTTGGGAGTTCGTTTGACTGTTCTTGGGCAGCTTGCTTCAAATGCGGATTTTATGGTTTTAACAATACTTTTTGACATTAGCTCATGCGTTGATATTGTAACTGTAGGACAGTCCCAATTTTGTTGAACAACTTCTAGTTAGTTTTTCTCGGATAGAAATGTAGGCGCATCTCCGTTATTATATCTACATTGGATTTTAGAATAAATTCTGTGCATCCGCGTCGCATCAAAGAATCCGCGGTTTGTTGGTGCCGATATTAATCAGCCGCTGGATATTCTTCGGCGGCGGTGGTCCTGTCTGCTCGTAGGACAGGTAACCGGATGCGATAATGAGCTCCCTCCTGATGCATTTCTCTACTACAAATATTTTAGTTGGCACTAAGTCTTTAGAACATAAATCCCACAATGGCATTGAGTTTAGTACATTCTTTACGGTGATGTATGTGCGGAGGTTGTGCACAACTTGGACTGTAAGCAGCCATCTACCTAGACAGTTCAATCCTTTTATTACTCCCTTAAAAATCCATGGCTTCAAAACAAGAGCAATATCAATATCGTGTGTCACGCTGAGGCTGTCCTGCAAAAATCTATATTTATCTAAAGAAGAACTTTGAGCATTAGACTGGCCGTCAGTGCGTTCTTTCTGGTTCTAGATTTACATTCATTGTCTCGTGGACAGGGTTCCTAGCATTCGATACTTTGCTGTCTTTTTTTAAATCGGCTAGCATCTGCAGAGTAATCCTCAAGAATCAGAGGTGTAAGAGCTAATGCTTTAACCTTTTCCCAAAACCGCTTGTCAATAAAAAGGACCTATTGGGTTCCTTTTGGACCGGACTTAGTGTTGTATTGATGTTGTTCTGTGGCGATATAACATTCGTGGCAACAAAATGTACCTATAGGTGCGCCGTGATATTCACCAATAATTGTTGTATAAATTTTAGTATAACGTTGTTCTTACATTAATGTTTATGTGTGGCGCTGCAGAATTGAAACATGAACATTGTTACAACATCCATACCATACCGAGACGTTACGTTAACGTAAATGCGGTCCGTTAATATCAACGTGTTTACAAAGTATGTACAAAATCATTATGTTAACGTAGTAGTACGGCCATTATTATCTTCTACCACCTACAATAAATAGTTCAAAGTGAAGTTCATTTAAACGTAACTATCTAAAGCATATTTTTGTTGTAGAAAATTTCGTCTTGTTTTTATCATTAGTTACAATGCCTAAATACAATTACAAATCCTTAAGTGCACTATCAGCTAGACAACATGGACGTAGATTAAACAGCGTTGTTCAACTTGATACTGAGAACAGAGATTACACTAAGTTAGTTCTCAATATTTTAGTTACAACTCCCCGAGAACAGGATCATCCCCTTCTTTGAACTTGTATCACATATAGAAAATATTGCCTTTCACAACATAATAGAAAACAATGTAGAAATCATGATACCATCAGAATCTGATTCAGATGAATTTGATTTTAAAGTAGATTTTTTGAATATCTCCGAGAGTGGACAATAAATGGTTTAGTCCAGTTTAATCCCTCTTGAACGAGTTAATGAATTGCTTAAAGTCTTACGGAACCATAAGTGTTGTTTCTTTTTACTTTCCGATGTACAAACATTATTAAAAACACCACGTAGTACTGTAATTAAGGACATAGGACCAGAAGAATATTGTGTTATTTTCTGTATTCAGTTTTAAACTGAGAACTGATACAACAATCAAACCTGTTTGTGATTATGTTTTGGATAAACAAAATGTGATTATCGTGTTTTAAATTTAACAACGTTTGAAGTAGATGATAATTTTATAAACTCTATACCCAATTTTAAGACTTCTATCTAATGATAATTCAATTTTTTAATAATTATATTATATTACGACTAATATAAGCTAAAAAACCTTATGTCTACTGTAAGATGTCAGCATACAACGTGCTAGTGTGTCAACGAACATGTTGTTACTTTGTTAGTACGTAAAATACTTGCAATACTTTTCAGTAAATCGTGTATTGCACTTCAGACATAAATAAGTCACAAATACCAATCTCCTACCAAACGCCATGTCCATAAAACCAATAAAACGAAAGAAATTAACAGTGAAGTTACTGTTCAAATATTTTTTGTAGTCTATACCTTAGCTGAAAGCTCTACAGCTAAAAACTCTCAAATAATTTAATTAAAAAAATAGATTCCTGTATTCTGGATATTTTTCGAATTTAACTTTCACATTCCGTTGTTCCAGCCATAGTTCCAGCACTTACGAAACGCGACATATTACAGCGATTGTCTTGCTGTTACTTGCCTGGTTATGATCTAAAAAAGTCGTAAGTCTTTATATTGAACGTGTTCGCAACGATTATTTTTAAAGAAATAATTACAACTTTTGATTGGTATGTGTAGTCAACACAATTTCCTGAGAGTTTGAAAATAAGCTTAAAAAGAATGTTGAATATATGCAACACACATTACCAATATCTGCAGATTATACACGTTACAGACATAAAACGAAATAGAAGAACAATGTAACAATGCTAGCAGAATGTTTACGAACAGATCTGGTCGCCAGACACAATATTCCTAAAATAATCTCAAGCCTTAAAATTTTCAACCACGATATACTGACAAAACCATGAAACAACTACTGTTGAAAATTAGAAGATTATGTAGTATAATACGAATTATAAAACTACGTAAATAAGTCTCAGATGTATGACCAATTATCATCATCATACTTTAAAAGCACGCAACTGCAGATTACAAGAAAATCAACGAACAAACAAGAATATTGACTTACTGCAGCAAATAATCTTTTTAGTGTAGAACTATCTTTGTTTGGCGCCGTTGACTTGAGTTAGCTTCTTCAGAATGTTTTCTAAAAACTACAGTAATAGAAGAATTAAATTTTAAATTTTTACAGGATACTGGTGTATTACAGATTACAGTTTTTCATCCTGGATAATTCCTGTGTGGTCGATTTCTCCCAAGCCGAGCTTTTGTCACAAGTCGCAGTGGACATCTTCGATCAGAGCATGGAATAAACTAAAGATTCGTCCACAGCGACGTGTGACAAAAGCTCGACTCATAGGCTCGTCTTGTAAAAAATTGACTACACCTGAATTATCCAGAATGTAAAAATATATACGTATGTATATGAACAAAGAGATTCTGTAGTGTTTAAGTGTCCTTTCTCTTTTACGATGAGAAATCGCATTAAAAAACGTTAAGTTTATTTATTTGATTTAAATAAAAAAAAAGAAACAAGCAAGAAAGCAAAAGAACCAACAAAGAAAAGCAAAAAACCAAAAGATAAAGTAAAATAGATAACAAACGGAATTGATTAAAAAATACAAATAAACGAAATCAATGCGGTGAAAGAGGAAATTAAAAAGAGAAAACGTAAATGAAAAATAAAGCAAGGAGAGTTCATAGAACGAATAAAAATACTGGAGAAAACAGTGATGAGAAAGAAAAGAAGAAATAATAAAAAAAAAACGAAAAATGAAACGAAAAAAACAGAGTTGTAAAAATTTATATACAGGGTTATTCATGCGATACGGCTCGGGATATTGTGGCTAAAATACGTGACTTTTAAAACACACTCTTATTTTGATCGGAAAATCCAAAAATGTAATAATATACTAAGGTTTTAATTTAAAAACTTTGATACTTTTAAAACCTTTGCAATATAATATGAAAATAATTTTAAACCGTAACCATAAGTAATAGACTTTTTTACATCCCAAAAGTAAAACTTTTTGAACAAAATTTACAGTGAAGTGTAACAATAGATCATATTTTATATCCCAATTATAATAAACTTTTAATCTTATACAGGGTGTCCAAAAATTAAAAACTATCAATTAAGAAATTTAAGTGGCTATAACTATTAATTTAAATAGAACGTCATATTTTTAATTTACCAGAAAATGCACTTTTTAATTACCTATCGAATAGTATCATAATGTTCTATAGCTAAGTCTTCCCGTTTTTACACAATACGCCAAATAATCGTATGTTGTACAATTTGATGTTTTTTCAATAAACGTTCTGATGAATCTGATTGCCTATTGTGTTTAGAAACAATTAACAGTTATAAGAATAATAATTTATAATCTATAGCCTGTTTTTGACGATACTATTTTCTTGTACAAGAAGATTGTATACAATTTTATAGTATCGTGTAAATGACTATTTTTAAAATCTAGTACAACAAAATATTTAAAAAATAGAAGCTGCTCTAATTTCTACAATTTGTATGCTATTTTCTTGTACAAAAAAATTGTATCGTCTAAAATAGGCTTAACAGACTATAGGCGGGTTGCACAAAGCAAATCAAAAATGTAGCAAGTGATTATTTCTTAAATTAATTGTTACATCATGTTTTGAGAAATAATCAGGCGTTACATTTTTTATTTGCTTTGTGCAACCTGCCTTATAACAGTTATAATAGTAATTACATAACAACAATAAATAATAAATAAAACAAGTAGATTGGAAGAAATGTGTTTTACAATTGGCCCCATCTCCCCAAATCCCCGAAATTAATTACACCAAATTTAAACATAGAGATACATAAAAAGAATTGTCTACAATACGCCACCGGCAACACCACACCATGTGAAAAGACGGATAAGAGGCACTTTACTATAAGCTCTTAAATGTTGCCCAGAGTTAGCAGTGGTTCTAAAAAAGGATATGTAAGTGTCTGAAAATAGAAGGTTGAAATTTTGTTATAAATGTTTTGCTTTTGTTTTATGTTATCGTTGATATGTTATTATCACTATTGCTGCTATAAAATGTTGGATTATTTATTACGTTCCAAGTTTCTAAACGTTTGTAAAGATATTCTCTATTGTTCTTCTTATACTTGCTAACTATCTGATATTTCTAAATACAACAAGCAAGTAGATTCATTAAAACTTTTATTAAAAAAACATACAAATGGTACAAAAAACGATTATTGCGAAACTACGGCAATTTGTTTTATATAGTTGTGGAAACTGCATTAGAATATTCCACTGCTAAAGATTCCAAATATACGAGGAAACAGCTGTTCATTAGTCTCTAATAATAGTTTCTGAAATTACATAAGCAAATTTTTGCACGTGCGTAGTACAGTTAGGAATATTATGCCGCGCATAATTCAAATAAATTTTTGAAATTCGCGGTTGCAATATTTACTATCTAACTAACAACTGCTTTCTTGGAGTTAAATGGTCTATCTTAACTGCACTCCTGTACGTCATGCACGGCGTTATATTGGTTTAAATTGCTTGCGTACTTAATCAGAGGGACGCGCGCATAGTCCAGCGCTGTCGTGATCTCATCCTTCACGCGGCCGTCTTGCAAGTTTTGTTTGTCCTCAAACAAATTATCATCATCTTCTTCGGAGGAAATATTATCTTTATCAAGGTTGTCGATCCACGGCTTCATGTAATCTACCGAAGTCGATGTCTCCTGTGAACCCTCCATAATCATCCAGTTTTACAATGTAACGACCGTTACTTAATAACGTGCTAACTCGATAAGGTTCCAAATATTTCGATACAAACTTGAAGCTTAGCCCCAGCTGTGTTCTTTTTTATCACCTTCGTTGTGAGTTTGTACAGACTTACGTTTTTTGCTAAAACCTTTTTTATTTTTCGATTGTATTTTTAGTATGTTCTTTAGCTCAACTTTGTAATTTGTCTCGGTCTTTTTAAAAAATGCCAATTCATTCTTTTCCAACCAATTCACGAATGGTAGGATCCTAAATATGGGTTCCAAATAGAACTTTAAGCGGTGTTGTACCGATACTTTAATGTGGTGTGACATTTAAATACTTTTGCACCATGTCCAAGTGTTTAAACCATTCGTTAGGGTTTGGTGCTGACAATTTCGATAATAACGGAATGTCGATTAACACGCTCAACTTGTCCGTTTGCCTTCGCTACTCCCACAAAGATTAAGTTATGTCCGATTTCTCCGTTTTGCAATAATCTGCGAAATCGTTAGATGTAAACGCTGCTCAACCATCCAAAACGATTTTACGTAGATTACATACAATTGTTGATCGTTTTTGCAATCTAGTTCAAACTTCTGCTGTACTCGCCGAACGTGTCGCATACCAAAACCAAACTAATTTCGAAAATCCGTCTACAACCACAAATATATGTTTATAAGTTCTCGCGTAGGTGGTAAAGGTCATAAATGATCAATATGATACACTGCTAAAACCACATCTTCTTCTTTAAATTGAGCACAAAAAAACTTCTTGTCTTCCTTTTCTTCTCTCTGCTAAGATGCACTAATCACAATTACGCACCACTTTATCAATTCTTTTTCGCATATTGGAAAACCAATATTCGCGTTTTATTAGCGTCATTTTTCATGTATTGAGCTTATAATTTCTAATTGCATAGATCGAGGTACAATCAAACACAGTTCACCATCGATTTCCTTAAATTAAATGTTTTTACGCATAATGTAACCACTATTCAATTTTTTAGCTAACTCCAAAATGTTTGTTAATTGTTTATCGTCGTATTTTTTAACTTGCACCATTATTTACATGAAGCATACTTTTTCCCGATCTATGTTCAATTGTATAATCAAACTCTTCAAAAAATAAAGCCTAACTTGAAACTCGCAAGCATTTTTTTTTAATTGTCGTAAAAGTGAATGCTTTACAGTCCGTTACGATTTTAAAAAGGACGCCGATCAAATAAACACGCCACTTTTTTAATGATCATAACTAATATATTTTTCTTCGGCCGCGGTCGTTTCACCACTCACATAAAACACCGGATAAAAAATATTATCTTCTTCACATCTTTAGAAAAGAATAGCAGCAAATCCGTACATGCTTATGTCGAATATGTAATTGCTCTATTCCATTATCGATTAACTGCTTAAACACTCTGTATTTATAAATTTCTCAAAAACGGATGGAAAGTAGCACAAATCAAACCGCATTTTTAAAAATGAATATTGTCCATCAGGTACTATAAACGCAGAAACAAAAATAAACGAGATTAAAAACCACTTTCTGATATATCGGGGAATGTTATTGCTTGATGAAGTAAGAGTAGAAGCAACATAGTTAAAAGAGAAAAAATAGAAGTGAACGAAAAGTTGGATGTTTAGTATAACACGTAAAGCCAAACATGCGGGAGAAAACAGTAAAAAAAAAGTGAAAAAAGCATCATCACAGGATAAAGAAAAAGTGGATATTAAAAAAAAATTAAAAAGAACAAAAATAAAGAATTATGAATAGTAAGCATACACATGAAAAACAAAAATAAAGATAGTACAGAGGCGATTTCATATAGTACATTAGTCCATCCGAAAGAAGAATCGGCGCCTTCGGTGATTGCGCAATAACAAAATTCAGAAACTTAGTAAGAAATTGAAACTCGAGTTAAGTTGGGCAAAAAAATATTGTATAATCTAAAAAAATATGGTCAACAGAAAGCTTAAAGAAATATTAAGAAAACGTATAAACCGAATTAGGGAAATAAGTAAAAATTTAAAAAGAATACTCTATTAATTAAAAGTTTTATTACAGAAAAAAAGTAAATCTTTCTTTTTTATTGAGTAATTATTCATTTTGAAATACAACAGCGGTTATACTTTCACTTAAACATTAAGAAAGAAGTTTATAATAGATACAAATGTCTTAATCATTTTTAATTGTACCTTTAACTTTCTTTGTATTAATTGGTGTTTGAATTGCAGGCGTGATTGATGGGTTGTAGTACTGAAAACAATGGATAATGAAAATTCGATAATTTCCATGAACAAAACCCATGCCTCGTTGGATTTGTCAGACCAAAGACTGAATAAAGATGATGACGATGATCTGGAAAATACAATTCACGGATGTAACATTGCCAACAATTCAACAGTTCTTGTGAAACAGATAGAAGCAACCTATGATTCCATTAGTAATAAAAACGTTTCGTGCGAAGGGAGCGATAGCGGCGTCGAGGTAATTGAAAATTGTTGTCTGCAACGAGCTTTAAGCATTAACAGCACCAATTCGCAAGAATTTGGAACTGTAACACCCGGTACTCGTACGAATCTTGTATAATAAGCTGTTGCTCTAATTACGAAGAAGCGTATAACATATTGGCTCGCAGAAAGTCGACACATTTCCAATACTATAAATCAAGGACTTGCGATGGGACAAGCGAAGGCGGTAGTGAAAGCTCGTCTATTGCTGGTAGTGACCCAAACAGCAATGTAAGCTTGTATCAAGATTGCAGCAAACTTGTCATGACAACTTTAAAACTTGCAGCAATATTGTCATGACAAGTTTGGAGACTTGCAGCAAGTTTGCTGCAGGTTTCGACAACCAACCGTAACACCAACAGATGATGGAAGATATAACCGTCTATTAATAGTAAACCAGCTCCTCTAATGGGTAGATCAATGAGAAAGCTATTCAATCCGGAATTGACCCCATCCAAAGCTTTAGAAAAATACGCTACTTTTCCAAGAAGAAGAAAAGAAAAGTCGGCAGACAATCTGCATGATATAAATAAGGACAGTAACCCAAATAAGGCTACAGTAAAACGTCAATCGTTAACGCCTAGGTCATTACCTCGTTATCCACGGAAAAAAAGTATTCCAAAGACTAAAATATATCATGAAGTAGGTATGCAGACTGCATTAACTCAAAGAGATATTGAAAAGGCATTTTCTGGAGTTGCCGTAAATCCTGCGCAACCACAAGATGTCGAAACCTGTGATAAACATGTACAAGTTGATCGCAATATAGAAGAACTCGATAAACTTCAGGAACAGTTACGAATATTAACAGAAAATTATGAAAAATTATCGAACGATTTTAAAACGCAGAGCCAAAATTTAGTAGATACAAAACAACAATTACAGGAAGAAGTCAGAGAAAAAAATTAAAACAAAATACGGAATTATAGTTTTAGCGAACTATATTGTGTCTGAAGGTAAGGAATATTTCACTTTATGTTCTTCATTTGTAAACGTAATGTTTTTACAGAGGAAATAATTCTTATGATATAGTTTAATGATGTTAGAGAACCGTTATCAAAAAGTAAGCCAAATCATGATAAAAAAGGAGAACGCAATACCTGAATTAAATTCATACTGCCGAACTCGACACTTTCTGACGCTTTGAGAGAATCTGAAAATGAAATAAAGAAATTGCATTTATTGTTAAAGCAAAAGGATAAAAAATTGAAAAATAAGCAAGAAGAGTCAAAGCGTTTGGTTCGTGTTAGTATATAAACAAGGGTGTTAGTGAACAGAGAAAACTCGGAAATATTAGATTACAACCTCGACTGGGACCGATGGAAATGAGAAGTGGCGAGTTTCTGATTTACCAAAGAAGTCATATTTTTGGTGTTACTGTGGCTTTGACTTCACTTATAAACAGATTAGATGGTTTAGTCGACGAGCTGGTTACGTCATACAGTATCTCGGAGCAGGACCTTGAGGTACGTTTCAAATTTGAGAAATACAAATGACGTATTCAATTTTTAGGATGTAATTTTTCACAACGAAACTTACACTAATAGCAGTAGTAGTCCCGAAACAACACCAGAAAAATCTAAAAAAAATATACAAAGAAAAATCTCCATCGCCAAAAAAAAGATCATTTTTTGTATCTGCTATAATTAACGCTATTAAAAACGCCACCGCACAAACATCATTTTTGACATCAAAGGAGTTTAGCAAAGATACGATATCAATGGGTAAATATTTTTCGAATACACCACTTTAATTTAAGATCGGAGGCTTCCGCATTCAAATACGAACGTATTTTTGATCAGTTTAATTGATATTTTTGAAGTCTGTTTGTGTAACTCATAATCCCACTCTTAAGACTGAAGATGAAGTTCACCCGGGTCATTAATTTAAACTTATGCTTACAAACTTTGAAATGTTACATTCTGTTTCACTCTTTGCCAAGATGTCAGCATTATTCAATTTTTTAGCTATAAGTTAGCCAAATCTAGTTTTGCGATTTCTTTCAAATCTCCTTTGATGCATCACTTTCTTGTCTGAATTTCTTTAAATTGTTTACAGATAACTGATTCAACCAAAATGTTGGTTTTAGAAACTGAACCATGATGGACCCAGTGTTTGAAAAGTTATACCTGACGGTCATTCACACAATATGATATCTTCGGGTCATGGATTATTAGGCACAGAAAGGCTTACACATAGCGAAAGTCTCAATAATTTATCCCAAGCTATTCTATGTAGGCAGTTATCGGAACAAGCTAGTTTAAGCTTAACTGAAAATTTAAGTTCATCGTTTACTAGCAAAATGACATCTGTGACCGAAATGTGTCCTCCAGTATCGTTAGTTGATCAAGTAATCGAGGTTGACAATCTAATTACAAAGTTATTAAAAGTATTGCGAATAATACAAATTGAAAATGAAATGAGTTACATAAGATGATCACGATTTGCTTTCCGATCAAATTAATAAACAAAAAGATGCCAATAAAATAGTAGTTCAGCAACTGAAAGACTCGGAAGTCTTAGGTGCGCATTTAAAGAGTGAAATCACTGAACTAATGCAACAATTAAGTAAGAAAAATAACATGATCGACGATCTAAAATCGGATTTAAATCAGAACCGAAAAGAAATTGAGGTGAGTGTTTTTAAATCTTAATAAAACCCAATTATATATTTTTTGTAGAGGTTAAATGAAAATGTGTGTGCATTATCCACAGCTTGTTCCAAAGCTGAATTGAATTGAATGTTAAAAAACGACCCAGTAAACACACGACGTCCCAGGGACGTTCGTTTTATGTCCAAATGATGTCTTTACATCCCGGGCTTTACAACGGATCTGTATAGGATGTCTTCAATAGGACGTCCTCAGGATGTCAATGAAGAACGTACGATGGGATGTCCTATGCGGGAAAAAACAAATGCAAGCTTAGTGCGCGTGCCCACTTTCCTTCTTGTTCTCTGGTGCCTACTTAACACCCGTACGCTCCTTTGGTATATCAAAGTGGTACACTCTGTTTGCACCGTTTGCACTCTGTATTTGTTTTTGGTTTTGTTCTGACTATTTTATTTATCTGTTCTTTGTTTTATTATCTAAAGTTTTTTGGGTGTTTTAATGCATAAACAAATTTATTTGGTAAGTTTACCTTGTATTTATTTATAATGTATAAAAATAATAATTTATAATTATTATTTTGAATTACTAAAAATTAATAAAAGTTTATTGGAATTAAAATATCACAAATATTAATAATGGTGATTTAAAACCCCATTTCGCGCGCATACCTATGCGGTGAATTGAAAATATTTGTTATGTAAAAAAAAATTTTTTTACTGAAAAAATTATTTAAAAAATGTTTTTGTATTAAAGGTTTAAAAGTGTGACGTTATCTCACGACTTTTATCGTCGCGATTCACAATAAGTCATCCAAAAATGTCAACATGACCGATAAGGCACAAAATCGCTAATCTAACTAAGAAACTATAACGTTATCGCGTTCTTGGTATTCATAGTTATGATTAGTGTGCGTATTCTCGTATTGTATTACTATTTCCACATAAATTAGTTAGGTAGTTAAAAATACGTCTAGAAATAATTTTGTTTTTATCACATTCCTCTGATGAAATGTAAATGCGAAACGTATAAAAATTCTTAATGAATTTGCAAAACTGACGCGTTTACAATTTTTTTTTTAAAAAACGATTTAAACAATTTTTAACTGGTTATAATCGATCATCTCTTATGATTTAATCAATAATAGAATCGTCAAAAAGATCAATCAATAATTCTACAAAAGAAGTATCACTTTTATCAATTCTTTAATTTAGAAAAATTTAAATTCTGATTACATAGAAATACCAAAATAAGCTTTTTGTATTAACTTTTTTATCGACTCTACATGACGATTACCATCTCTTATTTAGTTGCATTGTTTCAGGCGCCACTTAAAAAAATCGGGAAGAATGTATAAAAAACGCGCTAAGGAGGGCCAAAGAACGCCGGGATAGAGAAGATAAAAAAATGAAATAATCTAAATTTATTTTAATTGAATATAATTTGGATTATTATTTAAAAATATAGTTTTATGTAATAATAATTTGTATTTTTTTGATAAAGTTATTTTTATTCATTACGTCAAGTCGCAGAGGAGTACGTTAAGTCTCCTTACTGAATAAAAAAAAACAATAGAAAAAACCACAAAGTAGATGTACTTTAACTGGAAATGGTACTTTTCTTGATAAAAATATAATATACATATATAGTACATATCCTACAGTCATCTAAAAGGAACGTCCCGTTGCGGATACGCAAGGATATCCTATAAGGACATCGTAGGGATGCACAGACTTGTGACAAAAGAACGTCCCATGAATGTCCCTAGGACGTACACAGAACCAAAATGGGATGACTTTGGGCCATTCAGTGATCCGCAACATCATGTCCCCGGGACATTCTTGTGTTTGTTGGGGAAGAAACTGACGAAGCAATTAAAAACTGGAAAGGGAAAGAATTTCCATCGAAAGAAGTTTTTGCATAAGTTTAAAAAGATCAGAAAGAAATTCCACTACTTAAGACGAAACTTTAGCGGAAAGAAAAACAGTTAAACCAGATAAAACGCCAATTTATAGAAATAGTAGACATCTTACTGAAAACTGGAAGGAAGCTATTGGAGAATCCAAGAAGCAATACAAAGCAATTGATGGTGCTCTTGAGGTGAGAGTCTTTTTATTGAATTTATTTTTTTTTAAATAAAAAATATACTTTTAATGAGTATATATATTGTACATAAATATGTATATTAGGAAAGCTTCATTCACATATATTTACTCTGTCACATGGAAAACAAGAAGAAACACGTAGTAATTACAGAGGACGAAGTACAGAAATACCTAAATAAAAACGTAAAAAGCGAAGCTTCAATAATATACAAATAGAAAAATTTGAAAAAAGAAAAAATATAATAGACGAAGTGAAAAGAGCAGTGAAAAGAATACAAAAATCGAAAATCCACAGATGAGAATGAAATATATTATGAAAAAGTTAGATGACGTTAGTTTGCCGAGATGTTTCCCGTTTCTATTTTATTGTATTATTTCTACATTAGCTGTATATGTCATTGTTTATTTGTTTTTTAACATTGTGACAAGTTGAATCGGACGTGATGAAGTGCGCACAATAAAAAATAACTACAATCAAGTTGAGTCATTTGCTTCTGCTACTAGAAGGTTAAATAGAACTACGTTGAAAATGTGGTTTCCCATGTCGAGGGAGAACTGTGCCTAATATATGAAAAAAAAGGTAAACACCTACGACAATGTAAATAGAAACTCAAGAAGTGTTTAAGAAAAATAAATAAAAAGGTGGCTATTAGACAAAATAGAAGATATATGTGAATAGACTAAATGCAAAAATGCAGAAAACGCCTAGTTCGAGCCTATTAGCCTTATAAAGACAAAGTTTGAATACCAGAAAACGAGTGAGGCAGTGATAGAAAGATATGGTATGGCCGCTCGCATACGCTCATGACAAGAAAAGATAAAAAAATTATAAAAATCGTAGAAAAAGATTTAAAAAGAACAAAAAAAGAAGCAAACAAACTACAAAATTAAGGTTCAAGATGAGACATGATAACGATCCCAATGCACATGTAAAGGAAAATTGCAGTAAAGCAAATAATTTATAATAGTTTCACGATAAGGAGAAAGATCGTTTTTGAAGCAGTGATTGTTTTGAAAGAATTTCGCATTAAGAAGCAAAGATACACAAGAACCAGAAAAGACAAAAATGAAAAGTCAAATAATATGTAGTGAAAGTAATGGAGTAAAAGAATTATCGAAATACTCAAAGGAATGAAAGAAAGCAATAACTGTAAAGTTCAAAGTAGAAATAAAGATAAAAAATGAATGAATCAAAGACGAGACTTATCTGAAGTGGAGAGAAAAGCAACTTAGAAGCAACACATATTTGCAATAAGAAATCACAAATGTAAGTAACTGTTAACGAGTTTTATAATAATGATAATCCTATATATAAGGCCACAAAATCTATTTTTCAATTTGAATAAAGACGATTTATTAGATTTGACGAGCAAAAGACAACTTCTCGGCTTTGCTCTTACTAATTTATGTTGGTCCTGGGAAACGTACACACAAAAATCTGGGATTTAAAATAGTTGCAACTTTAGTTTATTTTTTATAATTCTAGTCTGCATGAAATTTTTTACGTGTTTCAATGCAAATTACCTTGTAGAAAAAACCATTACTCTTGTTGTATGCTATGTCTAAATAAGCAGAGTATTTCAAAGAAAATGAAACCATCAAATTATAAAAAACTACAGATAACACCTCATTCACATCTTAAAAATTAATACAATTCAAAGAATATAAGTCTATGTCGTTAAGAACTTTCACAGGTGTTCCAGATTTACTTCCTTAAATATTTTCGTTTGATGGCATGCGACATTATTAAAAAGTGCTTTCGTAACACAGCACGATATAAAGCTTACCATTAATTCGATGTAGTTAAAAACTATTTTACTTGCTCCAACTGTGTAGTATTGTTACTAGTACCATTGATTCAAAGAATGCTAATAACTAAACAAACTTGACCCTGTGAACCTTCTAAATTTCTAAATGGTTAAAAGAACTGCAATTGAACCTTATAATAAACGAATACTTATTTCCTTTTTTGTTTATAATAAACAACTGTCTTTGAATTTATTTCTTTGTTTATAGTATTAAACGTTAATTAAAAATTTTAAATAGTTTTAGGTTATGTTTTATATAAGTCTACCATCTTGCGGATTGTTTTCGGTACAAGTCGAAGCACTAATTAAATATATTATTTTGTTAATAGTACAAGAAAATTCAAGCTAAAGATGTAAAAACTTCATAAATGTTTTGAAAAAATTTAAAAAAAATGCAAAAGGTTTAGGTCTAACTATATCGACATGGCTATCATAGAATTCCCACTCCCAGGTACGATCCCACTACTGATCGACACGGGGACTTTTGGCTGCTGAGTTTCCTCCCTGGCCCGGTTCGCCCCTCATTATACAACCTGGACATCTCGGATTCCTCCGAGGTGTCCATATCGATGCCGAGCTTAGTGCGGGCACCCGGTCAACGTGGTAAATATTACAACAGAGCTCCACATCACAAGTCATCCTCTAAACCCGACCCCCTAGAAGCTAGGTTACAGGAGTGCGCCACGCTCCCAGTCGAAGTTTAACGCTTTATTATTAAAATATATGTTACACTTTGTCAGAAACTTTTACCGAAATATACAAATTATTTATTTGATTTGACAATTAAGAACAATTATATAGGCAAATTAATAAATATATTTCAATTTCAAAGTTTTAAATTAATTATTGTTATTATAAACTTTCGTGAGCGAATGTTAAAGCTTTGTGTTAAAGTACATAGGTAAACATTCCCCACTTAACGACCGCGCACATTTACGACGATTGTCCTAGTCTTATTCTTGCAGTCGTATGTAACGTTCGTACATAAATAAATGTCGTCTAAAAAAAAGTCATGACTTCATACGGAGGAAGAACCAAGCATCAAAGAAAAGCTATCGATCTAAAAATTAAAATGAAAATAATAAACGACTACGAGGCCGGTAAAAAAGTTCAAGAGATAGCACGCGAGTTCGAGTTGGCGAATTCGACGATTTCGGCCATCTTAAAGAATAAAGATAGATTGAAGGAGGCGGTGAAAGCATCGACAGGATTAAAAGCAAGAATCGCTAAGCAGCGGAAAGGGTGCATTCACGAAATGGAAAAATTACTGGCGATCTGGTTTGACGAACAAGTAGAACAAAAAACACCGATGAGTCCTTTTATAATTCAAGCTAAAGCACGCAGTATTTTTGAAAAATTAAAAACTCGCCAAGGCGACGTGCCGATTAAAACATTTATGGCAAGTAACGGTTGGTTTCAACGATTCCGTCGAAGATTTAACCTTCATAATTTGACTATTAGCAGTGGAGCGGCAAACGCAGAAGTAGTAGAAAAGTTTGTTGAACAATTCGATGAAATCATCGAAAAAGGCAAATAGCATCCGGAACAAATCTTCAACGTGAACGAAACTAGACTTTTTTGGAAAAAAATGCCCGAATGGTCTTACATACATGAAGAGGCTAAACCAATACCAGGAATCAATGTTTTTAAAGATAGGGTCATGTTATTATTAGGAGGAAATGTAACTGGATTCAAATTAAAGCCTTTTCTAATCTAACACACACTACCCGTTTATTATCGTGCAAATAACAGGGCGTGTATGACACAAGCTTTATTTGAGGATTGGTTCATAAATTGTTTTATACCATCGGTAAAACATTATTGCCTGGAAAAAGGAGTACTCTTTAAAATTATTCTCCTGCTCGGTAACACCGCAGCTCACCCCCAGGATCTTAATGATCTACATCCGAATGTCAAGGTAATATATCTACCTGAAAGCAAGACTGAGGAATTACAGCCAATGGATCAAGGGATTATAAATGCATTCAAAGTGTGCTACTTGCGCACATTTTTCTCCAAAGCCGCAATAGCAACCGATTCTGGCGACATAACACTTCGCGATTTTTGGATATCGTATAATATTTTAGACAGCATAAAAAACATTGAATCAGCTTGGGAGGAAGTGTCAGAAAAAAGTATGCAAAGCATATGGAAAAAATGTCTTAAACGTTTTGCGAATAACATGGAAGTATTTGATAAAACCGAATATATGAATATTGTAACTGAAAAAATTGTAAAGCTTGCTAACGTGCTGAATTTAGTTGTTTATGTGGAAGATATTGAAAAATTGGTAAAATATGATGCGGGAGAGTTGACTAATGAAGATTTACTCGAGTTGGAAGCGCAACAGCACTTAGAAGATGAACGAGATGAAATAACGAATGAAGCTCAAAAAAAGTTCACTGCGAAGGGGTTAGCTGATGTATTTTCAAAGATGCGTGCAGCTATGTTAGAACTAGAGAGTATGGATCCGAATGTTGAGCGATTTACAAAAGTTGAACGCCAAATGAATGAAGTTTTACGATGCTATCGTGAAATTTATGAAGATAAAACAAGACAAAGTTCACAACATTAGTCATCTCTCTACTACTGCAAGTTAAATGATTTGATTACTAAGGCTGCTTTCTGTCTACTATACACTATACTATAATTTGAGTTTGTATAAACTTTGAGACTTTTTTATGTTATACAATATTTGCTTATTGCTTGTTGGAAAGTGCCATTTTGAAATATCTAATCCTCAGTACTTTTGTAGACTCTTATTACTATTTGTAAAGCGAATGAAATGTTGGTAATTTTAATTTTAGTACATACATATATGAGTGTGTTACAGATTATTTGAAAACTTGCAATATAATACATATCTTTAGAACCAAAATATCGTCACATGATGTATCTTATAACTCTACTAAGTTCATCCAGTGAATGTTCATTACTGGACTAGTAACATCCTATGATCGTCCATAGAATATTCTTTTGTCACAAAAATGGACTTCAGCTGGACACCGCGTACGGACATCCGCTCGATCCACTGGAGTAAGTTTTGGTATCCTTCACACAGAGCACAAAGATATTCCATGTAATTTACGCACGTTATATCTACATAACAAACGATCGTTACATTATTAACGTGAGTGTTGTCTGTGGATGTGGAAAAGACATCCACCGGTAATACATAAGACGTACATAAATTGTCATCCAGAGGATGTTCATATTATGTCTATAGACAAGCAGGGACCGGACCGATATAAAACCAAAAACCGGTATTTTTAGTTGGAACGAAACCGAATACGTTGGAACTGTAGCTAGGTCAAAAGTTTTTTGTTATTGTAACCACTCACAAAATTCACGTCGCGGTTCACAACGTCGGTTACCCAATAAACACACAAAGTCCCAGGGACGTTCGTTTTATGTCCAAATGATGTCTTTACATCCCGGGATTTAAAACGGACCTCTTTAGAATGTCTTTAATAGGACGTCGTCAGGATGTCAATGAAGAACGTACGATGGGATGTCCTATGTGGGAAAACAAATTTGGGCGTTTGTCAATTCATATTTCTAATCGAATTAAAAATAAATCGAAAAGAAGAATTTTCATATTATCTAATGCGGATGTTTATTTATAATTACTTATGAAATAAAATTAGAAGAGGATTATACATTCATTATATATAAATATAAATTAATCAATGATATAAATATAGGACAGTTAAATAAATATTATCCATGTGTGATTCACTTCAACCACACCGATAATCCGTTTTCGCACATAAACGAGATCGAATGCAAACTTAGTGCGCGTGCCCACCTTCCTTCTTGTTCTCTGGTGCCTACTCGACACCCGTACACTCTTTTGGTATATCAAAGTGGTACATTCTGTTTGCACTCTGTATTTGTTTTTGTTGGTGTTTTGACTACTTTATTAATCTGTTCTTTATTTTATTATCTAACGTTTTTTGGGTGTTTTAGTGCATACACAAATTTATTTGGTAAGTTTTTGGTACCATGTATTTATTTATAATGTATAAAAATCATCATTTATAATTATTATTTTGAATTACTAGATATAAAAAAAGGTTTATCGAAATTAAAAGATCACAATTATTAATAATAGTGATTTAAAACCCCATCGTGCGCATATCTATGCGGTAACACACGAATCGACTTTAAAATATCAATCAACATGACGGATAAGGCACAAAATCGCTAATCTAACTAAGAAACTATAATGTTATTGCTTTCTTGGTAACGTCTTAGTTCATAGTTATGATTAGTGTGCGGATTTCTGGTATTGTATTACTGTTTCCACAATAATTAGTTAGGCAGTTAAAAATACGCCTAGAAATAAACGAAATAATTAATTTTGTTTTCACGAGATTTCTCGGATGAAACGTAAGTGCGAAATGTATAAAAATTCTTAATGAATTTGGAAAACTGACATGTTCACAAAAACATTTTTTAAAAACGATTTAAACAATTTTTGACAGGTTATAATCGATCATCTCTTATGATTTAATCAGTAATACAATCGTCAAAAAGATCACTCAATAATTCTACAAAATAACTAGAAGTATCAATTTATCAATTCTTTAATTTAGAAAAATGTAAATTCTGACTACATAGAAATACTAAAATAAGTTATTTGTATTAACTTTCTTATCGACTCTACATGACTATTACCATCTCTTATGTAGTTGCATTGTTTCAGGCGCAACTTAAAAAAATTGGAAAGAAAGTATTAAAAACTGGTTAAGAAGGGCCAAAGAACGCCGAGATCGAGAAGATAAAAAAATGAAATAATCTCTAAATTAATTTTAATTGAATATAATTTAGGATGATTATTTAAAAATATAGTTTTATAGAATTATAATTTGTATTTTATTTGATAAAGTTATTTTAATTAATTACAAGTCGCAGAGGAGTATGTCAAGTCTCCTGGCCGAATAAAAAAAAACACAAAGTAGATGTACGTTACTGGAAATGGTACTTTTCTTGATAAAAATATAATACACATATATAGTAGTAATTACGAGAGCTCGAACAAATCATTACTTAAAAGCGTATGAATTAAACAACAGAAAACGTATCTCGCCAACACACGTTGCATTGAAAGTATCGATCGACTATAGTATCTATTTCTTTTGTCAATTTTTGTTTTTTATTTAACTGAGTCACACTCGAGCTCTCCAATTACTACTATATATAAATATTTTTCTAATTCATATATGTAGTAAAGGGTAGGGGTGACTACCTCTTACATATCGTACAGCCATCTAAAAGGGACGTCTCGTAGACATCCTAAGGACATCGTGGGATGCACACAGTTGTGACAAAAAAACCTCCCATGAATGTCCCTAGGACGTACACAGGACCAAAATGGGATGGCTTTGGGACATACTGTGATCCGCAACATCATGTCCCAGGGACGTCCTTCGAACATCTTTGTTGGTTGGGAACTATTGAGCTTGTTGGAAATAGTATAAGAACAGTATAAGGGTGCAGAGAATAACTTTTCAGAATATGGTTTACTGTACTACGGAATACGTTAATTTTGCGAGTTAATTCTAGAGTACTACTTCGGGACCGATCTTCTACAATTTGCAATACCTGTACATACTATTAGAGAAAAACAACTACTTAAGTTTTGATTTTATTGAAAATATTCATTGTTTTACTTGTTCTTCACCTGCTAGTACACGAGGTGGTCTTTCTCGTTCACGACCTTCTTAGGTAGGAATAAAAATTGATTATAAATAACATCTCCAATCTCACACACACGCCAAAATGAAGTTTTATGAAAGCAATTTACACAAATAATTTATCAACTGCAGAAAACTGACCAAACTTAACAAAATGCACTTTTTTGTACTCGATTACAATTATCTTGTAGCAACCAAAACAAGACTTCAACTAATTAAACAAAAGAAATGTGCAACGTAAGAAGTAGTATAAATACCAAATTTATCTTTCTTAGAACTCAGTTCGACAACCTGCTTTATTTTTATCTCGATTTCTTCAGTTGCTAAATTATTTGTGCAAATTGCTTTCATGAAACTTTATTTTGGCGTGCATGTGTTTGAGAGAGATTGGAGGTGTTATTCATAAATCATAATCAATTCCTACCTACGAAGGTCGTGGGCGCGATGGTTGTTTTTTTCTAATGTATGTACAGGTATTGCAAATTACAGAAGATCGTCCCCGCAGTAGCACTGAAGAAGTAACTCGCAAAACAGTACACCATATTCTGAATAGTTATTCTCTGCACCCTTATAATAGTTAACAGACTTTAGTTGGTTAGTTTTGAACCGCGACGTGGATTTTGTGAGTGGTTGAAATAACAAAAAGCTTTTGACCTAGCTTCAGAGCGCACGAATTATTTTCAGATAAGTAGCATAATTTGTAATTTCGTCTAAAAAATCCGAATCTATTTGTTCTTGTTCTTACTGGAGCTATATTAAAAAGATACCAGCTATTTTTCTCGCAGCAAAGAAATTATTAATATACAGTGCACGTCACTTATTGGAATTACGGATAATGTTATCCAAAGATGTTATCAATCGGATAACGTTAACACTTTATTAAAGAACAGGACGGACGTATGCTACTACATAGATAAAACACCGCTTATAGTAATCATAATATTAAGAGTCATAAAGGACATCAATTTTCTTCCATGCATAAATTTTTTTGCTGAATTTTCACAATACGATTGTTTATAATGAAGGCGTAATTTTTGCAGTCTTGTTTATTTATTCAAGTATTTAGACTGACCTACGTAACATTACATCATTTAACATCTGTAAACATTCTTAAAATTCTTAGAATGACAACTTATATTAACTACGTCTTATCTGCCAACGTTTTTTTGTATTTATTTTTGGTGTCAGCAAATTTCTGCGAATAATTATGTAGTTCTTAGAACACTGAATAAACATCACAACGTGTCACAACGGTATCTTGTTTTCTTTTTATTAATGGTGTTTTGATTTTTTAAATGTACTGTATTTACTAAACAAACATTACATATTTACTGCTCTTCCAAAGTTTTTGTGGGTTACGCTTAATAATTATGATCACAACTTTGAAAATAAAACCGAAAAGATCCGAAAAATAAATAACGGCTCCGATCCGGTTTGGTAAATTTAACTTGGACAAATTTCGGTTCCGGTCCAATTAAAAATACTGGTTTCGGCCCGGTCCAGGTCCCTGGTTTGTAGTCGTTTAACACAAGTTTAACAGAAACAAACGTGGAATGAGTTATAATTCCCGTCATGCCTATAGTCAAAACATAATGAACAAAATGACGATAACATAAACTGATGACTGTTCATAAGATAAAGTGACATTTTGAATGAACGAATCTTTGCTTTAAAATCATATGATGAGTATGTAAAACACGTTTATATAATTGTCTATAAATTATTTATAACTTAATGTTGGGCAAAGAATTGCCATGTTACTAATCTTTTTCTAACTTCTGTACGCTATTGTTGAGTTGTATAGGTAATTCTTAAGTTATTTATTTAAGTAGTTGAATTATTGGAACCGAAAAAAACAAGAACCGAACCGTTCGTGTCTATAGGAACCTAAACCGGAACCATAAAAAAAACTTTAAATTAAATTAGAACCGTACCGAAACCGTTATTCTTATTACGTTTTGGTCCAGGTCTCTGTAGAGAAGTGGACTAAAATCGGACATGTTGTAGATGATAGGTGCTGCATGAAACTCGTATGGGGCATAGTCTCGTTTATGTGAACGTAATAATAGAAAAATTGTTTTATATGCGTTTATCAGTTGTAGCTTTTTAAAGTGTAAGTGAGAAATACGGTACCACTAATTCAGAAATATATATAAGAAACTAAAACAAAACGAAGTCGTAGTATATAATAGAACAACGGCAGAATTTTTATAATTAACCAAATAAAAACCATGATACCGTTGACTACAAAAGATCTTTGAGAAATAGTTACATTCTATAAAAATTAAAGTCAAGATTATAAAGCTCAAATTTACTGTTCACCAATCAACACAATTTCAGATTTCCAATCTAATCTTGAATCGAGAATCAAGAAGTGTAGCATCGCGCCCTGGAAGCTCCTCCAGCCAACTTTTTTATTACCACTAACTTAAGTTTATTTCTCTTACTAATGTTGGGTAATCGCTTTATAGACCAGCTTCGCTTTAAAAGCTAACGTAACTTTATTCAGAAAAATGCGAACTGGTAGAAGTCGGACAATATTTCTTTCAGTAACTTTTATCGTCTTTGATAAAACTACTCGTCGTTGCATCAAAATCAGAAAGAACTTTTCTCGACGTTATAAGACATCTAAAAACATTGTTTTGTAAAGCAATTTTTTTCTTTATCGATATCATCTGCGCAAAAGTTTAGCTAGTGGAAGTTGTCTTTTTGATTAGATTTTTCAACCATATTAATCGATCTGTGATTTGCAAAAAAAATGTTGTTAAGCAATTAGTCATAGAAGTTAATACAAGACAACACTATCTATAATTTTAAATAACTGTTTATTGTCTATAACATTGTCAAACAAATAGCCTTCTAAGCAAGCATTTAAGACCCGCGGATCACGTCGCTGACGAAGAAGAGCTTTGGTGGGTCTACTTTGAGATAAGCGTTTATTGTTGATAATTTATCCAAAACTCTAAAAACGAATCTTGTTTTTTGAAAAATTCCATTAGTCATTAAACAAGTGTAGTAGTTTGTAACAAGGTAATTTACTGCATTGCTATAATAAACGAAACTCAAAGGATTCCAAATGGAACAGAAAACCATATGTTTTTGCCTCAACTTTATCCTTTTCAAATCTGACTGGTTCTTTGACATAAAACTTACAAAACTCAAATAATTGGTCAACATAAAGGTAATCGAAACATAACTGATTGTCTATATATTTGTTAGAGCTTTTTCTAAGAAGTGTAGACTTCGTTTAATTAAAATTTTGTATTTAGGCACGTTTTAATGTGGCGTGAAATATTAAGAGCTATTTTTAACATTCTATCGTTAACTAAAACTAAGGGGTAGTTATGGTGGCAGTGTTCGTAAGATTGTACTCGAGAACAGATGTATAACCTTGGCCTGTATTAAAGAATTAACCCTTATGTATTCATTTTATTTAAAATAATGAAATTGCCTTCAATCTTATTAATTATTTAAATCTCGGAATCCGACAAGTTATTACAATTTTTCAGAAGTGAGATTATTATTCTTCAATACGGTGTGTGCTTTTACGATTTTTTTTTAAAGAAAAACAGTGGGTGTTTTGGTAATCTACGTGTGATAACGTATTGTGAAATTATACGTGCGTAGATATAAACATTGACTGCTGAAAGTTTTTAGTGAATTGGAGTCGTGTAGCAAATAAAAGGTTTACGATTAACTGTGAAGTACGATTCTTGCAGACGAATACGGATTTGATTTGTTTCGCGTTAATTGCTAATTGTTAATTATTAAAATCAAGATGTCTACGAACGCGAATGAATCGAGTGGAGTTACTGACATCCGCGAAGTTAGTCCAAGGTATTTTGGAAATGTTGATAAAGTTTTACCAGAATTTGACCCAGTTAAAAATGACTTATCGATTCAAGCGTGGTTGGATAAGATGGACGAATTTGGTGTTATGTATGATTGGGATGATATTGCTATTAGACATTACGCATTGTCGAAATTAGTCGGTGTAGCGGCGAAATGGCGTGATAGTGTTGTGAATCCTCCAGAATCATGGCAAGGATGGATTACATTGCTGAAAGAAAATTTTGAAACTGAAGAGAGTACAGTTCATTTAAGAATGGATGCTCAAAACTATAAATGGAAATTTGGACAAAATATAGTCGAGTATTATTTTGAAAAATTGTCGAAATGCAATAAGTGTAAAATGGATAATCGTGAATGCATTGAATGGATTGTAGACGGTTTGAATAACGTTCGATTTAAAAACTACTTAGGACCTTTGTCGCGATATAAAAAACCCTTAGAATTGCTAGTGAATTTAAAATCGGGTGCTAAACACGTAATTGAATTTAATAATCTAAGCGTGAATAAAAATATTTCAGAAAAATCAAAATCTAAACAAACTCTTGTCGATACTAACCGGGATAATAACACAACAAAATTGTCAAAGTTTAAGTGCTTTAAATGTAAATTATCGGGACATTTGGCGCGTAATTGTCCACAAAAGAAACAAGAAACTTTGTCGTCAAATGAAGTTGCCAGCAGTACGAGTTCAAAGGTTATGATAATTCAACCTCAACAAAGTCACTCAAAATTTTTCAAAGATGCTTATGTAAATGGAAAAAAGTGCAGAAGTTATATCGATCTAGGCAGCAGTTGCGTAACATTGCGTGAAGAGGATGCAAATAACATGAATTTTTCGTTTTACGAAATGGAAACAGAACCATTAGTTGGTTACGGAAAAGGTATAGTTAAACCTTTGGGATTGTTTACGGCTACGATAACCGTAGATGATGTTTCTGCAAAGACAAAAATTCACGTCGTGCCAAGTGAATCGCAATCAATTGCGTTAATCATAGGACACCCATTTACTGAACAACCAGACATCGTAATTATAAGTAAAAGTGACGAATTGATTATTCAAAGTGACGTTAAAGATGAACTACCATTGTCTAGTTCGCATGCAAATAAAACAGTGGTTTGGGCAAATGAAGCTGAAGTTATACCTAGTAACTATTTAGGACACATCGCGGTTGGGACAAATCTAGACAATTGTGAATTGTGCATTGAAGGTGGAATACGTGAATCGGGACAAGTGATTCCTCGATGCATAGTAACAACAGATGAGACTGGACAATTCTCTTTACCCGTGTTAAATATTTCGGATAATGATTTATCGATTGAAAAAGGAAAAATTTTAGCGCGAGGTGACGTATGTGAAGAAAATGACTCTTTAGTGGTACGTGACAAAAGACAAGTAAACAAAGAAGACCTTACATTAGATGAAATAAATACTGATTTAACAGGTAATGACGCCGATAATTTGATAAATTTAATCAACGAATTTAAAGACGTTGTTGCGAAAAATATTAAACAAATTGGATGTACCGATAAAATCGAAATGAAAATCGATTTAGAATCGGATAAACCTGTTTATTACAAACCTTACAGACTATCATTTTTTGAACGGAAGCAAGTGCGTGATATTGTGGACGAGTTAAAAGAAGCCGATGTGATTGAAGATTGTGAATCTCCATTTGCTAGCCCCTGTCTTTTAGTAAAGAAGAAAACGGGTGATATTCGTTTATGTATCGATTATCGGGCTTTAAACAAAATCACGACTAAAAACCGTTACCCGTTGCCAAGGATCGACGATCAGTTGGATTGTTTATATGGCAAGATGTATTTTACGAGCTTGGATTTAAGAAGTGGTTATTACCAGATTCCAATGGAGGAGAGTTCAAAGGCCAAAACTTGTTTTGTAACCCCGGATGGTTCTTATTGTTTTAAAAGAATGCCTTTTGGATTGTGTAATGCTCCATCGGTATTCCAGAGACTCATAAATATAGTGCTTAAAAACTTAAAAACAACAGTGGCTTTAGCATATTTAGATGACATTATTGTGCCTTCGGAAAGTGTAGAAGACGGTTTGATTGGTTTACGCGAAGTACTGTTGGCTTTACGAGAATATAATCTGACAATAAGGATTGATAAGTGTAACTTTTTTATGTTAAAGTGTACATATTTAGGATTTGAGATAAGCGAATCGGGTATTTCACCAGGAAAGGTTAAATTGAACTGTATTTCAAAGTTTCCGGTACCGAAAGACGTTCGATCCGTAAGAAGTTTTGTCGGTCTCGCGAGTTACTTTCGCAGATTTGTGAGAAACTTTGCCATTATCATAAAACCAATAACGGATTTATTAAAAAAAGGTGCGGTGTTTAAATGGACCAGTATCGAACAAAGTGCGTTTGAAGAAATAAAGTCGAAGTTAAGTAATGAACCTGTGTTATCTATTTACAATCCGAGTGCGAGAACTGAATTACACACGGATGGCAGTAAAGCAGGGTTAGGAAGTGTACTTTTGCAAGAGCAAAGTGATGGTAAGCTGCATCCAATTGCTTATTTTAGTCGAAAAACTACTCCACAGGAATCTGTTTACCATTCTTACGAGTTAGAAGCACTAGCGATTGTATGCTCGTGTGAACGATTCAGAGTTTACTTAATTGGTATACATTTTATGATTAAGACTGATTGTAATAGCCTTAAAATGCTGGAAAATAAACGTGATCTAAACCCAAGGATCGGCAGGTGGTTTATTAGATTATTGGAATTTAACTATACGATAGATTACCATAAAGGATCTGTTAACTTGGTCGCCGACTCTCTAAGTAGATTTCCAGTTGAAGATGCAGTCGAAACTTCTTTAGTTGGTTTACCTGTACTTGGAATTAAGGTTAACACGGATTGGGTTGCAGCGATGCAACGCAGTAACGAAGAAATTTTAAAAGTACGAGATAAGTTAGAATCGGGAGATCAAGATACTCATAATAAGTTTACTCTAATAAATGGACGTGTTTATAGATGTAAGCGCGGAAAGTTTAGATTATACGTTCCACATGAAATGCGTGTTGAACTAATTAGTGAAGCCCATAAGAGTTTGGCACATTTAGGATCGGAAAAAACCTTGCTGCGATTAAAAGAAAATTATTATTTTCCGAAAATGAAGGAAGCTGTGAACTTCTATGTTAATAGGTGTATCAATTGTTTATATTACAAGACACCGAGAGGACGTCAGCCAGGATTCTTACATCCGCTTGACAAGGGAAGTTATCCGTTCCAGTCGGTACACATTGATCATCTAGGACCATTCGTAACATCAAAAGATAGTGGTGCAAAATACGTGATAGGTCTTGTTTGCGGATTTAGCAAATATACAGTGCTTAAAGCGGTACGCGATACAAGTGCGGATTTAACAATTACTTTTGTGTCGGAATTCATGTCTCATTACGGCAGACCGGAAAGAATTGTCAGTGATCGCGGTACAGCTTATACATCAGGTGTTTTCGCTGAATTTTGTGAGAAATATGAAATTACACATGTGAAGGTGGCATCCGGTTCACCTAGATCTAATGGACAAATGGAAAGGGTTAACAGCGTAATCATTAGTTGTCTGTCAACAAGCGGTGAGAATTTAGAAAATGATGATTGGACTTTTAAACTGTTAGATGCTCAATGGGCAATCAATAACAGTGTTCATAAAATAACGAAAAGGACTCCATCCGAGATAATATTTAAATTTAAACCGAAACATTATTTAGACAATCCGCTAACAAATGAAATAATAAACCTAAATCAAAGGTTAGGAAGCGAAGATACGTCAAAGAAGTCAGTTGCCGAGTTGTTAAGCGATAATCGCGAAAAAATGAAAGAACGATTCGACAAGAAAAGAAAGAAACCTTTTAAGTTTAAAGTTGGCGATTTAGTGCTGGTGCGGTCAGAACCACCTAGTACGGGCGAATCTAGGAAGTTAGAACCGAAATATCGGGGTCCATACGAGGTAGTGAAAGCCCTAGATCGTGATCGGTATCTAATACAAGATATCGAAGGTGAACAGCAGAGTTCGCGTTTGTATAAAGCAATCGTGGCAGTGGATAGATTAAAATCGATTCCAAAGATGTAGCGTTAATTACTTTTATCGTCAATGTTTAATAAAATGTAGCGTTTTATGTATTTTGCTTGTTTGTATTACATTCTAATAATTTTGTTTAAGAAAAAAAAATGAATTATGTATACATGACGAGGTCGTCACATTTGTCAGAAAAGGCCGAACTGTTAGAGCTTTTTCTAAGAAGTGTAGACTTCGTTTAATTAAAATTTTGTATTTAGGCACGTTTTAATGTGGCGTGAAATATTAAGAGCTATTTTTAACATTCTATCGTTAACTAAAACTAAGGGGTAGTTATGGTGGCAGTGTTCGTAAGATTGTACTCGAGAACAGATGTATAACCTTGGCCTGTATTAAAGAATTAACCCTTATGTATTCATTTTATTTAAAATAATGAAATTGCCTTCAATCTTATTAATTATTTAAATCTCGGAATCCGACAAGTTATTACATATTTAGAGAAGCTGGACAAATATTTTCAGTTTTGTTTTCCTCTTTATTTTAAAATCGAAAAAATGTCTTTAGTCGCTCAAGTGTAATTATTTCGAGTGATGTTTTAAATCTTGTTTAAAGTTAAACATTATCCTGAAGAACTAAATTGTACAAAATTGACTCTAAGTGCCAACTCAGCAAATTGGGTTTGCATAAAACCGGCCACTCACGGTCCAACGCGGCAGTGCAATTTCGTTGGATACGACGAAATTGGAAGAAGTTTGATCGTGTCTGCAGACTGGACGGCAGTTCAAACTTGTTAATCCGACCATTCACGGTCCAACACCGCAGTACGACAAAATTGTACAATGGTGTTAAAAATTGTGAGCGTCCCTCAGGATCCAACCCTGCAGTTTAAAGTTTCTGCCGGGCGGAAATGTCTGACCACGAAGAAAATTTGCTGTTAGCAACAGCTGCAGTTTGTGTTGTGCGAATTCTAAAACGAAAGAAACGATGCAATAATCGAAAGGAGTGGTGTACGGAGTAGTTGCTTAAAAGAAACCAATATTCATAAATTAATCTAATATAAGAACGAAGATTATATGCAAATTATTGGCGTAAATATCTTCGAATGAACGAAGACTCGTATTTAGAATTATTCAATTTGGTTACGTCGGTAATTACAAAAAGCAATACGAATATGCGTAACGCAATTTCTCCTCATGAACGGTTGCACTGCGTTCTGCTTTTTTGGAACGGAAATCATTGATCTCTATAATATATGGATAGCTGATACCCTGATACTTATAAGAAAAATTTCAGAAAATAGCCTCACAATACTAACAGCACTAAATTAAGCAAATTTTACTTTCTGATTACCTTATACCAGTACCACTATTTTTTCAGAACAAAAATAAATTTTAAAGTAATAGCATTCATTTGCTAGAAAGAAAATAATTTTATAAAATTGCATAAAACGATTATACAAAAAAAAACATACATTCCGTCATTGTAATTCGCTTAAGAATTAATCACACATGTTTAAGAAGATACTAGGTACTTAAAAGATTCCAAAACGCGTATGCTTAAAATGTCAAATAGATTAATGATTCAACGCATAACTGAGAATTCCAAAGAAATAATAAAATTATGTCTCTGAAACTATGACAGACAAATTAAAACCTGCTGATGCGACCAAACAATTTTCTAAAATTCTTTATATACTAATATATTGGAAAAATGTTAATGTTTATGAGACAATTCACTGCATTAAAGTACGGTTATTCGCATCACGTGTTTTAACGAATGTCGTAGGAAGCGCTACATTTTAGTCCCCGTCTCAGTAACGAGTGGCGCTGATTTCTGTAAAGGCATCAATAGAAGAATACAGTATCAGCTATCCATATTATTATAAGAGATCAGTGCTGGAATTATACAATGTGTACTGCGCCTAGCAGCAAACAAGTCAAGCAAATTCAAAAATTGCAATTACCGACGATTAAGAAACCGTGTCATGAGATTCTGTTTCTAAATTGTGGCACAACATTTAAACAAAAATATAACACAAATGACCAGTACAGTTTGAAGAAGTTAATAAACAATACGAGCAGTTTATTAATTTTCCAACTAAGCAATCAGACCAATTGCCTACTTTAACCATGAAGTCTTATCGTATACATATATACACGTTGGATTGTCAAGACCGAACAGTTAGCTGAAACATATATATACTTTCAGTACGAGTCATAATAAAAAGGAATATTTTAGACAAGTAGGTTTGGTAGAGATTCAGTATCACAATTAATTAAAATTACTGGAACGTTTGTTTTTAATACATAATACTACATAAACCTATAAAAATGCAATTAAAAAAAAAAGACTGATATACATAAATAAGTTATACATCTAAGATCTTTTTCTTAATTAGATAAATATAAACGGTGATAGTCGTTTGCCCCAAACGCGCAATTGCATTTGGGGCATTTTCTCTGTCTAGTTTCATATCTTGTCTTAAGGCAATCATAACAAAATACATGAAAACATTTAGATAATACAGCGTCTTTTCTTTTAACTTTGCACGATGGACAGGTTAAAGTCTCCTTGTATTCTCGTATCTCCTCCATCATAACTTCATCTAGAGTTGTTCCCGCCATTTCCATTTTCTTCATTCTTTCAACTTTGCGCTTTAATTGAGCTATTTCTTCTTGTAAACGCTTCGTTTTATACGCCTCAGCTTCCAATGAACTGGTTTTTTCGGCCACCACTTGTTGAGCTTCCTTCATTTGTGAATGATATTTTTCTAAAGAAAAAATGCGGTATAATCAAAATAATTTACAGTGATTCATTAAAAAATGGCACTAGCTATTTAAAGTTGGATTTTGATAACTGCTTGTAGTATAACTTCCGTAAATTTAAGTAATATGTTTTAATCTTACCTAAATGTAACTTTAAGTCAGCAGCGGATTGAGCCGATTCAATTGCTTTACGTTTGTGCATTTCCATTGCTTGTTGCCGTAAAGACAGTTCCTTCTCAATAGTACCCAGAGTGTTTTGTAATATTCGTTCCTTTTCTTCTAATTTTCTTACAACCACGTTAGCAGAATCCACTTGAGTGGTCAAAGTACCTACTTGGTCTTTTAATACGTCCTTTTCCTCCCGCGCCAATTTATGAAGTTGATTCGATTTAATTCGTTCGGTCATAAGTTTAAAATTAGCGTCGTCTTTTTCTCTTAGTTGCTGAATTAAACGCGAATTTTGTTCTTGCATGTCTTCGAAAGCTTGTCCGGTAACTTCCATTTCATTTAATAAAGCTTCCTCTTCAAGTGATCCTACGAATGGTCTCATTTGATGTAAGGATGTATGACTAGTCCAATTTCCTTCAGCAGGTTTTTGAGATTGTACCTGCTTTTGTAATTCATATTTTTGCTCCTCCAGCTGTTTAATTTTGCGAAGCGCCTCGTCGTCTGCCAGTTTCTTTCTTTCTTCGCGTTTACTCTCCTGAAAATAAAACTATTGCCTCCAATTAGTATAAGAAAAAAAGAAAATTGAATTAAATGAATACCTGCATCTTTTTCAGTTGTTGTCGCATATCCTCAAGTTCCCCGCGAAGTTTTTTCTCAATAGCCATTAATTGCACTTTATCTCTTTGTTCTTTGCTAACTCCTTTGTACATATCTAATAGTAACTTCATTTCTTTTTGCTCATTTAAAGCTTTCCTATAAACAGTTTTTCAATTTTCCCATAAAAAAACTTTGCTTTAAACGCTATTAGAAATTTTAAGTAAAGAAAATGCAATAACAAACTTACTTTAATTGAGCTTTCAGATCTCTAATTACTTCATTTTCAGTTATCTTCGCCTCCTTCGCTCTTTGCATATCTCGATGCTCTTTTTCAGTTTTAATAACAGGTTCCTTTTTGACAACACCCTTTTCTTGCTTAACAATACCATCTTTCTTTGCAGACGGCGATGTGGATGCACCAGTCGCATTGTCTTTACATCCTTCTTGTTCTTCTGATTGCTATATAATTACATTGAATTTTATCGAGGCTATAATACATTTTTTATATGTTTATCCCGTTAACCAAAACAAACAAAAAATGAATTTACTTACCTCTACTTCCTCTTCGCCTTCTTTCTTTATCAAAGGTGTATTCGATGATTCCTCTTTTATCTGTGTAGCACCTTCGCTGCTCGTATTTTCCTCTTCTTTAATTTCCTGTTTAACGGTTTCTTTACTCTCTTGAGAAATCGTTTGTTGCATATTTAATTTCGTGTTTAAGTCTTCGACTTCTTTTTTTAACTTTGGTATTTCCGCATTTGCTTCTTTATACTTTCGTTTATACCTATGAACTTCACCTTTAAGTTGAGTTGTATTATTTTGTAATGATGTAATAAGGTGTCTCATTTCCCTATTTATTGGTCCCGTTTGCTCATTTGCCGCTAAATTTTGTTCAAATTCAATTCTAAGCATTTCATATTCTTTACGAAGTTGAGCTAACAAATCTTCCAGTTGCATAACTTCCTGCCGCAGTTTCTTTTGAGCCATCAATTCTTCACTTTCCATCATCTCGATGTTTCTTAAATGGGCGTTCTTGCTAGATTGAAGCTGTTGTCTCGCTTCATCTAATTGTGTCTTTAACTGCATCGATTCATTGTAAAGTACGGAAAATTGTGACTGCAAACATTTATACTCGGTTGTTTCTACGATTACGCTTTCAGGAAGTTGACGAATCTGAAATTATGAATTTTTGCTTTTATTAATTCTTGATCAGTTGTTTCCTATATTTACAGTTCGAAATGTAAACACGTGTTTATTGCAGTATATTATTACGTTGATGCAAATCTCAATATTTTGTAGCAATTGTTATTAGGTGTGTGTTAGAATAACAGTTTTTGTTATTAAATATAAGGTATGACAAAAAACTGATATGCGATTGTCCACAAATTTGTTAAATCTTAAAAAACATTTAAAAAGTGTTAAAATAAGCTATCTCTACTTCTTTAAACGTCTTAGAAGATTCAGATTTTCGAGTAGTTCAGATAATAACTTATAAACCGTTTGGTCAATCCTGAACATTTGTAGAAATGTAAAATAAAACACGAATATACTACACTAACTTTAAAAACTGTAACCATTTGGCAAACAAACAAAAAATTAGGTCATTAAGCATGAATATTTAAAAATATGTAGTTTTTGTTTTGTGATACAAATGTTTACAGATCTGTTTGAAAAAACTAATAAACTACAATAAATCAAGTATAATTTGAATTGGTAGTGTGCCACAGTGGTTCGTGCGGTGTTTCATAGCATGTAATATACAGGATGTTATTGAAATAAGCGCGCATAATTTCAGAGTTGATAGGGCATGTTTAAAAGATTATGTTTTGCCAATACTCTTGGTACCGCAGATGGTGGCACAAATCTAAGATTTAGTACGTGTCATTTGAATCAGAGTCGATAGCTAAAATAAATGGGCGCCACTTAAATTACTGAGCATGTGTCACTTTTAGAGAAATGTGTTGATGAAATTAAGTAAGCATTGGTCGATAGATGTCAAATAATTGTCTTTTAACTTGTTTTTCAAAACTTCGGTGATTTGTTTGTAAATTCATCTTGCTGTTACTGTTGTGTTGGTCGCCGATATGTACTTTGTGCTCGGAGAAGCAAATAGAAAACTTCCAAACGCCCGCAGGTTTGGAGTTGTAGATCAACGTCTACAGGGTCTTTGAAGGGATACCATCATGACCGTAGCCGACAATAATGGGTTCCACAACTTGCACTGAAGGAGGCGGTTTGAGGAGAATCCGTCAACCAGTACACGCGCTGTAGGTAAAGAACTGAATGTCAGCCGCCATACAGTATGACAAATTGTCCACGAAGATTTACAACATCCATTAAAATTACAAAAAGTTCAATTAGTCGCTGCATCTGTTGAAAATGTAGAACATTTAACAGCTAGGATTGCAGTTACTGCCAGAACGGCCAAAGATAATCCGTACATGCTGCAGATCTCAATAGAATCTAAAGTTCGAAGAGTACGTTTATATATGACGTACTAAATTTTAGATTTGTTTTTTTTTTAAATTTAAGTTGCAAAATTACAATATACTCATAACAAATTGAGTAATAAGTATTTGAGATAGTGATTGAAGTGACAGGAGGAAAGCATTAACCAGCGCTTGACTCCCGTCTTCGGTCCTGCTTGGATTACTGCACTAAGTCCAGTGGCTAATGTCGTTTTAAGCGTTGTGTGACATCTGGATGCCAGGTGAGTTGGTCTATGAGGTTGTTTGTATGGCCTTGTAAGTTGTTGGCATATGCAGTGATAAGTTTATTTCACTTGCTATATAGAGTATTCCCAAGTCAGTGTGAAGAGTTTTGTTCGTTACGTACCATGAGGCATCTGCTAAGATCCAGAGTGTTTTTGATTGTAAGCTGGAAGATTTTTGTGTGCGACGCTTCAGCGCACCCCCAAAGATGGATTCCATACGTCAAAACTGGGATTTTAGGATGGTTTTGTATATTAATACCTTGTTTTCTAGTATCAGCTGTGAGCGTTTTCCTATTAACCAATTCATTTGTTTGACTTTTAAGTATAAACATTTCCTTTTGTTTTTAATGTGTGAACTCAAAACATTTGTGAGGTGTTCGGCAAATGTATTTGCTTTCTCCAGGTCTGATCTAGGTCAAGTATCGTCTGTTCTTTTAATTGGAGGAACCATTACGATTGGCTTTTTGTACTTTTTTGTTTGTTCTCATATTGAGTTGTCTTCAGGCGTGAGTTTATTTATGAACTATCGAAAGGTTTCGTTGCGGACTTCTTTTAGTGTGTTACGCAAACGATGAGTAACTCTGTCGTAGTGGTTTTTATCCTGCCTGTATTTGCTTCTCTGCCATTGTTTTCTTGCTCTGCGTTTGTTTGCGATGAGATCTCGTATATAGGCGGGGGGATGTTATTTGTTGCAGGCTGTATATGTTTTGGATTAGAGGTGGCGTGCCAGGCGGCTTCTTAGACCTTGGTAGTCAAATACTAAACTGCTTCGTCCACATCTTGGGCGTCTTCTAATGTCATGGCTGACTTCTTGTTCTAAATGTCTTTTGAAGTAATCCCAGTTCGTATCTTTCGTGCATAGATGTAAAGAGGGTTCTTTTTTTATGATTGTTGGGCTGATTGTCAGAATAATTGGGGTATGGTCTGTGGACAGGTTATAGTATTCATACCCCCGATGACCGCGTGGTCAAGTAGATCTGGCAACTTATTTGGATCGATGAGCCAGTAAGTTGGTTCGCTTGTTGAGAGATAGTTAAAATTATGTCGTTGGATTACTTGTATGAGATTTCGTCTTTTTGTTGTGCAGGTGGTGTTTGGGAGTTCCAGTCACCTCCGACGATACACCTTTCACCTAGTGTTAGAAGGTAGTCTGAGCTATATACTGTTGCAATTGCCAGTGAAATGGCAATACTTCTAATTTAATTTTAGTACTTTGAATGTATTGGGTTGTATATGGTTCTAACTGATATTGGACAATCGAATTTTTAGTAATCACTGCGAATCCAGCTTGAGCCGTACCATCTGGATGTAGTGTAAAAAGGTATTTTAACCATTGTTCTTGTGGTTGCGTGTGTTTCAGAGATTAATAAGATCCCAATATTTTGATGTTTGAAGAATGTTATGATTTCTAGAATGTGGTTAGTAACTCCGTTGGCGTTCCAAAGAGCCACATGTATAGAGGACGCAATTTTTAAGCTAGTTTATTGATCACTGTGGATAGCATGTTTAGTACCATACTGTTTTTACTTATTAGCTGAACAAACATTGCCTTAAATTCTACGAGAAAATTGTTTAGTGCTTCGTGAATATGATTTCTGGAAGGTGGTTAGTAACTCAGTCGGCGTTCCAAACAGCCACATGTATAGAGGACTTCATTTTTAAGCTAGTTTATTGATCTCTGTGGATAGCATGTTTAGTACCATACTGTTTTGACTTATTAGCTGAGGAAACAGTGCTTTAAATTCTACGAGAAAATTGTTAAGTGCTTTGTGAATATTCATTTGTTCGTTGGTTAAGAAGTTATTCTTTCGTCGTATCCTGTGGATAAGGCATAGAATTTTGAGGTATACTTCTGGTTTCATTGTTTGTGTTGCTTATTTTGGTGCGTACGGCGGAAATTCGTTTATATTTGGGGGTTACTGTTGTGTATGCATTTTGTTTAGTACAGCCCTGTAATACGGGTTCCTGGATCTTTGTACAATAAGCAGCCTTTATAATTAGCTAGGTAGCTGCCATCGCATTGCACACATTTAACTGGAGTTTGAGGGGATTTCTTACATTCGGAAGTCCTATGGCCTCCACTGCATTTGACGCAGTTGAATAGTTTCATGTAATACGTCTTAGTATGACCATTCATATTCCTGGTAGCGTATACATTGTGGTGTTGTATTCTTTTTCTTTGTCGGTTAATGTATGAATAGTTAAATAGGAAAGACATTGATTTTGAACTGTGAACTGATATCTAATATTGGGTGGTGCCAATGTGAATCCATAATTCCCTGGTTCGGTTAGGGTTTTCATTGTTGACGGCCCAGGGCCAGGAGGATTAAAGCCATTCCCCGTCGGAAACATGCTTTTTCGTATTTACATTGGAAATAAATTTGCAGTATTATAACTAAAAGTACGTACTTGCAATTTGAATGTTTTGTCGAATACAATTACAAACTGTTGGTTTCAAAGCGTTATCAGCGTATGGCATTTGAACTTTCAAATATAGTGGCACTGCACGCGAGCGTGTTTATTCCTTGGAAGTCAAATAACAACTACTTAGATTTGTGCCGCAAAAAAATTATTCCTTTCACAACCCTAAAAATATGCGCACTTATTTCAATTACACCCTGCTTATAGTGTACTACTAGTGTACATGTCATTAGACTTCGTTTCTTTTGCAGGTTCTTCCTAGGTGTCATTCATCTTAGCAATTATAGCTTTGTCAAGCTCGAAGAATCTTCCCAAAAAAATCCTTCGCTAAATCATTTCCTGGATACGCTTTCAATATCAAGCCTATTTGCACCCATTGTTTTTTCATGGTAGTAGTAAAATTCACTGCATCTGTGCTTGTTTTTGATTTAAAAAATTTAAGTATACTTTAAATTTTAGGTACTATCTTTGTGTATTTAGAAAAATAATATAACAATTTGACCAAAAAACTCTTGATCAATTTGATCTTCTCACCAACAAGCTTTTCAAAATTTAGTATTTTTAGACATGACAAAATATGAACTGTGCTATTTCAGTTGTAACTGTAAGGCTTTTTGTTGTAATATCTTCACTATCAGCACTACAGGTTTACAAAAACCAACGTTCTTTGTGGATAAGACAGTAACAAGCACATTGTAACTATTTATTCATTAGGCAACATCTGTTTTTTTGGGTCCCAAAGCAAATTATCTTAAGGTGAAACTGTATCAAAATTCAGCTACTTTTTGTGTTTTAAGGCTGGTAAAGCAGTTCGCTACATTAAAGCTTTTTATGGCTTGGATGTGAATATTAGAGAATGGCATCTACAGAAGAAACCAGATACAAGTTACTCCAAATACTCTCCTTGCAGTGTCAGTTAGTCTTTCCATTTCATATCACATCACATGAATCTCAAATAATACTTAATCTTGATTGATATTTGGGAAAATTGTAACAATACCGAACAATAATAATACTCAAACCTTTTTTCCCAACCAGTTTATAAGAAATTGTTTCATCAAATATTCGTGCTGTAATTAAATTCACTGACCAATATATATAAATTCCTTTTTTGTCGCATTTTCGATAGTAGTGGCCCTTTCTTCCATAATAATCACAGGATATCAAACAAATATTTTTTAACAAACCCTTTTTTCTTCCATAGTCATCTTGCTTGCTTTCTAGCAATGTGAGCTCTAATGTGACTCACACCAAATATCCTCTTTGCTTACTTAAAGGCTGTCCATTGTTTGTATTTGTGTCATAAGTTTGTCATATAATGGTCTAATATTCTTTTCGTTTACCAACTTTAGGAGTTCTCGACATAGAGTTGGTCCATGGCAAAACGTAAATTTAAGATAACTATAGTAGAAAGTAGACGTCTTTCAGGATCTCGTGAACTGTGGCGCTGTTGTCCGTATATGTCAAAATGTTGCTATCAACCGTCTTGCGAACATCCGCCGGTATATTTTTCTTAACCTATCTTTGCTGTTTGTCGATGCTTTTGTTATTAATAAGTCTCTACGTGTTATTATAAGCAAACTTATTTTATTTAATATATAAACATGTGATTATTTTTAATTTTTATTGACGCGAGTACCTTTTAAATAGACTAACGTTTTTGAGATTCACGTCGACTTGTCAAATTTGTAATTTAATTCCGATTTTTGACTCAAGGTCACAGTTCACGACATAATGAAACGCCTTTTTTTTCTAAAATAGTATAGTTCCTACACGCACATCATCAGCAGAATTTTCTTAAATTGAACCGTTAAGGGAAGTCAATGCTTAATCTCATCAATAAAAGCTGTTACCTGCGTAGGTAAGTATAATGTTTCAATGTGCATAAATGCCACTAATTGTGTTTGGCAATTCACAAAAATGTATATACTTCTGAGAACAATTGACTATTGTTGATAACAATATATTTAAAATTGCTTAACATTTTTTACTGAGCATGAACCCTTGTTTAGTCCCCTAATAATTCTTAATGTTTTAATTTTATTTTTTATCAAACCTACAGAAGTTTCACTTCAAAAAGTGAATTATGTTTATTAAGACAAAAAATTATTCCTTAAGAAACAAATCCTTCTTGATTAATTAAAGACGTGGACTACATGTAATGTTAGACAATACAAAATACAAATATAAAGGACATAATAAAGTGCAATTTCGCAATAAAAATAAGAAATTTTCACTTACATCCATTTTTAGCTTCTCGACTTCTTTAAGAGTTTCCCTATGTTGTTGGTGTAATTTATCTAATTCCTGTAAACGATTATTAGCCAATTCCCTCCATTCTTCCACTTCCTTTGTCAAATCCTCTAATTTAGCTTGAGAAACACCTGATTGAATAGTTGGCTTAGGTTGTTGAGTAGTGTTGTTGTCTTTTTCTTGATCTCCATGTAATTGATGATAAGTTTTTAACTTTTCGATAGCTTCGGCAAGATGATTTTCTAATTTATCATTACGACAACGAACTTTCTCTAATTCGTATTGTAAATCGTCGATTTGATTCTTTAATTCTGCAGTTTCTGTTTCTTTAGCAGTTACCGAATCTTGTAATTCGGACATTTTTAAACTGTTAGTATGATACTTTTCATGTAAAGAAGTATTTAACCCTTGCAAATTACGATTTTCTGCTTGTAACTCAATATTGGCATTTCGAATAACTTCATCTATAGTTGGCGCTTCCTCTGTAATCAAAATCGGAATAAAAAATGGTATATGATCGTACATAATTACAAAAACAAGACAAAATCAAATAAATATGCAGTTAAAATAATATTTTATTACTCTTGAAGTCTTCTCCACAGTATACTGTGGAGTAATAAAATATTATTTTAAAAAGCGACTCCACTTAGAGAAATGAATTACTTCACCAATATTAAGTATGCAGTTAGATGACAACAGACAAGAAACAAATTTTAGAAAAAAAACTATTTAGTTGTAGTAGAACCAATGATTATTCAAAACATCAATATACACGACAACTCAGCTGCAGGAAATAAGGATACGGAAGAAAAAAATTCAATGAAACGTATAATGAAATAATAATACGATAGCATTATTAAGACTCCTTTATGCTTTTTTTTATTATGTTATTCTTTTTCAATCCGACAGCGTTTATATTATTGCCCTTATGATAGTGCAAACATAGGAAAAACAGGTAGAAGCGTGGGAATTCGTATTAAGGAATATCAAAGGTGTAATCCTCTTAAACAATCTTCGAAGTCAGCGGTGGAAGAATACGTACTAGAAACAGGTCATCAAATTATGTTTGAAAACACTAAAATTTTGGCGAATGTTTCGAATTACTATCAGTGAAAAATTAAGGAATCTAGTTTTCCTTTACCGGAGATTTGGAAACTAGTTTTATCGATCGGAAACCGGTCTATAAAAGCGAAACTTCACGGCGCCATCAATCAGTTTGTTCCGGGCTCTGAAAATGTCCACTGCGACGTATGACGAAAGCTCAACTTGACGACAACACGGGAATTATCCAGAATGTAAACTTGTATTATAATAATACGATGTATGCTAAAAGAACAGGAAACCAATTAACAGCTTTAGAACCTGTTAAAAGATATACAATTATAACCTGACACGAAGTGGTTCAACTACAGCCCTTCAAACTGTACTACGATCCAACAACCGTGCAAACGAACAAAAGAATTACAAACTTACACGAAGTGGTTCAACTGCAGCCCTTCAAACTATACTACGGTCCAAACAAACAACACAATTACAAACTTACACGAAGGATCCGGCTCGAAGGACCAAATGTTTAACACGGTGGTAGTTGCTACTTAATGATTCGAGACTTACCCCGGTAATCAATTATTTAACAATGCCTGATTCTGTGGTAAGCGTCAGTGATCACATATACCCAAAAAAAAGCTTATTGGTTAATTATTCACAACGATCAATAAACAAGAACTTCATCGGTGTAAAATCTTGATTTATATCGTATGTTGGAAGTGCGCGAGGGGTATCTAAAATACTCTACGATGATTAGAAATCAAACATTGACGAGTTAGTTACCCATGCTGTGAGAAAAAGTGCTTAGATGGCATATTTCCAACAATACACCAAGACAATTAAACTTATTACAGTTTCTACGTAGCGGGAAAATGAGTGTAGACCAGCATCAGTTTGAGTATGCGTAGAATTTATGCTTACACCAAACAATAAAATTTAATGTTTACAATTATTTTAGGATTGTTGCCACATAAGAGGAACTTTTATAGTATGAGTTTTGTTGTAACTACTTTGTAGACAATGACATGTATCTCATTTTCATATATTCTTTATCGACAGCTATGAAAAGACGTGCTGTAGCTTAGCTTACGCTACCCACACTCGCTACGTTTATTTAATCAATGTGCAAAAAAATCTGGTAGTTTTTTTTGGTATGTAGCATTAGGTAAATGCTGATAACCACAAAAAAAAGCCATAAATAAAGTTACTACCCATGTGTTTAAGCATTCTTGGTAATATACAATTTTTTATGAGAAGCGAATAGTTCACCAAAGGTATAGTAACTATATAATTACAATTTAAAGCAGCTTCCTTCCCTAATGACAATATGAAAAAAACTAGCAGAATAAAGCTCGCTGGTTTGTCATTTACCTTTCGAGGAGACAGCCACCAATTTTCGATATTGACTGAAAAGGATTCTGTAATTTGTGTAAAATTTATCTCTGGAAGAAACAAGAAAGGTGGAAGATCAGCACGAAATAATACAACCTATAAAATAAATTACTGTTTTGCGATCTTGATTGACATAAGTCAGACATTTGACAAAGTTTTGAAGTATTATGATATAAAGAGAAGAAAAAGTTACCATATCATTGCCAAGAGCAACAGCAAAAAAGATTAATGAATTTGAAGATGACATGACATTAGATAAAAACAAATCACTGCACATATCATTGGGATTAAAATTCATGCAAATGTATTGGTTAATTGAAACAATCCCAGTTAACGATAAAAAATAAGGTCTAGTTATATAAACAACGATTAAATTGTGTAAAGGTATCGAAACAAAACACAATGAGATGAACCAAAAACGCTAAAATGTTAACTGAGACACAGCCGCGAAGAAGCTTCTCAATATAGTAGCATAGAAACAATTACACGTATAGAGACTCTGAAAATATGGAATACAGCGTGATCTATCTAAAGAAAGAATGGTCACAGGATTTTCTTAAAACGACAATGATCACAATACAAAAGAAAGAAAAAAAAGACTACAAAAGACAAATAGTAAAGAACTTAAAGCTTAATATCACACACAAAAACTGACAGAATGGCAATATTAGATTACAAGAAATAGTAGAACTGACAAGAACAGAACAACCTAACCTGAAAGACGTACTGAAAAAAATATTAAAAGAAGAAAAATATCCGAAAGAGTGGAAAAAGTTCATGTTACAACGCAATGGAAAAGTTCTATGAAAAAATAGTAAACGAAAGGATAGTGAAAGAACTCTATTAAACAACTGGCATCGCACTAAACCAACACGGTGTCAAGAAACAAAGATCAACTATGACAATACACAAAAGACAGAATAGGAAAAATTATGAAAAAAAAATTACGCCATGTTAATTACACTAGATGTAAGAAAGGCGTTCAACAAAACAAGATGGGAAAGCATGATAGATGCTATAGAAACAACACAATGTTGGCATACCTTATAAAAATCATTAAAAGCTACATCAAGAAAAGAAGATTAAACATACGAAATAGAAGTGTGAATATTACATTACCAAACAGAAATATAGGGGTTGAACAAAATAAGAACTAGAAAAAAGAAAAACTACAGTGATATACTTAATGTCACAATCGAGCATCATAACAAAAAAAAATTGAATACCAAAAGAGAAGTACATACTGAAGAAAATAGAAATACAAGGGTTGAACAAACAAGAACCAGAAAGAAGCAAAAGAACAGTAATATACTTAGTTACAATTCGATCATCATAACAACAAAAAATGCAGACATAAAATTGAATGAAGAACATCTACAACGTCCATGTGGATAAAAACATAAACGAAGAATAAAATACGAAACTACAAATTAAAAAATAAAGAAATACGCGAAAAATATACCAAGCAAGTTTAAGAAAAGTATTGAACACAAATATATGATCAAGGAAAAGTTCAAACAACTCATTACAAACCAACAGACATTTTCGGAGTAACTAAAAAAGAAGACAGAAAAAAAAAAGATAGAATAAAGAAGTGACGTAAAACCAAAACTATGAAAATTATATTTACAGAGAAAAATCGGGGAATAAAATGGGGTGGTAAAGCAAATATATAATTATGTTTCCTGTTCCCATCAAGTAGCCTACCCCACTCAATTCGACTCTCACCTCCTTGAGGTGTTCCCCGGTAACCTGAGCAATCGTGTGGAAGATTGCGGTTACTAATGCTGGCCAGAAGCAAGGTCAGGGTAGACGAGAGCGGAAGAAATGGTCCTCACTTCAGGGATTGATATGGAACAACACTATCACCAAAGAAAATAAAAAAAGAATCTTTCTAAGCATAGTACTATACATTATACGGAGCGGAAGTATGGCCAGTACAACAATACGAAATAAAACAAGAACAGTCAAATTAGACTATATGGAAATATGTCTACAAATCACCAGAAAGGACAGAATAAGAACTGAGGAAATATGGAACCGCACAGGAGTAGAATGCTCAATAAAAGAAAAATTGAAAAATACAATACAACAATAGTATGGTTATGTCCAAAGAATGCTAGAACACAGGTAGCCAAAAAGAACGTTAGAATGAGAATCCTCAGGGAGAAGGCGAAAGAGAAGATATCGACTCTAAGATGGAAAACATATAGGGAATGCGATGATAGAAAGCTCAGAGTAGATGAAAGTTGTGTTGAGCTAAAACAGTGAACTCATAATGAGAAGAAGGTATAAAATGTGAAAGACTACGAGAGATACAAAAAAGCAAAGTAAAAAAAAATATTTTTACGAACTACTCAACAATGAAAGACGCGAACAAAAATAGGATATAAAGAAACTAAAAATAAGAAGAAAGACAAGATAAGTAAGAACAGACAAGGTACCGCTCAACTCATGTTCGCTATAAATAAATGTCGCGGGTAAAAAAACGTCTACCCTTGTATATTTATTTCAAGACGAGACGAGATTTTATTAAAGACACCGTATTCCATAGCTGACGTTTTGCTTTAATCAAAGTTTGAAACTCTGAAAAAGGTTTGAAAGTCTTAAAATATTCAAAAAATATTGGAAAACGCCTCTGAAAAAAAAAACAATTCTTTTAAGATGAAAACCTCTTCTGGGTTTGAACCGTGTCATTGTTGTAACCAAAGTTGCTAACGTTCGCCTACTTTCGTAAGACTTCATCAGGGCGCGAGAAAAAAATCGAAGAATTCAAACAAGCAACTAAAATCTAACTAAAAAACTCTTAAAAGTTAGGTCATCATCTTGTGAACTAAGCCAGATTCTAAACTCTAAAAAGGTAAGAAAGAAAACGTTAAAATTGAAAAAGCAAGCGATAATCAAACACAGAACTACTACAGAGTTTGGTAATCAACTTGTAAACCTAGCCAGATTCTAAACTCCATGGAAGTGAAGAAGTAGTCTCCGTATGTAAAGAAGTATAGTCACAGCTGGTTATTCGCGACTTTGATTGGGTTACGGTCGAAAAGAGCCGTGTTCGATAAAGAAGTAATGACCGAGAACCAAAGAACAAAAAGAATAAGCATTAGCCAAAAACAAGTGAAATAATAGAAAAAGAACTACAGGACGCAATCAAAAAAACTAAAAACCAAAGGATGTCGAAGTAGATACTATGAATTGTTAAAGTACTTAGGATACACTGGGAAGGGAAATCTCTTAGATAAATACGGAGTACAAGAAGTATTAAGTGCTGTACTATGTATCAAATACAATCATAGGCATTTGTATATGACGTGGTACTTGTAGTAAGGAGCAGTCAAAATGTGAAAAAATGTTAATGTGCAAACAGTTATATTAAAGAATACAACAATAGTTGATAAGGAGAAAACTAAAGTAATGATCATCTCTAGTAAAAAAAGGACAAGTATCAGACAGAAATATTAACACAATACATTGAATACCTACTGAACAAAAGAAAAGCAAATAGCCTACAGGCTGCAGCTAGAAAAAAGGATAAAAACAAAAAAAGGAAAATCCAGAGTAACCTGAACAACATATTGCAACGCAAAAGAAAATCATGGTAAAAAGTTAATAAAAAATAGCAAATCTTTGTTGTGGAAATGTCATACAAAAAAAATGCCTCGACACCTATGGGTAAAGAAGAAAAGATTATGACGTTATTAAAACATAAATGTTGAGCACAAAACAACGGAAAATATAAAAAGAAATATCGAGAGAATACTGAAAAGTTCGAGAAATTATTCTCAAGTTCGAGAGCCTTCACGAAGTTTTTATCTATTTCCAGAACGTTCACCGAAAGATATAGAAAATTCTCGAACGTTTGGCCAAAATGTATAAATGCGGTACAAACAAATCATAGGTCAGTTATTTCAGTAATTCCAAGTCGGCAGTGTTAAGAAGAATATTCAAGTTTAAATAAATAACCGATTAACGCGTGTCGAAATAAATACGACGAATTAAAATCGTGCGTGACTTTAATGTAAACAATAAGTGTTAAATTGAAGTTATCTGCGGACTTTATCTTTCGTGTATGTGATAGTGCTATATAAATTAGTGTAAGTGTTTTTATTAAATATCCTTAGATTTAATTAGTTCGGTTAGTTATAAACGTGTACATATTTTTAGTATAAATAAATTAGGGTTTAATAATCGTTACAATACGAAAAGTAGAGAAGCTATACAACAACCTTTGAACAAAAAAAGAGCAATAGTAGAAAAGTTGAAGATAGTAGAAAGAAAACAGTAACCTAGTTAAGATACCTACATAGAATGAAAGAATCACCAACTGAAGGAAGAATTTAAGTAAGACGAGAGAGACAAGAACAAAGAAAAACTTGCTGAAAATCGAGAGATAACTTGGGAAGAAGTAAGTCTAAAGAGAAATTATGGAAAAGAAAAATAAAAGATCCGTCAGAGTGCAAAAATAGATATTTATGTATCAAGTATGCAAAATGATAAAGCATTTTTCGTACGAATTTATTTCGGTGGGTACAGAACAGTTCTGAACATTATAGTTAGTTTTGAGATAGTTGTTAGGGCAATAATAAATAATAAGTCTTCTAAAAGATTGTCATAATTAGTTTAGTCTACTTGTCCTCTAAAGATGTATTTTGCATGAATTCGCAAAATATTCAGTTTAGAGAGTGAATAAAAATAAATGTAAAACAACAATATACCTAATAATAAAATAAATGTAAATAATAAAAAGTAAATGCCAACCGATGCCAACTATACAGTCCAACACGTAACTGTACTAATGAAGTTCCAATTAATTAAAAAAAAAAAAAGTTTAATTATACGCTACGAAAATTGAAATATTTATAGTAGTTGAATTTTTAAGTTTTGTTAATCAGTCTATGATATGTAACTCTATAGCCTTATGTCAAAAAAAAACAAACAAAAGCCAATAAACATATGCAAGTCTTGACCAATAAAACTGAAGTTAATGAGCATTCAAAATGAGGCATAAATGAAGACAAAAGTTCAATTTAAAAACAAAGTTTAGTGATTACATTTGAAAGAATAATAATTAGTAAAAATTTCATCTAAACAAAAAATGATCAGGTTAAGTAAATAGTTTATTCGACATGAGATGATCCTAGAAAATACCAACGTCTAATTCAGAAATTAAAACGTCTATTCCTTTATATAACATGAAACTAATAGTCGGTAGGTACAACTCACTTAGAGCAAAAAAGTTTTTATGTATAAATCGAGTACCAGAAAAAGTACCTGTTGAACAAGATGAAGAATAATTATAAGAAAATTTAAAGCTTACACATAGATGGAAGAAAACCACGACAAAGTATATAAGAATATAAAGAAATTCGGATACTTACGCCCTTCAAGTTCTCCTTTTAACACCAACGTAATTTTCTCATTTCTTTGCATGAGACGATCAAAAGCTTGAATCACTTTTGCAACAGCTCTCTTCGACACCTGAACCCGATTAGCTAACTTATCATCCAGTTCTTCCTTATCCCATGTTGAAAGTTGCGTTAAAAACGAGGTCGTTGCCTCGTTTTCATCTAAAAAACTAGAACGTAATAAAAGCAATCGTGGTGGTTATCTATATACTTTTGCTTTCAGACTCATCCGAAGTTTCAGCATCAAACCTCTGTAGCAACACCCGAATGTCTTCATTAAGTTGATTCCAATATCGGTTGACGACATTAAGAACGGCGTCGTCTTGTGTTTGTCGTTTTTCTAACTGTTCGATTCTTTGTCGTAGTTCAGCTTCAGTTCTTAATCGTTGTTCGATACGCTGAAATAAACTAGTTAAAAATGTACATAAAACCGATGCATCGCCTAACCTGCGCTAACTTCTTGTTTTGAAATTGTAATACTTTTATGTCCATTTCTTCTAAGGTGGATACAGGTCCGATGAGATGTGGTTCAAAATGTATTCGTTTAATAGCGGGTTGCCCGCTGCTGCTTTCCTCTGCATGACGTTTAGACATTTTTTATGGCAGCTCCTGTAATAAATGCAACAAATTTTTAGGTTGTGATTACCCTTGTTGAATAATTGAGGTAACGAAAGGGTACTAATCGGTAGGTATCTTAATTGTAACGAGAATTACCTAACGTTTCATGTAATTAATAATTTTTACTTATAAATACATAAAAAAATTGTAAATGAACTTTGTGTTGTTGTATGCCGACACCAATATCGACTTTACAAATGGCGCCACTAATCGTGTCATATTTATGATTGTAATATAAACGTTCTATGCTTGTACTACTTTTTGTTTCTGATTTGAACAGCTTAAGTCATAAAAAACAATTTTGTGCCAAAGATAGGGTGTTGTGTTATTTGTATTTAAAAAAAATGATTATTGTTGTAGTCGGTACAAACCCCATCTCTAACACTGGAAAGTATGGCAAACAACTGATATAGTCACGGATAACTTGATTAAAGCACATTCCTAATAATCAACAGTGAACGTATTTGGTTGACTCTAAAAGTCAAAATTCATCGAGGTCCACGTTCGCCTAAAGAAAAAATCCAGATTTTCTCTTAAAACATAACGAAACTTTGAGAAGGCAAAGGATCATTGTTTTTTTGATGTAAATTCGTTGTTTCACACGGTCGGCTTCGATTTGATTTTGTACCCAATACACACAAGGCCAACTCAAACGTCGAACCTTATTAATGAGTCATGGAAAAACGAATGCAAGAATTGATTTTTTTCCAGTTTAACCTATTTGGACGAGTTGTGCTTTACGTAGAATATTGTTACGTCTTATACATCATTAAAACTTTCACCGATTAAGAAACACCTAAAGCGGAAACTCATCTTATCAAAAATACAGAAATTCAACAGAAACTGCGAAGTGGAATAATTTCTCGAAAGAAATGATGGGAAAATGCCGTAACGTGTTGGCGTTTGTCGTACGTGAACTTACAAGGAAGTTAGAGGTGATAGATGAACAATGACCTATCGTTCGGCTCGAGCTCATTGCGTGTGTCTGGTCTTGCATCGGGCAATTTAGTACAATCGCAAAATTAAAAATTCACTCTGAATTTGTAAAAATCTCGATTTGGGATTAATTTTAAGACCGGAATTATATTAAATCGGGTTACTTTAGTCAGTCGTTCTGCTTCCATTCCATTCAAACGTTTGGATATGGTGAGTCTAGCGTAGTGGGGATGGGATACCGATTCAGACATGGCGTTGTTCCATGATGAAAGTGTAACTTGCGGGAAGTGAAATTCCTCTGTTTTCTTTCAAATTCGCACTTTTCGCTGTATTATTATATGAAATCCAAAACAATAGTGAGCGAATTTGATAGTTCATATTTTAAAATTAGTACAGTGAAATGAGTGAACGCAGGTGGGGCAATTTTAGCTCCTGTTGTAGATTGTGTTTGTCGGAAAAGTTGGGTACGTTGAAGTCCATTTTTGAGGATGCAGCACTCGGCAAAGATGTGGTGTTTAATATACACGAATGCGTTGGAGTCGAAGTAAGTACTCATTTATGACAATTACTCGTTAGAAATAATTGACACTCTTCGAAAACTTCTCGATTTAACGAATTGAAAATTCAGCACCCAACTGTAATGGGCATTAAGGTTTATTTTCGGTTGCGACAATACATGATTGTCGCTTCATTGTACTCTTCAAGCCATTTTCCTACTTTTCAAGTCTTAAACCATATGCTTTTTTAAAAGAAACGCGTCCATATAACCGTAATTAGTTTCAACTACAATTTTTAATTACTGCTCATTTGATCCCACTCTTTGTATCATGAAATCATTTCATTTTATTACTGATACCAATCAAGATGTTACTACATACTCGTTTTTTTCAAAAGAATCAATCACTCTGCAATTATTAACTTTCATCCTTCTTTTTAAATTATATTACAATAATAATACAAGGTTTTTCATGTTCGATTAGATGCTAAGCTTTCTTCGCTATTAAACATTTGTTAAAATGCATATCATTGATCGAACCGATTAGTGTTTTAATATCGACTGTAATTCATATTTTATTTGTAGTGTTTTGGCATAATTCAATGACTCTTCAATCATAAATGAGTTTTAGCATATCCAAATGACTAAACCAACAATATCAATTATTGTTTCTTTTTTGACTTGAAGGTATCTCGAGGTTTTTTGTTAACTGAACCTGAATGATTGTGTTTGATCAAATTTTACTACTCTCTTAAATTTTTTCTGACTTTATAGAGTAATTGATGCAAACGGTTTGATAATGAATGGATGATTAAGTGTAACCAGAAAACTACGAAGCTATGAAACTGTTGGTCGTAATCGACTTGACTCAAAGCTAACATAATTAGATTTATTCTAAATGAGTCTACAACCTATTCTTTACAAATTTGTTTACAGAAATAATACCAATTGCTTTTTTTAGTAATTGGTCTGAACTACTGCTGCTATTACTAATTCTAACCGAAGTTCTAACTAATATTAGTAAATAGTCCATGCAGTAGAATGATTCAGTTTAAAGAAGGTTTTTGTTTCTTCGTTGATTAATAGTGTCTAAATAATTCTTATATATTTTAATGAGTTATCAACTATAGAATTAGTGAATTGTATTACATGAAGGGCCAATTACAACGATTCCTTTGATTCTTCTCAAAGAATAGTTGTCTTAACAGTTTTTTTTCTTGCTAATGTTTGGTGAAGAAGATGAAGAAATATTTGATTACAATTGACTGCAGGTTATTAGTGATTTCAGTTAAAAAAAGTCTACTATCATATGTAAAACCAAAAATTGATCAGAATGGATTATTACTGTTATTAGTTACAATCAATTTATTGGTAAGTGATTTTTTAATAAGTCATTCGGATATAGAAATATAAGAAACGATTGTTCTAGGGTCTAGACTGTGGAATCATTCAGTTTAATCATTCTTGAAAAACATTTTTTTGTTTGTTAATGTTTTTGGTTAGACTCTACTTCAATTTTTATTCATTAGTTGAATAAATTTTTTCGAAATGAGTCATTTTTGTAGAATCATTGATTACAAGTTTGGAGATTTCTTTCCAATTACACGTTAACAATTCCAAAGTTTTTCTTGTTATCGTTTTCTATCTGAACTGTATTCGTTGATAAAGATTCGATTAAAAAAAAAATTATAAATCGTTTTAATGGGTCATTCACTATCGAGTTCACTATATAATCAGCAAATTATATTGCATGGACGAATAAGATCGAAGTTAAGTTGTCTAAATCATGGAGGTATTGTAGCTTTAATACGCTGTTATTTGATTTATGCTTAATCAGTTCTGGTTTTTCACGATGGTGAATCCCATTAATATTTTGAAATGACGTACCCACTCTATTTTAGTAATCGTGTATTCCTCACATAGTCTTGTATGTATGTATGCGCTGACGCTTCGATATATGTATGTACATAATTTGTCTTTAGTATATATACAACGCATTCATTACAAGCTGTAATTATAGCGATTTATTAAACCTGATACTTGAAATGCAAATATATCGAATCTGATCTGAGATAGAAGAATAATGTTGGCAATACTAACATATTTGAGGTTTAATTCACGTAATTATAAATTGATTTTAGCTCTCGGCTAAGGTATAAATCCTATTAGTTATAGATTAAAACTATTTTTGAATTTATTTGTTAACCACATGACGTAAGCAAGCAAGTTAAGATGTCGTACCTGCGCAATTCTAAATCTTTGAAATTCTTTTTATCATGAACTGAACTACTTCTATTATTACTGATTTCTATTCATATAGTATATTACTAAATAATTGTTTAGAAAGAATGAATTCGTTTAATCATACTTGAAGAATATTCTTATTTCAACGTTTTTATTATATCTTTTTGACAGTTTTGTCGAATTAAGTTTTTTTAAAATTAAATTACATACATATATGTATTGTTAACTCTAAAACTTTTTTCTTTGTTGTTATTGTTATACTTTGTATCGAGGCCTTATTTGTTAGTTAACGTAGATTCTAATTAATATTTTTCTAAATATGTAATTATTTTCTTTGATGAATGAACTGCAGACTTATTACAAAATGTATTATTTATCCATCTACATTACAGTCGACGATTTACTATTTTCTTTAAATTTCATTTTTTGAATACTACAGCGCACAGAAGCAAATAAGAGACAAGCGCACTAAATTTTAAAATGTTTGTTAGTAACATATTTGTTCAATTAGGATTAAGGATGTAGAAACTATAGGACGTACCATCTCTAATTATTATCTTTATACCCCTTCATTACTTTTTTTTTGATAGGTGTCATTTATTGTCGAGTTTATTGTAGAATTACGGCAGTACATTTCTGGATTAAAACTATATTGTGTCAACAGTTCACCAGTTTTTTCTTGTCATTGCCTTGTTTTGTATGAGAGCTTGATTGAAGAATAGAGATCTGAATCAACATCATCTGAATAATGATATACTTTTTAATCAGACAGTTACTATAGAATAATAGCAAATTGTATTACATGAACGAACATACAAAAAACATAAAGTAACATGGATATCACCAGATAAAACAAAACATCAGCACATATAGACCACGTACTAGCAATAAAAAGACGGCAATCATCAATAACAGATGTTAGAACATGTGCTAATGCTGATCATTTTATGATGGCTGCAATAATCCGATACAAACAAAGCGTATTAAAGGAAAGAAATACACAAAAAAAAGGAAATGGAATATAATAAAGATAAAAGATGAGGGAGAACCAAAACAAGAATCAATAGAAGGAAATTGGAGGGATATTAAAGTAACGATAAATAAAACAAATACTAGCAAATAACAAAAGCAATAGATAGAAAGAATGGTTCGAGGAAGAATGTAAAAAGCACAAGAAGCAAAAGTTAAGGCAAGATTAAAATGTCCAAGAAGCAATAGAGTATAAGAAAAAAAGAATACAAAGAAGAAAGAAATAATCTAACAAAAATAATAAGACGCAATAAAAGGAAATGGATAGAAGAGCTACAAGAGATAGAGAAAGAAAGAAAGCTAACATCAGAAAACTTAAAAAGAGGAAGGAATTCAAAAAAATTGGGATGAATATTTTAAAGAAGTATTGAATACAAACCAAGAACAGGACGAACTAACAATTGAAGATAAACTAACTGAAATACAGACTGAGGAACCCACGTTGCAAGAAGTGAAAGAAATTATAAATTATAGCCGCAATTCAAAGACACCTGGCAAAGACGGAATAAACGTGGAACTTAAGAAACACGGAGGCGAAGCAAAAATGGAACATGTATTTATACTTATCAAAAAGGAAGAAAAGATGCCAATAGGACCTGAAGAAAGACAAATAGTTAGGATACACAAAAAGGGAAACCAGCAATAATGCATAAATTATAGAGGAATAACGCTATTAAACTCAGCAATAATGCAGAGAAGACTACAAGAAGAGACAAGACTTAAAATCGGATGGTACCAGTGTGGCTCAACAACTGACGCGATATACATATTAACTCAAATAATTGAAAAAGTATAGGAATATAAAATAGAAGTAGAAATACTATTTGCTGTTTTTGAACAGGTTTTCGATTCGATTAATAGAGGCAAACTAATATCAATCATGAAAGAACTGGGTATATCGATCAAGCTATGGAAGCTAAGAAGGATGACACTTGTAACATCCCGTGTCAGCGTGAAAACTCAATAAGAAGAGACAGATGAATTTGTAATAGACAAGGGGGTTAACCAAGCAGACGCTCTGTCAGTCACACTTTTTAACTTTTGTATAGAATACATAGCACGTAGAATAAACAAAGACACAGCAACAACATCGGTAGGAGAACTACTTGCTTATGCAGCCGACCTTGCATTAATAACCAAAAGAAGAGATATACTAAAGAATTAACGACTGAAGCCTTGTTGAATAATTGAGGTAACGAAAGGGTGCTAATCGGTAGGTATGTTAATTGTAACGAGAATTGTCCAACGTTTTATGTAATTAATAATTTTTACTTATAAATACATAAAACATTATAAATGAACTTTGTGGTGTTGTATGCCGACACCAATATCGACTTTATAAATGGCGCCACTAATCGTATATTTATGATTGTAATGTAAACGTTCTATTCTTGTACTACTTTTTGTTTCTGATTTGAACAACTACTTGCTTATACAGACGACCTTGAATTACGGACCAAAAGAAAAGATATACTAAAGAATATGTTAGAAGAAAGAAGTCTAAAAATATAAGGAAGTCGACAAATACGTTCAAATACGTGTATGGAGACAGGGAAACTTAGATAAGGAACAAAATATTGACAGGAAATAGAGCATTTTATGCAAATAGGAAATTATTAAAAAGCAAATACATCTCAAAGAAAAAAATATGAATTTACAACACGAATAAAACCAATAGTAATGTATGGGGCGGAAACAATTCGATGAAAAACAAATAGGAAAAAAGGGGGGTACTGGCAAGAAAACTGTTCAGAACAGTATTACGATCAATTTTGGTTTCAGAAAATGAATATAGAAGGAGAATGAACTACGAGATAGCACAGGAGATGTGGATATAGTGAAAAAAAATCGAACTACAGAGAGAGTGGCTTGGGTATGTATTAAAGGCCGACCAGTAAGAAATGACGAGCATAGTAACAAACTGGATACCAGCCGGGAAAGGAACACCAAAATCGTGGTGGCTGGAAGAAATGAACAAGAACTGTTAGCTATGCAAATTTACTGACGATTAACTGTGAAAATAAATCATTATCATTTATTCTATAATGTAAATAGGTATCCAACGGTAAACTAAGCTTTTAGGTTAGTACTAGAGCTGTTAAGCTGATTTTTTTAAAGGTCAAATTCAATACAATTGCTATTTTGTCAAATTTAATGTTTAAAATTGCTTAATATCGGGAACAAATAACGTTGACAAGAACATAAGATGTCGCGTTCATTGGTGACGAAATCAAGGTATTTCAGGTACGTGAAAGGTAAAGTCAATATTGAAGTAAATACACATAGTCTGTGGTTCTATTGACTTATTTATAACAATCTAATATACTTTTCTTACAGAATTTATTACACAAACCTGATGCTTGATGATCTAAAAAGGCATCTCTTGTCTAGCTTCAATCAAACGACTCAGGCATATCTGAATGACTTATGTTTGATTCTAACCATATCAATGCATTAGGTTCATCTACAACTCGTTAGGAGCTAACTTGCTACAATAGCTACAGTTAACACAAATAGATTTCCGGGTATAATACATCAGTGTGAAGGGTATATTAAATCAATTTTATACACCCCTTTTCCACAGAATCTGACAAATGCAAAAATACACGCGTATCGGCACCGAATCGGCAAGAAAATGTATGAATATGTATTTGGAAAGCACTCTACTGCCTTAACAGATTGTCAGCATTTAAAGGACCTCTTGTGTAGATGTGTTATATGCCATAATAGTATTTGGATGCTTTTTGGTCTTAAAATTAAAGATTTTAGGCATTAAGGTCCGGTTGCATAAAGGGTTGCTAACTTTGACGATGTAGTCAAGTACGTGGTTATATCGTTGTCGCGATTGGCCAAGCCCAAAATCAAACGTACTGGACGACCAATGACGTAGTTAACGGCATCAGCTAACCTCATAGTTACCTATGCTTTATGCAACCGGGCATATTCTTGTAGAAGAGCGTCATATTGGATTTCACTTCTAACCGAATTTGAGGTTATTTAGGGATAGAGTCTAGGTCTGACAGCTGTTTTCTTCCGTCTTCATCTAAGCACACGTTTATAAGTATCATCACATTGTGTTGATAACAAAAAATTACTTACAAGTGGTTCATCAAATAAGAAACAACATTAAATAGTACTTCCCTATAACTTGTAGTTAAGTATTCTTTTTTAATAACATTTATTATATACCAAATAATTCTATATTTGTATCAGAGTATAAAAAGCGACGTTTTGTGCGGCCGAGTACACATATCATCAGGCTTCTGTTTTATTAAAAAAATTGCAGTTATTACATGGCAGACAAGTAAAAAGTCAATCAAATGTTAAAGCGAGTGTTAAAGTTAATTAAAAATTACAATTATTTCACTTGAAGTGCAGTCTTAGACACACCACTGTTTAGTCTATATCTGTAAGTGGCAATCATGATGTGCGCACTCAGTCGCACGAAACGACGCCTTTTATAGACACTCAAAGTGTTTTGATGCCCCTCCTCATTGAGGATTGTTAAAGAAATAGTGGTGAGTTTATACCAAGCAGGAAAAAAATACAACTTATCGATTTAGAACGTTTTTGACTATCTCTTATTTTTTTGAGATTTAGAGATAAATAATTGATGTCTACTGCATTATCAGCTCATATATATACCTACATGACAAATGTTTGAAATGCAGGTTTACTACATTAATGTGGGGTCAATATTTTGAAATTACCATTGGGACAAATTCTAGCATAAAACCTAATTCGAAATAATAATGTATTAAACCTTTGATAACTAGATGGTTTAGTAAGAAATATATTATTTGTATAAGGTAATTTCACATTATATTACAGGAATAATACCCATGTTTCACTTGAAACTTATTATGCCAATGATAGTACCTGAAATACTCAGGTTCTTCTGCTTTTGAAGCAAAGAAGCTTTTTTCTGTTATAATTAACTGTAATGTTTGAGGAAAATCCAAAGTCTAAATAAATTGTCGGCATAGGATTTTTTTTACCGCGTGTAGATGTTCAAATAAGATGCATTGAATGGAGAATTATTATGTTCTGAACAAGTTTGTTTTTGTTTATTTATGCAGTTTTTTTAGAAATGAATTGTGTTCTACATTTTAATACAAATTGTAGTAATCAGATTATTTAGAACAATTTAGGTACATAGAATGGCACTATTAAATAGTAACAATCAAGTTTTATGCAACTTCCGGTTTCACAGGATATTATCCAGTTTCTTCTAATGGGACACCGTATTTTATTATACAACTTTACAAAATGTACAATTTGACGCAATTATTTGGTTTCTATTCCAATTTATTTTAATACATAAATTAATAAATGAAAGTTTGTTTAATCCCAAGTAGTTCAAAGAAAATTTATATTACACTAATGCAATTACACAATCATTCGTCTGAACTGAGTTTAGTTTTATTATTCATTCTAATCAACTATTTTAGTAACTTTAGGTTTAAAACCAAAAAGTCCGTAGTTAAAACATATTTCTTAAAGCATTAATTTTGCAGTACGGATATGTAAACTTTTAGGACTGCTGTTGCAATGTTTCATTGATCTGATCGTTCGAGAGTTGTCAATTTTAGACTTGTCTATTTCCAGAGCTGAAATTGCAGACAGTTGCAGTGTAGTCCTAGTTTTATAAAATGTACACAACTGTGTGAACAATCATAATGAATTCTGTTAAGGTTGTCTGAGGGTCTTACAAAGGCTCTATGACTGTTACTTTTGTTCAGTTGAGAGGGGTTCAGTTAGAAAAATAAAAACACGTTTTGTATGTAGGTATTCATTCATCTATTCGACCAGTTTTATGGACATAAGATCCGTATACGAAGTGGTATAGACTCTAAATTAATAATTTTTTGCAAAATAATGAAAACTTACTTTGTTTACAAAACTGATCGAAGAACTTACTATTAATCTAATGGTTATAGTTGTTACAGTTGTTCGCTGTGTTTCACACCACTTAGCGGTCTGTGCATTGTTGAGAATGAAAAATAACAATTCATCGTTATTTTGATATTTTTGATGTGTAAATCCATTTTATTTATTATTTGAAATAAGTTGAATAAGAATTACATTTTTGTCGTTCAAAATAATTTAAATAACAATTGAATTTTTATTTTGTTCAAAAATAATAACCATTTTATTTGATAATGTCGCAAGTATATATGCTCACACTATGAAGATTTATTGTTTAAATATTTGGAAGTTATTTATATTCAAACATGGCCTGATGGAGCATGCTTACAACGTGTAAAATGTTGGCACAAAAATTTATTTATTTGAATAATCGTATTAAAAAGCGTTTAGATTCTTGTTTAAATCATTGCAGTTTTTTTACTATAATTGTCATCTGTTGTTATTGACAGCATATTGATAAATGCATCTTAAAATAGTTAGTTTTGATAAACATGAGTGTACAAAACGGTGTATCTAAAAATTATGCACAAATAGAATTCGTTTTAATATTAAAACCGACATAAAAAAACGGTCGTGTAGGGGTCATCAATTTTCTCATGAACAATTCGCACATTTGTGCTCACACATATGTGTAATAAATGAACCGGATTTGTTTACCTTTATTTTATAATACATCTATTTAATTTTGAGTGAGAAATAAGAATTGTATCGTCATTGAAGTGATCCTGAATGACGAATGAAAATTTAATCATTCGAACGTTTCTGTTAAAATTAAAAATGCAATCATTATAAAACTGACATGAAATGTTTAATAATCAAACTCTAGTTTCGTGGATTCTGAGTGATGAACGATAATTTTTTTAGGAATGTTTTTTGGTTCTTAAAACATTTGTCGCCTATACCGTTTTCGGTAATTTAAAATCACATTTCTTATTTCTCCTGTATAGAAACTTGATTTTGATTATAATATTGGTTAAAAAACATAATTATATATATATTTTTTAATTTAAGTATAACAAAAATATTTAATCAATGAATCTGATGTTGGTTACAAAAACGCTTGTGTTATTGTTTAACGGATATAGAAGAATTATTTTTATTCATAACTGAACACAATTCTAGTAAAAAAAAGTTTATTTACCACTCGAAATTAGTAAAATAATAAAAAAAATAAGTTTTTCTTTGTCAATCAAAGTAATTCGAATAACGATTGAATTTTTATTTATTTCAGAGTTATTGTTGATGATTCTGTTTGAATAATGTTTATCTTTGATTTGTAGTGAACTTATTCTGCCAATCTCATAGAGGTTCTGCAATATTTTTCATTTAAAACTGCTTTCAAGTAAATACTAGAAGTAGTCAAAACTAACCACAATCAAATAACGAAGAGTTGTTAACATTTTTATTCTATCAATATAGTCAGTCTACGAAAATTATCTAGAAAGTCAGAGAACTTTTCTGACGAAATAATGAATACTTTGTCACATTGTTGTTTTTACGTATTTATCGTGTCCACTCGTAACCATGAAATTTAAACCAAGCTAGTCTTAATCTGGGTCTAGTTTTAAAACTTTAATCTCCGTTCTTTTGTCATGCTCCTTTGAATAAGTATGCAGTTTTTATCCCTCTGATTGATTTATATTTATTTATACATATAACATTTTGTTTTCTAATCTTCTATTTTACTTTTTGTTGTTACGAGTTAGGGAATTATATTTTCTTTGTGAACTGGCAGTTATATCAATTCTTTGGTATTTTTCTAAACCTATAGCTAAGGGGCGATAATACCGGTATATTACTTTACTTTGCATAACAATAAATTATTAAATTCTTGATAGTGAATGCAGGTGTCATTAATTAGTTTGGAACTCGCTTAGGCACTAAAATCTAATACTTAATTTCAGTAAGATCTGTAGTGATATCTAAAAAATTGAAACTAAACTCTAAAGACGTTGATTATTAGTAAGATTAGATCAGTGGTACGGGTCCCCAGGGATCATTCAGGGGATCCGTGGTAAATTAAAATTGATTTGGGGGTCTCTGAACAACGTTCCCGCAATGTTTAATATAAAATCAAAAAATGGAGACATTTATAATGGAAGTTAAAATAAAAAATAATGAATTATTAGCAATTTTTACGTCCTAAGTAATATATAAATATAGACAGCTGCATAAAATACAAGTAATAACAGGTATTACAGTGAGTCTGTCCAATTTATACAATTTAACGCAATAGAGCCGATACTTGCATCAACTAATCTATAATATGAACTAATCAACAATTTAGTTGTGTTATGCGTGATGTGAAGTGCATACAACAAATTTTCCTAATCTTGGACAAAAAGAAGTATAATTTTTTGTGTTCTTACGCAGATAGCGTACTTTCGTTACGTAAGCATATTTGAATATAATTGATATCTCTTTTTAATTTAACTAAGATTTATTTAAGCATAGTCTTGCATACTTTTGTTTAAGTTGATTAAAAAATATATATATATTACAGTTATCAGTACAGTAATCCTTTAACATTCATTAAGGATTTCTTTTTTATTAAAAACCTAAGAAGGGATTGTAAGTTTTTCTAACACAGATGTAAAAGAATTAGACATATTGGGTTTTATAATTTAATATAATGCACCCTAAAAGACAAAAAAACATTTTTATGTTTTTGTTTACTTCAGCGAATAATCAAATCCGCGAATGTTTGGAATTACTGTATGTTACTGTATTATTTATATTGTTGTTAATTAATTTTTCTTGAAAAATTAATTGTTACACAATGACACAATATACATTTACATGAAATTTTATTTTTACATCTGAAATAATTAATTCAAGGGAGCGTTACATTGCAGCATTCTATTTAAAAAAATTTAATTTAAACTGGTTTGTTGCAAATAAAAATTTTGATATATATGTTTTCCAATTTCTTTTTGGGCCTTTTTTTCAAATAACAGTATGAGTGAGCCGAAAAAAAATGCAGACAAGCAGAATTTAATATATGAAATATGGCTTTATTCCGTCACCAGGAAATAGTACTTTGCCTATGTGTCTTCTATGTAATAAAACGACGTCAAACGATTCAATGAAATCTTCTAAGTTTAAGGAACATTTAATAAAAATCCATAGTAACAAAAAAGACAAGGATTTAAACGTTTTTTCAAACAATCAAAGAAAAATATTTGAAAACATTGACATTGCAAGAACGCATAGGGGCAAAATCTAAGACAGATGACGATGGACAGCGTGTTTTTATAATATTTCTAAAATGATTGTAAAGTTTGGAAAGCCGCACACTATTGAGGAAGAATTTATTCTTTACTGAGGTTTGTTAAAGAAGAAAAATTTTCTGGAGAATTGTTATTTTCTAAATCGTTGGAAACTGATACGAAAGGTGAAACGTTATTTATTGCATTAAAAAGATTTTTCGATCTAAAAGCTATACTTTTGACTAATATCTCCGTTGGTGCGGACGGTGCTCCGGCAATGGTAGGACGACGCTGGGGCTTTCTGGCATACTTAAAATAAGCTATACCGAATGCATTATCGGTACATTGTGTCATTCATCGACATCATTTGGTCGCAAAAAACTATAGTAAACGTTTACATGAAACGTTATGTCATTAGAACAGATAATAAAATCAAAAGGAATGCTTTAAATGAGAGTTTATTTGCTCAACTTTTAGGAAATGATGATTATAATCGTTTACTACTTAACACAGAAGTACGTTGGTTATCTAAAAGTGCATGTTTGGATCGCTTCTGTTCGGTCTTTGATTGAGTGTTGGAATTCTTGGAGAATAAAGACAATGATTTGCGGCACAATTATCTCAAAAAATGACAATGCTTATATGATTGATTCAATTGTCAGATTTAACGAGCCTAATGTGTGAAACTACAAGGTGACACGTTAAATTTAAACAAAGCTAAAAGTGTAATATCTGCGTTTGTAACAAAACTTGGAAAGAGAAGAATCTTTCAAAATTGCAAAATAGAGATAACGATTTGTTTGCTTATTGTCGACACTTAACGGCGTTTCATTCGGACCTTAACCAAAGACATTCTTCACTTGTATATTCCGGACTGGGTGTTGAACCTTTTTGCAAGTAGTCAAACTCAGTGCACAAATACAGATTAATGCATACTAATACAGGAGCAAATTATTTATTTATCTACAAATGGGGAACTGAAACCAATATTTATACAACTTCTGGTTACAAAAACAGATCTTAATTTTATATATTTTGGGTTATTATACAGAAGCTGTAGATTGCTTTTCCGTCTTCCTATATAGTAGAACGTGGATTCAGTGGCATTATGAGCCTTATCACAAAAAAAAATGAAACTAACTAGAAATTAGTTCTCGTGGGGATTTGCGGTTGCTACTCACAAACATTGAGCTGGACATAAATACACTCATAACATCCCACCAGGTTCATCCAAGTCATTAATTTTTTTTTGTATTTTAAAACAAAAGTTGTAATTTATTTATTTTATTTTTACGTCGCCATTTGCCATTCAAGACATCAAAGTTAAATCTGTAATTTTTTTATTATGCATTTATGTAGTTTTTTCACTCTGGGGTCCGTGGGCAAGTTTTGACTATGAAAAGTCGCCCGTGGGCAAAAAGAGTTTGGGAACCACTGGATTAGTTGAACAAAACAGTTGTTAGAATGCATATATGGGTGTTCAATTTTTTTACTTTGAGATATGTGTGCTCTAAACTTATAAAAAAGGAATATGAATTGAATTATGCTTCTGTTAATTGACTTTAAGCTTTTTCCTTGATTCTAAGCATTTCATGTCGAAAACGTAATAATTATCTATTACAGTCTTTACTGTTACGCCAATCTTTGCACGAATAAATTCCAGCATTGATAATTATATTGATGTGGTGAAATCAAAGTTTTATTGATTCTTAATATTTCATGTATCGAAATATATATATTTTTTAAAAGATCTCGAGTTATTGATCGGTAGTACTTGCAACCCACCGTTTCATACTAAGGTGCGCAACCTTTTTCAATTCCCTATTTAATGATGAATGCTCAAAAACATTCGTAATCCGAATCGATACAATGTCATTCAAACCACCTTTCTAACAACTATAACATTAATCTTGTGAATCTATGAGTGAATTTTATTCTGGAATTTGTATCGCGTTGCATCCGTTCATGTAACTTTTATTGCAATTAAAATTAATTGTGAATGTAATATGCAGCGAGTTAATCTAATATAACAGAAGTGAATTCAAATAAATATAATTGCAATGTCATAGTTTAAATGTTCTACATGTCTATCTATCTATAAGTATTAAAGTAAAATTGAATCCGTTTTAACTGTTATCGTTTTTGAAAACTGTAGGTTTGTTCTATAATCGTAATTTATTAACTCTTAAAAAGATGGGGTTCGTAAGTCACTAAACTCAATCTAATGCGCAAGAATTGAAGTACTGCTTTTCCACATTTAATTTTTGTAATCTGTTTATTCGGTTTCATCTAGATTTTCATCACTATCACTATTTACTTAAATTTGTCGCAATGTAGCTTTAGTTTTATATTCGGCTACGACTTTTATCTTAACAGCTTAAAAAAACGTCTCAAAGTATTTGCCTGCGAATGCGTTTGTAGATACATCCGAATTCTCGAATTTGTTTGAGATGGAAGATTAGTTGAAAGAAAGGTATTTAGAAACAATTTAAAAAAAAACCTTTAAAACCGGTCGTATACTGCTTTTGCTATCTACTTTCCGGTATGGCGATGACCAGAAACATTTAAAACGGTAAAGTAGTCGAAGTAATTATAGCTTTTAAGAGCAAATATTTGCATGATAACTTACTATTTAATAAAAATTCTTTTTTAAAATTTTAAGCACTCAATTGAGAAATCAGTATCTTAAATTAAAACTAAAATACATATAATAAAAAAGACAAAGAGTTTTAATTTATACGTCTGTATCTGCCTTTGCTTAGTTTCTGTTTTTGTTTTCGTATCTTATACGTGATGTTGCGAGAGAAGATTGATAAAATATTTCACATGAAGATTGTATCTTGGATGGTATCTAAGAAAAAGATTTCTGAGGGACTTAGTTACAATCGTTAGAGCGGTTTGAAAAATAAGTTTTTTTAAAACATGAAGTGGTATTTGATTAATTTTCACTTAATATTGAAAGTAATAAAGACCATTCTGTCAAGCGCACATTTTACAGTTGCGATATTCACAGTACTAGATACATCATTGCAGGGTTTTATTTGCAATCAATTTTATTAATTTTAAATTAAAGCAGACAAGATTAACATTTTAAGATTATTATTTTTTTCATTACATTGTATTATCGTTGTCTGGATCATAATATTCCTTTCTTTCGAAGTAAAAGGCTATTGTTAATCTTTTTTTTTTATTTGCTTGATGGCTCTTATGCTTATACCTTTGCGCAGCGCGCTTGTGGAATCTCGGCCACTGACAATGACTGTCTTCTTAACTCACACAATTACTTGCATATTTCGTTTGCATTACTTGATTTAACAGTATGTATTAACACCTCTGCAGCTTTTCAGACCTTGAAAAAATTCATATGATGCCATCCAGCTGTATATTTCAAGTAGATTTTGCATAGCTTAGTTCATGTTCCGTTTTCATTTCTTCATACTCTGCTGAATCTTGGACTTCTCAATATTTACATAATTTACTGTTGCAGAGGAATTATATTGTCTATAACCATATACATACGAAATTCATTAAATTGAGCTTGTAGCAGTACATTCAAGAGTAAATAAACAAGTCATTAAAGATAATGTCCTTTTGAGAAACATTTAGTTTGACACCTAATGACATTTAAATTATAATTAAGAGGTTTTACCAACTAATAAAAATTTTTGAAATAACGGGAAAGTCGAAAGTTGACTCGTTCCTTTTCTTTTTGGCTAACCCAGTATGATTGCAGTTTTTTTAGAAACTGTTTTCATTGTATTTAGCGTTTCTGAGTCCCTTTTTTCTGTTCTGTTGCTTCTTTAAATATTTTCACTACTATAGAGTAAGCGAAATGGTATGGTCGGTCTGAGAAATTTCTTTTACAGAAATAGTGACCGCAAAATTCTTTGTGTATCAACAGCTGCCTGAAAGCTGTAACATTTGGGAAAAATTACTAATATTTTATCAAAGGACAGTAGCAAAATATATAGTCATTGTAACCTCTTAGTTGTCTCGCTTAATTATAAATATGTGGTACGTGGTACAACTAGGCAACTCGGTATCATTACACTATTGCTTCTCTCGTTAGTGTCTTACGTAAAAACCTCCAGAAGCACTATAAACCTAGTCGTGTAATTTTGTGGAGCTGTGTTTTTAAATAGTTTGTTTTCTGTCCTGATCTTCGTTTGTCTACAATTTAGTGTTAGCAAATTGTTTCAAAATTGTTTGAACACCCTTACGTGACAGTTTTTTGCTTACGCTACACTTTACCTAATAATAGCATCTTTCACTTTCTTACATTAAGTATTTAAAATTTTTTGGCAATGCCAAGTTGGATTTGAGTTGCATTTAATGATAGCAAAAGTCAATGATATATTGACGAGTAACGTGGTCTTAATCTCAACTCTAAAATTGATTAGGAGTAGTGTCGGTATAATTGTAAGAAACAACACCAGAAACTAGTGGACAGTTGTTTCGCCTTTTTGGTACTCGTCAGCACTAGAACCCCGATGTTTTTTCACTAAAGATGTTTATCTGTACTACTAATATACTGGATCACTAACTCGAATATCAGTTTAATATAAAAAAGTGAAGCTAAAATGTTATCGATCATTTTTTATTGTGATTGTGTTAGCGACATATAGTGATGACAATGATGTTTATCCCTACTACTAATATACTAGATCGCTAACTTAAATATCAGTTGCATATAAAAAATTGTAAAGTAGGCAAAATGTTATTAATGGTCAGTGAATATGATTGTGTTAGCGACATAAAATGATCACTATCATCTTTTGGGTATCTTACAAACTAGTGTTAAGAAAAAGTATTAATTTCTTATACACAGTGTGGTGACCACAGGTGTTGACTATCATATTGTGGGTATCTTACGAACTATTATTAAGAAAAAACATTAACTACATATACAGGTTTTTCTACCACAAACGTATACCACCACATATTCCGTGTGTCATTACGATCAAAAAATGTTATATGACCTATAGGTGAATTCTTGTTTGTTTCGGTGATATCAAAGTAATTAAAAAAATGCAATTAAAATTTATTTATCAATGGATAGAATTAACACAAAATTACAGCAACTGTTCAAAATGACAAACAACATTTTCTAAACATACAGCTATCCTTCGAGTCATAGAATGTTGCCAAATTACTGCTAATTCATTATTTAGAGAATTAGTAGCTTCAACTATACGGTCAGCCAACTCTTTGCGTTTACCATTACTATACATACGAGATTTGAGCTCACAGAAAAAAATCTAAAAGCGTCAAGTCAGGTGACCGAATTGGCCAATGTACACACTAACACCTCGTCCTATCCATTTTTCCGGAAAATTTTCATCAAGAAACACCGTCACTTATCTCCCAAAATGTGGTGGTGCTCGATCTTGCTGGAACTAGATGAAACGACGAGCTTTCAGAGGAACATATAATTTGCAAATTCTTCCAAAAAGTGAAGGTACTAAGACGTCCTATAAAATGAGCCCGAATAAGATGATTATTTAACAAGCGGCACCACAACTTGACGGAAAAACGATGTTGATGGTTTTGATCCGCCCAGATGTAAGAATTACATGTGTTGTTAATACCATTCCTTGTAAATTGGGCCTCATCCGTAAAGAGTGTGTGAAATATCCTCAAACTATTTTGTAACCACTGGCAATGCCGTATTCAATTTCCTAAATCTTCAGGAAGTAAATGCTGGAATTTTTATAAATGATAGGGATAAAGCCCATCATGGTGCAGAATTCTCCATACGTTGGTTTGAGGAATATTCGTTGTATGAGATATTCTACGAATACTGGTAGAAGGACTTCGTTCAAATGCATTTATAACTACTTAGCGTGTCCATTTCCGTCTCTTTCTACACGACGATGTGGGAAAATCATGTCTCTCTTGAGCAATAAAAAACGTTTGAAAATGTTGTGTGGTGAGGAACAATGCGATCTGGGTATTTGCTGGAGGTACTTTGTAGCTGCAGCACGTCCACTTTCATTGCAAAAGTCATTCACGAAAACCGGTGTATTCTGCATTACTACAATGCGGCATAATGACTTAAATTAATACGACAGCACAAAAATCATTAATTTGTCAAGACTAACTCAATTGTTATTTTTTAAAATTTTGTTGATATCCTCAAACAGGGTTCCCAGCGACCTGGAAAACCGGGAAATGTCAGGGATTAAAAAATAGTCAGGTAAATCATGGAAAAGTCAGGGAAAACCTGCACTTGTTTCACGAAGTCAGGGAATTTTTTCAATCTTCCGAATTTTATGTGACCCCTCCCCCCTTTATATTTATCTTTATTTTGGTTGTCACATAAACAGTTTCATTCGCGAATATCGCTAGTCGAAATCAACTTCTGTAGTTAGTTATGTCTCAAATTAATTTGATTATGACGGGATTGGAATTTATAACTGGTCTACGTTTAATTTTTTTGCTTATAAGCATGTTTTTTATGTATCTCAAAGCAAAATATGTCCACAAATGTTTCTGAATTTGTGTAATACTACGCATCGTTTGTTTGTGACACTAATACCAAAGATAACTAATATTAGAGTAGAAACTTTTTAGTTAATAGTTATTTTTAACCACTTTGAGAGTTCATTGTCGAAAAATCAAAAGTTTCTAAATGCTTTATTTCTCTTTGGCAGTTTTGCATCTAATTTAACTTATATTGTTTATTATTGTTTTGTACGTTCATTTAATAAAATTAATAATAAAAAATTTCCAATTACTATTTTGAAACTACCATAGCACATAGCTACGATACTGGTAAAGCACCTGGAAAAATAAAAGATTTAGTCAGGGAAAACCGGGAAAAGTCAGGGAATTTGATTTTATTAACTTGCTGGGAACCCTGTCAAAACAAAGAGGAATTTACCTATACGTCATACAAAATTTTTTGTTTGTAATGACGCCTGAAATAGATAGTATAAGTTTGTCGCGGAACACTCTGTATATAGTTTTCTTGAACAGTAATTTGTGAGGTACTCACAAGATGCTAACTATTACTATATCTCGTTTACCAATCACATAACAATACTTTGCTTACCCAATAAAGAAAAAGCCGATTTTAGCTTCACTTTTAATTCATTAATTATCTATGCATTGTATAGGAGATGTATAGGTAAACATTATTGGTTTCCACAACTACACCGACTGAAAATGGTAGTTTTATGCCGTTTAAATATTATTAACATATATGTAAAATGTTTTGGGGACGCTATCTTGTGGTGACAATACCACGTATGATAAATAGAAAAATAAAAAAGTTGACATTAATGACAGATGTTACGAGAATTTTCTCGCAATTTAAAAGCAAGCCACTAACTCAGTTGCATCGGCAACCGGATCGCAAGTCTCGTTATGCTAATCATACACTAAATTAAAAAGGCGTCAAAACAAGTAAATATCACTCAATACAGGCCTTATTTAAATATGTTCATCACTAAAAGATACACATTGGTAAAACACAGCTTTTAATAACAATACATTTATATCACACAAGAGAGAATAGTTGTTAAAATAAACAGAGAAAAAGGTAGACTAATAACAATAATAGATTCGTCGACTAATATTTTAATATCACAGCTTTAATATCAATGTAGGTCTTTTTGTTCAGACAACACACCATACAACCAATTATATTCAATTGCTATTGTTCACGTAATTTGTGAAGGACCTGTCACGTGATATGCGTAGTAGACGAAATTGACACGACAAACTTATTCTTACGAATATAATTTAATAAGTAGCGTTCTGATAAGCCGTCTTTAGAAAGTCGCGCAGAAAAGCGCCGCCCACAGGTCCTTTACAAATTACGGGAACACTAACAAATGATATAAGTGAATGATTTTAATTTAAATATAAATATTACTGGATCAAACTATCTCGTCTACTATATAGTTGCGAAATAAGTCGAGAATCGACAATGATAATAATGAATCGCAAAAAAACTAAAATATGAGCACAAAACATACCCAACCGACAATTCTTCGTCAACAGTAGTGACTTCCACTACTCCTTTCTATCTGATTTAAAAACGAATATATGCGTGGCATATAAGCTTATGTACGACGGTTAATGTTATTTTGCTTTTGGCTATGACTACGTTCAAATGATCGAAGAAACTTGACGGATCACGTCACGTCATCGTATTCAACAAAAATACGTAAGGTTACAGATTATATAAAGTTTGCGACTGAAAGTAAATTTAAGTCAGTATGATCTAACGTTATAATTACATAAAATAAGTTATAGACTGAAGGCTGACGGTTAGTGAATATAATTGAAACAAATTACATAAAGCAAAATTATACGTTACTAAGAAGTAGTGCGTTGAAGGATTACATAATTAACGTAATAAATATAAATGCTAGAAACTATACGCTATACTATGTATAATGTATAAATTAATTTAACGAAATAACACGATACTGATACAGGTGTGAGTCTTCTTGTGTCCCTTCTGATTATATAAAAGGAGGTTGACTCCACAGGTAACATATCTCGAAAACATTGTTGAACGAATTTGAATCAACTCGATGTTATTTTAAAAATATTTTGTTGAGCAAGTCGGCTTCTATTTAACTCGCAGCTGCGTAGATCAAGTTTTCGCAGCAATGATTTTTATATTCTGCTATCAAAGAAAATACAAACTTGAGTAATGGTGGCCTATTAGCGCCTTACGATACAGTCTGGAGATATGGTTTAAATGTCCAATATACATATGATTAAATAAATTTCCTGCCACAAAGCTATTCACTTGATCCATAATATTGTTTTTAACACTTACTTCCACGTGTGAAATGGTAACTATAAGCAAACAAACATGACGTAACAATGGACTGCCATAAGGATCGGTCTTAGCTCCAATTTTTGCTAATCTTTGCAGTGGGTTATAGCTATGAGGGATTCTAAACGACATAAGTCATCCGAACGCCTCATCGGGTTCGGCTTATTACCTATTTAGGTGGGCTATAACCAAACGCAACTAAAATAGTGGTTTCATTTCTGTAACAGAATTAAATATATACTTCCAAGACGAATGACCTGCACACAACAAAGACTTGTAGCATTTAGAAGTAACTTTAGATCGATCATTCATTTAGCAAACAATCGTCAAACGAACTGGCGTAATAATTGTTATAAACTATGCGGCATCATTATAGTACTTTTTATTGATATATTACGTACTTCAGTCCATTGCAGAATCCTGCACACTTCTATTAAAGGATATTAGGTAAATCATCACTTGTATAATTAGGTTAACATTCACTTATTGGTTATTTATCTTGAGTCATATACCACTGCCACATCGCACTAGAAGATCGTGTTAAAACTTTCAGTTTTGATCCAGACCACTCTATCACGGCAGTCAAAGAATGTATCGATGCAGGTTTTCACCTTTTCTAGTTCTCCAATGCACTGGATTTGTGTAGCTGAAAAAGCTCTTGAGTGTACTTTTCCAAAAAAATTGTTTCCAGCATTAACATAAGTGTATCAACTATAGCAGGTGTGCATAAATAGATTAAAACTCTTTCGGTAAGGTGTGAGTGTTGAGCTGATAGTCCGATGGTCACATTGCACATTGTGCAAAAATGCAGTGCACTTATTGGTTAGTTATCCTGAGTCATATAGCGCTGTCACATCTTACAAGAAGATCAGGTTAAAACTCTCAGTTTTTTTTAATTTAGAATGACAACAGACCTTATCCGCAACAGATTTTAATCCAGACCACTATCACGGCAGTCAAAGAATAATTGGATGCAAGTTTTTACCTTTTCTAGTTCTCCAATCACTGGATTTGTGTAACTGAAAAGCCTATTGAGTTTAATTTTCCACCAAAAAAATTGTTCCAGCATTAACATAAGTGTATCAACCATGACCGCTGTGCATTACCCTTCATAAATGGGCTAAAGCCCTTCGCTAAGATGTTATTGTTGAGCTGACAGTGCGATGATCTATTGCACATTGTGCAAAAATGCGGCTCCCGAGCCTACCTGAGAAGTCTAAGTTTTTACAACAGTGACTAACGCGGTTGTCATTGATTGTAATTATTTTGTATTATATTTTGTTGTGATATGTGTCATACGATAATAGATGCAGAACCAAAAATTTACTAGGGGCTACTTCTCATTAAAAAAAAAGAATAATTACCCTCTCTTATGCCCAATATAATTAACAGATTTTGGACTTTTTCAATCGTAGAACTATTACTTATCGTCCTAGCAAATTACACCTGATGAATAAAATAAAATTGTATAGTAGCGGACTGATTTGGAATTTTTCTCATTTGTCTTCCTCATCGTTACTCGAAAAAATTGTAATGGGACTAAAAGTTTAAATTCTGAACAAAAAGGTTTTAACACACCACAGAATTTTTTCGATTACTGCTAAAATTTGAGAGACGATGTTTTAAAAACATTGTTTACTGGTGTTTTACGCCTTCTTCGCCAATGTGTTTTAAATATACTATATATTAGATTAAAAAATTGATTAGGGAATAATCGAGGGAATAATACTTTCAGTTCTTGCATATATTTAAAACTCATTTTATTTTACATAGTAACATATATAGTAGTAAATGAATTGGCGTAGTTTATATAATTAGGAAGTTGGAGTCGATGAAATTAAGCTACTTTGGGTTTAACGTCATAGCAGTTGGGGATTGAACATAATTTGCGCTTGGCAATTTTTAACAGACTAACGTAAGGTATCAAAAATTATTATTCTGTCGATTCAGACCACACGTTGTTTTAATTAGGACCTTATTTTTAATTGTGGTATTACATAAGTTTGTACATTATGATACTGATAATTTCTTTTTAAGTAACATATATTACAGATAACGCTGTGGTTGGAAACAATATGTTGAAGGCAAACCTCCTTAATTGATAGTTCAATCCGTGTACTTTGGATTTTGTAGATCATAAATAGTCGGGAGTTTTTAAATCACTGATGGTGGACGTTTATTTCTCTCAATTTTGTACAATTTAGATATTACTTAACGTTGGCATTATTTTCAAATTCTATTTATAGCGTTCCGATCAAAGCTATGTTGATACATATATTTCTTCTGCAAAATAAGACACGATAGTCCGCTTTGTTACATTTGCATAACGAATTGTCTTAAAAGTAATTTTTTTAGTGTAATTTTTCTTGATAACATGCTTCACCTTCATTGATAAGAATGGAAAACATGCTTTTTGCATGTAGTGTGAATATAAATATTAAGAATGTTCATGCGTTGGACTCGTTCGTAGTTGATGGATGTAGTAGACACCATTTAAGCAATTATATTTACCCTTGTTGGAATTGAGTCAAGTATTTGATATTGTTCCAAAACGATTTGGTAACAAAACTAGTAGGCCAAGTAGATGGTTACTTAATAAAATTTTTGATAGAACGAAAGAGACACTTAAGATGAATGAATTAAGTTTTTTAAACATTAGGAGGATGACAAGATAATAGTTTTTGGCATTCACCTCTGAGTAAATATAATCATTTTATGCTTTTGTGTACTTCTTACATTAAGTGATGACAGTAAATTTGAGTTTCTTCCAAACTAATAATTATTATTAGAAATTGTTTTTTTTGTAGTCGTCCTCACTGGTGTGGTCTGTCGAAACGAGTTCATTAATAGATTGTATTTTACCGATCAAAAGCATTAAGGTTAAACAGATTATCGACGGTCGAGTACACTGGCCTAAAACCGGCATTTTTCTGTTCAGTATTTAATTATGTAATATTATTTAGGATTAAAATAATGAATAATGTAGTAACTGCGGTTGGGAAATATTTCTTATATATATCTTTTTTTCTAGATTAAACCAAACGACAAATTATCCACCATGATATGTGAAAAATGTACCGGGCAAGTTAATGCTTGGCGGAGTTTCAAAGATGCATGTTTTGAGAATCAGTCAAAGCTGGTTGGATGGATGAACGATTGGACATCTTGTAACGGTGGCGAAGACTTAAATTTGGTAAGAAATGTAATATCCTCATTGTTTTTCAATGTTTCTAACTAATGAACACATGTTTTAAACCGTTATGCTATTTATTGCCGACAAGATGAAAATTTAGTTGCACAGGAACGCTCGGTTTTATGTTCTTATTTAACTTATATTTTAATTAGAAGTATTTTTGCTACATAATTTAATTAGAGATTGAAATATTTATATAATGATCTATTATTATAATGTATTAGGTTTAGGTGTTTCTGGTATATATTTTTTACGTCTGTTTTATTTCAAAACTTATTTAATCGTTTCAAAAACAATGTTTGCCAGTCAACTGTGCTATCTTATCAGAAACATTATTTACAGTGCTTTCTTTTTCTGAAACATCCACATAGTATTTTTTATAATACGTACTATAAGTCAGTCTTTTGATTTCTTATTTATTAGTTTATGATCTATGCAAATTTTTGTTTTATCTTAACATCGACTCTTATTAACGACATTTATTTGATTATAGTTTGTCAAAGAATCTTTGAAAAGATTTATTTAATATCGGATATTGTATGAAGTGTAAAATCTATTTGATCTCGTGTACTTTGAATAGCTGTAATACCTTGAAGTATTTTAATCTATGCACTAGTATAATTACTACACATTTCATACGGGTTCTACTCATAGCCAAGAAAACAATGCACAACCGTCATCCAACCGTGCCGTGGGTAACAAAGATGATCCCAAAAAAAAAAACTTTCCACGTTTATTTATACAATCATTCTGCTTGTGTTTTTTGACATAACGTTAAAACTCTTGATACACATATTTTTATATTTACGTCTTATTTTTAAACTGATTGGAATTCTCTATTTTAAGCGTAACTGTAGTATGTTGTCATGCGGTGCCACTTCTACCTTAAATTTGAGGACGATTTTTCTAAACAAATCGTTTTTATTTCTATATTTTTAAGAACTTTTTTATACTAAAGCACTTTGTAGGGTTTTCTAAAACATGCGCATGAGTGCTGTTATTGACATTACACATCGACGAAAACACTGAAAAAGCGAATCAATCAAATAATGGAGAAGTCTGAAAAAACTGTCAACTTGCGACTAAATTTCTTTTACAACACCGACAATGATGCTCTTATATTTCGTTTCCTAAATGAAAAATTTCGTTAAAGTTTATCAAAATTGATCAGCAATTTTCAAATGCTTATATTAGCCTTTTTGGGAAATACAAAATAAATAACCTAAAAAAAATAACGTATTCTTAACGCTACACTTTAGGAGTTTATTTTTCTACATAGCTAAGTTGGGTTAAATCGATTTAATTTTATGTCTTATTACATATCTTTAAACGTTGTCGATAACCGGAATAACCGAAACCCACAAAACCGATAGGTCACACCAAGGCGTAAACCACTGACTGAAAATATGTACTCCGTTACTTTCTGATAATTTCCTCTACTTTCTGGTACTTCCCGGTACTTCCTTGTACTTCTTGGTATTTTGTTGTACTTCTTAGTACTTTTTGATGGTTTCTTATACTTTTTAAGTATTTCCTCAATACATCAACCAAGTGTTAATTATATTGATGTTAGTTCTTTGCTACTTTATGTTGCTTAAATTAAATATTTGCAGTTTTGAATTTTGTTTTGTGCTTTTCTTCATTTTGACATTTGTCACTCTATGGGCCTCTTTAGGTAACACAGAAAGATGAAATACACTTGTTGTTAACCGTTATGAATATGTAACTGGTTAAATTGCCACAGATGATAACTTTTTTGCGTTGGGGTTTTGATAAGTATGGAAGAGCAATTTTGTAGAACCAGTCTTCGAAAGAAAATTGATGGAATTAACCACTTTTACTCAGGTTATACGCCCCGCCAGGGGGACAGTTCTCTATCCATGTAGGATAAATATGTTGAGTCTTGTACACTACGTAAGGCATAAGAACAAAGTCAGAAGCTGCTGCAGCAATCATAACCGAAATGCTTGTCTTTGAGCTGTGCATAACGCGATTACAGTTTTGCTTCTCTTTTGGTGAGCACTTTAAGTTTTCTTGGGTCGTCGGAAAAATTAGTTTCGTCGTAGTTGACGATATTTTCTGCAGAAACATTTTTAATAGATTTTTGTAATTCTGTAAAATATGCCGTCATAACAGCAGAATCGACTTGTGCTTTTGCCCTTTTCATATTCTGGGATAGCTGCACAGATAATTCTCTGTGCCTGTTGAGAAAATTTTTTGCCAATTCATTTTCAGGAATATTATCAAGGTAAATTGTAATGGTTTTTCTCAGCCGATCCAGGTATGATTTCTCTAGAGTTTTTACCTCTTTTATGGTGAATGAAAAAATCCACTTAGCAGCAGTCATTATCCCTTCTGCTAGATATGTCTCTTCATCGAAAGTTAACGTGATTTTATAAAGTCGATTTCGGAACTGATTATTTTTCTGCAGCTTCCCTAAAACCAATCTATTTTGATCTTTCACTGCCTTCTGTATATTAACAGCCAAATAGTTGCAGTTGGGTTTTCTACCAAATTTTTGCTTATAATTTCTCGGCATTTTAGTGTCCAACTCTACTCTGGAACAAGTGAGTTCTTTAATGTTACACCACTGGACTAAACAACTTGTAGCAGATTATTTTAAAATTTTATAGGTTAGTTACTTATACGATAGTATACATTCTGAGCAAAAATTGACATTCTAGGAGGAACAGTATAATATGTACAATAGTTGCAAAAATGGCACTTTTTAAATCCTTTGTTTACATAATTTAAAAAACTGGTGTGGTCATTACACGACTTTCCTATAATGAGTGATGAAGGAATGTGTACATATTTTTTTTAAGGTTATGTTGTCATAAAACCACATTGAAGTGATATGTAAACTTTTGTATTGACTTCCTAGCATGCTATGATTTTTTTGAAATTTTTCTCTTTGATTTGATTAAGATTAACCGAAATATGGCAAATTAAGCTTATATGGGCATATCGACTAACCCCTATATTTGTGCGCCTCGATATTGCTTTCTCCTTTAGTAAATCAGTAAAAATTATTATTTTTAACTTATCTTGTTTTCTCTTCAAGATAAGGAATTTTTTTCTACAAAAATTGGTGCAGGTAGGATTCGAATCTAGATTATATTTGTGAATTCATTTTAAATTATAAATTAAATATCTAATAAACTGTTAATGTTAGATTTTTTTATTTGAATAAATTAGGAAGAATTATCTCTATAAGAAACTGTAAAAATAATTCGAATAATTTACATGCGTACAAAATTATATAAGAAAAACTGTTCAAAATGGCGTATACATCCACTTCCGTTTTCTTTATCAGACCCATCTTTTGATAGAACCGAGCGAATATGAAAAGCCAGCTCCATACCAAATTTCAAGTTAGGTACTAGGACTTTTGGTTCGAAAGTTATCGTTTATTGCTGTTTGCAGTGTTTTCTGGAGTGTCTACTGTTTAGAAGAAGATAGAAAATTTATCCTTACTTTACTGAGTTGCAATTTCGGTTTCGATTTCTTCATTTGGATCTGTGGTTTTAGACGGATTTACATATTGCTCAGTTACATTATCTTTTATTGTACAGATAACGATTGAGATGAAGACAACTTTTTTTTAGAATTTTCGGTACTTAATAAGGTACTTTCCACTACTTCTCGGTACTACTTAAGGGTTTCCTAGTACTTCTTGATACTTCTTTAATACCTCCCTAGGTCTGTACACAGGACTTCCCTAGTGGTTTACCCCTCGGGTCACACTATATTTGTCGGTACTTTTAAATCAATGAACCGTTTCTTTTCGATATTTTAGAATAGTTAATATTTGCTTCACTTTGTTGATACCTCCCAATTGAAACACAGTAACATATGCAGTCATCTTTCTGTGTTTCAATTGGGAGGTACGGAGCAAGTATAAATCTATGATCATTCAAAGATGTCATAAACACTCGTATTGTCGTATTTATACCAAAATAGTTTTTGATTGTACTGTGTGTTGGTGAAACATGGAAAGCCTGACAAACTGACACTGAATATTTGTATGAAGCATTCTAAATTATAATTTTACATGTTTTTCAGAGTATACGAATTAAAGATGAAGTTTTGGACGAAAGTGATACTAATCCACATCCTGATATTACTGATGACGATAATGTAAGTAAAGAATTAATAATGTTTTCGAACGTTTATGAGCTTTTTTTAAAGGAAATTCGTGTTAAAACCGAACCTATTGAAGCTATATATCACGTTGAGACTGAAATGGCCGACGATTCCTACGATTATCCACCACCACTTAGCCCGGAACAACTTGTCGAAACGTCGTTCGACCATGTTGAAATTGAAATGGACGGTAGCATTCAAATCATGAATGGCAGCGGTAAGTTATTACTATGTTTTGAATACATTAAACGATGTTTGGGGTTTTGAAACTATGCAAAATTCAAAGCTTCTGCTTTTTTTAAATTTTTAATTGGGCATAATATATCATTTGTTGTTGTCAATACTTATTCTGTTTTAAGCAAACTGAAGTTGAGCTTCAGTAAATTTTTAGTCGCCATGTTCTGAATTTATCTCGCTTTTAATTTTTGTATGTAACATAAACAAATGCTTTATATTTTATTTTAGTTACAGAACTCCCAGAGAATGCACGTGTTTCGGCTGATGGTAAAAAGTGCTTAGCTTGTAACAAGGCGTTTACTACTATTGCTAACAGACAACGTCACGATGCAGTTTTTCACCGAGGGGTCAAAAGAAAATATACAAAAAGCCCAAAAGCGAAAATTGTGAAATCTCCTAAAAGTAAGAAAATCTGAATTTATTTAATCTGGGCATAATACTAATTTAATTTTTTTAAATGAAGTTGTTGAACCAGTTCGAAAAGTGGTAAATGAAAATAACTTGAATGGTGAAGCCGAACTTCAAAAAATTCAGTTTGCTGCTGGATTACAATTGCAACAACGTACCGAAAATTCCGTTCCGATCGCATTAGAAGACATGGACTTAACAAAGGTAGAACAGAGTTATTTAGATAAATGTAAGACAATAATTACAATGACTGACACGTTAACATGCGTTTGTCACAAAGAACATTTTGACGAAGTTAGGGATTTACACATACATTTAAAAAAGCAAAGACAATGGTTTGCTATGTTTACTTGCTATAACTGTTTAATTACTTATACCGAAAGATCCGCATATATGAAACATTTCTGCGGTTGTACAAAAGATTTACTTCATAATCTTAGACGTTTAACAGAATCTCCGGTTAACCCCGAAATTAAAATGCGTCTGTATCAAAATTATAAATGCATTAGATGCAATTGCATATTTGGTTTTTACGAAGATTTTTGTAGTCATTTCGATGTAGAACATATGGAATTGTTACAAAATACTTCTCCGTATAAATGCTTCTGTTCTAAGACATTTGAAGAAATGGAAGATTATAAACAACATTTACATATATCTTGTTTTTTGCGTTATTTTTGTGATGTTTGTTTCGAAGTTTTTACTACTGTTGAGGATTTTAAAAATCACTGCGAAAACGAACACGATAATTCTGAACCCGGTACTTTATTACCGTTCGACCCTCTTATTAAACCTAAAGGTGGAAATGCTGCTCCAATTGAGCCAAAAATGACTAGACGATCTCTACCGGTTGAAAACGTTGCTAAACGAGCAATAGAGGATAATGGTCATTTAACTAGACGTCGAACGGCTAACGTACCTTCTTCGGAAAACTCCAGCCAAATTTCAGATGCAACTCTTGATTTAGAAGAAGAAGATCCTGACTATCTTCCGGATCTACCTAAGACAAATAATTCGGTTCCATCTTTAAAATCATCGAATCCTACAGCTTGTCCTAATTGCGGTAAAATGTATTCGACTTATCATAACATGTTGCGCCATTACAAGTTATCGCACGACGAAAGTGGAAAAATTCTTGAGTGTCGTTACTGTAACGAGAGGTTCCGTTTAATTACAGAATTAAAGGAACACGAAAGTACGGTACACGCAGACGACGACGATGAGGATTCTGAAGATGCTTCTTCTGAGTTCAATTGTACAGAGTGTGACATTACATTTAAAGATATGGAAAGTCGGTCGCGACACATGGAAAAACACCCTAAGAAGGCTTGTGATGAATGCGATAAAGAATTTTCTACGCAGGTTGAGTTAGATCAACATAGAAGCGTTCATTTAAATATTAAAGTATACAGGGATTCGAAAACCAAGGATTATAAGAGTGCTATGGTTAGTCCTTCCCTTGTATGCGAAATTTGTGATAAAACGTTCTCAACTAAAAGCGAATTGCGACATCACAAACTACTACATGAAAAAATGCCTGTGCTTAGTGTTCAAGAAGGTAGTTTACTAGAGGAAAAAACTGATCTTAGCAAAAAATTTAGTTGCATTCCTTGTGATAAACACTATGTTAGTTACGGAGGAATTTGGGATCACAATAAGAAACATCATCCGACCAAGCAGATTACAGCAGAGTATCCTAAAAAATGTACGTTATGCCAGAAAGTACTAACTTCGCGTGGAGCATGGGTAAATCACGAGAAGATGCACGAACGGCTAGCGAACATGAAACAGGACATTGATGATGCTGGTCCGGTCCCAAAGATTACGAAGTACAGACCCATTAAAACAGATGACGATGACGAAGAATCATATCATACATGCAAAAGATGTTTCAAAGTATTTTCGAGTAAATATAATCTTAGAAATCACATGAAATGTCACGGGATTAATATAAATGCGAGTAGTAGAAGTAGCACCAAGACCGGTAAAATTATAAAAACCTATTGGTGCAACATATGCCATCAAGCTTGTCCGGGTTATTCTGAATTACAAGACCACAAGCGTGAACATTTAAAATCGAAAGTAAGTAATGAAGACGAGGAGGCAGAAGTAGAAGATAAAAAACCATTTATTTTCGAATGCAACGAATGCTCGTTAACATTTGCAACTAGTTTTGCTTTAGCTCGACATCAAGAGAAACACATTAAAAAACACGAATCTTCTCAACAATTGGTATCCGTTTATTGTAAATATTGTAAAGTACCATTCCCAAGCGTAAGTGACTTGAATGAACACATGGATAAGGATCACAGTGATATGGCTTCTAAACCAAAAGTGCAGACACCGGGAACTAAACATACCTGCAAATTATGCAAGAAGGTGTTTGATAACTCAGGAGCTTTGTCGTCTCATCAAGGTTGGCACAAACGAGTTAAGTTTAATAGAGTACGAGCTCAAGAACAATTAGTGAAGTCGATGGCAAAACGTGGTAATAAATCGTATACCCCTGAATCAACCGAATCATTTCCTTGTCCCACGTGTTCCATGGAATTTTCAAGCGATCCAAGTTTACAAATTCACATTTTAGAAGTTCACCGCAACATAAATGCTACACTTTTACTTATGAAATGTAATAGTTGCAAAATGAGTTTTGAAAAAAAATCCGCGTATGACATTCATATGCAATTACACAAACAAGTTGAAAGCAAAACTCCAAAAGCATTCCCTTGCAAGTATTGTCCTGCCGGCTTTAGCAAATCGGAAGGGTTGACTTTGCATATGAAGCAACAGCATAAAGACAGAATTGAGTTTAGATGTCAGCAATGTAACCGTTTGTTTGATAAGCAAAATGCCCTCACGGTGCACTTGAAAATGCACGAACGTCAAAGACTTGCAGGAGAAACTGCATCTCCTAAACCCATTCACAATAAGAATATTTATTTCTGCTCTATTTGCGATTTAGGATTTGCTATAGCCAAAGATCTACGCAACCATGTTGTTACTGCGCATCCATTTTGAAAGGAAACTACCTAACGATATTCTTGATAATTTACCCAATCACCCCATGTGTCTCAATTCTGTATTATAGAGTAAACATTTATTTAACTTTTCTTTAAAAAAATTTAAAAAAAAACAACAATTAGCCTTAAAATAATTTAATTTTTATAATTATAAGGGTACTTGTAAGATGTTTCTTTAATTGTAGGTTTTATATTGATTAATATAAATTTGTTAATAGACTCTTAACAATATTTGTTGGTGACTTAGTTAGCTTGTTTGTTAAGGATTTTAATAAGCTAGTACAAATGGTGAATTGATTCATCTGTGAAACGTTTCAAATTGCAAACTGACCAATGTGAATACTATTGCTTGGGTTGCAACTATTAATATAAATATTTAATAGATTGTTTCACTTTTATTATTATAAGGTTGATGACATATTAGTAAATCACAAAATGTTTGTACTTCTGCATGAATTGTAAAAAGGTTTGTAAACAATTTGTAATAAATTATATTTTTTTGATAAACGTTAAATATAGTATGATTTGGAACCGATAATACTGATATTAATTTTCAACACACGGACTTGTAGCACGGTCCACATATATTCCTGTGTTTTTATCACTGATAACATGTACCGTGATTCAATAGCAATAATGTGTATTAATTTGTTTGCTGTTTCTGGTTCTACATTACGTGGATAAATCAAGTATTGTGATTAATTTCTTCAAGTGCAAATAAACAGATCAGTTTTTGACAGCAATTTCAGTAAGTGTAATTTAAAATAGTAAGTTGGTTCTTGACGCTTTAAAAAAGAAGAAACATAAGTGACTTTGATTTGTACTATTGATAAATATATAATGTATGAGCCGAGCATTAGTATAGGTGGCAAAAGGTCTCTGCACAGCCACATAAATGAACAGCTTGCTGTGCACAGACTGGCGACATTCTGTTGCTGTTTAGTTATTCAACAGTATGCTCGTTCAAAGTAACAAATAAATTACTTGTATATAATGTGTTCACCCGGGCGTCTGGTGTACAAAGCATAAAGTAATAGATTTGAAAATACACAGAGTAGAACCCACGAAAAAAGCACGTAGACAACGATCGAGAAAACCGCATGCATTTCACAGAAAGTTCCAAGACTAGTACAAAGTTTTGGAGCGGAAACGCTGGTGTGGATCAGTTTGAGCATTAACCTGCAATGTATAGTCATAGTATTTCAGTCCAAAGTCATTGCTCGTCTTTCAAGAGATGATTAAAAACTTTTATCAAAATAGGATTCAAATAGATACGGATGACGAGCATCGTTAGGCTCGAGATTCAGTAGCAATACGGTCTAGAAGAGTTAGACTGTGTTAACTCGCTAACACGTCTAGCCGAGTACAACGGACAAAAGGGAAGTCAGGGGAACGAGAAAGCAGAACTCTTTCCAAAAAAGGAAGATGAAATTACTGCAATAGGACTTCAGCTAAATTGTGGGCAAGCGTATTAGACAGTCGTGTGGTATATATGGACACATCGAGCTTAGAGCTTTAAATAGCGTGATTCTGGCGTGAACTCGTACTTAGTGTGTGAAGATTCTTTCGTAAAGCTAATTATAGAACATATCAGACGATTCTTTATTAAATCGTACGTTTAATAATACAGGTAAGTACGTCAATTTATCAAAATCGGGGTTGTATCTGCTATTCTATAACGTGGATATACGAAGAACAGAAGGCCGTGGAAACCTTCGCGATTACATCAAAAATCTGTACGGGTAGAATAATTCTAAAACCTGTTTATTTTCAAAACTCCGTCACATACTCATCAAACTTTTGTACACTTTAACTTTTCTTAGTCGTTGTAGCTTCAACATCATTCCTGAATTTCTCAATATTAAATTTCACATAGCGTTGATAAGCGAACGGATTAAGCAAACCAGACATGAGTTAGACACCATTTTCAAACAACTCTTTTATCTTCATCTTGAGTTGGTCAACACTCTCCGGATGAGTGGAATTTCTTTGACATTACTTACCAGCAGTCTAATACCACCCTACGGTTAACCACTGAAGTTCGTCTCAAAAAGTTTCAATGGTTGAAATCCAAAAATCAGAAAGTTTCTTTAACTGAATTTTGCTGCTGCTCCCAAAAGAAAACATTTTCTGTGCTGTTGAATCTTCTATAAAACATCTTCCCCGCCACATCTCGCATCCCATTCGTATTTATACTTGCACAATTCTTCAATCAACTAAAGTCCTAAATCCAACATTTTTAAGTTTTTTGAAAATACTTTTAGGAACCGCGATATCATCGTTTATCCAGCTGACAAAGGCAACGAACGCTACTGTTATTTTAAATCACACGGATTACGTTGAGAAAATACATTTTGTTCTTTAATGCTTCTAAACCACCTCATCTATACGGACTTCGTGAAGTTCACAAACAAGGTATACGTTTTAGACAGTACTATCCAATCTCCTACTTACAAGTTTTCGTCCAACATTTTTTCGGAATTTACAGGTAAAACTTGTCACATCCTCAACTCTCATCATTTCATTCAACGTTTGAAATCGATAAAGCTTGAACCCCAAGATCTTTTTGTGAGTTTTTATGTCGCTGAACATTTTACCAAAGTTCCTATTAAAGATTCGCTTATTATTATCATCGAATAAATTCTATCTCACTAAGACAAAGATTTGAATTTGGTTTTTCTTATTGATAAGTGTTTATAATCCACTTACTTTCAATTTGCTAACGAGTTTTACGAACTAGTTTTGGGCGCCGCTATGGGTTCTCTGTATCTACCTTTGTAGCTAATATTTTTATGAAATCTCTTGAAACGGTTGCTTTAGAATCATCATCATTGTGACACGTAAACCCAACGGACTTTCTGCCATTTTGTTTATCGTAAACCCACACATACAGACAGATATCTTCATGCTTTGTCTCATCATAATTCGGCACAGAAACGTTCTGTTATTGAATCTTTGGTTTATCGCGCCTTTTCTATTTGCTAACCCCGTCGTGTTTTGAAGGTGATCGAGTGAGGACGTGTTTAATAGTTTAATAGTAGTACGGAGTTTGGTGTAATTTAAGGTGATTTACAGCAATTAATTTACGTGTGCGTGTTGAGGAATGTGAAGGTGGCTCAGATAACGTATGCGAAGGCGAGCGGATATCGCGGACTAGATTAAAGGTCAAGCGCGCGCTTGTGATAACAGGTAAATACAAACTTTTATTTATATACTTTTTCGAATATTTGTGGTGGGCGTTAATTAAATACAATTAGACGAATCATAGCAACAATAAATTTAAAAAATATTAATAAAGAAAAAAAAATTAAATAAATAACTAAATTTGAAAAAAATAAATAAGTAATAACAAAAGGGGGAAAGGGATGAATAAAAGAGAGAGAGGAAGAGGAAAGAGAAAGGCAACAAATATTTGAAAGAGGAAAGAAAACAATAAGATCACCAGACGTTAAAAAGATATCGGAGGAGAACGAAGGAAAACCTCAAGAACAGAAGGAGGAAGGAAAGAAATGGAGGAGTTAAAAGAATTAATGAGAGAAATGATGAAACAGATGGAAGAAAATATGCAAGGAATAAGACAATAAATCAAAGAAATGAAAAAGAAATGGGAGAAAGAGAAAAGAAGTGGGAGAAAGAAAAAGAGAAACTGGTGGAGAGAATAGAAAAACTGGAGAAAAAAGCGGAAGACGAGGAAAGATGGAAAAGAAAAAATAATATCGTGATAAAGGGGTGGAGAAGTGAAAAACCACAAAAAGATTTAGCAGTGATGCTGGAAGAAAAATTAAATGTAAAAGTAGAGGTGAAAAAAGTGACAGTAATAAACAAAGAGAAGAAAAATGAGATGGTGGTGGCGGAAATCGGAGGATGAGAGGAAAAACAGACGGTAATGGAGGAGAAGAAGAAATTAAAGAATACAAGAATATATATAAGTCACGATTTAACATGGGAGGAAAGAAGAGTGCAAAGAGAAATAATGAATATAGCGATGGAAAGAAGAGCGGAAGGAAAAAGAGTATGGGTAGGGTACAGAAAAATGGAGATAGACGGAGACAGATACATATGGAACGACAAGGATAGGAGACTGTGCAGAGAAAGAGAAGAGAAAGTGGGGAACCAAAAGGCAAAAAAACTAAAGGGCAAAAGGGGGTGGTAAAGGAGGGAAAGTTGACGAAACGGCAAAGAAAAGGAATAATGAGAGATGGAATGGAAAAGAAAAAGAAGGGAGAAAAAAAGAAAGTAAGGAAGAAGCACGAGGGGAGGTGAGTGAGCTGAGAGTATTGTTTTGGAACGTAGCAGGAATAAAAACAAGGAACATGATTTCTGGAAGTACATCAAGGAACAGGATGTAGTGGGATTAAACGAAACATGGATGAAAGAAAAAAAATGGGAGTGGTGGGAAAAAGAGTTGCCAGAGCAATTTGAGTGGGTGGTGCAACATGCAGAAAGAGAAAAGAAAACGGAGAGCAAAGGGGGTATAATAACGGGAATAAGAAAAAATGGTTGAACCAGGAAAAGAAGGAGAAAGTGCAACAGAGAAGAGGAGTTGTAGAAAGGAACATGCAGTGGGAAAACAAAAATAAAAGTGGTGACGGTTTATAGCAGTAGAATGAAAGAGACAAGGAAAAACTTAGAAGAGAGGGAAGAGGGATTGATAATAGTAGGAGGGACTTTAACGCAAGAATAGGGAAGAGGGGGAATACAAGAAAGAAAAGGGACGGGAAAGAGACAAACAAAGGACAAGGTGGTAAATAAAGAGGGAGAGGAACTGCTGGAATTGTGCAACGAAAAGGGTGGGAAATAATGAACGGAACAGAGAAGATGATAGAAAGGGGGAATTTGATGTACATAGGAGGAAGGGGAGAATCAATAATAGATTTTGTAATGACAAATGAAGAGGCTGCAGAAAAGGTAAAGACATTTAAGGTGGGAGAAAGAGTAGAGTCAGACCATCAACCACTGGAATTGACAATGGAAGGAAGGGAAAGAGAAGAGAGAGAGAGGAAGAGGAGAAGTACATAACTAAAAAGTGGACAGAAGAGAGTATAAAAAGATATAAAGAGAGAATAGGGAAAACGGTATGGATAGGGAAGGAAGTACAAGAAAGTGTAGAGGAAATGAGAAAGATGATGGAGAAAGCAACAGAGAGAGTCAGATTTAGAAAATGGAAGGGGAGAAAACTGGATGGAAGAAATGGTGGGATAAGGAATGCAAGGAAGCAAAGAGAAAGGCAAGAAGAGCATTAAGACAGTGGAAAAAGGGAAGAAAGAAAAAGAAGAATACAAATAAGCAGTAAAAATATACAAAAACATGCGATAGAAAGAAGGAGGAAAACAAAAGAAACAAGAGGAGCAGATTAAAGGAATAAAAACGGAAGAAGATGTATGGAAGTACCTAAAGAAGCAGAGGAAAAAACAGAAAAGGGAATAAAAATTAAAGAATGGGAGATATATTTTCGGAACCTGTTGGGAGGGGAAGAACAAAAGCAGGAAAAGAAAAAGGAAAGACGCGGTAGTAAGACAAGAAGAAGGAGATAGGGATAGAATAAGGGAGGAAGAAGTAATAGAGGCGATAAAGAATATAAAAAAGGAAAGGCGACAGGAGAAGATGGGATACAAGGAGAAGAGTGGATATACAGGGGAGAAAATGTAGCAAAAGGATGACGGAAATAATAAACAAAATATGGAAAGGGGAAGGATTCCCAGAGAGATGGAGAGAGGGAATAATATGCCCAATACATAAAAAGGGCGAAAAAAAGAAAGTCGAGAATTATAGAGGGGTAACATTACTGAGCTCAGCATACAAATTGTACGCGACAATACTGCAAGAAAGATTACAGAAGGAAATAGAGGAAAGAAGTTTGGTACCAGACGGACAAGCGGGATTCAGAAAAGGCAGAAGGGCGATAGACAACATATATATAATGAAACACTTAGCAAATAAAGAACTAGAAAAGGAGGGAAAATGGTAGCACTATTCGTAGACCTAAAAGCTGCTTTTGACAAAGTGAATAGGGAAAAGCTGTGGGAATATATGAAAAGAAAAAAAATCAATGAAAGATTAATACAAAGAATAGAGGAAATATACGAAGAAACGAGAAGCACGGTTAAAGTGAATGGGGAAGAGAGTGAGAAATTCATAACAAAGGGAGGGTTGAGGCAGGGATGTCCACTGAGCCCAAGCCTGTTCTCGGTATATACGGGGGATCTGGAAGAGACAATGAGAGGACAACAGACAGGAGGGATAGTGGTAGGGAAAGCTAAGGTATGGTCGTTGGCGTATGCGGATGACATAGTGCTGGTGGCTAAGGAGGAAAAGGAAATGAAAGAGATGATGAAAACGCTAGAAAAATATATAAAAAAAAAAGAATTGGAAGTAAACACGGAGAAAACAAAAATAATGATATTTAGAAAAGGAGGGGGGAAAAGAAAAAGAGAGGAGTGGAGATGGAGTGATAAGAAAGTGCAACAAGTGAAGGAATTTACATACCTGTGAAACAGGATAATAAAGAGGGAGAACACATAAAGGAAAGGGTGAAGAAAGGAAACAGGCTAATAGGACAAGTCTGGGGTGTGGGGGAAAGAATATTCAAGATGGATATAAAAAAAAGAAAATTGCTGTTCGAAAATTAATAAAGGGGTGGTAATGTATGGAGCGGAAATATGGGGCTAGAAGGAGTGGAGGGAGGTAGAGGGCTACAGGAAAATACTGGAGATGGGTGTTAGGATTGGACAGGGATACACCGGGGTATATTGTGAGAGAGGAGGTTCAGATAGAAAAAATAAGGATTGAGACAGGAAAAAGAGCAATAAAATACGAGGAAGAAATGAGGGAAAGAACAGATTGCAAAATTCTGCAAGAATGCTGGAAAGAGATAAAGGGAGGGAAAGTGAAGTACGGGCAGGAGGGCAGAGAAGAGTATTACAAAAGAAACGGGCACAAGGAGTGAAGAAGTGGAGAGATTAAGAGAAGAGGGGTAGGGACAAGAGAAGAAATAATAAGGGAGAGATAGAGACATCGAAAACAAGAAAGATGGACAAAGATAAAAGAGAGCAGATATAATAGGAATTATAAAGATATCAAGGGTGAAGGGGTGCCGGAATATTTAAAAGACAGTGACATTAAAAGCAACAAATGGAAAAAATGGTGGCAAGGTTCAGATGTGGCAACGAGGAGTTAGGGAACAAATATTGGAAGGAAGAAACAGAAAAGTTGTGCAGGCTATGTGGAGAAGAAACGGAAGATCTGAACCACATGAGAAAGAGATGCAGGGAACTAAGAGAAGAGGTGATGAAAACAGTGGATATCTTAGATGAAAACGGAAAAGGAGCGGAATGGATGGAGGAAGTATGGAGCAGGAGGAAAAAGTTAAGGGGGGAGAAGGGATAAGAAAATGTAATATATATGTATAGACAACACGACCAAATTTGTAAGCCAAATGGCAATGAATAAAGTTAAACTTATATATATTTGCTAACCCGAGAACATAGATTCGTAACTCCAATTCGAACGTTTACATCAACGTTGAAATGATCTTGGCATTTAGTTTTACATGGAGTCACTACCATTCGGTCTTATCGATTACGCAGATAATCCGAGCAATAAACGAGTTCTTACGTTCGATCCCAGAAACTGGTATCGGGTAGAAATCGTTCTATGGGTAAAGAACACTGCAATTCTTAACACCCCAGGAGTCGAGTAATTGAAATCAATTATAAGATTTTACTAGCACACTAGGGAATCCACAAAGCTCGCCCGCTGTCAGCACAAATAACTATTGTTGTCGACTAACACTATTCCGCTTAGAGCTCAGAACAAAATCTTGACATGTACGGACGATAGCCCGCCGCAGAGGGTACTTCAAAGAGTCCTTTTATACTTTTGCCTTATCTTTAACTCCAATATTTTGTTGGTATTTGCAGTACACTGAGGTGATTCAAGTGGTGGAAAGTCGTTAGATTAAATAACCCATATAGCACAAGTACGTAGTACGTACAGTATACGTACGTATATACGTACTTATACGAACAATTTACGCCCATTTTACATAGTACATCCATTCGACACTGCTCTGCAAAAGTAAATTAAAAAAATGCGACGTGACTAGAATTTAAATTCTCGTCGATGTAGCAAGTAAATACTTTACCAACTACACCATGCTAACTTTACTACTTTACATTTCATATAGTAAGTGGCTTTTATCCTTTGATAAATACCAGTTATTAGTTACTCTTAATTTTGCATTTTTAAATCACAATCAAGATCGAAAGATACTGCCATCATAATGTTTGCATTCAAAATCTTTGCACATTCGCGCACGCGCAGTGTAGGTACGTACAAGTTACGTACATGCAAACCGACATTAACGTACATACATTGTACGTATCTGGACGAATATACCTAAGACGTAACACAAATGTACGTACTACAATGGACGAAGTGTGCTATATGGGAAGTGATGTTTAACGTTTTCTGGATGACCGCCTCGTTTGCGAGAAAAAGATTTCCAACGCTGTCCTCCGATATAAATAGTAGTGCTGGGCGATACGCAATTTTGTGTATCGAATATCGATACGCAATTTGTATCGATATATCGATACGTATCAGAATATCGATACGTATCGAAATATCGAAATATCGATACGTATCGGAGTATCGAACGTATCGGAGTATCGATACGTATCGGAGTATCGATACGTATCGAAATATCGATACGTATCGAAATATCGATACGTATCGAAATATCGACATGTATCGGTAATCGGTATACCCAATACGTATCTAAATATCAATGTATCTGTGTAGTAGTATGGTTTTGATTTCTGTTTTTTTTTATAATAACCTTTACCAATCACCATAACATTTGAGGTAAACATGGATTCTTTACGTATCGAAATATCGATACGTATCGGAGTATCGATACGCATCGAAATATCGATACGTATCGAAATATCGATACGTATCGAAATATGGAAACGTATCGGTATATCGATACGTATCGAAATATCGATACGTATCGAAATATCGATATATCGATACGAGCTTGTGGTTTGTATCGGCGTATCGATACGCCCGACGTATCGATATATCGATACAACGACCCAGGACTAATAAATAGTTATATCATTGAATTTGATTAAAGTATTCTGAATTTTTGGATACTTATGGTCAATGTTTCTGTAGTTTATTGATTTATATTTAATTTAATTCCCACATACATGTTACTTAAAATTGTGAAGCTAAAAATACAACAAAACGACAAACCACGATTAAAGCCGAACAACCCGACTAAGTTCAGTCTCACTTGTTCTTCAGCTTGGTATGACTAAATATAAATATTTTGATTTCAGTTTAAAAATCAAATAAATGTTTCTGTCTCGTCAATTCCTTTGATCAAAACATGCTTTATTGCAGAAATTGTTTAAAAATTAATAAGATGTATGAATGTTAGTAGTTTATTTACCGCTCCTTTTAACTGTCTTAAAGCCCCCCGTTGCCTTTGAAAATGTATCGAACACATACAGAAAATTGGTCCAAACGACAGACGTCTTGGGTTCGTTGAGTGCTTTCACAATATTATTTCGCATTTGTTAAGCAATAATTTTTAGTAATTTATGAACCGTCGTTTTTGAAACAAATGCTACGACCTCGTTTATGATGTTCAGGTTTTGATATTGTAGCGCATTTTTTAGATGACCATCTAAAATAGAATCATACCTGGCAACTAAATTAACAACCATTGCCATGCTTTTGGTATAATATAACTCTTCGTAATTGTTGAACTCTAAAGATTCTATTGTAGTTGTACGAGGTCTGTTAGTGATTCATTTCGATGACCGCGAAATGGGAACAGTTGCTTACACAAAACTATTATAATTGAAGTTGTGCTTTCTAATAAATCTCTGTTCATTAGTATTTAAGACTTTATTTAATGAAGTATCTATGTGTGTTGGTGTTCTGTTTCTCACTGAATTTTCGTTTTTTAAGTCTGACGTAAACAGCTTTGGCATTCTTAACCACAGTGCATTTTTTAATAATAATTTTCGTCGTGTGAAAATGGCATACATAAAGAAAAATATACTTTGAATTAGTCATAAGTTTATTTAACAACTCGTTTTGGACACTAGGTCGTCTGGGTGCACTGGATGCTGACTAATAAGTTCAATTTTCGTTGTTAGAAAAACACTTTTTCTGGTTGTATAAATTTTAAACCGTTCATTTGCTCGCTGTCACTATTACTATCAATTCAGTCGGAAGAGGTAGCTTTGAAAAGACTCAGGAACCGCGATATCGTTTATCCAGCCAACAAAGGCAACGAACGCTACTGTTATTTTAATTCACACGGATTACGTTGAGAAAACACATTCTGTTCTTTCAGAGGATACGTACGCTCCTTTAACTTGTATTCCCACTTCGAAGATTGAACGCGAGGTCAGGGAAATCATCCGATCTTCTAATCTACTTCCTGAAACCAAACGTCAACTTACCCCTTCAGCTTCTAAACTATCTCATCTATACGAACTTTGTAAAGTCCACAAACAAGGTATACGTTTTAGACACAGTACTATCCAATCTCTTATTTACAAGCTAGCCAAGATTTTGTCCAACAGTCTTTCCAAATTTATAGGTAGAACTTCTTCACATCCTCAACTCTCATTCTCATCTCATCTCATCGTTAGCATCACTGTCACTATTACTATCATCACTTTCATTATCACCGCTCGTGTGACTTTGTTACTGAGCCAGACTTACTCCTAATTAGATTGTAAAAATGATGAGATGAATCTTCCATTAGATCTGTATCTATATTTACACTTGTTTCACGTTTTGGATCTGTTTTTGTGGTAGCATCGATACTTGTCATTCTTTTTTTGGCATAAGAAATTTTTTTGCCGAGAGTCATTTCAAGCAATTTGCAAATCTAACGTTTTCTTCTATCGTTTTTTTACGCTTCGGGTTTATACTTGAATTTTTGCATTGTATACGTATAAAAACAATATGTGTAAGTTAACAAGTTTTGTGTAACAGCTAAGTACTGCACTATTCGAACGAAAATTCAAAACTAAGAGATATTAAGACAAAAAACTCTTGGTTTCTGTTTTTAAAAAGGGCTGAATTATCTCTTTTTGATTTTCTTAATTACGTCACTATAACTTTGTGGTCTGCATTCACTGAAACAATAAATTCGATCTGGTCTCGAGATTTAATTATCCTTGTGAACTTAATTTGTAAATGTAATAGCGAGGCTTCCACGGCCGGAATCTATACTAAGATAAGAATGTCTTCCGGGTTTGGACCGTGTCATTGTTGTTGTAACCGAAGTTGCCAACGTTTCACCCACTTTCGTCAGGGGCTTCATCAGGCCGTGAGATAAATCGCAAAACTCAAACAAGTAATCGAAATCTAACTAAGAACTTCTCAAAAGTTAAACTAACTTTTGAGAAGTTCTTAGTTGGCAACTTCGGTTACAACAATGACACGGTCCAAACCCGGAAGACATTCTTATCTTAGTATTAATTTGTAAATGTTTATACAAAAATGAAATTGCTTGAGTTTTTTTAAGTCGAGGGTCTTGGGGCTTATATGATATGAGGGCCCAAGGTGCTATAGCATCCTTGAACATTGAACATAATGAACATTTGATTTAAGGTAGATGACAATGACGTGGTCAGAAACCAGCACCGTTTTCAGTCGTTCACAATTCTGAAAAGGCTCAACTTAAAGAAGATGGATGCATAACTATTCGATAAAACAACCAAAACGGTTGCTACTGATGTTGAACGTTATTCCGCGTTCACGTTATATTTTCTTATCGTTGTGGTAATTGAGTTTTAATTTACTTCAAAGATGCAACTTAAATTTTTCGTATTAGCTCAGGTTTCTTTGATTAAATACTAAAAATTGCTTAAAAACTATATCTGGAAATAGTTATGCTATTATTTTTCAGGATACAAAGAAACTACGTCTTGTAATAGCTCGGTCGTTGAATAATGTAGTGATATCCAGTCCAGCGACAGAACCCTTGACCAAACGAAGTTGATTGTAGCCTAAAAGAAAAAATTTACTTTCAAACCTAAAGATACTGACTAATTGATACGGTGCACTTACTGTATAAAAAAAAAACATGTGCGTTAAATTGTTTTTATTTGTTATCTAAAATATTTGTTTAATCTAAACAAACTTTTGGCGTGATTAAATGTTGTTTACAAACATAGTGACATATATTTGTTTACGCCTTTCCCAACGGCGATAACGGCATTGCAAATTAAAGAGTTCGGTCACAGTCTCGATGTTAAAAAATATCTTACGTAGCCGAATAGCATCTTTATGTGTTTGAATGTATGGTGTAATTCAAACTCTTGGTGAATGTAAAAAAGGTTTTTTATTGAAGAAAAAGCGTATCATGAATGCACAAACATTTTAATATAAACTTAAAAATCGTACAACAATATGAAAAATTATAGACTATTATACACATATTTATTTTATAACGGGATGGAAAAATCCGTTCTCACTATATCAATGTAGATAACTACAACTTTACGACTTTAGATAGAGATATAACAAACTAACACAGATAGTAGCGACATACACATGTAGGCCTGCACAGGCTGGTCCTTTAACCCTGAAAAAAAGGATTAAAGGTGTCCTGTCGCAAGTTCCCTAGCCTAGCTACCTATAATAGTAAAAAAGAGCCATCACATTCCTTTGGGCTTCAGTCCCTACTTAATATTGTATTCGTATTAATAATAAATAACGTAACAAGTGGCCACCAACCTTGTGAGCCAATATGCAAAACATTCCCTGATACAAATTAAACAGCGAAATATTAATGAAACCTCGAGTACTTACTTTATCATATGTGACCCACATTGTTATCAATAGAAAACTATACGTCTACGTTAGGTTATCTATGTTGGCTCGGTGCACAATGTTTCTATGACCACTCGCAAAACTGTAAAAAGTCATCAAAATAGAACTATAAAAAATTACTACAGAACTGTGTTATCTTTACCATACCCTAATGAGGCTACACAGTTACAAAGATACATGAACAACAAGTTAACTACGATTATATACAGATCTTAGATAGATAAAATGCAAATACGTACAAGCAAGTATATAAAATAATTGAGTAATCTATAATTTGAATCATATACATTTTGTAACTTACGTCTTGCTAATGAAACGTCGCCTCTTTCATTTTCCTTTTGGCCGAGCAATTTGGATTCACAATACCCAATGATATGCGCCTATTTTTTGGGGTACTCCAAATTGTGCATTTGATGCCCCAATAGAAAAATGAGAGAATAAAACGTTTTCTTTTAGCTGAAGACTAACAGGTAACGCTGACACCGTTGAAATCTCCTTACAACCATCTAAGAAGGCAAACACGTCCCGTATTCAACATCCTACAGTACAACTTCTAAGCGCCTTTTTTTATTCCTTAGAAAAAATATATTTTATCACTAAAGGAGAATATTCATCCAATAAATTAATACACGTGCTTATCATATTAACTACAAGTTTTACAGTGAAGTACCATTAGACTTGTGACGTGAGTTTTCCAATTGCATTATGTTACAGCCCAAACAATTTTGATTGTGATTTTTAAAAGTGACAAGCCATTTGCGTTACAAGTAGATATTAAAAAACTAGAGATACCGAGTGCGATTTTTTAAATCAATTCAGTTTATCTCTTATAAATTTCCTAATTAGGTAACAAATTGGCTAGAGAACAATTGATCTATAAAGTTAGTTAACAATGTCAGTCAGGTACATACAAAATAACCAAGTGCAATCAAACTAGTAACAAAATATATATTGTATTTAACAATCTATACAATTTAATAAAATACATTGATGAAAAAATAAAGTAACAAAATTCAAGCAGTATAAAATAGCTTGTAGCTTTGGAGGAGGAAGCATCTAGGAACCCAGCATAAATCAGGCTATGGCATGCACTAGCAATACTGACTCAAAAATAACACAGAACAAGGGACCTTTTCTATCTCGGCCATGCAGTTTATAAAAACCTGCCATGATATGCCTACAACATTAATAGAACATGTACAATAATCTCTGGGACTAGATGACAGCTTGAGCTTCTTCTTTTTTTTACAAAAATAAAAAATACATATATTATAAAAATTTAGAAAACGTACTACTCTATAAGAATACTGTAAACACCATATATAAAGTAAGAAACATCTAGTCTATACCTAAAGTTCATAAAAAAGAACTATTAAGTTTCAAGCTGGGATTCTTTGTTTAACAAAATAATGTTAATCAATTACTACGGCTAAAATACATTCGATACCATAATGCATGTTATCAAGTTTGACAAATTTTTGCACCATAATTGATAGCACCATATAATGGTAACTAATGAATAAGTAACTGCAGATAACCGAGAATATGATAAACAACAACTCTAAGATAGACCTCAGTTGGCCACCAAGAGATGTTGATATTGGCCTGCAGAAGGATAGGGCCAATTATCTAACAATTTATTACTATCTTGTGGTGTATTAGGTGCTGATGTAGGGGCTCCCATTGTCCCGTTATTTGGATAATAGGATCCCAACGGTGTGTGATCAAAAGGTAATTTGCCTGGATACAGATCAGCGCTAAGGAACTGATTGGAAGACTCAAACATGGAGCGATGAGGGAACTGGGGTGCGTACGGACCATGAGAATAATAATAAGCCGAAGGATCTGGAGAGATTGCTCGACCTCCGGGGGAATGATGCTGAGCCTGTTGTTGATGCATTTGTTGTTGCATAGCACGTTGTTTAATGTAATTCGAAAATTCCGTAGGAGACATTCTAGAACAAAAAGATGCTGGTAACTTGCGTTGTACCCTAAATCGAAATGAATGCGCCAATAATTATTTTTAAAGAAACTCACCTATTTGCTCTCTTACTGCTAGTCTTCAACTTAGTGCTTCCAAATTTGGTCTGAGCAAATGTTGCGGTGGTAAACGTAAGTGGTGTTGTCGTTCGTGGTATAAACGAAGGAACGGGTGACGGAGATCCTTTATAAGAATTTCCTACGGACGTTGGCGATGGTGCCGACGAGGGAGACGAAAGGTGGTTAACATTTTGATTACCATTCTGAACAATACTAGCAGGTACTTGAGGGGTTGTAATCGAAGATTGAGATGTAAAAGGTGAAGATTTAGGAGATAAACTCAGATTACTTAAACTGGAACTAACTGAATCGATCGGTTTAAAACATTGAGCTTCGGGATTAAATGTTTTAGTAACTTCTCTGTCGGCGGAGCTCTCGTCTTGTGGGTCACCTTTTTCGCTAAATAAAATTTTGACGGCTCCCTTTTCGCCAATACGGTAACTAACTTCACCTGGATCAACCCATACAGCTAATTCTTGGGGAAGGTTTTCTAAAATATCTTGAATAGTAACGCCGCTTTCTCGAGCTGCTCGTTCTAGCACTTTATCCACTGGGTCGCCAGTTTTTATACACCTGAACGCGGAACCTTTAAACGGTTTATCTGGATACCAATGTCCTTGAAATTTGTCTTTTAAGGCTTTTTCAAGTTCTTCTCCAAATATATTAACTCTTCGTCGTGGGAGTTTGTTGTACAGGTACGAAATGACGAAGTTCAAAGCTACTTGTACTTCTATATGCATTTTGAGAATTTACGTTTCGTTATTCGTTATGAAAAACTTGATTAATAAAACATTGAATTTATTAACGTGTAATTATCTAAAACGTTGCGAGTTTCGAAATAAGGTACGTGATCTGGAAAGAGACAAGAAAAACATATTTCAAAAATGACAACAATAAAATCATTAATGTGGGAGCAGATGAGCGAGCTGGATTTCAGATCTGTGTCAGCCTGGATGTTTGGGTGCGACCCAGTTTTATATATTCGTCATGAGGGCGAACTGCGTGTATTGATCCTAGAGGCTTCCAGCGTCTACGCAAGACTGGGCCTCAATGGCATCGTTGCTCAAGACTAAATTGGAACAACTTTAATGTATCGCTTTTGAATGAAAAACTAATTTCGCGAATACTCGGTACAATTAAATATCTAATCGAATTAGGTCATATTAAAATGTATTTATACGCCCACGTGTTTCAAGCTGCATCAAGTATGATAAGCCCACGTGAAAGTAGAATTACGTTCAATATACAAAGCCATTGATTCCGAGCATCGATTTTGCCACAACACGTTACTTGTACGTGGGTTAAAGTAAGAGATACGGTTTCACGTAGATTCTAATTTAAAAACCTTTTTCTTTTGGACGTTAATACGAATCTCGTTGTTTTCGTCATTCTTTCGCCGCATTTACAACATTAAAGTCTAAACGCGAGGCGTGGTTTACTCGAAATTGTTCTACACATTCCGTCTGAACTTTGAATCAAAAGCTAAAAAGCGTGGAAAATTAGACGCCTACAAGCGTTTTAATTTTCTTTTTTAAAAACTTAATTTGTGTGAAGCATTTAAGTTAATTATTGTAAAATTTATACCTACACGGTTAAAGTACACTCTTTACTTGAAAAAATAAAAATGCAAACTAAACGCTTTTAAAAATTTAGCGATACCCTCGTGGTTCTCAGTTTGATCAATAGCGAACAATTTTAGGAATGTATAAAGCAAATCTTTAGAGAAATTTTTGTAAAAAAGGCGTTTTGAAAATTTCGAAAGAGGACCTCGTTCCAAAAATTGTTTAATTTATTAATATATTGTTGGCAAGAATAACTGTGGAATATTTTAAAGGTCAAACTGCTTAACCGAATTTGCTTAAAATCAATAGTGCTCGTGAATTCTGTCTCGGGACAATTTAGGTTAATATTTGAAGTTGTGCGCAAGATTTTCTACTTATAAATACATTCTAAAGGGCTAGTCAAGTGCAATTTAGGTTGAACATACAGTAATCTTTTCATGCGAAAGGCTGACGCTTTTAGCATTGTTATTCCCCAAGTGATTTGTACAGCGATTAGACGAGGAGACTAGAGGAAACATTAATTTATGTCATATTGCAGCACATCAGTTGCACTTCATACGTTATCTTAATTTATTGTTTAATCACGTAAACTTTGCGAAATTAGGCTACCAGTATGTGCTGGTTTTAAATTTAAATTTAGTTTCTAACCCTATTCGATTTAATATTCATATTGCTTAACCACTTTAAACTTAAACTTATTGTATTTTCAATTATTGTTAAGAATTAGGTCACGTAGCTTACACCGAAACGATTCTAATTTCTACTCTTTTTCGCGTTTTATAATGGCCGCTAAATTTGAGAAATTAACAACATAGTACTGTATAAAAGCGACACGGTTAAACTTTTACCAACGCTTTCTCTATAAAAGGTAAATAATGTAGAAATATTTGCGAAATTTAGAGTTGTATAACACAGCGATTTGGCAATGACTTCGATATCCGCAATTTGGGCTTTTCAAAAGTACCGAATGACGTTAACAAAATGCATTAATTGGTTGCAAGTGCAACGTGCTACGTACAACATTCAAGGTTAAATAATCATTACTTGTTTCACACACATTATTTAATTGCTTTTTGTGGTTGTAGATTTATTTCTTTTACGTTACACAATTGTTGTTGAACAATGGGCATTTATATTTTTATGTAGGTTTTAAATAATCCCAATTTTATTTCGTTTTAGTGGAATGTTTAGAAACGCGAAATAATGTACGAATAAAAAAATGTCACTTTATTCGGATCTATGGCGTAATACTAAAACACGAATTTATATAAAAGTCCGTGCTGTTTTTGTTGGTGTTTGTAACTAACCATACAATTGACCTACATTAACTAATTTTTGGGAACGTTATGAACGATTCTATCACCAAAACCGTCAAGTTCCTTATTTTTAGAATTGACTCGACTCTAAAGAGAGAACCAGAGTAGGGAATTTCAGTTTGGAACTCGACCCGGAACGCGAATGACTGAGAAAAGGTTTGCTTATGTCGCATACATGTATTTAACATGACATCACGTGCAGCTCGAGTCTCAAAACACCGGTCTCGAGTTTATTGAGAATTTAGACTAGACTCAGTAAACTATTTAGAATGTTATTGCGGACTAGTCGAGTCAACCGAAATAAGTCAGCTGTGAAAAATGTGTAGTTATGGTTGTTTCTATTTTTGTCTATTGCTTTTCTTGCATTCTCACAGCAGTTAATTAATTTTTGTTAGAATTTAAACTACTTAAGTTTGATCTTCTCATTTCGTTTTTGCCAGTTTTATGAATCAACAATTTTGTGTGATCATGACTGTATATCCAACTTATTCTATTTGTGTGATCTTAGATCTTGTTCCCTCGAATCCCGATTCTAATTTTTTTTCTATCTATCAGCTTCAGGCACCCATATTTGTTTTAAACACTTTTATTTCGAAGAGACCCTTTTAAATATTCATGTATTAGTTATTGGATTTATTGATAAATATCAAACATCAAAATTATTGTAGTAATGATGTAAACTAGTAGTTAGAGTGAAAGTAAGATCATCTAACAGAAGAAAACTACATTCACAAATTAACAGATTGAATTACTGAGGGAAATGATTTGAATATGCAGCAATGGAAAATTGCAGAAACTACTCACTGGACAGCATAAGGACAATGAAACTAAGTGATTTGATTAACCAAAATAAGCAACGGTTAACGGTTAGGGCATAAGTAAGATTGGTTATGTCGTATGCAATTCGCGGATAGCTTTGTTTACTGTGCCACGTGAATCACATTTGTTTCACACAACTATCATTTGTTTAATCTGCGTGATTCGATCGTGACACACATTTGGGTGAAATGCTTTTGTCTAAATATACGTATGCTGTTAGTGCTGCAGAATCTCAACTTTATACATATATACTAATGGTAAATTATATGTAACTTGGTTTTATCTATTTTTAGGACTCTTGAGCTAAACATTATTAGAATACTAATGTAGCATAAATGCGCAAGAGCCATGCTTGGCATAAAGTGTCGTATTTATTATTCGTGTTCGCAGTAAAAATTAAAGCTTGATCAAGATATGAATCAAATGTGTATCATGCGGCTCAATTGTATATAAATGTTTTCCAGTTCCAAAAAATATAGTCTATTCACGCTTTTCGTAGACAAAATTGATATAAAATCGTGTTAAAACCATGAACGCAACAACGTAAAAAAGTATCGACAACAACAAAATTTTGTGAAGATGGTAAACAAGAGAATAAACTTATTAGAAAAAACTAAAAGACTAAAAACTTTTTTAAACAAATGGGAACTAAAGAGATATCACATTTAGCAGTTACCAATATGGGAATTTGATTGCAGACAAAAAAATAGGTAAGAGATAAGAAAAACACAAACTGCCACCAAAAAACATACAACACAAAACCATAAAATTCCAGACTAAACATTTAGCAAAAATAATGAGAAGCATAAGTACACTGTATAAGATTATAGAAAATAAGTTTGTAGGTTTAATTCGAAATATGAGCATTAGAAAATTGTAGTGTCGACAGCAGATACATACAACCGATCCATGTGATATTTGAGAAAGCCCAGATGATAGCCCACATGAAAGCATTTACCTTCAAAAAAGGGAAAAAAGCAGAGAGACTTATGAGCCTAAAACTATATTTATCACTATATTAGAAGACGCATTAAAAACCTTGAACTGGGAAGATGAAAAACAATCAAAGAAAAAACCATGATCAAATAGGAAGAACAAGTAGAGATAAGAATAAATCACCATAATATATAATAGCGAAGGCTTCCACGGCCGGAGATGAGAATGTCTTCCGGCTTTGGACCGTGTTATTGTTGTAACCAAAGACAACTTTCCTACACTTTTATCTCAAGGTGTATACCAAATTCCTTATTCATGTGGTTTAGTCCACATTCGTGAAACGGGTCGTTCCGTAATTACTCACATTTCAGAACATGATCGTTGTATAAGAAAAAGGCATATTTCTAAGTCTGCGGTTGTTGAACATCATTTTACTACAGGTCACAAGATAGATTTTGATAACGTTTCGGTGATTGCCAAATCTCCATTCTTTTTCAACAGGAAACTCTGAAAGCAGAGAGATCATCAAACACACCAATAACTACAATCGAGATCATGGTTTCGAGCTACCCCCTCATTGGTTCCCGGTCATTACTCCTTTATCAAAAACACGCCCTCTTTAAACCGTAACCCAATCAGAGTCGAGCTTAACCAGCTGTGACGATACTTCTTCTTTATATACGGAGACTATTTCTTCTTAAGTCACTTCTATGGAGTTTAGAATCTGGCTTGGTTCACAAGTTAATTACCTAACTTTTGAGGAGTTCTTAGTTAGATTTCGGTTGCTTGCTTGAGTTCTTCGATTTCTTACGAAAGTGGGCGAAACGTTGGCAACTTCGGTTACAACAATGACACGGCCTAAACCCGGAAGACGTTCTCATCTTAGCACCACAATATAGAATATACTAACGAAGATACATATATGTTTCGGACAAATAATTTAATGTGGCTAATAAAACCAGAAACTAGAAATAGATCGAAGAATATTGGATGGTCAGCATTGGTAAAACAAAATTTAGAAAAAACAACTACTAGAAACGTTGCAGAATAGCAAAAATTCAGAGGCAGATGCTAAATATAAAACGAACGGATTGCATCAGAAATGAAGACATTATACAGATAAACCAAGATAATAGATGTAGTAGAACACGAAACAACAAGTAGGCTGGACACACTATGCAACAGACAGATAAACGATGGAACAGAGAACAACAACAATAGTTTCTACAAACTGCAAAGGACGACATAAGAAGAAATGGTCGGATGATTTGAAAAAAATGGCTGAACTAGAATGGCAAACCGAACTACATGGAAATAGCAAGGCCACGTCTATATCCAATATTGGATGAAAAAGATCTAAAAATTTTTTTTTAAGAATTAAAAGATTGTTACAGGCTGTACTATAACTTATTACTAGAAAAAGTTATTAGAGAGCAAATGAAACGGGAATTAATCAAAAAAGGGTGGATTAGAAAGGAAGGTAAAAAGAAAGAAAGTATCAACTAACACTAAAAAGTTAATGTAGTGTAAACTGTCTTGGTGTTATCTTTAGTGACAGTACTAACGAAATTAAAACGTGTTTAAATTCAAATATAAGACCAGTACTAATTTATTTAGTGAAAAGTGCGTATCAAATGACAAAATAACAAACAAAAAGAAGAATACTGCCTCGCAGTCACGAGAAAAACAAAGTGGGAGACGAGCAAAAAGAAAGACAGTCAACACATTCCAAAGGTTAAGTTTGTTAGGACATAAAGCTCTCAGTAGAAATGCCAAACAGAAAAAGAATATGAATTTATTACATAGCAACAAACAACAAGACATAAAAACGAATGGAAAAATATCAAAGAAACCTTCGGTTTATAAACTCTATAAGAGGTTGGTATACCTGCTTCCGTTTTTTTTATTATTGTGTCTATTGTCTCAATTTTTATTCTTGTTTTTGTTAAATATTTATTTACAATATAGCTCATTCTACAAAAAAATCTTTAGATTACAGCAACCTTAATTGTATTTTTACTAATTACCGATTTATTAAAATCAGATTACATATTTACCATAAAAATCTATTATCTATGTATTTTCTAAATTAATTTCTACAACTGTTAAAAAAAGATTTTGTAGAAGTTTTAACTCAAACCTAAGGTAGCGTAAACTTGTGTAAAACGGTTAATTTACCAGGTCCCGCCAGTTTCCGTTTTAGCAGATATTACTGCATAGTGTTAACATAGATGATCTTAGCTACAATTAGACGAACTGAATTTGTTTAATTCTCAGCATTTGGAGTGACGTCATTGAGAATTTTCTTTAAGTTAGTTAATTTTTTTGAATTTAGTGTTTCAACTTTTTTTCGTCCGTCTAGTGGCGTAGAGTCATAATATTAAATTTTTACGAAAAAATGCATAAACACTGATTTGAGATTTGAGAATTTTTCATTCTTTATAATTCCCGAGTTGTCGATATCTCACAAACTGAAACTTCGTCACACATACGAAAAGGCGTTTGATAGTTTGATAATAAAGAAATTAAGATACCGGGGTAGATGGCAAGGATATAAGACTACTACGAAACTTATAGTGGAGACAAACAGCAAAAGTTAGAATAGGAGAAATAACAACCAACGAGGTCAGTATACAAAGAGAAGTACGATAACTTTTGCCCATGCTATTTAATATGTACTCAGATCAAATCTTTAAAGAAGCTTTGGAAAGTATACACGAACTAAGCGTGGAGATAAATGGAAAGCCTATTACGACAATCAGGTATGCAGACGACACGTTATCTTTGCACATACGTTATATGAACTTCAACTACTTAACACAATAAGTGAAACTGGAGAAAGGCTACGGTTAAAGAAAAATTACAATAACGCTGCATTATATCTCCACGAACCACGGATTGAACGTGTCACAAAATTCAAGTAGGTACATCGAAAGCATTATAACAGAAGATCTTAACCCTGACAACGAAGTAAAACGCTAAGTTAAACAGGCTCGCACTACATTTAATAGAATGAGATTGTTTATATGTAATTTAAATTTAAAATTGCACCAATGGATGAGTCGATGTTACATATGGTCTATGCTACTGTCTGGCACGGAGACATGGACGTTGAAGATTGCAATAATGAATAGGCTCGAGGCGTTTGAAATGTGGTTGCACAGGAAAATGTTGCGTGTTACCTGGGTTCAACATGTAACCAACGAAGAGGTCCTTCGAAGTGCACAAACTGATAGAGAAATGCTAACAATTGTCAAGTGCAGAAATAGGAAAAATTGAAGAAAAGCGAGGTATCGGAAGAAAACAACAGTCCTGGTTAAGAAATATCAGACAATGAACAGGTATGCGTTCTGTAGAACAGTTGTTCTGCGTGGCACAAGATCGGTGTGCGCTAGCTGAAGTGATCGTCAGGGAGACCTGACACGGCACTTAAAAGAAGAAAAACTCTCAGAAGATATCTACTGCAACGTGTGACTAAAGCTCAGCTTGTGAGATATCGACAACAAAGAATTATTCAAAATGGAAAATTGTGATACGAAAGTAACCCGTGGAAACATGGTTTGAGTTGTTAGGCTGCTAAATCCAATAGTACAGTCAATACAGGTACAGGTACAGTCTGTAGTTTTCAAAAAAAAAAATCATTGATTGTATTAACATACGTTTTATATTATGCTTTTTTATGGCAAAGATTTGCAACTAGATTATTATCATATTGTCATCCTTGAATTTTTTGCAAGCACCATTTTCATTGTAAATAGGAATCGTTTCTTTGCTTACTAATTTAGAATACTTTTTTCTTATCATGGTTCTGAAGGTTTTTAAATACAGAGTAGATTACTGTAATACCCTTGTAGTCATGGTTACTATTTTTTTATAAATTGACACGTTGAAGAAATGCTTTATACTTTGGAACTATGGTATTCACATTGTATGGATTTACTTTTTTTGGTATTTCGCTTCACTTCATATTAATAAAAACAAACACTTTGACAAGTTGAGCTTTTTTATATATATTGCTTTCACTTAATCTTTTGATATTTTTTTCTACAACCTTATCTGTCCTAATTTCAAAATTTTTGGTATTAGCTAATTCTTCACCTTCGCATCTTTTCTAATTTCTAAAACTTCGGAGGTCTGAGTGGTAATTTTCCTTGTTGTACTTTTTTGCGATTAGTAAATCGCATTAGCCCCTGTTAAAAAAATAATAACGTGAACAATCGCCAGTCGGTTGTAAAAGAAGTGTGCCAAGGTAAGTAAACATTGAGTTAGTAGAACATAAAATGTTTATCAATTCTCACGTATTTTTTGAAAACATCTGCTATAAAAATATCAGGATAAAATAATGTATATGTATAAAATATGTAAACAAGATGAAATGAACACAGACATTTGTAAAGAAAATCTGCCAATTAAGTTTTGACAAAAAAAGGTTTATTTCTTTACACGTATTTTTAAAAATCCCGTTTAAAAATAATCACTTTGAAACAACGCAACGAGATAAAAATGAACGCAGATATTTGTAAAGAAACATGTGCCAAGGTAAGCAAAAATTAGGTTTTGAGAAGTATAAAAGCTTAAAGAATATAAAATAATTTGCAAATGTGGGAACTAAAGTGACAGTACTATATATAAAATTTTAATGTAAACAATACTATGAAATTGGAGATTTTTGTATTGGCTTGTGAACATTAACACGTTTCTAGTTGTTTGTTTGATTGTCGACAATGTTTTTTACAACGATGATTAATAGCTTGAGTTGTCAGTAGAGAAACAAACATCGTTTTGTAAGATTTTAAAAATAATTGTATCAAGCACTCTACGACTTGCTTCTAAAACATGATCATGGCCTACTTATGTCAACTAAAAAATACAAAGCGAAGAGCAAATAAAACTGCTAAAATGGAGTAAATATAATATAACAAACTGTATATAACATTGAAGAAACAATTTGAGATATTATTTTGTTACTGTAAAAACAAGGATAAACATACAATGAATTTGTTAAAAAACGATGTTTGAATTAAAAGTAATGTGGGGTATCTAAGTAGAAAGAGTTTACGCAATTCATTTAGTGAGATAAATGACGTACTTTGATACAAGTTATAAAAGGCAAGGACGTGCGAAGATTTTTATGAATTGTGTGATATTTTAGAATATCATTTAAATTAAAAAAACTTGAAAATAAAAAATAGTCAGCGCTTGCAATGAAAATAAAATTATAATCGCAGGAGTCACTGACAGCAAACAGTCGTTTTTTCTAATGTTTTAATAATTTTATTTACTGTTTTAACCGTGCTAATTGAACTTACAGTTTTTATGAAAATTTAAAAAGTAAGCGTAAAGACCCTAAAAGAACGAATAATAATTGTAATGGCGCAGTTTAATTCACAATTAATTGTAGCTATTGCGTTTTATAAATAAAAAAGCACAAGGAAAGGACGAGATAGAGGTTAATTTACATGTTTTTTTTTAAATGTTGTTGACGGATTTATTATTTTGTTGTCAAGTATAAAACAATTTTGAAGCTTATTAAATAAAATTTTGCTAAATTGGCAATCAAATTTAGTAACATCAATTATTTTTCATAAATAAATCATTACTGGTGTGTAGATTAGAATCAAATTAATAGAGCTAAAGCTTACTGGTCGTAAGTCGAACGCGTTTTGGTTTCTAAAATTAAAGCCCAATATCATCGGGCAATTGTAGTAGGTTGATGCCGCACTTTAATAGTTTAAGACCATCTGGAGACATAAAAATACAGTTAAATGGCATTTTGCTTCTAAATGGGCATTGAGCGTAAACGTATAATCACGCTTCGTAAGAGTACCAAAATCCTTCACAATCACGTTGTCCAATTTAACGCTAAAATGTGCTGACATGGAAATTTACAAAATGAGACGTTCAACACTGGAAGCATTAAATGCAACATAAGAGTAGGTAATTGCAAGGAAGTTGCTTGATTATGAATTAACAAGAGTAGGACATGAGGAGACTCAATGAAACACGTACGCTACACACGTTGCTAGTGTTTGTTTAATTTGAAAAGAACACAATTGCAAATTTTATTGAAAAATATTAGTTTTTCCTTTGAAACAGTCACGTACTGGTAATTTGAATTAACCTTCAGTCATTTTAAAATGAAGCGTCTTTGTAATAAATCGTTTAATGCATTATTTATTGTTATTATTGTAAAAATAATAATTAAAAAAATGTGTCTTATGTGCAATAACTCCGTTAACGGCTAGCATCCAATTACACAGTGCTGCACGAATTAAAAATTAAGTTACTTAGAGAAAATGAAACAAGGATTTGTGTCATAATCATTAATGAAATTGTTCAAATAAATAAATAACGAGGGGCGTTCTTCATGACCGATTAATGGAACCTTAAAATTCCGACTTTTTTCCCAATACTATTAATGGAATAACGTTTTGTTTTATACCAAATAATAGTTATGTCCCTGATGTTCATATCATTGAAATCTATAATTAGTTTTGTCCTGTCACGCCTTCAATTTTTATGGATTCACCTGCCATATTCACCTTGACCGACTGTTCTCTTAAGCAATACCTAATTGAATTAATATTGATTTTATACAATACAAATAGGTAGTCCAACGAGAATGTCATCGCACAGCGTATACACACATTGTCAAAACACCTACAGTGGAAAACACGAAGTAGCGTTTCAATTTCAACATTCATGAATACTAAAATATGAAAAGGATAACATTCGAACTTGTTTCATTTTTGAGAAAAAAATCTTTGCACCCACGTATTTCTCAACCTGAAATTTAAGATAGGTTTATCGCGAATTTTTAATTGTAAATATTTTTCCATTAAGAGAAAAGCGTTTTGTTGTACAAGTAGGTAAATATCTACGTAAAAATGTTCTTCTACGTATAATACGGTATTTAGATGCTTGAACAAATAATTAACGAGATATGTGCTTGTGATAACAAGGCCATCATAAATTAAATTGAGCTAATTTAATCACTACATGTTTAGTTAAGAAAATTTAATTTGTACCTTTCTGATATTTATTTTTCACACGTTGCGAGCATGCGATAAGTGCTTAAAAAATTTTGGTGCGCCAAGAAAGAACATGGTTTTACACGCAATTACAAGGAGTACGCACTGAGTATTAGTCATTTAGCGAAATGCAAAAATCTAAATATATTCGTGTAGGAGGTATACAAATATAGTAAAATTCTAATTTTAAAAATGTTATTCTCACCGGTCAAATGTGTGCCAAAAATTCTTCAACCCCTTTTGGTTATTTAAGAATAGACGGTAATAAAAATAGATGGGCGAATACGTGTAGTTTTGACAAAATTCGATCCTCATCGCGTTTCGTCATAATTCGCTATATTTAAAACTGTTTATCCGAGAAGATGAATTAAAAGAATGTTATTTTAGCAAAAATAAATTAGGTGGCAGTCGACGTTTTTAGATTAAGACAGAACGCGTATCGTATAAATTTTTTTTAAGAAATTAGTCTGTGAATCTAACGGCAAATAAATAACTGTTTTGCCAGCAATAATTAAATGTTGAAATTTTGGCAGATGCCGATGTTTGTCATTCAATGTCGACAGAGACTCCAACGTTTTATTTTGACTCGGCGTAGACCGCACTGTTTAACGGATTTAGTTGGCAAAAACTCATCGATTAGGAATTCTTTTTTTTTACATAAACTTTTTAAAAAAATATGTTTGTGTTAGTGTCTAGGCAACCGGGCGTTGGCAGTTTAATATTGATCTCTTCAGAACGACCCCGTTTCAGAACGTTCACTTGGCTTACTACACCGTTTATTACTTGTATAAAGAGTAAAGTAAAATTTTATTGCCACAGCAAACTCGAACATCAGCTGATGCATATACAATTTGCATTGGCGAAAGAACTAGGTTTTTTGTTCTATTGACTCGGTATAGAAGTTTCTTTGGTACAGGTAAAGCAAGAAACATTTATATATTCCGTTTAAAAAACAACAAGCAATTATAGTGGTAGTACGAGACCGAGAAAAATATAATCTACTTTTGATTTTTAAATTGTAATCGCGGTGTACTAAAGGAAAAAACATGCGGTTAGATAAATCCTCATTAAGGTTTTAATCAATAACTCAATTAGATTTAGTTTTTATTATTATACACAATAATGTATTTGATCAGGAGTCAATTTCAACTGCAGGAAATTAATAATGCAGGTTATATGATAGAATAATTGAAAGGATAGTTTCAATGGCTTTTTACATTTCCCACGTACACGATTAGCTTTTTTAATTTATCGCAAATGTGTTTTACAAATTTCTTCAAAATATAATACGGTTGGTTAGTTTTCTGACCACGGCCTATACATTTTGCTTGTTATTCTGCTAAGAGATAATTTCTAATTTTACGACAAATGGTGTAAACAGTTACTCAATCACTTTTCTAATTTGAATCGCCGTGGCCTCGAATAATTAAGAATTAAGTGATATTTATTGAGCAAACACTTTGTTTGGTATTATAGTATATTTTCGTGTAGCGTAAGTGCTTAATTTAATGAACTAATTAAAAATATAGCGTGCGGAATACGGACATGAATATAACATCAAACTATTTATCATGGAAATTTTCAAGCAAAGTCGTAAAGGCATGAGTGACCTTTGAGACGCATAAATGTGAGTTTACTTTAGACATTACTCTTTATTTTTTTAATACATTTCTCTATTAGCAATAAAGTTACGTACAATGTTGCCACTTTCTCAAAGAGTACCTAATTCTAGAAAGGTAGAAGAAAAAACGCCCGTATGATTTTAAACACGCGCCAATTGCAAAAAGTTTATTTTTGAGTGTTATAAATAATTAGTGTTTTAAATATTTATAAATTTTTATAAATACTCTTTACTTAAATATTTGTAGCGGGCGAAGTGGTTGGCTTATGTAAACGACTGACTTCTTTGCAAATTCACAGCCACGTTTTAACCAAGTGCGATTACGCCACAATTTGCATTTAGATAAGTGAAACAACATACTGAATTCGCCATAAAAATTACAAAGCGAAAAGTACGCGATAAGATACTGAAATATGCGTTTTTTTGACTTAAATACCGGTGTCATCGCGAACGCATGGTTAACCATCTCGGTTACGTTTTCTGCAATAAACGTTACGCTATAGGCAATATCATAGCAGTTAGTGTTGTCGTAACAATTGTCAACATAGTTGGCGCTAAATTGAAATGATATAGTCAATTATTAGAGCAGATATTGATTGCTTCACGCTTTCGAAACGCTTTAAATTGTTTTTAGAACAAATCAATAACAGAATAAGTTTTTACATGTGTTACATCACCTGCCGCTTCAAATGTCAAAAGGAAAACTTGTAAATAGAACAAAATTTGATGTCGTTTATTAACGCGAAAAGTATGAGGATGTCGTAACATTAAAAGAAAGAGCATCTCAAATTGTCCTGCACGTCCTGAACCTATTTATAATACAAGCAGTTGGCCAGCACGTTCAGGGCCGGACTGGCCCACCGGGCGATCGGGCGCCGCCCGATCGGCCGGAGCTCTGAAGGGCCGAACCGGGCCGGTCAGCGTAATATCATTGTATTTATATCTTAAATAGAATGGTAATATTAACAATTAGAAAATTAAAAATATGGAGAAATTATACTTTGTATTTAAAAAATTTATACTACAAACTACAACAACCGTTTATGCATGCAGAAGGATGAGTTTCGATTGGTGAATTGGTCTACCTACCTATCATGTCTAGAGGATGTATGTGTCAGAGCTAAGCGCACTTTCAGTAAGACCTTATCAGTGATAATTGATAATTAAATTATAGGAGCAATAAATGACAAGTATTAAAAACATGTATGCAAAATCAGGGGTAATCAAGACATACGCATATGTTAGTTTTAGAATAAACAAGCAAAACACAAAACTTCTTGCATTCATAAATCGGTTTTAAGCGTTAAACGTGTACTGCTGTTTTTATTATTATTATTTCTAGGAACTCGCGCTGCAATTAGATAGGTACAGTTTACGCATGTGCCACTGACTCGGTTGAGTGTTGAGTATGAGCGTTGATTGAGAAACTCTTTAGTCAATGGTATGACTATTCTTCTGTTATTCTGTTGCTGAAAGAAATCCTAAAAAGTGCCAAGTACTTATTTTTCATGTAGCCTGCAGAATAAGTGTATAAAGCATAAATGCGGATATAAATTACTCTGTAATCCTAGAATATTATACATGCAAACATAAAAGAAAAGAAAATTTTTTGTAGGCGTAGCGCTTAGCATAGCATTCTTGGTTTATATACCGGTGTGCAGTGCCCTTCTTTTATAGCATGTTATGAATTTGTTAGTAGAGTGGGCCGGATGTTTTTATATTTTTGCACAATCTGATGAACCTGCAAATTGACTTACCGTGTAAAGTAGAAGTCATGTTAACATTTTGAAGTTTAGATTAGAACATTTTATGTTCAATCGTTTTAATATTACATCAAATGTCAAAGTGTTTTCCCCCGGCTTCTATGCAACTGTTAATTGTTCTAAATTAAACATTTTGAAACGCTACGGCCACTTTTACAATTCAAGTTCAAATCAAGAGTCAAAAGTCAAAGATGATGCAAAAGTAATTTAAAATTCACAGCCTACCCTAATTATAAATTTAAGTGATTGCCTGGTAGTAACGGATTTTCGTTCATTAGAGAATTAAAATGGCTGAAAATTCACCAAAAAAGATCACTTTGAAAAAGAAGGAGAAAGGTGGTGCCGCAACGGAGCGGGAAAAAAGAAAAAGACTATTAGAGCAAAGTTCACATAGTTGTGAAAAAAATTCAGAATTATTTGTGACAAAAAAATCGAAAAATTCACAGAAAGACACGGAAATTGAACAGCTTAAAGAAAATCAATCAAACACCACTTGCAATGCGATAATAGCAATAACACAGTTACAGCCTCTCGGACATACATCACAAGGTAGACCATGTAATTGTTCCCTCGAATGAAACCACAGAAAAAAATACAGCATTATCGAGTAGTGTATCTCACAATTTAACAACAGAGGCTGTAAAAAATGAGACTAAAGATCCAAATGAAGAGTTTTATTTCAAGAAACCTGAATATTATGATTTGCATTTATTTTTAAAAGGGCATCCACGACATTTTTTGAAATGTGCTGAAAAAATTAACACTGACATTATCTAGCATATGAAGTCTGGTACAGAAAGAAATTAGTTTAGTTATAACAAACATAAAAAAACATTTTACTGTTGGATTTTTCTTGCTTTTGTTAAAGAAGACAATCTTTCTCTTTTGGCTACTGGCATTTCAAGCCCTGTTAAACATGTTTATACCCGCATAGAAGAACACGAATTAAGCAGAGTACATATTAATTTAGCTGAAGCCTATTTACTGCATAGAAGTGAAAAAGATATACATTCACTCCTGTTTTCAACGGCAGGTGCGGAAATACTTGCAAAAGTGGAAAATAAAAGACAGGTATTACTCAGAGTCATAGAGACGATTAAAACTATAGGCAAACGAGGATTAAGCTACCACGGTGATGGCTCCAGCGAAGCAGCCTATACTTTACTGAACGAGAATTTAGACCACAGGAATTTTTTAGAAATAATTTTGCTTATATCAAAATTTGATCCTCTGCTACTACTTCATATTGAAAAAGTAGCAAAAGAAAGCAAAAAAATTCATGTCAGCAAGGCCAAAAAACAAAATAAGATTCAAGGACGTGGAAATTTAACAACATTTTTATCAAAAACGATAGTTAATAGAAGGTATATCAAGTTTAATAACGCAAAAAAATGCGGATGAAATAAAAAATTCCAAAATTTATTCAGTTCAGTTATTTTATTCAGATACGACAGGCAAAGGCTTATTTGAAATAGTAGCGGAATGTCTCAGAAAGTTTGAAATTGATATAGAAAATTGTGTTGGGAACTCCACTGATCATGCTTTTAACATGCAAAGGCAGTATAAGGGTTTTACGTCGTGGCTGTCTAAAGATTCTCCTGGACAAGTTCACGTTTGGTCACGTACCCAATTTAGTTATCAGTGATATCACTAAACTCACCAACCCAGCTGTGATGTTGTTTGGTTTGATTAATAAATGTGCTGCTTTTGTAAAAGAATCCCATCTACGAATGAATGTTTGGAAAGAAGCAATTTCTTCAACTACTACTCCCAATTTAAAATTTGTAAATTTAATCGGAGGTGGGCTAAAGAAAAGGCATTGACTAAAATTTTTAACATAAAAACTGGGATTTTTGTCGAGTTGTGTGAAACTTTATATGCAATAAAAACATCTGACAATTTTAATAGTGAAAGCAAGTATAATTCAGGTACTCTTTTAGAAAGTTTTTTGAAGTATGAAACCGTAATTACCGCGATATTGAATTTTTGTATATACTACACCTCTTTCCAATTATTTACAAACAGCCGGAATGGACTTTTTACAAGCTTATCGTATGGTTCACGAAACTCTGAAATCTTTCAAGAATATGAATAAGGAGTTCAATAAATCTACACTGAAGTAAATAAATTTATTAGCATGGGTAATGATCGGTTCCTAGAAAAAGACTTACCTTTCGAAGTTGAAGATAGTTTTCCACAACGAAGAATAAGACGTAAACAAAAATTCTATGATGAAAATTGTGGTGATGAAGCCGTGCAAAAACCTTTAACCAAATTCAAAATAGAATTTTTTTACGTAACAATGGACAGAATTATTGGCGCTTTAGAATCCAGGTTTTTAACTCATGAAGAACTATATAACGATTTTGAATGTTTACACCCTGGAAGTTTCTCTTTTTATTCGCGATTACCGTAATCAGCCTTGGAATGCATCTATTCTAAATTAGAATTTTTTTCCAGAAGTCAAGTTGGAAGAATTAAAACAGCAATGGACTGATTTTGTCTCCAAATGGTCAAGGTTGAATCAATCTTTGTCAGAGGAATGTTTTCAACATATAAAAGAAGAAAACGATGAAGGAATAGAAGTAGATACAGAATCTTTTGGAAGTCATAAATTTTATAAAAACTGCATATTTTGCTGTTACAATGTAATAATGAAATATTATTTATTTGCAAAAGCGTATCCAACTCTGCAAAAAGCATATCAGTACCTGCTTACTTTATCAGTAACACAGGTTGCATGTAAGCGGTCATTTTCAAAATTGAATTTTATCCTAAACAAAGTAAGAAGTTGCTTAACCCAAGAACATTTAGAAACGTTTATGTTAATGTCTATCAAAAACGATATTTTAATTTCAATCGAGAATGAAAAAATTATTGATCATTTAATGTCTCACAGTAAAAACATGAGGAATTTGCTAAGTCTCTAGTGTTTAGTATAATACTGAAAATCTATTTGCTATATTCAATACTTAGATTGATTTTCATTGTTTATAACACTTCAATATAACGTTTCCTATTTTTTATAACATTTTTAAATACACACTGCAATTATATGCATAATATATTACATATTTGCCTGAATGCTGCTTTACTTGTTATTAATTTGTATATACTCGTACATAGTATTTAATTGAAAGGATGTCATTATATCTATGTACCTTGACTAACATGGAAAACTTCGGTCCGGTGGGCTGGTAAAGAAGTTTTGCCCGGGCCGTTTTTTGAACCCAGTCCGGCCCTGAGCACGTTTGCCATTACTTTTTCAAGATTGGCGAAGGTATTATTATGAGGTATTTGCTATACATATGAAACTACGTTTCGTTTATTGTATTTTTAGCCTAACGGAACGATGTTTATACATAGTTTCAAGCATGGTTAATCGCAAAAGTATTTGTTTGAAAAAAAAATTCGAACAATTATTTTATGAATAAACAAGCTACAACATAAAGATGGCAGTCACCCTCTGGTAACCAGGGTAGCAAATGCGCACGCATTTTCGTATATTTAATTCTTCGATCATTTTCTCTAACAAAAGCTCGTTTCATCAAAATATTTTTAGATATTTGTCCTTTAGAGTATTAACGGCGTTTCGAGCGAATGTATCTATAAAGTAAACTCTCATTCACCGTCTATAATTGCTCTTACTGAATCACACACAAACATTACCAAACAATTAAATAATTTGTATCGCTGCCAAACGTTGAATAATTAGCGAAACTTTTGTGACTGTCTCAAAAAAACACGTTATTGGCCAAATATCTAAATTATTAATATTCATAACCCGACAAAATTAATTATGTCTTTTGTCTATTATTAACTTGTGTTTACGTTGTTTCGCCTATTAATGCCAGATGATGAAGTGGGTCATCCGTAGACCAGCGAATTTGGTAATTTTTTGGTAAACTATTAAAAAAATGGTTACGTAATTTAATTACGGCGTAATACTACATAAATCCACGTGATTTTTCCGTAATTTGTTTTTTCCTTTTAAATACGACAATCGGTTAATTATGTAAAAAAAAATCGAGCGGCGATTATCGGCAGTTATTTCCAGAAAATTCCTGAATATATAATTAAGAAGAATTAGTTACAAACGAATCGCATGTAGTTAATTACAATTTTTTCATGTCTAAATATTTGGCGTACGCTTTTTTATCGATTGAAATCACGAATGGTTACCGTATAAGCATAAGAATTCGTGTTTGTAACAATTTACAAAACGTATACAACGACAGTTTCCGACATGAAATTGGCAGTACAATCCCATTACATTATGCAAATCCGTTATTCAATTTTTGTTAGTTTTGAAATTACTATTAAAAGTTGCCGATTCTTTTGGTGCAGTATCGGCACGAAAGCCCTTAAAAGGTTTATAGGTCATACATTATGTAAACGTCTTGTAATTGTGTTCGACAATTTTAACACATCTCCAATTCTACACACGCTAAAGATAACGAGTAATCAATGATAAAATTCAACGAGGACATGTGGCAAATAAGCCAAACAATTAAAAATGTAAAATCAATAACGATAAGATAGAACAAAAATGGGGTAATTTATAAATGCAAATACCTTTGATATGCAACGAATTACTTATTTTTCAGGGTCAAGGTATTTCGAAACTGTGGAAAACGTGGCTTAATTACGCTTATCGCCGGAAAAGTAAACTTAAATTTGATTATCATTGTGGAAATGTTATATATTGTCGTAGACCGTTATGTAACATAAACATTTTCTGAAGTTCATCGATTTTTTGTTTCTAAACAAAACGTAACCCTTGTCGTGTGTTTAAACCACCACCTTGCGTGTTTTGAAACGACCGCTACTGGGTCATAAGGACATTTAACAAAATTATTAAATTTTTGAATATACGTGTAATACATCCGTTCGAAAATGTATACAATTTTTGTAAACAATTGTCAGCGGATAAATAATTCATGATTGTTTTAGAAACTCCCCTGAAAGTATTATGCATTCATAAAGGTCAAAGCGACAAGGGCTATGTGCCGGAATTTTCTTTTGTACAGAACAATTAAAATAACAAGCACCTTTAGGTGCGTTTTTTTCGGTGTTACCCTTATGTAAATGACTTATATTGCCAAATGTGCCAGGTTTTGGCCCACTGACAAATAGAAACCATCGGCGAGCTTGCCAAAATATCTTTGGAGAACGATCTATAGATAGACAGGTAAATGTTGTTGGTTCGGAGTTTAATTTATAGATGCATTTCTTTGAAGATGACCTTATAACAATCTAATTGTTATTGCAATAAGCAGTTTTTATAGTCGTTTCGTCACAATTCGTATTTACTACCAGCCAAACAAACTGAAAAATAGTCGAAACCACGTTTGGTTTCCTCCTAGTTGTTTGTAAAATAATGTACAATAACAGAGTAACCTTGACTGTAACATTAGATGAATATCGCGCTATGTATTATTACGATTTTTAAAAGCGAAAATAAAGTTGTTTACTTGAAATGTTTTAAATTTGCAGCAGTGGCTGAAGCAATAAATTTGAAAACCGTTTCGCGATGTTTATACAACCAGCAATAAAAAAGAATATATTCGTGCGGTATTGTTTCGGGATTATAAAAAAATTGGCACAATCGCATTTTTGAGTTTGCTTACTTGAATTAATTCCTTCACAACTACGACTTAGTAAAATGTCAGGAGTAATATTTATAGTCTGATTATCGTTGCTCTAATTCCAGTGCAATCAATACGCCTTCGTTACGTTTTTTCACCGATATGATCAAGTGAAATAAGAAGTTGCCAAGATACTTTTTTAAAAAAAGAAATTTGCGATATTTTTTGTAACAAGGAAATTGGAGCTTCCGTTATAAAAATATCGTTTGGAAAATAGATTTGAATATAAATTTTAAGAAAATGAGGACGCGATTTTAAATTCGCGTTCGTAAGAATTTATTGGTATTTAAGTTTCATTACAATGGAGCAATGCTGCGATTTATATGTAATTACAATTGCAAACCTGTTATCGTAACGTTGCTAAGTAATTTATTTTTTGCGATAAGAATAATATTCCTTTACTACACACATTTCACGTTAGTTAACTAATATTCATTAAGGGTTGTTTCAGTTTTTTTGATGTTAATGAAAGTTTGAGTAATTGCGCAGACTATCACGTTTTACGAGGTGAAAAAAATACGTAGATTAGGTTTAATGCTAATAATGTTATCTAAGTTAATCAACGTACATGTAGTAAGTACTGTGACGTTGTTTATACTATAATCAAAGTAGAAATTTCGACATCGAAATATTACGTTTTAATCTAATCGAAAATTGCGATTCGAAGCGCGGTTTAAATTTTCAAAATTTGGGTATGTTGATACGCCCCAGAGATCTACTTCCTCCCTACTCTACAAGCTCGATCATCTGCTATCAGCTGAGACACATGTGATTTTAATGTTAATTACAGTGGAAGTGACATATTATAGTGACCTAGAGAAAATTGTCTCATCTGACATTGTATTTTTACTATTTAACTTAATTGAATAGTAAAAATACGCAAAGAAATTCTTATGCAATAAACACTCACCAGAAGCTTATATATGATGAGAAAATATACTTCTAATTAATAAAAAGTAAACAAACTATACAATATTAGATATAAAAGTAGAAAAATATAAAAGTGTGGACTAGCAGTTTCACGTTAGCACTCGCGTTCGTGCTCGGCGCAGCACAATGACGCTCGCGACCAGCGCCGTCGATATATAACTCTGCGAGCGTCCCGATACTGACGTCACTCGTGACGTCGTATGACTGTTACCGGGGTGACGGTTTGTTTAGATGAAGCACTCGCCACCGATTGCGTCACATGTGCAATCAGCCACTACCCTGGGAAACCTATTTAAAGTTAGTGCCCCTGGATATCGTGTTCATTAAACCATACCGACATTCACGACGTTAGACAGCTTTCCTTTTCGTATCGTGCCCTTCTAAAAATAAACAAACGTATTTTTTATGTACTAATTGGGTTTATCATTCTCATTCTGTAGCATACCCGTTATACTACTATTACGTTAACATAAATACAAATGCACATTTATCTTAAAATTTAACTGATTTCGCGACGAAATTTAAATGTACTTGTGATTAGTCTTAAAGCCAAGGCGTTTCTTAAAACTAGTGGGCCCTGGAAAAAAATTGTAAATTTAACCCGTGGTCAGTTTTGCCCTAGACACGAATGTAGTCCAGTTGCGTCATGACAATTTAAAAGGAATTAGGATTAGGTAGTCATTAAAACGAGGTAACAACTAAGTACATATTATCGTTCTTAAATATAAATATGTTCGTCTAGTTTTATGAAAATAATTTTTTTTGCAAACACTAAAAATTCGTTTAATTTTAAAATACATTTATTAAAATTCAATATAGGTGTTAATAAAATGTTTTAATTATAAATAATACTTTTTAATCGATAAAAAATGATTTTAATCTTCTTCGCTTTCTGTCAACTGTCTCTTGCTAAGGTTCAATTTGACCCAACTATATTCTACTTAATTTTTTCTTCTTCTTTCTGATTGTTTTTCTCACTTTTACAATTTTTCTCATAATTTTAACATTTTACCAGTTTAATTGTTTTTCCGCAATTGTCTTAAGATGCTTCATTTAAATAGTGTGTAGCTAAGTTTTCTCATAATGTTCACTTTTTGCTTAAGTAGGTTATTGTTCTCGTATTATAAAAGCAACTGATTATGATTATAAGCTACTTTCGGCTTAGACCGCGTCGTAGTAAAACACGCAGACTTAGGCTTGGTCCTAGTCTCTCCTTGAGAGCCAAAACAAGAAGTAGAACTTGGCCTTTGCCGTATTGTCGTTCGTGAACCCAAACAAACTGACGTTTCGCAAGACATTGCAGCTTCAGAGTAGGTAATGTCACCGAAGGAAAAAGTGTAAGTGACGATATTAATATCAATAGCGGTTAGCATGATTAACGGACCTTATCTTTCCGTTACCGCTCTTCCATACTCTTCGGTATATGGATTACACCATCAAATCTGATGTATTGTAATACAGGTGCAGATGGTACTCCCCTTTATTTTTTGGGCTGCGCCAACGTTGATAAGCGCTAATGCTACGTTTTGTCTAAACTGCAAATGGGTTATAGAGGTTCCGGGATTTACATGTTTATAAAACCGAAATGCGGCAACAACGGTTAAATTTAGACCATTTAAAAAAAGGTTCCACCACCACTTCTTCGATCGTAACATCGGTCTGTAACTAGCTGATAAGCGGCCGAAAAGGTCAACGCCACCCATTACGAAATTGTACATGCTGCTTAGATTAGGTTGTGTGATTTCTTTTTTATTTACAGTTCTGTTTTTCTTGTAAAAAAATTGTAAAAATACACTACATGGTTATCAGGATTTTTTATTACTTCTAGCATTGAATGAAGTACCCGGCTTACAAAAAATGTTGTACGGTCTCTTGCCTTCCCACAATAAATTTCCAAGTAGTATGGATATCCATCGTTTCCACAAAGTATCTATATTTTGAATCCAATCCTAATGGGCTTATTTTTTCGCCGAGTGATGCCCATAATATAGAATCATTGTTTCATCTATACTGAGATCTTTGTGAAACACCTCTAACTGTTGAAACCGTTCTTTTAGTTTTCCACCAAAACTTTTGCCACTTTTGAATTAGAAAGGCTACGATTGCCAACTAAATGAAGGTAGAATTTTTCTCTGCTCATTGTTTCAGCAAAAATCGGTGCTTGCATATTCTCAGTTGTACAGCAATAATCGTTTTTAGTTGAAAAGCTATAATAGCAACTGATTAGAAGAATGCTAAAAACTGTCAGGTCTCTTCGTCAAATACACTAAAGTTATGAACATTTTTGTTCTTCCTAGCATAGAGCTGAGTTTGTTCTCAGATCAAATAAATATTTTTGGTTGTAAGATATAAAGAAAATATTTCATATTTTGACTTTCCAACGTGTACTTGGCCTACTTTTGGAAGATCCTTAGCATCACGATCAATGGACACTTCCTGCGCCTTCTTGCACATTCTTCTTTTTTTTGTTGATGTTTTATTTCTCTTTTTTCATTATCTGAAGAATCTTGAAAATGTAGCTCCACTTTTCCAAGAACTTCCTCGGGCATTTCATGTAACTGTAGTACATCGTCATCAATTGCATCTTCACACTGTCAATGTTTTTATCGCCAGATTCTGGAAAAAGGATTACTACATCCATCTCTTCTGCAAACGTTGAAGTTTCAGCATCATCAACCTCGTTTCGCAAATGTATGTATCTGGCGACCAATCTAAAACATAATTACTTTTATATTATGTAAAATTTATCTTTCTTACTGTAAGATTAAGCCGTTAAACCTTCTTGGTCCATAATTACTTTTATGCGACACTGATCAATACTTGAGCCAAAAACAACTGCACTGTTCAAATGTTAAATAAAAACTGAAAGTCGACAAGCAAATTCAGTATGTAAAAAAAAACCTGCACCTGTAGTCGATTTATGACACATTGTGTCGTATACTGCCCTACGTTGCCAAATTGAGGCACGCAAGTTTCAGATCAATTTTTAGAAAAAATATAAATAAAAATGTAAAATTCGAATAACAGTTACCAAATACTACTATGAATCTAGCAAAAAAAAGGATTCCAAAAAACAAAAGTGAGTTTGTCCTAATTTTTGCAAAGATAGACAAACACTTTTTGATAAATTTTAGATCTGTTTTTTACTTGACTGTGCAAAAATATAAAAATCCTCTTTCATAAAAGACAAGTACACACTCTTTTGTTAAGTAATAAGCAAATACATCAACGTACAATATTATATACAACTGGTAACACGAGGTTAAGGCTATGTTCCCAAAATGAGAATTATGGCATTTAAAAGGTTAAAATAAAAAAGGTATTTTATTAAATTTATTAAAGTAAAATTAATTAACACTAAATTTAAATTAAATTTTCTTGCACGTATTTTATACAAATATTTCTATTATGCACTTTTTTTACATGCACTTTTGGTACAGAGACAAATTATCTCGTGTACATGATTTTCATTTCCCGCATTTTTTTTTTGTAGCAAATGTGACATATTTGTCGATCTTTTAACTGGGATAGAATGTATCTTGCTCTTTTAGCTGGACTAGCTGATGTTGACGCATCAGGAACGTGAAGCGGTTGTAGTGAAGAAGACCTTTGTGATAATGAACTCGCATGTGATACTGAACTACCGCATGATAACGTTTCCAGTAATAATGCTGAAGATGTAGTTTTGGTTATCCCAGCTGTTATATAGCTGTGTCACTAAAGACCAAGTCCTAGTTTGTTTTTTTTACTGAACTTGAGTTCACTTCTTTAAAATTAATGAATGCATTCAGCGCGAAAATATTTAGTCTATTTAAGGACACTGCCATGGGCCATCTATTAATTTTCCGCCTATAACTAGTCAACATTTACCATATTCACCCCATCAAAAAAGAATAAAAAGTACAAATAATTAAAACAAATCCTGAAGATGTTTTGTTTTATTACAATATTTTATTATTGAAGGTAACTTCTTTCCGTAGAATCCGATTTCAACCGAATCGTGCAACGTACTTTGCAGAATCGTGCATTTGTTTTTTCTTTCAATGTATTAAATTAGTGTTGTCGATTTGGTAATTTCAAATGTTGATTGATATAATCTTTACATTTCAGAAACTTTGGTGAAATGCTTCTTTCATTTTTCCGAATCGTTCCAATTCGTTCGATCGTTTCATTGTTATTCCTTCTTCTAACAATTTTTGTCTAAAATTATATGAAGTGAAAAAGTTGTTCATCGCAAAGTTGTCTCAGCACACACCAAAAACCAAAATTGAATTCCATATTTTCTTGGTTTTGACGGCATGTATTGACAAAATCTGCATCTCCTTCGAAAGTCAAGTAGTTGTTCGTCAACAGTAACACCTTCATTTAGATCGTAATCAGTTAATAAATTAGACCATTTGTCGAACAATTCGTAGATAGGTGCAGATTTATCTATATATTTTTGATATAGTCGACTCATAACGTCATCAAGGCGAATCATTTAGTTTATATATTCAAAAGCGTTTTTTGACCATAATTGCTCTAAACCATAGATGACCATATTGGGCATCAAATAAATCATTTATAGTTTCGTTTTTTGATCTAAAAAAGTAAAATTGAAATACGTGGAATAAGTAAAAAAGAAATAAGCTCACTTGTGAACGCTTGCTAAAATATACGCCTGCAACAGGTTTGAATCGACTTCAACAAAACCTTCACCAAATTTTGCTTGTGCATTTGTATTTTTCAATAGAATACTTTTTATATTTGGTGGAAAAAAAGCAAAAACGCATCTTTTATGTTATCAACTCAAGCAGTTTGGTGTCCAAACGCCTGTGGTTGACACGCAATACCATCTTTTGAAACAAGTGATAAGTCTACAATTGTCTTATTTGAACCACTTGGTTGACTGTTTTTTTCCTTTACTATCATAACTACTCGAGTCATCAATTTCAATTTTATTCTCGGCGTAGTGTAATGCAAAGGGCTCCGTCAAATCTGGGTCCGTGCTTTTGTCGGCTCAGCACTTGTATTTGCAGCTTCTTTTTATATTAGCTATTGTATAAATTTCATTCCAAATGTAAATTTGGTATTTGCAAATAAGCGGATTAAGTTTTACAAGCCGGTCACCCGCCACGCCGGTTATGTACATAATACCAATAATACAATTGAATACAATTTCATAGATCATATGGTTCATGATTTACAAAGAAAATTAAGGTAAACAACGTAAGTTTTAAAATAATACCTGCAAAACAAATTTAACGTTATCAAATGATACTATCGATAGATAGTAGTAACAAAGTCGAAAACTTTTAAGATCGTTTTGCTATTTTGAACCAAATAAAAAAAGGTTAATTGTATTAAAAGTGATTTGGGTTTTAGTAACTTAAGAAGAAACGAACAAAAAATTAAGGATACTACACAGACTAACAAAATCAATGCAGGAGAATGGAAACCATATTTTAGAGACTTATATAAACAAAACGAAGAGAGCGAAGAGGTGTTGACTAAAGAAGATAAAAAAAGACAACCATGTAGAAATAACAGAGGAGTAGATAGAAACCACTTAAAAACATCTGAAAAATAGAAAAAAAATCTGAACCCGACGAAATAATACAGAGGAGAAAGCTTACAAAAAGTAACACTTACTTTATTGAAAAACATCATGACAACACAGAAAATACCAAATAAATGGAAAAACAGTATAACCATCCTAACCAGACACTTCTCAACAGCATGCACAAAGTATTCATCAGAATAATTCTAGAAGAAATATGGAAAACGACACAAATCCGGGAAGAACATTTAAAAAAATATACGCAATCTATATTAAACAAATAGCAGAAAAATCTCTGGAATTTAACAAGTCTTCATTTAAGTGATTTATCGACATGATTAAGGTTTTCGACCGAGCCCGTTTAACCGACATTATCAAAAGAATGCAAGAAAAAGAAGTAAACCAGAAGTTAATAAAGTAATTATACGAGATCAATAGTCATTATAAAACGAGGATAAAATAAAACAACTAGCTGAAGAAATACAAGTACTCACAGGCATAAAGCAAGGCGACTCACTGAGCCCGTTTATATTCAATATAGTTATAGATAAAATAGGTAATAATTTACTTAAAATGATATAAAATGGGAAATACCCACTTTAATGTTGTTTGCTAAGCTGACGATGCGGACTTATCACTGATTTAGAAGACAACCTACTGAGGTTACTTCACTTTTTTAACCAAACAGCAAATAATTAAATATGGTCATCTGTACAGAAAACCAAATGCCTGGTAACATCAAAGGAACCGACAAAATGCAAATTAGAGATTAACTAGAAGGCGGTAGAACAAGTAAATCATTTTAAATAGTTGGGAGCCGATATACCGAGCTCTCGAACATATAATGTTGCAATTCGTCCCATCATAACATATGCAGCAGAAACAAGGCCAGACACTTTCAATACGCAACGAATGATAAGAACGGTTTAAATAAAATTAATAAGAAGCATTCACGGGAAAACGTTACACGAGAGAATAAAAAGCGAGAACCTCAGACAACAGAGTGCGATTCAGATATAGCGAAATGAGTGAGACCACGAAAGAAATAAGCATATAAATAGAATGGATGACAACAGATTTGTAAAAAATGCAAGGGTAAACCTTGCTGGAAAAATATCTCAAGGCAGACTACTGAAACTCTGGAAAAAATGTGTGACATTTACATCCGAAAAGACATTAGAAGCCATAAAACAGGTATCAGTCTTCCTAAATATGGTTATCCATATTAGCAAGAAGGAAAGAAAGAAAGAAGAAGAAGATGAAGAAGAAGAAGTCGAAAAAGAAGAAGAAGACGAAAAAGAAGAAACAGAAGAAAAAGAAGAAAAAGAAAAAAAGAAGAAGCAAGAACGTTATATTGTAAATAGACTCGTTTCACATTCCACGACACTATAGTGGTAAATTTAATAGTATATTATAAGCGAGTTGGAAAAGTTTTCCTTACAGATGAGAGCAAAGATTGAGGAAGTAATGAAGGTTCAACCGAAATATGTATATTATTTTATTCAGAATTATTTATTTTTTAAATTTATACCTATTAGTATTTTTCATTTTTATAATTGTCTATACTTTTTTCTAATTTTCTTAAAGTTAATTGTCAATTTTTCCGTTTATAAAAAAATTAATATAAAAACACATTTCCTGATTGTGGGTGAGAAGTGAAAACTTTTTTAATTCATTGACTTCTTTAATAATTTTAATGCTTTTGCACAATAAATTGTAGCTTTTATCTAAGTTTCCGATTGAGTAATAATCTGTGTGTTCAAAAGCTGTATATTTTTGGCAATTTTTCTAAACAGTTAGAAATGACTTGTCGCTTTCAGGAATACTTTTTTAACCTTGGATACAGTGACGGCTCGTGAGGTCGCGCTTAAAGTGGGCTACGTTTTTTAAAAATGCTGTAAACGTTTTCAGATATCACTATAGAATTATATAGGTAACTACCAAAATGTTTTGGAGTTAACAAATAAATTCCGTTAAGCAATGTATATGGCGTGCAGAAACTTCATGTTTGTTAATGCTCCTATTTAAATGCAGATCGGCTAAACTTTATCCGTTCTATCGGAATAAAACAATAAACATAAGAAACAAAACAAGACATTTATCGTATCATATCTGCAGACATACTTATTTTTCAACCGACTTCAAAAAAAGAGACGTGGTTTTCAATTCGTCGGATTTTTTTAAAGTATGCTATGTTCAACGATCATTCTTTACCACACGCTAACAAATTTTGATAATTCAAATGTACATCGACATAAAATTCTATTGAACGAAGTGCATTTTTAAGGTTTTCAGTGACTATAACTACTACTGTTAACATCACTAAAAAGAAAAATTAAATTTAAAAAAAAAATAACCGATTTCAAGAAGTGCATCAAATAAAATGCATTAAAAAATAAAAAATAATATTTAAGTTAGTTACAATTAAACGACTAAAATTTTTATTCACATGAAGTTGAAGTTAATGCCAAACACATTCGAGTTAAACTAGTCAAAATTTTTCCTATTTTTTACATAGGATTCTTCGTATTGAAAGAAAAACAATAATAAAAACAACCTTTATTTGTTGTTAAAACGACGTTTTGTTTAAGTGCCAACTTAACTTCATCAGCGCAGTCAACAAATATTAATTTTTCCCTAACTAATATTACAATTTTCTTCATGAAATTATTTTAAACATTACAAACATATTCAAGACGCACACACACAATCGTTGTCTTTTCTCCATTACGAAGGATCTTCTCTAAAAAATAATCGACATTTTGACTAATTTGAAAACGTTGAAGGATTATTAGAATTATTTCAGTTCATATAAAGTAATTTTAATTAAATCTATTACAATTGCCAAAGTTAATGTTAAGAATTAAGTCTAATCCTACGTCGATTGCATATATGACATCGACTTCAAAAAGTAATTTCACGTAAATAAAAATTTTGTCGTTTAATTGTAACTAAATTAAATAATTTTTTACTTTTATTGCATTTTTTTAAATTGTTTTTTTTTGTTAATTTTTTTTATTATAAACTGCTAGAGATGGCCAGTGTCACAGTCACAATTTAGCCGGAAAAATCGGACTTTTCTGTCCAACCTGAAAAAAAAACAATATTCATTAATAAAATGTGTATTTAGTAGCTGTTTTCAATATATTTTTGTACGATTGAATTTAATTTAATTAAACCAGAAATGATGTTTGAATAACCAATTTAATTGCTTAAATGGATTTTATTATTATATAGGTAGTTTAAGGATATCTACTCATACTTTTTGATGGATTACACCATTTAATTAATGCATATGGTAATATTAAACATACGTAATAAAACGTTTGACTTTCTTAACTTTATTTTTGTTATGAGTAAAATTAAACGTGGTTTATTATCAATTGCTCCAACGTGTCTCATTAGAACGTGATTTTCAGATGAAATTAAGATCTTTTCTTCTATTGGTTAATACTTTTCTAAAAACCGCATAAGTTTATTTTGAAATATTATTAAAAACTGCTGGTTTTAATTTATCACCGTTAAAGATTTGTCTAAAGATTATTCTACTCGATATAACCTATGTTTTATCAGATTTTCATATTAAGTAAGTATATAAATACGAATATGTAAATGAATTTGAAACGCAGACTGCGAAACAAGTAGGATTTGTTAAATCATGCATCTTTTCTAATATGTATAAACTTTTTTTTAGTTATAGGTTATAATATAATATATTAAAACTGTAGGCTCAAGTTTCGTAAATATGTTTTTTTACTTTGAAAGTTGATTTAGTTAAGATAACTGTATTATTGTGCATTTCTTGTATAACTTTTCGAGACGACCATATTTCAAAATCGACGTAATGTTTAATCTAAAAAATATAATCAAAGCGTATTCTGGTATTCGGACGAGCTAAAGCATGGATTGCAGGTTATCGGCAAGTGAAAGGATTTTGGCCCGGCCCGAGCCGTTACCCGAAACCTGACCCGCTTTCGGACCGGTCATCGTACCGGGCCATAAAAAAATGATTCTTTTATTAAAGCGCGGCTCGACGCAGCCCGATTCCATTCCTATGAACTGCACTAGAAAAATTACGTTTTGTAGTTTTATCTGCTTGATATAGTTTTGAAGTAGGCCTTCCAAGCGATTTTATTTCAACCTTTTCTTCTAATGAGTTATACGTATTGCATTTGTATCTGATTGATTTGGTTACACATTTGGAGTAGGCTTTCCGAGAGATTTTATTTCAGTCTTACCTTGTTTTTTGCATTTTTCTACTTAGAACACGTTGTACACGTTCCACCGATCAATCAGTACTGAAAGTCACATTACAATGGCCTGTTACATATACAAACATAGGCCCCAATAATAGTATCTCGAATATAAAGAATTTGTACCGTTTTTTGTTTTAATGAACGTCTGGGGGACTCGCTTATGGACCAGCCGTCACTGATTTGATATAATACACTGTATAAGTAAACCGAACAGTAACTCGCTGTAAACCATGTACTAAACAGGTAATATGTATCGCTTTTGGAAACGACACTTTTAATCTTTGTATTGAAATGACGCAGCATCAGTACACACAGTAAAACATTTTTTATGTAGTACTTTTCAGCCACAAAATTCACAAACTGTCATTGGAAAAAGCAGTGGCGGCTGGCTGTCAATACTACAGGAGGGTCATTTCAAAATTAAAATTTTAAAAACGCATTCTTACTCAATAAAATAGTTATATTTCAAGTCAATTTAGTATTTTTTGGAGGGTCATTGACCAATTGACCTAATGGAGAAGCCGCCACTGGAAAAAAGCATCAATTGTACTATGGTACACTTTATCTAAAACTTTCAAATTAACAAAAAAGTTTCGAATAATTAATTAGCCGATTTTTTAATGCTACAAATTTTTTTAGGTCTTGACGAAAGTTTGTTACTTTATAAAAATCGTCTAGCATGCAATTTATTCCAGATTTTCCAGTGTCTTCGCAAGTTGTTAGGACATTGATGAATAAAGGATAATGTTTGATAACGGATAATTTGTATAAGTCACTTACACTAACTGATTTACTGATAAAAAATGAAACGAATGTTTATGGAACTCTACCAATCAAAGAAGTACCTACCTAGTAAAAGCTATTGGTTTTTGGAGAGATATTTCTACTATTTACACTACATCAATGTTAGATGTAGAAACGTGCAAAAGAACAGTTAAAAAACCGCAACTCGCAATGGATTACAACAATATCATGGGTGATTTTCTTCTTGTTGGGTCTAGAAAACGAGACAAAAAATATTACAAATTATCTTTTGAATCTAGTATTATGGAACGCTCTTTAATTTCTCCAATATTAAATGACTTGATTATTGCTTGAAAGTAATTGAATTATTTATTAAATGTTTAGTAGAGGTGGAAAAAAGGAGGATGTTAGTTGGCGTTATAAACGCGGTTGGCATTGTGAACGTTTCAAAATTACCGGTTGTCGTTTTGAAAAGTTGGTGGTATGATTTCTGGGTGAGAGTTGCCGTTATGATGGAGGTTGGCGTTATAAATCGAGATTGGAGTTGGCGTTATGATCACTGTAGGGTGTTACAATCGCAAGTTGAGAGTTCACTTCGTGAACGCGATTGGCGTTATGAACCTTTAAAACAGTCGATTTGCAATATGAAAAGTTGATGTTTGTATAGGAACCAGATCAGCAGCCTTACTTGTTCACGACTCATATCAAAATTTTGAACAATTTAGAAGTGATTGGGTTCTAAACGCCTGAAATGTCTAATTCTCTAATGGTCAAGAATAAAATCATAGAGAATAGTCGAAATATGAATCAAATAGGACGATTGATTCAAAAGAATCGATTCTCGAGAAAAATATTTATTTGATTTTGTCATTTTTTGATTGACTGAATAGGGCATTTTCACATTTTTCAACACAAAAAAAGGACGTCTTTTCATAGTTGCTCAAAGTATCAGTTTATGATACAATACTAAAAAACTGTTTTTGCAGAGTTGTAACCCACATTACTTATCAATTAAAAATATTACACTAAATTGTATTTTTTACTTTCCTATAAAGAAAGTATAGCAATCGCAATTTTTTTTCAAAAAAAGTTTTTTGGAGAATTCTACGTTTTAAGGTCTCCTGAATCAGAAAAACGTATTTTTGACAAAAAAATGTTCGAATCCTGTCTGCGACGATTTAAAAAAATAGGTCTCCTAAGTTAGAAAAAAATATTTTTGACAAAAAAAATTTGGGTGTCTGTGTTTGTGCCTGTGTGTAACGATGTACCCACAATAACTCTCGAACCAAAAGTCCTAGTAACTTGAAACTTGGTATAGAGCTGGATTTTCATATTCTCTCGGCTTTATCAAAAGATAGATCTGATAAAGCTAACGGAAGTAGGTGTATCCGCCATTTTGAACAGTTTTTCTTATATAATTTTATACGAATGTAAATTATTCGAATAATTTTTACAGTTTCTTATAAAGATAATTCTTCCTAACAATTTATTCAAATATTTTTTTTTTCTAACATTAACAGTTTATTTAATATTTAATTTATAATTTAAAGTGATTTCCATTATATAATCTAGGTTCGAATCCTGCCTGCGACGTTTTTTTTTAGATAAAATAAATAGCCGGTTGCACAAAAGTCTGGTTAATTGGCGATTTACTAATCGTTTTTAATACAAACATATCACTTCAAAGTGGTTTTATGACAACATATACTTATAAAACTACATTTTTGAATCATTCCTTATAGGAAAGTTGTGTGGTGGCCACACCAGTTTTGTTGTTTTAGTTAATGTGACAGTTTTTTTTTTATATTACAATCATTTGTCTTTACAGTTTGTAAAAGTTTCTGTACTTTTGAAGGCACAATAACTAAAAGCTTTATTTTTAGTTTTTATTTCAAATACAAGAATATAAAAAGTGTTTGGAGAAGTTGGAGTTATTTTTTTGAATTGAGTCGGAAGAAGAGTTAAGAAGACTTTGTCGGTTTAAATAAATAAGTGATTACCGTGTGTACTAAGATAAATAAATAAAGTGCACGTTCTAGAGAAAAATAAACATGGCGTTGTAAGTGTACGTATTTTTAATATAAAGAATACCGGTTTAGATAAACAGAAGTTATCCGCGGACATGATTTTTCAAGTGCTAGTAAGTTATAAATTAATGTACATTGTTTTTCTTTAATACCGTTGCATTTTATTAGTTTTATTTAAACGTAGTTAAATTAAATCGTGTAAATATATAGTTTACAAATAATTTAGTTTTAAATTGTTACAATATTGTAAATTAGACGAATAAATAATAATGATAAATGCACATTTACACTTTCAGAAAAATAATAATATTTACAATTGCTTTTTGTTATTAAAGTGAAGCTGCTTAGAATTTTTAATTAAAGACAATTCAAATTATTTTTTTTTATAAAACGCAAAGTAGATTCGATTAAAAATTTTTTAAAAGAAGACAATTTGTTTTGTTTTTGTTTATACTCGATGAAAAATTTAAAGAAATCATTTTTCTTGCCTTATTTGAAAGAAATTCTTTATCAAACGTTCATGTCTACAAAATCTATATTATTTGCTATAGTAGTTATTGCGGAATAGTAGATCCTCAATAATGTTTAATGTTAAACATGAGTTTTTGGATAAGGTTACGAGAATTTTAATAAATTAGGAAAAATGTTATTAAATTTAGATAAGAAATATAGTATCGTTACGTAAACATTGCCATGATTAAAATGTAATCGTATATGTTTGCAATTCCTTATCACCGTTCCGTTTCGTCCGTTTGCTCTGTTTCAGTTATTAAGTTGAAAGCTGAAATCGTTCCCAAATTAAAACGTTTTTTTTAAAAACGTCGTAAGTGCAAAAACTTTATAAAAGATGTAGCATGAACAGCAAATCTAGAAAAGAAGTATTTGTCTCAAATTTTGTTTTTTTTTTGTAACAAGATTTAATCTTAAATGTACAGTTGATTATAAAAAAAACAATTAAAAAATTTAAAATACTAGGTAAAACTATCCCAAATAATAAAATACCGTAACCCGACAATATAATAGATAGGGAAGAATTTAGCAGTAGAGTAGAGTGGAGTGAAGCTGAGCGGAGCAGAGCAGAGCAGAGGAAATTAGTAAAGGGACGAACGGCAGTTTTATATGATCTTTCCAGTAACTACCAAAAGGAAGAAACGTTTTCTATTAAATTTTGAGGAGCTAGAATATATATTCATTCCTACACAATGCTCTAATGAATTCAGACTTATATGTATGCTAAACACTCTTACTAAGTTTTACGAAATGCTAGTGACAAAAACATTAAAAAATACATTATTCTGTGAGAAAAACAATTTGGATTCAGAAAGAGAAAAAAGGCAATATAAGCTCTAAAATGAATAATCGGAAACGGAGAACTAAACATATAAGAAAGGGCTGTATATTAACGATGCAGCAATCAAAAAACTTAACAGAATGATAAGATTAATTGAAGAGTGGCTTGTTAAGACAAGACTTTAACAACTACGAAGTACAAAAAAACTAAGGTGGCGTTAATAACGGGAAGACGATATATCGGAAATAGAATCATAAGGATTGGGAGTGCTAATAGATGGAAATGTAAATTTTATGGACCACCGTAGATACGTGCTACAGAAAGCACATAGTCATTTAAAAAGATTGTCGTTAATGCTACTAAAGGATCAAACAACTAATAAACGATATACACGAGAAAAACAACAAATATATACATAGAATAAGTAAAAGAGAAGACATAAAACGTAACGACTGCAGCAAGGAAAATGGTATGGGACGAGCAATACTTGAATGCAGAAGATCGACAAAAGCAAGATATAATTTAGGAATACACAAATAAACTTTTAAACAACAATAACATAATAAAACTATTATTAAAAACAGATGTTGTTCCACTAAGCAGTTCACATATAAAATTATATCCCACATGCAGTACAACCCCTAAAGAAATGGTTAACTCTGACTTGAACAAAGTAATAACGTAAAGGAAAATAAAGTAAGCTATTTCATAAACGTTATTCACAAATGTAAGAATGTAAACCTAAAAACAGTTTTTTTGCACTACATAATATTTTTTTTTAGTTATTTTAGATGGCATTTTTTTTCTCTTAAAAGAAAATTGTTAAAACAATTTAAACACGTGAAAAGAATGTAATAGCGAAAGTTTCAACAATCGGAGTCAGGGCGTTAGACAAATCATAGAACTCATACATACAACCGGGTTCGTGCTATATGAACACGAGGATCAGCGAAGCTTATCCTCGCATCTCAGGCTGAAAATCAAGTAGGCGGGAAAAAGGATATGGTGTTGTAATAGACGGAGACGAAGCCAGTTAGTCAAGTCAGCTACGACTAAAAAAACTGAAGTTGTTAGTTAACTAAAAATAATCATATAAAAATACTCTAAAAATAATGCACATGCAGTTAAATAACTAAATAAATACCTTACTTGTCCGTAGCTGACTATAAAATAAAATTATAATGCCATGCTAAATACACTAAGTTAGACTGTGATTTACGTTTGACTCTGGTCTCTGCTAGCCAATGCAATAAGTATATTGACGTCCGACACTAGTCTAAAGATATACTTAGGGGAATCAGGATAGGAGTTGATTTGGGTTCCTGGAGTACTCTGGCATCATCAAACTCCCGACAGGCGAGAACTCTATGTGACGGAGTATTAAGAACACCACATGACAAGCAGCGGTCGTCATCTGCAACGCTAATGCGTTTCACATCGCAACAGAACCCGCCGTGCGATGTGAAAATTTGGACGGCCACTCGTCTCGGATTATGGGACATGTTAATCCAGTCAAGAATATTTGAAATCAAGGAATAGGCGTTACGTCTTTTATGGGATATATCTCACTTCCGCTGCCATTCATTCACGATTAAAGTCTTGAGATGACGCTTGACGGCCAAAAAGAAAGGAAAATCTGCGGTCAAAACTTGCTGCTTTAATAATGTACACGTGCCAGCACTTACGCGAACTTTGGAGGAGTATATTTTCTGCAATAAGAGGTGCAGAAGGGGATGTTTTGCCACATTGCACAATCGATCGATAGGAACAGTACGATATGCATGGAGGATCGTACGAAGGAATAGAGAATGTAAGGATGCCAGCTTCCTGACAATGTGGGTATGTCGCAGTTTGTGGTACCAGATAACTAAGCCATATGTAAGCATATGGATGACTGCACTGTTGAAAATGGTCACTAATGGTTTTTTATATAGGTTTCAGTTACGGCGAGAATACTTATAAAATAAGTGCATGACAGTCTTGTCCTTGTCAACTACATAGGAACAGTGTTTGACAAAGCTCAGTTTATAATTGAGCAAAAGACCGAAGTACTTAAACTCAAAAATCTTTTGACTTCACAGGACCTATGCGTCTGAAATCGAGGATACGCTTACGAATCGGAACCGATCAAGGATTTTTAACGGTTAAATCAAAACGTATCAGTGAGTGGTCACTTTCAATCACCTTTAAAAGAACTTTCCATTTAATTATTTTTCTAGATAAAGCTTGCGATTATAGTAACATCGGTGTTTGTAGTACCTTGGTGACTAACAAAGGTGAAAGGTTGTTCAGGCTCATTTACAACACATAGATCACGTTTGTCCACAAGGTTTTCTACACTTCTTTCTCGTTCTTCTGTATGCAAAGAATGCAAAAACGGCGATTTTGCATTGAAATCACCTGTTATAATAATAATTGGGAAGTCTCTTAGTTTGTCGAATCTTTATCTAGATGTTGTAGATGAATACGAACATCCTCGCCGACGATACCTAAGAAGGTATTTCCAACTGTGATCATAGATACGGCAGTGCAGTCACTAGTTAGAAGCCTGAGAGTAACTACTTCGACGGGTTTTGCAATATTGTAAACCATAGCTGAGAAATACCTCATAGAAGTGGATGCGGCAATTCTGTTGGAAGGCAAGGCCGCACCAGCTAGCCTATGCTCTGAACCAGAACTATACACATATGGCTTTTGGGTCAGTAGAACGTCTATGTCATTGTCGGAGGAGAAGCTCATGACTTCCAAGGTCGCAGCACGAAAACGCTGAAGATTCACTTGCGCAATCCTAAAAGTCAGAGAGGCGTCCATAATCGGTATTAGATATCTTGGCGTCAAGCCTTTTTAAGTACGTCGAGCAGTTGTTAGAAGACGCCTTGTGTATTACCACATCGCCTTTATGGCTATATTTTATACAGTTAGCACATACAGGGTTTCCTGTGGTTTTTAGGCAATATTTTGTATAATGCTTTTTAGCACAATTAACGCATATATTTATCTTGAGTTGACCAACACTGTATTCCCGCATGATTAGAATTTCTTTGACAACATTACTTACCAGCCGTCTGATATCACTCTACAACAAATCACTGGAGGTCATCTCAAAAAACTTCAATTATAGGAATCCAAGAATCATAAAGTTTCATCCACTACTAACTCCTTGAAGACGGTCGTCAATTTATCTAATTTGACTCTCACTTCAAACCAGGAATCGGTGCTATCTAAGGTTTTGAATTTTGCTGTTGCTCCAAAACGTATTTCTAAAGAAGATATTTTATGTGCTGTTGAGTTTTCTATAAGACATCTTTATGGCCACATATCAGATCTTATTTGTATTCACACTGGCGAAATACTTGAATCATCTAAAGTTGCTAAATCAAATAGGGTAACTTCTTCGTAAGAAACGTGCTAAATCCATAAATAGGCGAAATCTCTCAGATTCTTACTTCTCCCAAGGACAAAATTCCTATAATTTAATTTCAAAGTATACACCAAATTCCTTGTTCATCTGGTTTAGTGAAACCGGTCGTTTCGTCATTACACGTATTCCAGAACATGATTGTTGTATAAGGAAAAGGCATATTTCTAAGTCTAGGGTTGCTGAACATCATTTAAGTACAGGTCACAATATAGATTTTGATAACATTTTGGTTATTTCAAAATCTTCATGAAAATTCGAGATACCATAGAAATCAATAACTTTAATCGTGATCATGGTTTTGAGCATCCCCTCTTTGGTTCCTTGTCATTTTTCCTTTATCAAAAACACGCCGTAACCCAATCATAGTCGAGCTTAACTAGCAGTGACGATACTTCTTTTTTATATACGAAGACTACTTACTCTTAAGTCACTTCTATGTAGTTTAGAATCTAGCTTGGTTCACAAGTTGATTACCTAACTTTTGACCGGTTCTTAGTTAGATTTCGGTTGAAGCCCCTTACAAAAGTAGGCGAAACGTTAGCAATTTCGGTTACAACAATAACATTATTTAAATAGAAATGCAGCAGCATTATTATTGAGTTTATTTAAGACTATTTAAAGCATGTTTGAACTGCAAAAAGCATAACAGGTGCATTTGATTGCTTGGTATCTACAAATATAATCATCACTAATCATGATGCAACTATTGAATCTTAATCTTGTTCTGAAAGCCTGATCAATGTCATACATGACATCGACTTCTAAAAGTAATTTCATGTAAATAAAAATTTTGAGATGAATTTTATATGTATTGTGTTATATATGAAGTATGTGGTAGAAGACTAGTTGACAGGGATAAAAACAAGAAAGGTATTATTTACGTATTAAACGATAATTTTTTTCGTTTAATTGTAACTAAACAAAATCATTATTTTTTACTTTTTAGTGCATTTTATTTGAGTTTGATGTTTTTTGTTCAGTGATTTTTAGAATAGCTAAAACCACTGAAAACTTTGAATATCTACATCGTTCAATACAATTCCATGTTGATGTAAGTTTAAAAGTTTGATCATTTTCCATCAGCAGAACTTAACCAAATTTAAGTGGGAGCACTCGTAATGTATCCCTTTTCCTATAAAAAAACCAATGATCAAAATCAGCCAACGTGGTAAAGAATGATCGCCGAACATACATAATTTTTTGTTCTCAGTGAGAATTTTGAAGTGAGTCTCTAGGTTGAATACAAAATGACATAAACATTTTAGCTCATTAAGCTAATTTAGAGGTGCGGGGTTAAGTAAGAAGTTAGACTTTGTTTTTACGCTATCGACGCGGTTTTTGACGATTTATTTAATTTAATTTCTAGTGATATCGTCGATTATGTTTAAAATTAAGTTTCCTTTAAACTAATTCAAATTTGTTATCAAACTGGATTTGCTATTACGTACTCAGCATCATCACTACCAATTTTAGTATGGGTTATCTTCTTCCGGAAAATTTACGAAGTATTAAGGTATTTACAAATTTTCGATTAATGCAATTTTGTGTTATATTTGATTCAGTTATTAACTTTTTAGTGCTTTTTATTATACTTTTATATTACGATACATGTAAAGATTCATAATTTTGTGTAATGCCTGTAAAAGTAATGCATATCCAAAATGGTTACGATTTTTTTTAATGTGAAATTGTAATCATGCTGATAATTATGTTTTAATTATTAGTTTTATACATATTTTTACTATTATTTTGCAGATGTTCCGTAAAACAATTATCATTTAGTAATTGAACAGTGGCGACTGGTTCACACGGATTCAAATCGTGAGCTCTTCAGACGTTCATTAGAACAAACAAACCAGACAAATTATTATGAATTAAAATATTTAAACGTATTTATAGGATACAAGTATCATTGAATTTTTATTACTCTAAAACATTAATTTATTATGGTCGTCGTTCAAAGCAACGTAAATTAAACAGGTATTTCTTTATGATTGAGCTACAATGATTAGATCTTTTATGTAGCAGAGATTTTCATATGCAGATTTAACGTGCGAAAGGGCTCGCGCTATTATAGCCCGCGGCTCAGTAGTGATTGATCGGAAGAATGTGTACGATGTGTTCTAAGCGTATTTTCACAGATCAAAAAAAAAAAAATAGTGCAAAAATTTGTAATACTGTAGTTAGAAGAAAAGGTTGAAATAAAATCTCTCGGAAGTCCTACTCTAAATTTGGAACTAAATTAAGTAGATAAAAATGTGAAACGTAATTGTACATTGCATTCTTCTAGTGCAGTTTAAAATAAAAAAAATTAACAAACAAATGAACCGACTTTAAAAAATAAATTAAAAAGTAAAAAATAATTTAATTTAGTTACAATCAAAGTACAAAATTTTTATTCAAATAAAATAATTTTATTCAAGAAGTCGATGCCATTGACGTAGAATTAGGCTTAATTGTTAACATTACCTTTGGCAGTTGTAATAGATTAACCTAGAATGTGTTTGGCATTGACTCCAAAAGATAATTTCATGTAAATAAAAATTTCGTTGTTTAATTGTAAATAAATTAAATCATTACCTATTTCTTTATAATCCATTTTATTTGATGCATTTTTTTAAATCGGTTTTTTTGAAGTGAAACTTCTTTATCGGCGTTGGAAAAAAATTTACCGTCATATTTTTTTTTTTATAAAATTCTAAAATATTTTTAAATAAATACAAATTGTACAAGGTGTTCAAAGGTAGTAAAATAAATAAAAAGTTCGCCCGCGGGTAGGCTCGAACCACCAACCTTTCGGTTAACAGCCGAACGCGCTAGTCGATTGCGCCACGGAGGCACATACTATAGGTCACAAAACGGATGGTTATAAGGTACACGATCAAAACGTTGCTATAAGATACGATCAATTGTTGTTTTGTAATTAATGGCTTATGGTAACTGAAATATGAAATTGAATCTACAAAAATTAGTTAATTGATTTACAAAAATTTGTATTCATGTTTATGATAATAAAATCCTTTTGTTTAAAATTTATTTAACTTTATTTAACCAATTTCTGAAAAGTTGCATGTAGATCATTTTGCGAAAAATAAGGCCATAAAGAAGTTTCACTTCTTACGTGTGTACACTAGTACACGCCCTCATATTTTTTGTTAAAGAAAAGTCCTGAAAACCTTAAAATTGCACATAGTTCAAGAGAATTTTATGCTAATGTAAATTTGAGAGTTTGATCATGGATCCCATCATCAGAGTTTGGCCAAATTGAAATGGGACCATTCCTAAGTTACTCTCTTTTTGATAAAAAAAGAAAAATCTAAATCGACCGGCGTTGTAAAGAATGATCTCTGAATATACCATAAATTAAAAAAAATATTTCAACGAATTGAGAACCGCCTCTTTTAGTTGAAAGATCAGTGGGTTAAAAAATAAGTAGGTATGTGGATGTGATACGATAAATGCCTTCTTTTGTTTCCCTTGTTTATTGTTTTATTCCGAAGGGTTCGATAAAGCTTCAAAACATTTTGGTAGTTACCTACATAATACCATAATGATATCTGAAAACGTTTACATTACCTACAACTATTTTAAAAAGTTGAGTCTACCTTATCTGTGATATTTAAATTTTGTAAACTTACATTTACATTCCGTTTATAATATTTTATTCAGTATTCTATGAATTATTATGTAATCTAATGTACTTATTTTGCTTTTTTGGTTTGTTGCTTGTTTTGTTTCAAATTTTATTTTACGTTAAATTTCATAACAAATGATTATATTTTCAGTTTGTTTTTTTTAAATTACACTAGTTTGTTCACGATTACGTATTGTAATTTAAAATTTTAGTGTCAATGCACTGTAAAAAAATAAGTTACTTTAGAATGCATTCATCGGTATAACGTGCTATCTGTTTAACAAAGAACAGAAATTAACTCTACGTTTTGATCCTTGTCTGGCGGCTTGTCCAATTTTTTTTTTATCTTTTTATTTGGGTTCTATTTATTTACGATTTTTAGTTCAAGTACTATCTAGGCCGATTTTACTGAGTGGGATCAAATCATCTTTATGTTACATTTTGTGAGTAATCTTTTTGTTAACATTTATCAAATCTATGAATAAATGTATACTCTGTGACATTCAAATTGCAACACCAAGAAGGGGTGGGAATGTTTTTACCAAACTTGGCAAGAAAGGTTAGCTACTCAGATGTAGTAAATGATTCAAATTTCAATAAAAAGAAATAAAGATGAACACATTTTTTATTTAGTAATGTATTGGTCTTTCCCTATTAGCTTCACACTTCCTCCCTCTTCGTGGCATTAATTCCAGCAGCTCGTCGATTTTCTCTTGAGTTATTGTATCTCAGCTCAGGCAGGTTGCAATTCATGCCGAAAAGCTTCTTGTGTCTGTGGAGAATGCGCTAAGTTCCTCAGTCTTCTACCCATAATGTTCCACACGTGTTCAATAGGCAAAAGGTTGGAAGATCTAAGTGCCCATGGTAAGAGATTAACATTGATCTCTTTAAATCGCTTTCTAGAGTGTTTTACTTTGTTTTCCAACTGCTGAAAAAATGGAAGAATATAAGTTTTTATCACCTTGTTAATATATCGCCGGGCGTTTATATTGCCTCGTATGAATACCAAACAAGACTTACTTCCACAAGCTATAGCACCCTATATCATAATCTCAACAGTGTGTTGCACACGCCGCTCAACAAAAAATTGAACATTGCGTCTTTGTTTGACTCTCATACGGTCATCATGCATCCCTAAACAGAATCTGGTGCGTCACTAAAGACTACTCTATGGCATTTCAGATTCAGTGAAGTCGTAACCTACACCACTCTAAACCTTGATGTGGGTATTGAGCCGTCAGTAGTAGCACAAGATGTGGCCGATAGGATTGCACTGTTCGAAAGGTTAAAGGACGACCTTCATTACCTAACCATTGATCGGCGATTGATCTGGTTCTGGAAAATCGGTTTTTTATTGGCATAAGTCAAAGATGGCGGTCCTACACTTAATTTCGCTTAATTGGTGGTAATTTTTACTCTAAGCATAATCACACTCTCAAAACACGTTAAACAAAAGAACAACAAGAAATAACAATATTAAAATGAACCGGGACTGGCATCAAATGCTGCCGGAACCAGTTTCACAGATCATTGTTTTCGAAAGATGTCGACTCTTTTGGCCGACAGTGGACTGATATCCAGGTTTTAAAGCTAGCGTAGTAGTGTTGTTGCAGAAGCTTATATCAAGGATATCATCGAAAAAAAAAAAAAATATAATAGTTTGAAACGTCAACATTAATAGTAGAAGCAAGCGAAGTAATACATTTTAATTTATCAGTGTTTGCGTTGCGGTCAGTTTTCTCATCTTTTAATGTAATGTATAATTATTTAACAAATTGTTTATTTACAATTTACGCTAATAAATAAAAATAATCTTGCACACTCAAATATTGAAGAAAAGTGTTGCTAACGAGAAAAGTCTAACTTTTCTTCACAATTTTTGATTAAACAATGTGTTACTTTCCTATCAAGTACACGGAAATAATTATTTATTGAACGAGTTTCTGTGTAAATAAGGCGTTTTAGACAGTAACGCGTTGAATAAAAACAATTATTGGTTAAAAAGAGACTACGAGGTCCCCAAAGTCTCAAAATGTCTCCTTTCTACAATTTTGGAATTAACATTACAGTTTCTGTTTCGTCGAGGTTTAATGAATGTGCCTAATAAAGTATAAAATTTGCAAATCTGTTAATTACCTAGGCGCAGATCTAGGGGACAGAAACATTTTATTTCAACTAATTTCAAAAACGTTTAAATGTTTTTCTAAAATACAGGCTAAATTATACAAAAATTGCTCCTTTTTAAATAATATAAATAAAATAACACATAAATTGAACCCCCTTAAACAATATAGGTAAAATTACACAAAAGTTGATCTTCCCCGTAAACAAAATTTTGTATCCACGCTTGTAATTGACTTAAAAGTCGCTTGAACTCTATTACATTTACCGCTCATATTAGCTGCGTTGTCGTATGAGTGTTCTTAAATGTTTTGCATAGAAAGACCAATTTTGTTCAAAAATGAACATATATTCCAATGTGTCACTCTCAATTTAGCTAGTTGGTCAATGTGTGCTAAGTCCGATGTAGAATCTATAGTTATCGAATAGTATTAAACGTCATCTTTATTTATTTGATCGATTATAGTTCTTAACGCTGGTTTTCCCATTATTGCAACCAGTTCTTCGTACTTTGGACAAATAGAAAACTGATCTTTGTAATGTAGACTGGCATTTTTTTAAGTTGTTCTTGTAGAAATTAACTCAATAATTGCCATAACACTTCTATTGCTTGATGATCCCCATTTTTCTTCTTAATGCTAAACTTTTTTGGCACAAAAATTTTAAAAGATTTGGTAAAATTTTGCAACTTTCTTTTTAATTTGTTCTTCTATTTGTTTGTCGATGGTGTTTTTGTTTCCTTTTTTTTGCAAACCACGTTAAAATCGACTGCTTGTAACTTTTAGTTTCTTGATGCGTATCCAACAACCGCAAAATATTAGACCAGTTGTATAGTCCGGTTTTAAACCTTGACTCGACCAATGAGAACAATTTAAACGGTTTAAACTAGTACACTGCTTGGTGAGTAACATAGTCTCTTTATGTGTTACCGTTTTTTTTAGAGTTTTTGCAAAGTATTTATTAGAAAAACATTTTTTCTGCTTTCCGAGTGTTGTTTCAGACTGAGAATCTATTATGGTAATCAAAATTTTGAAAATATAAAAATCTTTGACTTGATTAGACACAATCGTACAGAATCTGACCCTAAAGCCAGATCTTGATACATCTCTGCATTTTTACCTAAATCAGCATCAGCAATTAACGCATCACTATATTTTTTAAAGTTTACGTTAGCAATATGGAAACTTGTGGATTCGTAATTTTTTCCTTAAAAACTATCTGTATGAAAATGTCCTTATCAATAGTTTTTTTGTGAAGTACTGGGTTGACATTTTATTATCTCAACGTTTTCTTTATCTTTTATTGTTGTAGAAATAATGGTTTGCTTATTGTTTCCGGGAGTCGGGATTGGGATTGGCTTTTTTTGAAACAAATAATTCTGTTAATTTTAAATGCTTCATTTTTTCTTGTTTTTTTTTTAATTTTTGTTTTTGGGAGTCAGTCAAATGATGTCTTTGACTGTCAGTTATATCGTCAAAATACGTAATAATTTGCAGCACTACAACACCGGAAAGTTACCTTCTGCAGAAGATACTTTCCGGGGTCATAATACGTAATGCTGTTAGGATACCTTTTTTTCAATAGAGAACAAGAAAATTACAATTTTCAATGTCATTTCCTTACCAATTTACTAGTAAGAGAATGTACCTACATCATAAAGCAATTTATTGCAAATAGGTTATTTATTTCCTTAAAAGACGCTAATTTGAGATTACTTACTCTTATCCACTTATTGTATTTTAAATTGGAAACATATAGTGAATAACTATCGTGTGGAAATCTTATAAATTATTATAAAAAAAAGTATTAATTACATACATATAGTTTTCTTTAATAGTAGTTCGTAAAATACCCACAAGATGGTATCTATTATTATATTTCGTTGTAAAGTCGTTAACCAATCATATAATAGTATTTTGCTATCCAACAAATGACCGTTTATGGTTTCACTTCTAATTCATCCGTTAACTATCCAGTATCTAGAGAGGATAAGCGTAAACATCTTTACCTAGTTTACTGTATATTGTACGTACACATAATAATAAAAATAATGCTAATAGGATTGCTTAAAGATTTCAGAAAACGTGTGCAAAGACGTGAGTTTAAGGGTACAGCGATAGACTTATAGATATAGACTGCGCGATTCGAATGCTTCTGTGGACACAAAAGATACAAAGATGGCAATTATAGAAGTTTCTTACCATTTATTTCTATTCTTTAGTCATATTTAAAATAACAAAGGATATGGATGTCTTGCTATATATTTTTTCTGTTATTCAATGCAAGATTTTGAGGGATTACGCAGTCTACTTAGATTAGATATTAGATTTTTTTCTCGCCACGTATCTATGATGAATTTATTCTTAAAATGAAATCGACAATTTCTTTTACGTCATTCGAACAAAGCATGTTCGAGTATTTCTTTAATAATAAAAACACGGTAAAGTATTGAAACGTTTGCGAAGTTAAGAAGACTGTTTAAATAAATAAGTGATTAACCCGTGTGTTAAGAGATAAATGTAACGGCATTTAAGCGTACGTGCCTTTAATGTAAACAAGTATCAATTTTAGATAAACAAAAGTTATCCGCAGACATTATTTTTCGAGTAATTGTAATATATAAATTACTGTAAGTGTTCTAGAAAACAAAATAGAAGCAATAGAGGACAAATTAGAAGAAGAAGAAGAATATAATTACTTGAAGAAAGAATGAACCAAATGAATTGCTATGGTGAAGGAAGCGTCATGAGCAAACATTTAATAATGAACCATCGGGAAGAAACTACTCATAAGTTTAAAGTTGTACCCCCAAATTTTGATGGTAAAGTTTCATGGTGAACCTACTACAAGCAGTTTGAAGCCGCAGCTACAGCTAATTATTGCATACTGTTTCTGACCATTTGCAAAAACATTACGAACTCTTAATTTTAAGTTTAGAAATGAGATATGGAGATAATCTTCAACAAGTGTACCAAGCTCAAATTAAAAGTCGGGTTTAGAAAGCTGCCGAAAATCTGCAAGAGTTTGAGACTGACATCGCCAGATTAACACGGCTTGCGTATCCTACAGCATCAGATACTTTTTTGGAACAGTTGGCTATTCCTCCGACTTCCGAGACAGCGAAACGCAGCAGACTTTTGCGTTAACTCGACCAAAGACGTTGGATGACGTTTTAACCCATGCTTTTGAGTTTGAAGCAGCAAAACAGGCGTCGCACAGGGGCAGCCATAAACTCCGCTTTGCTGCAGAAATACCCGCTCAGACAAGAAAGCATTGACGATATATTGCGACGTATATTTCGGGAATAAGTAATTCGATAAAGAGATGTGACGTTCTGGAACTGCGAGGAAGTAAGCCACGTACGACGACGCTGTACTAAGCCCAAATGAAAACCAGAAAAGCGTCCGGAAAACTAGAACAAGTCTACCAGCTGGGGCAAAAGTCGACCTCAACGAACCATGCCCCGGAGATTACCATTCAAATTGTATTGTATATGGAGCAATTGTATAGCATTTATCTCGATGGCAAGATTAACGAAAGAAGTTGAGGTAACCAAAGAGTAGCTGTTTACGAAATTTTGCAAGCTTTGGCAACATACCACACGATTCTGCAACAAGTGGCAACATCGCTCTTGCGACATTTTTGCGCGGGATGCATTTTTTTCGGCTGGAAAGCATGATCTTTGTTCGTACCTTCGAAGTGTTAACATCATATTTTTTTGTTCTGAGTATTCTTGTTTTATTGCTCTTTGTGTGTAATATCACCACGTGTTTTATTTCAAGGTAGTACTGTTTTTATTTTAATGCATATCTGATTTAGCTAACTATTTAATTCATTCTTAATTTGTTTATTTTTAAAATATGTTGTACATGCAATTTCTTTCTAGGGTGTAACAGTTGTTACCTGCTTTTGTTTGATCGCGTTAATATTGTGACTTATTTACTGTAGATCTGTCGATTTGCGGTTTGCTTTAATTTTAAATTGGGGATTGAATTGGGCATTTCTAACAATGAACAAAGTGTGAACTGACCTGTTATGTTTTGTACTAACATTTTCCGCCTTGAAGACTACCTTTCAATACGGTGGTAACTATCCAAATATACTTAATTAAAGTCCGTATTGCTTGGTAGCAAATCATCTCTAGCCCACGTTCGCACGAGAGCGTGTTATTGGTACCTATGCGGGGGGCCGTATTAAGACTAATACTACTTCTGTTTTAATTTTATATGTTTTGAGATGTTAAATGTGTGTTAATTGCTAGAAATGCCAGATATCAACCCTTTGTGTTCATTGTTTTACTTTGGTTTTACGGGCCAAATAGGCAGACCTATGGTTTAGTATAACGATTCATGATCGACAGTTATTTTCCATCCCTTCTGCCTAAGCAGGTAACAAGTGTCTACCTTTGCAACTTTGTGGTTCTTTTTGTTTGCGTTTATAACATTATAACTGTACAACATGTTTTATGTATCTATTTCGTGATTTTATGTCTTTGTTTTGGATTTAATTTGTGTTGTCAATTGCTATTTTATCACTTGACTTGTTTTATTTGTGTAATTATTTGTGTTTTTGAATATTTGATCAAATCAGGGGTACAGGGTTTGTTTGGGTTCTTTGTTTATGTAAGTTTTGGTATCGTCATTTAAACATGTGTATTTTCAACGACAGGCTTTGAGATTGATTGAAGTCCTGTTCAAATTTTCTTGTCTTATGTTAAATGTTCGTAGTTTTCAACAGTTTTGTGTGATTTGTATACTTAAATTTGTTCAGCGTAATTAATGTGTATTTAAGCGAGTAGTTTTTCTTGGGAGTTCTTTTCTGCTCGCAAATCGACGTTGAACTGCCCATTCTCCTTTTTGGCCTTGTGTTGCTAATTAATAAATTAATAATTACAAAATTTTAGGAAGCTTTTAAATAAATATCTTTTTGTTTACTGTGTGTTTTGATCTTCCCTTCCGATTACAGTTCGCTGCAAGTGTATTCGTGTCTCCTTAAGACAACAGAGGGCCTTACTAGACGATCACGTTTGTGTGGGTTTTGCCGGATAATTTTAAACTTTACCGCGTTTCCTAAATTTGGGGCGGGTTTGTTTTGGCGGGAAAGTTGGTTTTAGCAGCCATTTGTAAGTTTCCCCGCTTTGATTTGAATTTTAGTAACTGTAATGTGAAGTTAGCGTAGAATCTGGGGTTAGAACATTACAAAGTGTTCAGTTACTGGTTGACACGGGAGCGACAAAGACCATCATTCGTCCGGACATATTACGGGAAGATGAGAAGACATCATCAGTAACAGAAACGACGACACGAGAAGAAATACCTACACTCACGGACAAGTCAAAGTAACCATTGGTTTGGGAAATGGAGTTCTCGACCATCAAGTACTGGTAGCCGACTACACGGAAGAAGTTATCCTGGGAATAGATGTGATAAAGAAGTACGGGTTCCATTTGGATATGAAGAACGATGTGCTGAAGATCGACAGTGATATAATTCTTTTTTATTCGTCAGAGAAGACAGTCGTGCGAGTTTTGTTGAGTGAAGACGTAACTCTGAATGCAAAGACTGAAAGTGTGCTGATGGCACGCCTGGATGGAAATCTCCGAGAAGACTACATTTGCGCGATTGAACCAATGCAGGGCGACTTAGTTGAAAAAGCACTACTCGTTGGCAGAACTTTAGTACGAGTGAAAAAGACGATGCCAGTAAGGATCTTGAATGTCAACTCACATCCAGTAACGTTAAAAAAGAAGACCGCGTTAGGCCAATGCACGCCAGTATTTCCAATTGTGAAATGCGTGAATTCTATTGAAGATACATCGCCGAAGAAGTGCCCACAGCATCTATTGAACATTCTTACCGCCAAATGCCAAAACCTCCATGAAGGTCAGCTGGCCGGAGGTACAACTGCAGTACTTCTTAGTAATATTTGTAAAAACACATTAGACTTATCACGTTGCTGAAAAGTCCCAAAAGTACGAAACACCTGTTCATCGTTTCTCTAGTTTTTTTTCACAACTATACCGACTACTTACTACGTTTTCAGTTTGATGAATGTTTAATTGACAACAGTCGTTTTGTGAACTAACAAATACCAACTAATTTTACTTGCAGTATACTTGTTTCTATAATCTTTTAGTTAGTTAAAGAAATATTTATATATCGTACAGTATAAAAATTTCAGATTTAAGAAACCTTACTGAAGAAGATCAGTAATGACGAAATTAAAGTATATAACTTTTAACGAATTTATTTCGTTACCATTACAACTTCTATAACGAATTTGAACTTTTTTAAATACACTTTTCGGTGTACTTTCATTAATGTAAGTTGAATAAAAACTACTCTGGTTATCAAAAAGTAATGGTTACCGTTTTAAAATTTCGTATCTTTCAATAACTTACAAGGTAACGAAACGTAATTGATCAAACATATTTTACGATCAGAAACGTTAGTTGAAAAAGTTTTAGAATTACTGCATATGTTACTTTCTCATAGTTTATGTCATGTGACGTTTTTTTCCGGGATAAATGAAAAACAAATTTTTTTTACAGAACTAACTGCGAAACTATACTAATTGTATCGATATGGTGATACAAATTTTAATTGGTTTTTTGTTTAACCTAACTAGCAAGTGAAATACAAAAAAAAACAATAATAAAGTACCACGCAAAAGATAACATGAAAAAAAAACTAATAACACCCAGTTATTAAGTTTAGTAGTTGAAAGCAGAACAATCGGCCAAATCATTTTGAGACAACGTTAACAAGGTGAAAAGAAGAGAGTACAATAGAAGACTAAATGAAAGTATTGATAATTTAAAAGATTTGCAATTATTACAGACACGTACAATAATTAAACGTCAAAATAATCGCTACAATAGACAATTCCAAATTGCATTTGTTGCGAATTAATTATTTTATTTTTGCGGAGTTCATTCAATTTTGAAATATGATAAATGACAGACAGCAGTAACGTCAAATAGTGTTTATTTAAAAAAAAAGTTTATAAGCAAATGTTAATCAACCTTGATATTCAAAACAATAATAAGTTTCATTAATAAAAATATTAAACAAATTTTTTGCTTTTAATAAAAAATACCGTGAAAAATTAGGATTCAAGGAAAACTGTGTTGATTTAAGATATGTCTTACAATTAGAACATTAAACGTGACTGTAATGGTAATAAATACGAAGTAATTGAAATTCAATGACGCTATTTTGCAACTTTATTATTTAGTAAAAACCATTTTTAACGTATCAAAATGTTTTTTATTTGTTATTACACACAAACATTCATTACGCGTCTTGATAATTCTTCGTATTCTTACGACTACATAGATGTTTTTTACTTAATTGATTCTACGCTATTATGTTTTTCTTAACAAGGTCTTGTTGACAAATTTAAGTTTTTTGTAGAATTCGTTAATAAAAGTAAATACAAAGAAAACTCCATAGCATTACATAGTTAAGTTATAAAATCTGCTGTAGTAAAAAAAAATATTTCATAATCGGATAATAAATAATGGGTCAGCAGGTGATGTAGTATGCATTTACTTATATTTTTAGTTTTCTTGTCGATTAGCCGTCGACTTTAATACTACAAGGTTGTACGTGATAACCTTCTTTTTCGCAATGTTTTTTATGTCTTGATTCTTTATTTTATGCTCTCGATCTTCTACTTCAATATCTTTAGGTTGTTTTTTATTTAATTTTCATATTATTTTTTGTGTTAAGATAATATGATACAGTTATAGATTATTCATTTCACACAACAGTTTACGTCACAAATGTGTTTTTTCCCATTTTTTATTGTAATGAGTTTACATTACATTTGATGTAATTTTCCGGTGCGGTGATAGATAATAAAAAGAATAAAAGTATAATGAAAGTAGCGTAAATGCTTTACTTAAACACCTTGATTAGCTTTTTTAATAAAAAAATTTCGTTGATAAAAAGTAAATGCGATGTCTCCTTTTTTTAATAAATTAGTGGCGCAGCCAGAAATACTCAAAATTCAGTAAAAACAAAATAAAAAACATTTAGCGTTCGTTGAAAAAGAAGCTTAAAACTATTTAAAACAGAACTGATTACTAAGATTACATATTTACTTTAATTAAAGTAATACGTCTTCATTTCTCTGTAAATGCACCTAACACCTCATCCACGCACATATTTTGGGGTGCATATACTACATTACGACTAATCCATTCAAGCTAATTGAACTTTGCTGAAAGTATTTGTTAGAAATAAAAATTAAAAGATTAGTAAATAAAACGTACACACGCATCAAATTTTTATATAAGAATGCTCTTACCGTTACACTAAAACGTAAAAGTTCAACGGCAATCGCCAATAATAACATACGCAATAATTCAATACTACATAATCGTTAGAAAAACAATGACGCAAGTGTATCGGTACCAAATGTCAGAGGCGTCCAAAACCAGGCCCGCGCCTAGCACTTTTGGCGCCCTTGTGCAAATTTAAAATAACGCCCCAAATTTGTATTACGTTCATATGTGAGTACAGATACGGGTTAAGTTAGGTATTATTATTCACTATTGAAAAATAATTTTAAAAAGTATTTTCATAAATTTATTTTCATTTTTATATTTTACAAGTACAAGCCATAAGTCATACAAAAAATTAAAAATGCTCGTTTATATATTACAGGACGAAACTGATCGACAAATAAAAACAAAAGAATATATTATATTAGGTATCGTTATTAATATTTTAGCTAAGTGAATTGAGCTTTCCGTGCTTTAATTTTTGCAAATTGTTTAATTAAATCTACGGTGTTTAATTCTTTTAGCTGATCCGTTTCTATTGAAATGATAGCAAGATTACTTAGTCGGTTTTACCTCATGGTCGATCTTAAATAATTTTTTATTATTTTGAGTTTTGAAAAAGATCGTTCTGCGGTAGCAACAGAAACCGGCATTGTTAATAAAATACGAAGTATTATGCTCGTATTAGGAAAAGAATCCACTAAGTTGTTAATTGTTATATAATTTAAAGTTTCTTCTGGAGACGTAATAAGTTTATCATCAAAATTTTGTAAATATTGCATTTCTTTAACAAGTTCCACGGCAGTTATGTCTCGTTCATTGCAATTTTTGTCGTTTAATAAATTTTCAACTTTTTGACATAATTGTAATTGTTCGTTTAAAGAATAATTTTTAAATTTATCAATATTCCATAAAAACGCGAAATTATTACAGTAAAAATAAAGTAATTGGAATCTCTCATCCACTGATGTTATGATTACATCTAGAGCATTAAAAAAAAACAATGAACTTTGAACTTTTAGGTTCTATGTCTAAGCTGGATGCTATTTTTTAAGCATAAATCAATAGATCATTAAAACCTTTATCGAAGCGATAAGCTTTCAAAAATTATTCAAATTATTTAAATGATTACAACGCTGAGCAACATCAAAGTTCGGTTTTTGAATAATTTTACTAATAATGGCAACTTTACTTAAAAAATTATACCACAATATAAGAATGCAAATGAACTCAAAATTTTACAGTTTTTTTGCTAACAATGCAGCCAAATTTTTACGTTATTTTCAAGGTTTCCTTCGCTTATTTCAAACAGAGCATCATAAACCTCTTCAAGTTGATACCTTAAAGGAGTTATTGCATATATTCTACTAGACCATCGAGTATCCGATAAAGGTTTTAAAGTTAAATTTGTTACATTAAATAAATAAAGTTTTAGAATTGACCAGCGTTTAGTATATAAGTTTAACTTTATTCGTTGCCATTTGGCTTACAAATTGTTGTCTATACATATATACTACATTTTCTTATCCCTTCTCCCCCCTTAACTTTTTCCTCCTGCTCCATACTTCCTCCATCCATTCCGCTCCTTTTCCGTTTTCATCTAAGATTTCCACTATTTTCATCACCTCTTCTCTTAGTTCCCTGCATTTCTTTCTCATGTGGTTAAGGTCTTCCGTTTCTTCTCCACATAGCCTGCACAACTTTTCTGGTTCTTCTTTTCAATATTTGTTCCCTAACTCCTCGTTGCCACATTTGAACCTTGCTACCATTTTTTTCCTTTTGTTGCTTTTAATCTCTCTATCTTTTAAATATTCCGGAACCCCTTCACCCTTGATATCTTTATAATTCCTATTATATCTGCTCTCTTTTATCTTTGTCCATCTTTCTTGTTTTTCGATGTCTCTATCTCTCCTTATTATTTCTTCCCTTGTCCCTACCACCTCTTTTCTTAATCTCTCCACTTCTTCACTCCTTGTACCCGTTTCTTTTGTAATACTCTTCTCTGTCCTCTTGCCCGTACTTCTGTTTTCCTCCCTTTATCTCTTTCTAACATTCTTGCAGTATTTTGCATTCTGTACTTTGCCTCAGTTCTTCCTCCTATTTTATGGCTCTTTTTCCTGTCTCTACTCTTATTTTTGCTACCTGTGCCTCCTCTCTCACAATATACCCCGGTGTATCCCTGTCCAATCCTAACACCCATTTCCAGTATTTTTCCTGTAGCCCCTTTATCTCCCTCCACTCCTTCCAGCCTCATATTTCCGCCCCATACATTACCACCCCCTTTATTAAATTTTCAAACAACAATTTTCTTTTTTTATATCCATCTTGAATACTCTTTCCCCCACACCCCAGACTTGTCCTATTACCCTGTTTCCTTTCTTCACCATTTCCTTTCTGTGTTCTCTCTCTTTATTATCCTGTTTCATCGTGTAGCCGAGGTATGTAAATTTCTTCACTTGTTGCACTTTCTCATCACTCCATCTCCACTCCTCTCTTTTTCTTTTCCCTCCTTTTCTAAATATCATTATCTTTGTTTTCCCTGTGTTTACTTCCCCATTTCTTTTTTTTCATATATTTTTCTAGCGTTGTCATCATCTCTTTCATTTCCTTTTCCTTCTTAGCCACCAGCACTATGTCATCCGCATACGCCAACGACCATACCTTAGCTTTCCCTACCACTATCCCTCCTGTCTGTTGTCCTCTCATTGTCTCTTCCAGATCCCCCGTATATACCGAGAACAGGCTTGGGCTCAGTGGACATCCCTGCCTCAACCCTCTCTTTGTTATGAATTTCTCACTCTCTTCCCCATTCACTTTAACCCTGCTTCTCGTTTCTTCGTATATTTCCTCTATTCTTTGTATTAATCTTTCATTGATTTTTTTCCTTTTCATATATTCCCACAGCTTTTCCCTATTCACTTTGTCAAAAGCAGCTTTTAGATCTACGAATAGTGCCACCATTTTCTCTCTTTTTTTCTAGTTCTTTATTTGCTAAGTGTTTCAGTATATATATGTTGTCTATCGCCCTTCTTCCTTTTCTGAATCCCGCTTGTCCGTCTGGTACCAAACTTCTTTCCTCTATTTCCTTCTGTAGTCTTTCTTGCAGTATTGTTGCGTAGAATTTGTATGCCGTGCTCAATAATGTTACCCCTCTATAATTCTCGACTTTATTTTTTTCGCCATTTTTATGTATTGGGCATATTATTCTCTCTCTCTCCATTTCTCTGGAAATCCTTCCCCTTTCCATATTTTCTTTAGTATTTCCGTCATCCTTTTTGCTACATTTTCTCTCCCGTATATCCACTCTTCTCCTTGTATCCCATCTTCTCCTGTCGCCTTTCCTTTTTTTATATTCTTTATCGCCTCTATTACTTCTTCTTCCCTTATTCTATCCCTATCTCCTTCTTCTTGTCTTACTACCGCGTCTTTTCTTCTTCTTTTTCCTGCTTTTGTTCCTCCCCTCCCAACAGGTTCCGAAAATATATGTCCCATTCTTTAATTTTTATTCCCTTTCCCTTCCTGTTTTTTTCCTCTGGTTCTTGAGGTACTTCCATACATGTTCTTCCAGTTTTATTCCTTTAAGCTGCTCCTCTTGTTTCTTTTTGTTTTCCTCCTTCTTTCTGTCGCATGTTTTTTCGTATATTTTTACTGCTTCTTTGTATTCTTCTTTTTCTTTCTTCCCTTTTCTCCACTGTCTTAATGCTCTTCTTGCATTTTTCTTTGCTTCCTTGCATTCCTTATCCCACCATTTCTTCCATCCAGTTTTCTCCCCCTTCCATTTTCTAAATGTGACTCTCTCTGTTGCTTTCTCCATCATCTCTCTCATTTCCTCTACACTTTCTTGTAATTCCTTCCCTATCCATACCGTTTTCCCTATTATCTCTTTATATCTTTTTATACTCTCTTCTGTCCACTTTTTTTAGTTATGTACTTCTCCTCTTCCTCTCTCTCTTCTCTTTCCCTTCCTTCCATTGTCAATTCCAGTGGTTGATGGTCTGACTCTACCCTTTCTCTCACCTTAAATGTCTTTACCTTTTCTGCGGCCTCTTCATTTGTCATTACAAAATCTATTATTGATTCTCCTTCCTCCTATGTACGTAAATTCCCCTTTCCATCTTCTTCTCTGTTCCTGTTCAGTATTTGCCACCCTTTTTCGTTGCACAATTCCAGCAGTTCTTCTCCCTCTTTATTTATCACCTTGTCCTTTGTTTGTCTCTTTTCCGTCTCTTTTCTTTCTTGTATTCCCCCCTCTTCCCCTATTCTTGCGTTGAAGTCCCCTCCTACTATTATCAATCCTTTTTCTCTCTCTTCTATCATCTCTTCTATGTTTTTCCTTGTCTCTTTCATTCTACTGCGTTTTAGTAGAAGCTGAAATAAATACAAACAGTTCTTGAACTAAAGAAAAAAAATTATGCTCAAAGTATTTGATTTTGCAGCATCATGGACAACTAAATTTAGGGTGTGATTGCAACAAGGAACAAAGAAAGCTCACCATTATGCCTACTACGCATATTTGCCCCATTGTCGTAACCCTGACCCCGCAAATCGTTGTTATATAAGCCTTCTTTCTCTAACACCGACAAAAAAATTGTGTCAAGCCTTCACCCGACACTGATCTATAGGACAAAATAATAAAAAATGTTCCCGTGCTTTTTAAATTAGCAAATCTTATACAAGCTGAAATTTGTTCTTAGTGACTAGAGTCAGGAGTGCAGTCTAATAATATGGAATAATATTTTGCCTTTTTAGTTAGTTCTAAAATTTTGGATTTGATATTTTCACCGAACAAGTTGATTACTTCATTTTGTATCTTATCCCCGAGATAGTTTTTGTGATGTTTTATTTGAGAGCACTTTGTATCTTCTGACATAATCGGGTCGAATTTGGAAATCATTTCTATGCATTTTAAAAAGTTACCATTGTTTTTCTCAAACAACTTATTACTACTTCCACGAAAAGCTAAATTTTGCTGACCTAAAAAAAGAATCACGTAAAAATTTTAAATTTCAGAATCAATTATTTCATGTTTATTAAAACGGTTAGAAAGATCTCGCAATTTTAGAACATTTTCGATATGTAACTTGCTCTTTTCATGAATGTTTAGAATGTTTAGATGTTCACTTAAATGCTACTAGCCATTGTAACCAGATTCATCACTAAGGCGAACAGATTTCAAATCGCTGTCATTTAAAATTTTGCAACAGAAGCAGTAAAGCTAATTTTTTGTTTCGGAATACAACAACCAAAAACGCTGAATTTATGCTTTGTTTGGTAAAATTCTAAAGAAGTAACTATTGGAAAACTTACGCCTTGACTCCGAACTACGTCTCGGATAAATATCTTTTTGTTTTGATAATGAGCAGGGCCACGTTTGTAACGTTATGGTGTTACAATTTTGTTAAAAGAGTTTTATTTTTTAATAAAATAAAAGATGATGATAAATGAATTGTTCCGGCTATTAGTTTGAATAAAATAAAATGAGACCTCTTTCTCCCAAGACTTCTAGGTAAACCCTTTGATTTTGTACAAGAAATAAAGATTGTAGAACAAACAAATTTATATTAACAATAAAATACATAGAAAACCAAACGTTTACGTAATAGGGCCCCAATACTCAAATAAAAGAAACAAAACATAAGTTTAAGAAAATACAGAATTTATCTTAAAAATCTAACCTTTTACAAACGAAAAAACGCTGGTAGCTAATTTCGGCGTCTTTCTCACTACACTCTTAGTGGCGTCGGTCGTCTTTCCACAGGCGGGTGGTTTCCTTCACGCTTTTTTATTTGTCACTACTACTTTGCTGGGTAACTATTATTCGCTGGTTGACTAACACTTAGCTGGGTAACTACTATTCGCTGGCTGAGGCCGTAATGTTGCAGGCCATCTACTTTCGCTTTTTCTTTTAGAACTTTATTTTTTTGACGTATCGGCTTCTTGGTACTTTTGATTTACTTTCTCAATTTGTTGCAGCGCTCACTAATTTTCTGCTCATTTTGGTACCGCTTCGGAAGTTCACTAACTTTCACTTTTGGCCTCGCTTCGCCAATTTTCTGAGCGACTAATCTCGGTCGCCTATCACCCGTACTTCGCCACTGCTTCTCACCGACCCTCCTCTTGCTCTCCTTTCTTTCCCCGCACTTTAACTTTTTATTGTACTCAGCACTTTTAACTTCACTTCGCTACAACACATTCTGAATCGCTTGCACTTTATACCTAATTTTAACTTACTTGACTATGGATATAATAAAAAATATGTACACATATTACGTTTTACGTTCTACTAATTCTTGAATGTTATTAGGAGGTAATTTCTTTGGCCATAGTGCAGCAAGTTTACTCATATTTTCCGTTTTGTTAATTTTTGAAGGCGTTGATTTCTCATTATCAGCGGAACTTGAAGATGTTGATGGATTGCTTTCTAGAAGATCAGTTTCTTGTCTGCTGTTGATACTTGTTTCAAGTACAGGTTCAGAATATTGAGATATAGCTGTATTATTGTTGTTATTAATATTTGGCAAAGTAAACTCGGGTTTTGAAAAAAAAGCGTAATTTTGACATAGTTTTTCTCGTTTTTTCTCTCTTTTTCTTTTATTCAGCAAATGTTTTGACGTCTCAAACTCAAATTCGAAAATATTTTCTCAACATTACTTATTTCAAGATATTTCAAAATTTATAAATTTTTATAAATAGTAATATTAGTGCTTATCAGTTATTCTGTTTGAATTTACTTCAATTAACAATAATGTTTATATAATCAAATATAAAAGGATTTTTGAGATGCAAGTTTTTGACTTTTAATGTTTTAATAAATCTAAAATAAACAATAAATTTTAGATGAACTCACCTTAATTCACTACACAAAACACATCAGTATAAAGTCTGTAAAACTACAAAAAAATTAAAGTTTTAAAAGCAGATATCTTTTACACCATGTAGTTTTTCATTTTGCTAAGTTAATTACTGATCGGGCATCAGGCAACAAATGAAATCGCGACCGATGCAGCGCTTAAATATATTAAGTTTCGTACATTGCCAGCTCAGACAAGAAAAAAACGCTTGTTCGCTCGTTGGCTCGTTGCAAGCTAAATTTCAATCTCAAACATGAATAAAATCAGATTTGTTTGAGTTAACATTCATGTTATCATGTTTCGTATTACGTATTCGATCGAATAAATGCTACTATTGCGTACTCTCATTTGGAAAATATATTATTTTTGAGAAGTAATTCGGTTCCCTCGTCTCAAAGAGTAAAAATAAAAAAATAAACAAATACAAAACAATGTAATAGCTAGCAATTCCTCACTGGTTTTTTTATCATTATAAATTTTGTTTTGACAATGTTGTTTGTTGTTTTGTTTTTTTTTTACTTTTGAGTTTTGAGGCTTTTTGGCGACTTCGGCGCGGCGCCTTTGGCGCCGTCGTGCACCTCACGACTTTGCCTTTATGTACGTCGCGGGACTGTCCAACACCGAGCGCTTAGACCAAACAATAATAAGGAAGTTGTTCGAATTTCGTACACTGAGCCATCCTACTGATGGTATGTCCCCATATCATTAATGTTTGACCCTTTGCTAACCTAGAAAATAAATTGTAAATGGATCTAAACCCCAACATCAGCTCGAGAACGAACACGCAGTATCGGCCTCAAATGTTCTCATGATAAATACACAACTGTTTATTTAACTACTTTGATCTTTGTGTAAACCACTAAGCAAGCAGTACAGGCCTCAGTTAGCGTCTACTCGCATTGCATGTCTTGAGCAATTCATATTACGTCTCAACTCAGATGAACAGGCAGTACAGGACTCGGGTGCAACCCTCATTGCATCGGCGCTTAAGAATCACGTTAGCACACTATAACTTAACTTAACTTTAAGTTTCGAACATTGTTTTCATCGTGTATGTAAACATGCACATTCCCAATTTCAAAACGTTTCTTTTTTTTAAACTTATATAACAGCTATTCAGCACTTCAACTTGTTGGCAGCTACAACCGGGCGCTTCTGGTTGTACTGTCCGTCTTTTAAATCTTCAACTTTGTACCTATCGTTGAAGAGTACTTTGGTAACTATGAACGCACCTTTAAACTTTGGATTAAGTTTTTTACTCAGTCTTGTGCATGGTTCACTTCTTATAAGTAACAATAGCAAATCGCCGACTTAATATCGTTCCGCTTCACGTCGAACCTTGTCGTAACGTTCTTTTTGCTTTTGCTGATCGTCTACTATATGTTCCTTAATACGTGTTATTTAATTCTTTAAGATCTACTCTATCAATCGTATCTCGCATGGAATTTCTTAACGTAGCTTCAGCCATTGAGCTTGCCTGATAACCAAGAAGTGCTTTTAATACCTTTATTAAATGACGTATTTAACGCACTCTGTAACATTTTTACATGAGTGTCCCAAAGCTCTCCGTTAGCTTCTATACTTGTCGTGGCCAGCATAGAGACTATAGTTTTATTGTAACGTTCACAGTGATTGTTTCATTTAGGGGTGGCTACTGCATTCAACACATGACGAATTGCATAAGACTCACAAAACATCTTGAAAGATTGAGACGTGAACGCACTTTCACGATTAGTTATCAAACGAGTGGACACTACAAAAAGACACATGATATTTTGCAAAATACGTAGGACGGGTTTCACTTTCGTTTAACAATTGTGAATTAAAACTGGTTATTATGTCTACTATAGTATCAAACAGACCGACGTGGTCTAAGTGTAAAGTGTGAAAAAGTATCGGTGTCTTTTCAATAGGGTGCAATTTTTTTTGTATTTTACCAGGACAACTTTTATAGTAAGCGCAATTCAAACATGCATTGATATATTTAGTAACAAGGCGTCTTATTTTAGGAAAATAATCATGCATTTGGATTCGACATAGTGGTAATTCGATACTCAAGTGGCCTGCTTGATCATGAGACAGCCTGTATATCTGCCATCGTGTCGCATGGGGTACTTCTCATATTCGTCTTCAGTCTAGCAACTTTCTATAAACTATATTATTTTTTAACACATATTCTCGAAAGTACTGCTTTGTTTGAGTTTTCAAAACCCGTTTTCAATATATTATCAATCGACGCTAATCTATCATCTTGTAATTGCGCTGATAGGATTCAGTCACCTTCTGTAATGCCAATTTTGTTGATTTCAACGACTAAGAGCGTCTACATGCGGCATACGTGCTGTTTGTATTTAATATCAAAAGTAAACTCCTTTCCTTGAAGCCACCATCTACCGACTCGTGGTATCAAATCTTTCTTCGTGAACGTTGTTCTCAAGACATCACAATCAGTCACTACTGTAAGCTGTAAACCCAACAAGTAGACTCGGCCATGGTTTCGAGTTCATATAAGTGGTAATGCCGTTGATCAACCGTCGTTTGCTTACTAAAATGAGTCATGACTCGTTGGACGCCTCGGGGATGTGTTTGCAATAACACCCTAAGCGAACTCGCGTCTGTATCTGTATGCAGTTTAGTAGGTACTGATAAGTCAAAGATAGTCAGCACTGGTCTGGAAGTTAATAGCATTTTAATTTGTTCAAAAGCACTTTGCTGCTTAGACTCTCAACACCACTTAACGTCTTTACGTGTTAATCGTGTTAGAAGTTCAACAATATTTGATAAGTTCTGCACAAATTTTGTAAAGTAGTTCACTAGACCGACAAATTGACGCACCTGCTTAATGTTTCTCGGCGGTATCATGTTTGCAATAGGCCTTCAAAAACCAACAGTAAGCGATCGAGACCGTCCTTCGCAGTTGTCGATGGAATAATTACATCGTCTATCTAAGGAAACGCTATTGTATTTTGTAATGATACAAATCCGAACGGCATGCGTAAAAACTCATAACGTGCATCAGGTGTAATGAATGCAGTTTTATTAATTGAGTTTTCACTAACCGAAACTTGATAAAACTCTGAAAATATGTCAACCGCTGTAAAGTACTTAAATTTATCACCTTTCCCGTTACCACCAAGACGGTCGAGCTGAGAGGATACTGTAATCACCGGTCTTCTTCTGCACGAGTAAGACTGGGCTGGCGTACTCCGAGTTGAACTCTAATAATTCCATTCGTCAACAATTCACTAACAATACTTTTTAGAATGTCTTTCTTATGTAGTTACATTCGTAAGGGTTGGAAGAAATAGATTCTTGTGTGACTAACTTTATTTCTAGCTTTGTAGTATAACTGTTTTCCATTGTAGTCACAGAGGTCAAAATTCGATCACTAAATTTATGTAATAGTTGTTTAGACTTTATCGTCGTCTGTGATGTCGTCTCCAATACTATTTCACACTCTTCGTCTTTACTACAGACTCCGAGTCCGCACACTTGTTTTACTTCACGCAACTGTAATCTGCGCAATTGAGTGTCTACTTTAAAGAACATAACGTTTGGCAAATTAAAAAATCGCGACCAATAATACAGTCCTACAATAATTTGTCGTCATTCACCACAGTTATTTGTATCCCGCGTTCGGTAAACCTACCCGTAAGTTTAGTTCTATGTCACCCACACTCACGACATAGTTCCCGTCAAAACTAAGTCATATAGTGTTCTCTTGTCGCGGCAGTAAGCTGAGTTTAGTAGCCACACACTGGCAAATTATGGTGCAAGCACTTCCGGTATCTACTAAAAATTTAAATTTTTTACCGTTCAAAATAGTAGACATGACATATGGCTTCACACTTGTTTGTTTTTACTGCATTAGCTTTCGAAAATTGATCTTTTTTCTTAGGGTATTTGTTGGCAATGTACCCCAAAAGACCGGAACTAAAACATTATATTTTTTGCTTTTTACAGTCTCGGGCGCGATGTGGGCCCTTACAGTTAAAACATTACAACTGAGTTTGTGGTACCCTTTCTTGTGATTGACTTGTGGATGACACATGATTTTGTTGAAATCCTCTTTTATGATCAGTGATCTGTACTTGAAGTATCCTCTTGGTCGTATTTCTCAACGTGCACAAATAAGCGTATAATTCGCTCGTAGTTCGAAAACGCGATGCTCGCGCAGATCTGGCAAGGTTTTCATCAGTGATTCCACTTATTACAGCATCCACTAGGTGCAACTCAGAGATTACTAGTTTGACCGTTCTATCTAGCGTTTATCTAGTTTAGTAAAGCAGTATTCGCTTAAATCTTGCCCAGCGTACGCTTCATACAAGGCAGCTTCCCGCAGAAGTTTTCCAAATGGTAACGGCTTTGAAAACTGCGTTATCAACTTCTTTTTAATCGTGTTCCAACTCGTAGTTAACTGTTCTTGTGTGTCATACTAGCGTCGAGCCGTACTTAGTAGACGGTTAGACATAAGCCTAACGATGGTCAAATCATCCCATTGATAATCGGTAACTCGTCAACGCGACGAACCCACACATCGACCGCTAACTCAGCGTTTTGCGGATCATACTTAGGGATCAAATTTTCATTCCCTGGGTGATACGTTACTCGAGGTCGGTTCTCGATTCTGCGAAGACGTTTCTCGAATTTGCGATTTTTTTTCTTATCTAACTTGTGTCGCGACGTCGACGGTGCATCGCTCACATTACTATCACTCATGTCGTCGGTCCGGGAAAAGGGAAGCGTAAAAGACCATTAATGGAGTTGAACATGTTACATGTCATTATTTATGCATTTTCTATAAATAATAATGTTAATTAAAATTTACGTCTTCACTGGTTTGCGGACTCCGCTGTTTTTAAATGCGTAATCGTATTTAACATTTACGGAAGGGAAACGCGGACGCAACAAACTTTTACTCTTTGTCGAGCATACTTTGCTCGCTGCGAACGGTCAGATTTGGTTAAGACGCTACTTGTTAAGTTTGTAAGTAATTCTTCTTTCTATATTCAAATCTCATTGTTGGTTATTTTTTTACGCCTTTAGCAATTTATGTAGTGGAAGAATTGTGCACTACTCTAGTATGATTAATTATAATATTGATGTAAGAGAATCATAGTTCTTCCCATATGTGGTAATAATTATCCAATAACCTCCAGAAGAAATATTATTGGAGTCAATGGTTCACACCTGTGGATTCCATCTTATCTTATGGAATTTCTTTATGGCGAGCCTTAGGCAAACTTATCTTAACGTATCGTATAATCTATTTAACCTTCAGCATTTTTAATTTGAATTCACTGTATCAATTATTGTAATTTGTTACTATAAAGAATTGCATCTTAGATCATACTAAATCATTTTATTTTTAGTTGGAAATTTAAAACATTGTTAACGATATGTAATGCAGCTGTTGTGAGTACGCTGATTTAACACAATTCAAGTTTCGTTTATTGTTTTAAATGTTGTTATTTTGCATTCATCAAAAATATTCATCCTAAATTAATATTAACGGTTGCACTGTTGAACGACGCTACTGATTCTCTTTATCAGTGGAGATAGGCGGTATATAGCTGTCAAACGTATACTTTTACTTTTCCTTTACCGTTTGGAAGCTGTTGTGAACCTTCGTTTATTTGGGTGTTATTTTAAGACTTGTAACCAGTTTTCTTTCTGTTGAATTTTTCTCGCTAGCGATTTCTATTACGCTTTTAGCGGATGTGGTAAGGAAAACGTATTTTAGGTATTGTCGGATTTGGCGATTGAGTTAATTACGCGACGTTCCTTGGTAGTAAATAAATTCTTAAAGATGACATTGTCACGTTTTTCAGCGAGTTTTGGAAGATTACTCTGCTGTCTTTGTACCCGGCTGTTTTTGGGATATGTATGTAACCTGTGGAGTTCGCCTCGTTTAATGTAATCGGAAGGTACGAGAGAAAACTCACACTTGTATGAGTATCGTATTACTTCGGTAAATTAGCACATTGCTTGGTATAGCATTTATCTTTTTGCATTTATATTTATTACTTTGTTTATGTCAGCCTTATACGTACTACTTTTTCGCAACATTTGCAATATAATTTTTACATTCGGAATAAATTTCGTGTTGTCGTTATCACACAAGCTGAGCTTTCGTCATACGTCGCAGTGGACATCTTTTGAGCACGTAACAAACTGATTGATTGCGCCGTGAAGTGTCGGTTTTATATACCTGCTTCCGATCAATTAAACTGGTTTCTAAATCTCCAGTAAAAGAAAACTAGAATCTCGGTTAATATTAAACATTTTTTTAATTATTTCAATGCGTTCTCTAATTTTTCTCTGATAGTAATTAGAAACATTTGTCAAAACTTTAATGTTTTCAAACATAATTTGATGACCCGATTTAAGTACGTGTTAGGTCGAAGATTGTTTAAAACAACTACACCTTTGATGATTCTTAATAAGAATTCTTGCGTTTCTACTCGTTTCTTCTATATATGCACGACCACAAGACCAAGGAATGCTATAAACGCCGTCAGTTTGAAAAGGAACAACGTCCTTTACCGGATTTAAAAATCTAAAAAGAGTAGAAAACCGAGTAACAATGTTGTGTTTACACTCCGGTAACGTCTAAAATTTATAACATCTTTACAGGCTTTCTTTTGGTAGATCTAGCAATTCTAAAACATTTCTCTTATGTTCTCGCCATTCAGATTTGTGTATCTTAGGTACTCAACTCTTGTGAAACAGAAAAACAATATAGATATAAGCACAGTAGAGAACATTTTGTACTTGAACTTTTTGTTCATATATTTATGACTGTTTTACCAAACAGTTTGGATTTAGCTTCATTACTATTAGTTACAGAAACCATTTGCAAAAATTCTTCTTAATAAACAATTTTACAACATATCAAAGTGTCTACCCAGTATACTATACCATATGATGATCATGCTATAAAAGTATTATGCACGGAAAGTAACACAACATGCACTACTATTCCCACTGTAACGGAACGACCTCGTTCTATGCTTCTATTCATCACGTGTAATCATACGCGTATAATGACTATTACATATCCGTTTAATAACCATAGGTAATGTACAGTATTGGATGTTCGTTCTTGCATACATATCAGTGTTGTGTGGGCGTGTGCTTGAGTGTGTAATAAAAAACGGATATGGTTATTAAATTTACTGCTAGACAATTGGCAATGGTAGCTATTATTTTGAACGTGGAAGAAGAAGAAACCTAAAAAAGACTCGACGCTATTGAATTCACGATTTTTTAAGAGAACGAGAAACTAAGGGAAAATATTGGACATTATTTAAGCGTTTAGTTGATGACAAGGAAATTTTTTTTTAGTATTTTCGAATGTCTATATTTCGATTTAATATATTGCTAAACAAAATTGAAAATATTATCTTAGTTGTCTAATAACCTAGACATCAAGGCTGAGATTGCTGTCAGTCGTTGTACAACTTTAGCTCTCTCAGTCGTCTTTGTCTTTTTAGCACGGGTGACTTGTGGTTGTAAGGATTTATTATGGACAGCTGTTTCATTACCTTCTGTATTCATAGTAGGTATGTCAGAACCAGCATCATTTGCAACATTACTATTTATTCCACCCTCAATTTTAGAGTTTAGGACTTTCGTTACTATTGCATTATTGATTTCAGTTGCTACATCGGTATGGTCTTCATCTTCGCTTGTTAGCTCGATGAACTCTAAAGATTCTCTTTCTACAAAGAAAGGAGCAACAAATGACATTTCATGTTCGTGTTACCATTTCTTTATTTGAGCCGCCAGCCCACTGATTCCTTTTTTTATTTATAGCACTTCTGTAGGTATCCTTTAACGTCTGCCATCTTAGTCTGCACGATGAAGCTGTAAAATAAATAATTGTTTATTTTATTTTCAGGTACATAGCAACTGGGGGTTCGTTTACAACTATTCCACTCAGCTATCGCATGGGAATAAGTTCAGTGAGGCGTGCAGTGTTAAATGTTTGTATTACTATAATAAAAAATATGTTTGGAGAAAGTTTTCCAACGCTTACTATAAAGCAATGGGAAAAAATATTGAAGAATTTTGGATTAATTGGAATTTCTCTAACTGCGTTGCTGCTATGGATGGAAACCATTAACCGTTATTTTAGCACCTCCAAACAGTAGTTCCCTGTATTTTAATTATAAAAAGGCATTGTGTATCGTACTTTTAGATATGATTGACGCAAATTATAACTTCGTAGCTATAAACGTTGGTGCTTTCGGCAAAGATAATGACAGTGGTATCTTGACAAAATTAAAAATAGGAAAAGCAATTCGCGAGAATAAATTAAATTTTCTAACTGCCACAAATTTTACGGGAACTAATGTATGTACACCATGTGTTATATTAGGCGATGCAGTCTTTCCTTAAAAAAATAATCTCTTTAAGCCTTATCCATCCCAACAATCAAATAATGATAATAAAAAACGATCGTCTGTGCCGAGCACGACGTGTATGTAATTTATAACAAAAATATATTTTTGCATGTACCGGTACGGTTACGGTCATGGTATGGTACGGTATAGTGGGCAGAGACCTTTATACACAATAAAGTGAGTGAATTTCACTACTTTACTCGATCTGCTTTGCACGCATAGATTTTATTGTGTTACGAGAAAATCAGGTCCATTAAGTTGGGCAGCCAAACCTGCTACGTGGTTTTCTCGCAACAGAAAAAAAGAAGTAACGGCTAGCACAGTTTTCCCGGAGAGAGAATCGCAAGCATTGCGATGATAAATTATAACTTCAATCACAAAAAAAGCGCCAAGACAATGAAAGATTAAATTAGGGAGATATCGTCTAACTCTACCCGTAGCTGGAAAAGAACAAATAACACGACAGAAGTAATAACACAGAATATATATTTATTTTATCACAGGCAATAATTCCAAAAAGGACGAAGAAGGTACATAAGTATAAATTTTCCAAACGTTAATACATAGGTCAAATCAAATATAAGTTGCGCCCTATACTGGGCAACACGCCGTACAATAAACTGATCTTGTCGGTCTAAACTTTTACATACGAAGAAGGAATGACTTTATATTCGCAAATTTAAAATTGCAAAAGTAAATAACAAAACAAATTAAACCTCCGAGACTCAACGCGCACTGCATACGACTTTGTGAAGCACAAAATAATCTTATTATTAATTGTGTTAACCTAACATGCACGTACGGTCAACAATCGACATGACCACCAAAATACAAATTGTAAAATTTGAAATTGTAATACTCACAGTTAGGTTTTATCCAGTAGGGGATTAGCTAATTTCGTACTAGCATTATCTAAAATGAAATATTAAAACTAACACGAAACGTACATACGGCTAGCACAAGTAATTTAGTTTTGCAAAGCATACAATCATTTGAGATAGCAAATGCGCAGCGTTTCTCCTCGACTTAACGTAATAATTTACGGTAGTAGTTCCTCTTAAAAGAAATCCAAATTTTGAAGGTTTCCAACCCCTTGACGGTGTGAATAGTAACGTTTTAATAACGGGACGACATAGAAATTTCCCCAAATATGCCACCTGTTCGTTATCTTTAGTGATAACGGTGAACGGGTGGAAATCCGCTATAGACAATTAAGACAAAATCAAATTAAACCCCGAATAAAGAAGAATATATCGACTTACCCCTACTCAGCTTTCCCCTAAGTCGCCACAAAATTAATTTGCGTATTCATGTGAAATAATCTAATAGTGAAAGCTTTCTTGGGCGTAAAAAATACAGAGCTTACAGAGCTTGTCTGTATTGCACCAGGTCTTACAGGAAGTGAATAAAATATGCTGTTATAAAATTTGACATTGCTGACGAAAGAGAGTGGGGGTGCCGAGAGACAAATTTTATACTTGGAAAAATTTTTATACTCGAAAATTGATCTACCAACAATTGATCAATACGTTGGGCGCCAGTTTGTTCTAAATTACTGTATCGGGATTATATCACGGCTAAACTAGTTCTTTAGTTGTCTTTAGAAAGTGGGTATGAGTTTGTAGCGAATAATTAAGTCGCCAGTCTTTGTTATTAAAGGTTTTTCCTTCACGTCAACTTTTGTTTTACCAATTCTTTTAATGTGTTTTGAAATTTTTTAGTTATAAGTTGCAACGCCTCTTGTTTTTTGAAGGTAGTTTTGTTTAAGTCTAAATTGTAAACATCAGTGCCTATTAGAATGCTTCTGACTTTGAGATTATAGTATTGGTCGCAAAAGAAATCGTATGTGAGTTACATTGATTCTTTTAGAGCATACTTTTTACTTCTACCAAATTAATATTCTTTTTAATAAGAAAGATGTTGCTATCCGTTCTCTAAAATTAGAAGAGATTGCTTTTATATAAACAAAAACAATATGATAACTACGTTTGGAATTAAAAACAACCAGTAGCTGGTGGTCAATGCTGCAAGAGGGTCATTTCAATATTCAAACTTGAAAAACGCATTTTTACTTAATAGAAATTTTAATATTTAATAGTATATTACACTACGAGAGCCGAAAGTTGAATTTTCGGCCCTGCGCGTCATGATGCCCCGCGGCGAATCCGAGGGCATCATGACGCGCAGGACCGAGATTTCAACTTTTGGCCCGCGTAGTGTATACGATTTTTCTTCATAGCCGGTCGAAAGTACGTTATTAATTCTACTTTTTTTAACTTTAAATGTTGATAAGCATGTTTTTGATGCCTGCCCCCCTTGCGCATGAGAAATTCTTTCCTCCCGGCGTTATAGAGGGCGTGCGTGTACTTCTCAAAGGGAGTAAATGTTCAACTTTCGTCCCTGCTATTAGGGACGAAAGTACGTACTTTCGACCGAGGTATGAAGAAAAGTCATTTTATCTACTTTTGAAATAAGTAAAACAAAACATTACATATTTGCAATAGCAAATTAATAATAAACAATTTTGAAAATGACCAAATGACCTAATGGAGACGCCGCCACTGCAAAACAACATACGAATTGTTGTTTAGCAAAGTGATTTTTTTTAGATAGTATGTTAACAAATTTTGTACTAAAATGTGAATAATTGGTAAGTATCAAGTTCAAGTTATTATCCGAAAGAACCCCGTATATGACGGCAATAAAAATTCACGAACTGGCTAAAAGCGTCATAAAAAATTGATGTATTTTAAATAGTATTTTAGTTGTAAATGTCTCAATAGCAAAGATAAATTTAATTTTAAAAATCGTGAATTTATAGGTATGATTTGAAACCACGCCATATTAAAAATATGTTTAATTGCGGTGACGTGCTTATTTAAAACTGTAATAATTACACGTCAACTGATATTTGTTTGAAGTATTTACGTATTGTGTTTCACTGCATTAAGTGATAACCATAAAAAACTTTTAAATTGTATTTTGAAGTGCATATTAGTACAGTTGTAACGTTTTGATAAATGTTATAATTATGATTTATACTTAACGTCAATTTTTTAAAAACTGTGTTAAGTAATTGCGTTGCATAATTTATTGGTTTGTTTAAAATCGTAGTGTTAAGATTTTTAAAATTACATTTGTTATTGGATAGGAGTTATCAACAATGAATTCGTCGACAACAAAACTGTTTTTTTGTTTTTGTTAAAGTTTTATGAACAATAAAAACAGAAAGTCATAATTTATTTTTATTTATTTGTACAACCTATCGCACAAAAGACTATATGTGTGTATATGTAGATTATAATATAATATATCTGTGTGGAAGTGATGATTTTTAAATACTTCGTTTTTTCTTATAAACCGAAATTTCTCAAAAAAAGTTCTAAAAATTTAATAATATAGCAATTTTTACATATAGGTAAGTTTTAAAATGTTCTACTGAATTTAACTCTACCAAACCCGGCTAGACCGCATTAAAGCAGAAGTTACATTTCAACCTATACAAAGTTTTTGTAATACATCATTGTGATCTTTCAATTCTAGGTTAAAATGTCCCATATTCCCGGACGAAATGCACTCCAGATCTTTTTTACGATAACAACTGTCCGGTTCTGGATTCTCTTCAATTAGCAAATAAATCTTTCACGTTTAGCTAAAACGAAAGGACATTGATTTGCAAATTGTGAGCAATCAGCCGAAGTCGGATAATTAAGGCCGACAGTGGTTTTGTAATTCAGTAATCATAGCGTTCTTAATTTTGTGTAAAGAGTTGTTCCTTTCTACGAGGCTTTAGACTGTTACCTCCACGAAGTTAAAGGTGGGCAAGGACTCACAGGCTATAAGTCCAACCGTTTTGGCAGTAAGCTCCTGTAAACGGCTAAAGGGCTATCAGGCATCAGTTTATTCTCCAGCCGGCACTTTCCAAACATTCAGAAATGATTGACACCGTCAGCAGGCTTCAAGCGACCTTTCGAAAATTAATAATATCCCGTCGCGTTTTGCTGTAAACTGATGATATCGCGGTGTGACCAAGATGGATAAAAGCTCTATTCGACTAGAATCCGAAAAATTGGATTTTACGAAAATACCTGCGGCCATCCTCGATAAAGCTGGCTTGTGGTTAAGCCCTAAAGCAAGTCGTTCCTTTAGACTTCTATCCTAAACGTCGCTTTAAACCTCTCCTCTGAGCAAGTAAACGAGGCTATCATCTCGTCAATGAGCACCTCAAAGTGCAGTTCCGCTTTGGTCTTAGAGATCAAGCAAATTGCCATTGGATCCTTGAGGTCCACCTAGAAGTTGGCGTGTGTACGCTGCATGAAATGCGTGCTAGGTCAATGATCATATCCGAGTTACTCGCTGTTTTAAATATCAGAAATTTGACCACCACCCCTCCCACTGTAAAAGCAACTTACAGTACGGCCATTGTGCTAAAAAAACACGAGATAAAAATATTACCCAACTTGGATTGAGACCCGAAATGCGTAAACTGCGCTCACTTTGCCCATAATGGAGATGTCGTCAAGCATAAGGCGATCTCTAACACCTGACCAGCGTATTTGAAAAGGTTCAACGCTGAAACATCAAACACAGATTATGGACTTTGAGGTTCGCGCAAGTTAATCTTTGAAACTCACGTGTTATAACCTTCAAAGCAATGAGTTTTTCCTCCGACCATAATATTGACATAAAACTGACCCAAGAGCCATACGTCTTTAGTTCAGGTTTAGGGTACAAACTTGCTTGTGCGGTTGTGTCCTTTTACATGTCTATTGTTTTCAATAGATCAAAGTCCGTGGAGGCACTCAGGAATTTAACACATGACTGCAATGCGATAACCATGATTACGGTTGGAAACATTTTTTTGGCAATCTTAAGCGTTTATTATCATAGCAGGTGACTTCAATTCGAAATCGCCGCTTTAGCCCTCCTCGGCGACTGACGAACGAGGGCGATGTGAGTAGAATTTTGTGGGTAAACGTAACCTTTGTGTTGTCAACGAACCTTTCACTTTCGTTAGTCATTTAGGTTCAACAAATATAGATGTAACTTTAGCGTCTCCTTGTTTAGTCAGGAAAATAAAACTGGTAAGTTATTTCAGATGTGATAAAAAATGACCATTGACTGATACGTTTTAATCTAACCGTTAGTGCACTCAACCTTGTACCGATGCTTAATAGAATCCTAGATTTTAAACGCATAAATCCCGTTCGCTTATACATAACCATCGCAAGCTCTATTCCTACATACCTTTTACGTGCTGTTTTGTGCTACGATCCTGGATCTGTAGACGTCGTCATTGGTAAGTTGACTAAGATAATCCTCGATTTTTGCCAACATAGGTTAAACCGCATACATATAAACTCTAGAGCCGGTGTGCCTTGGTGGAGACCTAAGTTAGGTAAGTTAAAGCGAGCGGTGCGTTGTTTACGAAAACACCACCAAAAAACCCCAGCAAATCTCCCGGACGCGACGGAATACATTGTAATGTTCTACGTCTAATTGTACAAAATTCTCTCTCTTCTACGATCATTGATTAGTTCAACTCATGCATTAAATGTGGTTATTTTCCTACCAGTGGAAAGCTGGTAAACTCATTACCATTCTAAACTTGGGAAAGAGGTTCTCGTAAATCCCAACTCGTACCGTCCGATAACTCTGTTATCAGAACTTGGCAAACTTTTGAACGTGTGCTTCTCATAAAGATTCATGACGACATTCCTCCACAAATTCTTTTCCACCCCAGTCAACATGGCTTCGTTCCAGGCAAAACGACGACTGACGCCGAACGTATATTAATGACCAAGTACAGACTTGCAATTTTCATTGGATCGGGATCGGTTCTATGAGAGGCGCTTTGACGGTTAACTCAAACCGTATCAGTCGGTGGTCACTGTCAATAACTTCCGGGACAACACGCCAGTTTTGGATTTTTCTGCCAACAGAAGGAGATGCCAATATTTGTCGAGCCTAAATGACTGGAGAAGGTAAAAGGTTGGTGTGGTTCATTGACAACACAGAGGTTACGTTTACCCACGGAGGTTCATTACGCATCGTCCTCGCATGTCGGTCACCGGGGAGTGCCAAAGCGGCGATTTCGAATTAAAGTCACTTACTATTATGATAGAAACGTCTCTTAGTTTATCAAGAATTGGGGGCTTCGAACTATTGAAAACAATAGTAGAGTAGTACCGCTTAGAAGAGGATGCGGAAATGCTGTTGAAAGGTGCAGCCGCGCCAGCGAGCTTGTACCCTGAACCAGAACCTATAAATCTCAAAATGTAATACCCTGTATATTCATTACACTAAAGTTAGATTTCTACTTTCGATGCCCTCTAACGGGTTTTGTTTTTACTTCACTTCCTGTCAAGACGTTAAACCGTCCATTACTTAAAATCGTGCTTGCGATGTCTAAATTAATTTTCTATCACCGGCTTGTGTTGAAGCTATGATATAAAACGACAACGCGTTTCTATTAGTTTATTTATCACAGGCACGACCCGATACGTGTTAGTCCACATGTGTTTGGTGTATTCTCCGCCAATGAAGAGTTATTATCGATCAAATAGCTTAATGAAAATATTGTAAGTTGGAAGGCCCGAATTAAATAAAATAAAAAACACCTTGAGAAGAAAATTCTATGTGATGTACTATTACTTATGAATCAATAGACTGCGATATCTCCTTTATTTCAATGTGTGCAACAGCATTCTTCGGGCAAGTAGTGGTTTGTAGGTAAGTTTTATTTAATTACATTTGTGTCATCATTAAGGTCCTTCACGAAAATTTTGCTTATTATTCTAACTTGCGTATAATTTTTTCAATACCATGTAGGTATTTTCATTATATATTTTTGCGTATCGCATGCTGTTAATCATTTGTCATTATCAATTTAATTTTCTTCGCTATAAACAGCCTATGTGTAATTTATGCCTGTGTATTGTGTGTTGCCGTTACTTTCGGCATTTATATACCCATTTTTAAATAACCTACGATAAATTTTTGTGCTCATTGAATAATTTACTATAAATCCTTGTGCTCGTTAATAAGCGACAGTATTAAATTAAAGTTGTACATATCTATCTTTCTTTTTTTTGGCTTGTAGCATGTTGTCGGAGGAGAAACTCATAGCTTCGAAAGTCGCAACTAGTGAATTGTAAAGATTCGCTTACGCAAACCTTAAAGTTAATCAATTGTCTTTATTGTTTGTAATTGGTATTTGCAATCTTGATGTCAAGCCGTTTCATATATGCTGGGCAGGTATTGGATGAGGTTTTATGTTTAATAACTTCACTTTTATGGCCATAACGAACGCAGTTTGAGTATAAAGGGTATTATTTCGTGTTACGTCTTAGTTTATTGCACAATGGCCGCACTGTATATCACTTTTACAGTCTGTGGAGTAGTGGGCAAACTTTTGACAGTTGAAGCGACACGTAACACGGATATGGTAATTGACCCTGCACGCATTCCAGGCGACGTATACGCGACTTGATACCAAAAGGAATTTTTGAGCTTCTGGTGGGATTTCCAGAATCCAGTGACTATTTGCTTTGTCCAGAGGGCCAAAATGGAATTGGACTTTTAATTGCTCATTAACAATAATATTTCGTCGGAAGCATTGTCGAAATTGTGTAAAAAAATAGCCTTCTTCACTTGCTCAGCGGAGAGGTTCGCAGGAAGGTCGAGTATTGAAACACAAGGTAAGGGGTTTTCAAGAACGGCCGTAGGAATTTTTGTCAAGTCTGTTCGCTCTGATTCGAGGCTAATAGAGTTTTTGTAACTCTGTCCAGTCGTAAGCCATAGATTTGCGGATTAAGGACATTCATTAGAGTCGTTTTAGTTTCGTCCGCTATATTCAAAGGAGAATTAGGTTTGGGAACAGTTGAGCAAGAAGAGGCAATTTTTTTACCAGCAGGAACTTTGACCTTTTCTGCTTTAGATCGGGCTGCTTGGGCGTACGATATAGAAGTAGAAACTGCAGCAGGGGTGTTGGAAAGTTTGGCGGTAACAGTTTGCAAGGCTGTTTGTACGCCTGCTAAGGCACTGGCAATATCAGCAGTTTGCTGCGTGACGCGACAGGAATTAATGGTTTTTCGAAAAGTCGCTTGAAGTCTGCTGACTAGGTTGATCATTTTGGATTGTTTCGACATAGTGATTTTACAAGCAGAAATGATTTTTGTGAAGCGCATAACGTCAGTATTAAAAGACTCTTTGATACTATCAGGTAAGAACTCGTCAGGAATAAGGACAACGTCATCGTCTTTACGACGACGTTTAGAACACTTAGACTCAACCTCCATAAAGGAAGCTGATGGAGTGGGCGAGGCAGAACGCGACAGCGCGACGCTCATAGAGTGCCGGTTGAAGAAAAATTGTGTCTGACGCTTACCCTGTTAGCCGTGCACAATATCTTATTGCCTAAGAGGGTATACTTATTATCCGCGCTTTGTTGCCCAACTTTATTCTCGTGGAGGTAAGGGTCTAAAGCTTTGTAGAAAGGAACAACTACTAGGCTACACGCAAAATCAATACTAAATTACTAATTAAATTACTACCGACTTTTATATTTGGCTTCGCTGATAACTCACAGATCTAATATCAATGTCCTTTTAGTTTAGTTAAAGGTGAAAGATTTATTTGCATATTGAAGAGAAACCAGAGTTAAGAAGATTAAGAAGAAATAGGGAACTTGAAATCTTGTTTATCTCAAAGACCTTTCTGTGCCTAAAAAAAGTTAGCATTTGGGTCTTTGGAACAGTAATCGAACCGGTCACCTTACTGAAAAGAATATGGGTACAGAACAACATCAGTACTAAAACGTACAAATGGTTAACACTAAACCACATCCAAAACAAATCCAATACGTCTTGTTTATAGACAAAGGGTTTTGGGAGAAGGTGAAAGCATTAACCAATAAATTGCACCTCGGGTTTTTGAGGATCACTTTTCGGGCGCTAGCCGACTCCGAAAAGGACAGCATAGAACCGGGTGCTACAAATCATCTTCACGAAGCTTTGGATGTAAATCCAGAGCCGAAAAGAATGTACTGACGGCAAATTCAATGCTCAAAGTAGTTCAGATAAATATACATCACTGCACTGCAGCCACAACGGCTTTCAGTGCTTTTGTCGTGACACACAATATTGATGTTGCCTTTGTCCAAGAGTTATGGATTTACAGGGGAACAATAAAAGGATTGAACTGTGCACAACTCACCCACATGCATCGTTGTAAAAAAATGTACTGAACTTAATTCCATTGTGAGATTTATGTTTTAGAAACTTAGTGGCAGCTAAAATATCTGTAGTAGAGGAGGGTATTAGGAGGGAGTGTATAATAGAATCCAGTTACTTTCTTTAGGATCAAACAAGACCACCGCTGCCGGAGGAAATCCAACGGATGATTAACAGTAGGACCAATAAACCGCTGATTCTTGGGCACGATGCTAATGCATACCACACCTAGTGGGGTAGCACACACACAAATTCAAGAGGTGAAAAACTGTGAGAATTTATTATAAAACTTTTTTATCTGACCATAGATACATTCGATTCAACATTGAGTCAGACGAGAAACTTGTAATAGACTACAAAAAAGAAGAAAACCGACTGGAATTTGTTCAACAAAACTTTAGCGGGCTTAATCAGACACTGTCCCACAGTTACAAGATCAACGCACAAACTAGAACTAATGACGGACAATATTGTTAATTCATTCAAAGTTGCATTTGAAGCAAGCTGCTTAAAAACTGTCAAACGAACCCGCAACAGAATAACTTGTTAGAACAGGGAGCTTGACAAAGCAAGGGCACGCACCAGCAGGCTATTTAGCACACCCAAAAAAATCGTAGACTAGAATGAATACGGAACCAGTCTCACAACATACAATAATGTTATTAAAAAGGCAAAAAGAGACTCATGGAGAAGCTACTGTAGAGATGTAGAAAACAAACGTACAAGTTCTCAACTCGAAAAAGCTCTGAGCAAGGACCGCACTGGAAACATCGGTTGTTTACTGACCGCAAGCGAAAAGTTTACAGACTCGATTTGAGGTACAACAACTACTGCAAAAATACTTTCCGGGTTTATCGTTAACGGAAGCTTCTAAACACCAAAACCTAGAGGCACCAAACAAACGGGCACCCAAAAAGAACTGGGAAAAATGTAATTAACCCTGAAAACCTAGAATGAGAAATCAATATGTTTAAACTGTTTTAGTCTCCAGGAGCCGATAGAAGTTATCCCATCATGCTGCAAAAGGGATTTGCTACTCTGCGAAACGCAGTATGCAAAACTTTTGGAGTTATTTTAGCACTTTTGCATTATAACAGCCTGCGGATTGTCAAGATAGTATTTATATCAAAACCAGGGAGATTTACGTACGCCGAGGCAAAATCTTACAGACCGATCAGCTTGACTTCCTTCATGTTAAAACTACTTAAAAAAGTAGTCGACAGGTATATACGAGACCGAACACTCAGAGCTTTGTCTCTGCACCTAAGCCAGTATGCTCACCAATCCGGAAAATTTTTTGAGCTAACAATTCATTAACTAGTAAGCAGATGCCAAAATGCAATCCAATACAATGATAATGCATTGGGTGCTTTTCTAGATATGGAAGGAGTATTTGACAGTACTACCTTATTCTTAATTGCAAGAGCAATGGAGAAAAAATGAACCTCACTTTTAGTTCAAAACTGGATCAACTCACTGCTCAGAAATTGGACGGTAACAACTACTTTGTACGGTAGCACTATAGAAGCCAAACTAGCTGGCGGGTGCCGACAAGACGAAGTGCTGTCACCTCTACTGTAGTGCCTCATGCAGAAAGAGAAAAGAAAAAAGGGAGAGCAAAGGGGGGTATAATAACGGGAATAAGAAAAAAATGGTTGAGCCAGGAAAAGAAAGAGAAAGTGCAACAGTAAAAAGTAAGTAAAAGTAGTGACGGTTTATAGCAGTAGAATGAAAGAGACAAGGAAAAACATAGAAGAAATGATAGAAGAGAGGGAAGAGGGATTGATAATAGTAGGAGGGGACTTCAACGCAAGAATAGGGGAAAAGGGGGGAATACAAGAAAGAAAAGGGACGGGAAAGAGACAAACAAAGAACAAGGTGATAAATAAAGAGGGAGAAGAACTGCTAGAATTGTGCAACGAAAAAGGGTGGGAAATAATGAACGGGAACAGAGAAGAAGAGGGAAGGGGAGAATTTACGTACATAGGAGGAAGAGGAGAATCAATAATAGATTTTGTAATGACAAATGAAGAGGCCGCAGAAAAGGTAAAGACATTTAAGGTGGGAGAAAGGGTAGAGTCAGACCATCAACCACTGGAATTGACAATGAAAGGAAGGGAAAGAGAAGAGAGAGAGGAAGAGAAGAAGTACATAACTAAAAAAAAGTGGACAGAAGAGGGTATAAAAAGATATAAAGAGAGAATAGGGAAAACGGTATGGATAAGGAAGGAATTACAAGAAAGTGTAGAGGAAATGAGAGAGATGATGGAGAAAGCAACAGAGAGAGTCAGATTTAGAAAACGGAAGGGGGAGAAAACAGGATGGAAGAAATGGTGGGATAAGGAATGCAAAGAAGCAAAGAAAAATGCAAGAAGAGCATTAAGACAGTGGAAAAAGGAGGAAAGAAAAAGAAGAATACAAAGAAGCAGTAAAAATATACAAAAAACATGTGACAGAAAGAAGGAAGAAAACAAAAAGAAACAAGAGGAGCAGATCAAAGGAATAAAAACGGAAGAAGATGTATAGAAGTACCTAAAAGAAACAGAGGAAAAAAAAAAACATGACGACAAAGGAATAAAAAATTAAAGAATGGGAGATATATTTTCGGAACCTGTTGGGAGGGGAAGAACAAAAGCAGAAAAAAGAAAAAGGAAAAGACGCGGTAGTAAGACAAGAAGAAGGAGATAGGGATAGAATAAGTGAAAAAGAAGTAATGGAGGTGATAAAGAATATCAAAAAAGGAAAGGCGACAGGAGAAGATGGGATACAAGGAGAAGAGTGGATATACGGGGGAGAAAGTGTAGCAAAAAGGATGACGGAAATACTAAACAAAATATGGAAAGGAGAAGGATTTCCAGAAAGATGGAGAGAGGGAATAATATGCCCAATCCATAAAAAAGGCGAAAAAAATAAAGTCAAGAATTATAGAGGGGTAACATTATTGAGCACGGTATACAAATTGTACGCGACAATACTGCAAGAAAGACTACAGAAGGAAATAGAGGAAAGAAGTTTAGTACCAGAAGGACAAGCGGGATTCAGAAAAGGAAGAAGGGCGATAGACAACATATATATACTGAAACACTTAGCAAATAAAGAACTAGAAAAAATAAGAGGGAAAATGGTGGCACTATTCGTAGATCTAAAAGCTGCTTTTGACAAAGTGAATAGGGAAAAGTTGTGGGAATATATGTAAAGAAAAAAAATCAATGAAAGATTAATACAAAGAATAGAGGAAATCTACGAAGAAACGAGGAGCAGGGTTAAAGTGAATGGGGAAGAGAGTGAGAAATTCATCACAAAGAGAGGGTTGAGGCAGGGATGTCCACTGAGCCCAAGCCTGTTCTCAGTATAGCTAAGGTATGGTCGTTGGCGTATGCGGATGACATAGTGCTGGTGACTAAGGAGGAAAAGGAAATGAAAGAGATGATGAAAACGCTAGAAAAATATATGAAAAAAAAAGAAATGGAAGTAAACACGGAGAAAACAAAGATAATGATATTTAGAAAAGGAGGGGGTAAAAGAAAAAGAGAGGAGTGGATATGGAGTAATGAGAAAGTGCAACAAGTGAAGGAATTTACATACCTGGGCTACACGATGAAACAGGATAATAAAGGGGGGAACACATAAAGGAAAGGGCGAAGAAAGGAAACAGGCTAATAGGACAAGTCTGGGGTGTGGGGGAAAGAGTATTCAAAATGGATATAAAAAAAGAAAATTGTTGTTTGAAAATTAATAAGTGGGTGGTAATGTATGGAGCGGAAATATGGGGCTGGAAGGAGTGGAGGGAGGTAGAGGCGCTACAGGAAAATACTGGAGATGGGTGTTAGGATTAGACAGGGATACACCAGGGTATATTGTGAGAGGAGGTACAGATAGAAAAAATAAGGGTAGAGACAGGAAAAGAGCAATAAAATACGAGGAAGAAATGAGGGAAAGAACAGATTGCAAAATACTGAAAGAATGTTGGAAAGAGATAAAGGGAGGGAAAGTGAAGTACGGGCAGGAGGGCAGAGAAGAGTATTACAAAAGAAACGGGTACGCGGTACGCGAGTGAAGAAGTGGAGAGATTAAGAGAGGGAGTAGGGATAAGGGAAGAAATAATAAGGAGAGGTAGAGACATCAAAAAGCAAGAAAGATGGACAAAGATAAAAGAGGGCAGATATAATAAGAATTATAAAGATATCAAGGGTGAAGGGTTGCCGGAATATTTAAAAGACAGTGAGATTAAAAGCAACAAAAGGAAAAAAATGGTGGCAAGGTTCAGATGTGGCAACGAGGAGTTAGGGAACAAATATTGGAAGGAAGAACCAGAAAAGTTGTGCAGGCTATGTGGAGAAGAAACGGAAGACCTTAACCACATGAGACAGAAATGCAGGAAACTAAGAGAAGAGGTGATGAAAATAGAGGAAATCTTAGATGAAAACGGAAAAGGAGCGGACTGGATGGAGGAAGTATGGAGCAGGAGGAAAAAGTTAAGGGGGGAGAAGGGATAAGAAAATGTATTATATTGTATTATTATGTATTAGATATGTATATATAGCACGATCAAATTTGTAAGCCAAATGGCAACGAATAAAGTTAAACTTATATATACTGTAGTGCCTCGTTATGGACGGCGCACTACAAGAACTAGAAGACGGAGGAGTATTTGCTTTAAGCTACGTCGACGATCTCGCCATTATCACAAACGAGAAGATTAGGGCAACTGTATCAAACTTAATGCAAAATGCACTTAACACCGTCAAAAAACGGTGCAAAAAAGAGACAGTATTAGTGAACTCAACTAAGACGGCAATCGTTACGTTTACCAAACGACGGAAAACGGATGACATAAAACTACCTACGATGTACAAAGTCACGCTCTCGATGACAAAAGAAGTTAAATATCTGGGACTTATTCTGATATTAGACTGACCCTCAACGCTCATCTAGAAAAAGTCACAACAAAGGCTATCCAAGTTCTTAATACAACCAAACGGATGGTCGGCCACACATTGGGGTTAAAACCTACAATAACCAAATGCTTATATACTGTTGTAATAAGACCCATTATCACATGCGGTGCGCTTGTATGAGGTGAGAGATCCAACCTGAAAAGCACAGCTACAAAGCTAGGCAAAGTACAGAGAATGAGATGTATGCTGATAACATAAGCGATGAAAATCACGCCCACAGCAGCCATGAAAGCACTACTTTCGTTTCCACCATTACACGTTTTAATGGCGAAAGCAAGACAAGCAGCATCTAGGCTGCAGATTAATGAACACACGTCAATTACCGGAAGAAACAATGTTAACTATGAGATCTAACTTCACAAAAAATGATCACAAGTTAAAAAAATTTAAAGTAATAGTACCGTCCCTAGACGAGTGACCAAAAAACATTTACCCGTGCGGGGTAAAAGGAACTATATGGTACACAAATAGGGCCAAAAATCGCAACTAAACCGGAGCAGGAATATATGGAAGCAGACACTATGGGAAGCAATTTTCCTTGACATTGGGTAAATATGCGTCTGCATTTCAAGCTAAAGTTTTGCTATGGACTGGTGTGTCGGGAACGTTATCGACTCGAAATTATACATAAATGGTCTAATATCGATCATGTCTAACAGCCAACCAGCACTACTAGGGTTAAGATCGCTAGTAATAAAATCCAAATTGATTATGGCACGTATAAACGGTCTGGAAACATTTGTAACTTGCCAACCAGTGCAGCTCATCTGGATACCAAAAAACCAGAATGTAAAAGGAAACCTAATGGCGGACGCACTAGCTGAAAAGAACACAACAGAGGCATATATCGGACTTGAACCCATTTTTGGAATCACTTACAAGAGCGAAAAAGAAACAGGTCAGGGAAGAAACACATAAAACTTTTTGTTACAAAGCCATCTAACACTCAATCTTCTCTGTTAAGCATGAGTCGACAAAATTTGAGAAAACTCACGAGACTGATAACAGGGCACTGTGGCATTAAAATGGGACTGCAAAGTAGCCCTTTATGCCGTGGATGCTCAGAGGGCGACCAGATTCCGCAGCATCTGTTGTGTAAATGCAAAGCATATCACATGCAACACATAACGATTTTGAGTAAACCAAAACTAACCGATGATGAGTTAAAAAAGACTCTTTGGAATAAACTTCTGGACTGCATTGACAAAACAAAACTGCTGAGGGAGTAATAAATCAGAGGTGCACAAAAGGACCAAGGAGACCGCAGCGCAGAGGCGCTAGACGAACCACCTCATTTATTTACCTTTGTAGCTCTTAAATCTTTATTATGGTTTTTTAAGGTTAACAATATGTTCACATCTATTTGATTCTTATTAAAAACCTACTGTGACAGTAGGTTTATTTGTTTTTATATATATTATTGTTTTGAATTTGATGATATAACAGCCGATAAGTTATGTTTTAGGTTGTAACTTCAGTGTTTTCTAGCAAAAGTTTTAATAGATGGTTTAAAAATTTTTTTTAGGAAATCCAAATGTTAACGAAATCTAATTTTAAGCTAATTGCTTTGCGCAGTAATCTACAAAGTGTACGCTGAGCTTTTTTAAAGTTTTTTAATTTTCTGGAGTTGACAGTCATTTATGTATTGTACGATTGTGACGACTCGTTATTACTGCGACTTGTTTTAAACTATTCCAATTTACTTATTTTCAATACGTCGTTGCTATATCAGTCGAATATAGAAAGCAATAAAGCTCTAATAAAAAGTAAAATGAATGTAGGTATATAAACATTAGAAGATTTAGTTTATGATGTTATGTAACTTAAATGAAGTAAAAGATAATAACAATATAAAAATAAATAAACAATTAATTTTTTTAATAATCAATTATGATTAACATGACAATTGACATTTGTTTACATAACCTTAAAAAAGAAAGGTTGGCAAATAAATGTTGAAAAAGATCACACACGTCGACTTAGAGCAAATAATACACATGGGAAATAAATTTTAAAAAAACGATTTGTCATAGTGACACGTAAAAATTTTAAACAACAAGCATTTTTTGTACAAACTAATCACTTACACTAAACTAGTTTTTTGTTAAAGATAACCATCTTAATAATTAGGCTGAAAATTTTAGAAAATAAGTACATCAAGTACTCTTGTGGCACAGAGACACTTTTATCTACAACCATTTTAAAACTTGGATGAGATTAAAAAAGCATTTTTTTTTACTAAGAATTATTATTTTTATTATCTGTTAAGCATATTTAAATGTTAATATTAATTTAATTTTTTATATATTTCTTGGAACTAAAAGATTTTGTAATTTTAATGTTTTTTTTTAATTTTAATAAAACAGGAAATTGAAAAAAATGTTTGCGTTTAATAATTGTTCCATAACTAATTAATTACTGACCTAAAAAGGGCTTGAGGTATACAACCAACTTTCATAACATCTACACTATTATTAGTAGTGCCTTAAGTAGATATTTTTATAACTTTGTTAAAACTTAGATACGATTATTTCAATTTTCTCAGAAAAATTGTATTTTTATCGCTATAAAAACATAACATAAAATGCAATGTTTATAACTGTACATAAACATTTTTACAATTTTTTTGTGAGAAGTTTTGTCACATAATATTAGCGATTAGCATAATTGTTACGAAAACTACTTATTGTATACAACTGTAAAAAAGTAGGTAACCGAATTTAAACTAGAGCGTACCAGTTTACAAGATAATTTACAAAGCGTACCTTCAAAACTTGTAATGATGTAAGAGATTAACAGTTATATGTTAAAAAAGTTTCGGCGAATAGATGTCACATTCGAAACTTCATAACTAAAAATTGTGTTCAAATACGAATTAATCCAGCATCGAACTACAAATTGTGATAATAAACTTGTTAAACATATAGTTGACGTATTTGAATTTTATTTGAACTAAATTACATTTAACGATTTTTAATAGAAAGTCAAAATCTAGTAAATGCATTATAGTTTAGAGTAATAGTCAAATTTTTCTAACATATAACCTTGTGAAAATAAAAAAAAACAATTAAAAACTTTAATTCTTGTTAAAATTTTTAATAAAAGACTTTCAAGAGCGAGTATTGATTTTAGTAACTTTAGTACTGTGTCGATATCATCTGTAAAAATCTGTATTTTATAGATGTTTAATTACTCAAGCGGAGAAAGATTACTTTCCATAAACCTAATAATCGATCAGTGGCGTACCCAGACTGATGTGTTGGCGGGGGGATTAATGGTAATTAAAGTATAACTAAAATAATAAGGGGGAGGGGGCATTCACACGAGTGGTTCTAAGTTTTTTCTTAAAAAAAATTGTTTAAACTAATTACTTTAAAAGTCATTTTGATGTGTCCTGACACCTCAAACAGAACTGAAAACTCGTGTTTGGATAGATAAAAATATCATTTCGTATTTTAATAATATTTATAATACAAGAGTTTATACTCCGCCTGCAGTGTGACTGGATAGATTGAGTAGTTTAGAAGCACTGTTGCCGGTCCCAAGCCCGGATAAAGGAGGAGGGTTCCCTGGCAAGTTAGCAGCCTACCTGGGGCAAAAAAGATTATAACGCTCAAAGTAGTCAAACGAAGCCTCGGAATACCATTGATAATACGGTGACGACTAATGCGCGAAAACGGACAAAGACGTAGAAAAAGACTGATGTGTTAAGAATAGGGTCATGGAACATAAGGTCATGGAATAGCAGAGACCAAGAAGATATCATTGAATTTGAACAAAGCAAAATTAATATATGTGCAATATCCAAGACAAAAAAGAAAGGACAAAGGATAACGTAAGTTAATAACTATATAATGATATATAGCGGGGTAGAAAAATTAGTTAGAGCTAAAGAAGAGTCTGCATAATGATCCATAATATAAAGATTGCTTAAAAGATTAGCAATACGTATCAGAACGTATTGTACTAGCAAAAATACAAGCCAAAAAATGACCCTGAATGTTATAGCGGAAGATAACAAACCTAACCATGATAAAGATAAATTTTATGATGACTTACAAGAAACCCTTAATTCGATAAAAAAGGAAGAAGCGATTGTAATTCTCGGAGATTTCAATAGTAGAATAGGATGTGACGTAATACAAGGTGTCAAACAACGTTTTAATGAAAATGTAACGAATGAAAATGGAGAAAGGATGACCATATTCTGTACAAGTAATGAATTAAGAATCAACAATACATTTTTTAACCACAAAATGCAACATAAAAATATATGGGAAAACACAAGAAGATATAAAAGCATAATAGATTATGTAGTCAGAAACTGAGCAATACATCCATCCCAAATAATAGACGTCGGAAGCCTCAATTCCGCAGAAATAGGAAGTGACCATAAGCTAGTGTTGTATAAATTAAGACAAAACCTGGTCTCACACAAACAAACTAATAAGGAAGGTCAATACACAAAATTCAACGTAGAACTGCTGAAAAACAACACAATAAAAATGTTATACAACCAAAGGTTTGAGGCTAAAATTCAGTTAAAACCAATAACGATCAATGACAGTGTAGACACTGGCTAAAGTAAAATCACGGAAAATATTCAAAAAGCAGCAGCTGAGGCAATCGGCACAACAATAATAAAAACAAGCAATAGACAAAAGAATAAAGTTCTTGGTTCTCAGAAAAAGTTAAAATCGTAGCACAACAAAAACGAAATGCATAGCAACAAATATAAAGAAAACCCAACAGCAGAGTCATACGATCAGTACAAACACATAAGAAATGAGGCAAACGGCAAAATAAAGAAGATAAAACATGACTACTGCGAAGGTTTCTTAAAACATATAGAACATGACTTCTATGGACAGCAGAAACAAATATGGAGACTAATTAGGGATCAGAGGACAGAAGTTATAGCTCATAACTACAGAGAATTGAAACAAAGTCTAGGATAAAGTATTTCTCCAAACTTTTTCGATCAGAAGAAGTCAAGGCACAGGATACAAACGAGAAGGCAACAAACAACACATCAGTGAAAATAACAGAAATGGAAGTACAAGAAGCAATCCAAAGTTTAAAAAATAGAAAATCGTCAGGGAAGGATGGTTTACCAAATGAACTCATTAAATATGGAGGACAGGACCTCTTTCATTAAATAACGATTTTATTAAAACTGATTTTTAAAACTAAAGCTATACCGCAAGAGTAAAAAACTAGCATTCTCATAACTATGTTTAAAAAGGGAGATAAACTGAAACATGAAAACTACAGGGGCATTAACTTACTCGATACGATGCTCAAACTTACGATCAAAATTATTACCAATAAATTAATCCCTCTGATCAAAATGGAAGACGAACAACAAGGATTCCGCACAGAAAGACCATGCACTAATGCATTATTTGTGACAAAACAGATTATTGAAAAGTCCCTTGAATATAACAAACCCGCATTTATGTATTTTCGTTGACCTACAAAAAGCTTTTGACACGGTACGACTGACAGATGTTATCAACATGTTACAAAGAAGAAATGTACCAGGCACAATAATTGAGCTAATACAAGAAATACACACCAATGGTAAAATCAAAATAAAGTACAATGGAAAGCTAACTGAGCAAAGAGATCTACTTTTCAACGTTATAATGAATGAAATAATTAACAGCTTAAAAAACATGTCAAGTTACAAAATAGGAAACAAACATTTCAATGTAATAACATTTGCGGATGACACCCTATTGAGATGCAAGTTAGTAGTAGATGACGAAAAGATTGAGCAAATAATGGAAACAAAATATTTAGAAGTGCTGCTCACTAGTGATGGTTGCCTAGAGAAAGAAATAAAACAGCAAGTTATGAAAGCAAATCGCATAGCGGGATGCCTAAACCATATAATATGGTGCAACAAATTTATGCTACTTGAAACAAAAAGCAAGATCTACAAAAGTACAATTAGACCCATCATCTCGTAAGCAACCGAAACACGACGAGACACCGCAAAAACGAAACAACTAGCCGAAGTCACGGAGGTGAAAATTCTACGGAGAATACAAGGGAAAACCCGACTAACAGTATTCAACACGAATATCAGAAATAAATGTTAAATAACCAACATATCGGAGTGGATAACAGACAGACGAAATCAATGGGACGAACACATCAGCAGGATGAATGAAGATCGCGTGGTAAAGCAAGCCCGAGATAAAATGCCGTAGGGCAGAAGAAATATAAGAAAGCCGAGGAAAAGATGGAAAAATAGCCTGTAGGGATCTATAGAGGGAAAGAACAAGCTATAAGCGTAAGAAGAAGAAGAAGAGTTTATACGTAAGTAAAGTAATTAAATGAATATCTTAATTAAAGAACAAAATCGAGACGCCTTGGCAGTTTGGCTAGGTCTTTAAAAACTTCATCAGTTCATTAGTCGACAGTGTTAGTTTCTTATGAATGGACAAAAACGCCAAGTCATTTAACCTTGTCTAAAATAATTTTTTTTGTTAACAAGGGTTGGTAAGTTTGAATAAACAACTGATGAATGTTTTACTAACCTGTGATGTTGAGTTTCGCAAATAGGTTTTAACCCTTTTGCGCAAAAAAGATACGCTCTAGTGTAGCAGTCGATACGAGAACCGTACAAAATCTTTTAATTAACTTGTAAATGTTGAGAAATGTTATCTCATCGCAACATTCTAAAGCTTCCAAAGCTTGATTTTTGATCTCGTCAGTTTTATGTAATGTAGACAAATACTTTAATAACATTCTGCTGAACTTTCATTGTTTATTATTTTGAAATGAATATACACAACGTTTCGATTGCTGTGGTATCTACAATCGTCATCAGCTGAATACTGTATTATTCACCTGATGACGATTGTAGATACCACAGCAATCGAAACGTTGTGTATATTCATTTCAAAATAATAAACAATGAAAGTTCAGCAGAATGTTATTACTTCGCATCAAGCAACATTGTTTAATACATTCAAACAGACAAATAATTTGTTTGCCAAAGTTTTATTTCCGTAATTACAGCCTGTTTTGGCACTTCAAGCAAGAAATGATGTAATAATTTATTTAACGAGTCAATCTTCTTTTTCTTATCTGTTCCTTCAGAATGCACATGAATCCTTCAACAATATCTTTGTGACTAGTAATTCTTTCTTTTAACTGGCAAAAGAAGAAGTCAACATATGGAATATAAACAGTTGTCCGAAAATATTCTATAATTTGATATTTAGACGTTTGGTGATAATTAAATACCTAAAATGACAAGGAAAACACAAAAGTATCTAAATACAAAAATTAGACATTTGTCTACTTCTCTAGCTTTTTTTCAATTGTCAAACTTAAATCTGCAAAACGTACTCAGTTGTTGAGCACCAAAGCCACCAGCTTTTGCAAAAAACGTATAAAATTTGCAAAATTATACTGTGAAAACAATTTATACTGAAATTTCGATTCTCGTTTATTAAACTTTTCAAGTACTGGAAACGTATAAGACGCAGGAGGCAATCATAATGATTTGCTTATTTCAATTGTATTTTGCACATTTTTGTTTATAAAATTTCCAATATCGTTTAAATTAAATAAATGTGTTTCTGAATAGTATTAGTTACTGAATTTTTCAATGTACTGATTCGTATCCTCCTGGTCATGCTCATCCTCACTCTGAAAAACATTTTGAAAAGTTGGTAACTGAAATCCATATGTATCCACTTCCCAGTCTCGGTCTATTCTTTTGAAAAGGTTGGTCAGTTTGCACTACTTTTTGCAAAGTTGCATGTACAGCTGTACGGTTTTGATAATAATAATCGGTGTCGGTGTAATGCCGATTTGTAGTTTTTATTTTAAATAATAACTTTGATTTCTTCATAATCTAGTTGGCTGTTACAATAAAAAACTTGTTTTTATTTTTGACACGCACACTTATATTTTTTAATATTTAGCTAAACATATTTTACCCGGATTCATAGTTAAGTAAAATATTGTTGAAAAACTTAATTTGTTTGGTTGCATAAGAAGCCACAAAGAAGTAGATTGATATTTTAATACACACTTTCCCAATTTTTATTACTTTGTCTTGGGGAGAAAAGAGAGGGGGGGAAAAGTCTATCTCTTTGTGGCACCTGTATATCGGTTTTAACATAAGTCAAAACTCTACTATCTAGCGGCAGTCACGGCTAGTGTCGTCTGTCAGTGCTAAAACAAAGTTACAATATAACTTTATTTTATTACTGCGCTGTAAATTTAAATTAATTAGTCGAAAACGGGTATTAACGGAAAATTAGGAAACACGTCAGTGTGCACTAACAAATCTTAAAACTCGACGTCGGATTTTGCCTTTCAATTGAGTAAACGTCGATCGGACTACTAATGAAATTAGAAGCGCCGCTTGAGTGAAAAGTCAAGATCGCCAACGTTAAATTAAATTACAACTGCAAATGAATTAATGCAGTGAACTCGGATATTTTAAACAGTACGAGTACTTAATAACACGATAGCAAATTGAAGTTTTACCGTAGTTTTTTATTTTATAGCTCGTCCAGTTACATAAAGTTCTCGTTTGACATGCGAAAATAAAATTATATTAACAAAGATTTGTAGTTCTAAACAAGGGTCTTTATATAACCACAAGAAAGACAAAATAACCGGAGCCAGAAGATTGCCTAGGTTCACAAGTATTAAAACCGTGTGAGACGGTGATAATGATTTAAATGAATTAATGCTGATTGAATGAAACAGGCTTAGATAAATCGCAACGTAGTCGTGATCAACAAATCTCCATGTCTTTCGAACGGTCAAGGTAATAGCGGTGGTTAACAAAACAAAAATCACTAATCAGGTTCGGTTTACCGGAAAGCAGAGAACGGTTCTTAAGATCTCGGAAAGAAAGTTTTTTGGAAATGGCTACCGGACGGAGACGGGTTCTACAGAGACAAATTTTGGCAGTAAATTCTTTACAAACGGGCTATGGACGGGGAGAGGTTCTACCGTATGGCCGCTTTTTATACACCTCTCTCTTCCGGATTCAAAAAGTAACCTTTCTTCTAAGATCTGTTTAGGATAAAATTTTTTACCGAGACCTATAGCTAAATTTGTAAGTAACAGTTGTAAACTATTAATACGTACCTGACTCTTTTTAACTGTTATTTTAAACCTAAACAACCTTAATTATACCACCGTGCTGACCACAAGTTTTCGAATCACTTTGTGCTATTTGCACCAACCAAACGTAGGTTGGTTAAAATTTTTTAAGACGTTAGCTTGATACATCTATCAGTTTCCGAATTGTATTGTGAACCCCGAACGTAATAATGGATTAATAAATGTAATAATAAATAAAATTTGTTAAAACGTTTGACACCTCTACGAGTTGAATTTGTTTTTGAATTTGTGTCATTAGAATTTTTTGAAACACATCGCAGCTGCGTGTACTTAAATTCTGCCATAATTTTTTACAAACACTGTCATTCAAAATAAATACCAGTAGTCAACACATATCGTAAATTCTTAATTAATTTTTTAACTGCACCTGCTTACTAACCTGTATACTTTTAATTTCGCAAAACCATTCACTTTTGCGATCTCACTAATAATTACTTGAGTAAATCGAATACATCGCTTAATTAATAATTTTACTGTTCGCTTCGTGTGTATGTTAAATAAAACTATTTTAAGCATCTCCGTTAACATACAATTTTTGCACGCCATTTTGTCGTTACTGAAATGAATGTTGGGAAGCAATCCGTTGTGTTACAGGTTTGAAAAAACCGTACTTAGCATTGAGCCAAGATTACACTCTAATAAAACTCCGTTAGCTATACTTATTATAATAAACAATTTTTAGTTTGTATTATAAAGTAAATGTTTATTGTTCTTAATTATTTAATGTCTTAAATTGACAGCTGCCGACTCAAGCTACCAGGGATCGTTACAATATCTAATCGATAGATAGACATAGTTCTTTAATTTACAGTCGGTTCTAGGGCGGACAATACCTACTCACGTCACTGTTAAAAACGTTTTTATGCTGGCTATAGTATTATGACGTTCTTGTTTGAAAGATCATCTTGTTGCGCAAAATGATTTAACGCCAATAATATTTGTGACAGAAACTGGGTGACTAAAACCGGTTGTTTGTGTATTTAAGCATTAACCAATTATAAAAAACAATACAAATCATTATAGCATTACATTGTACACACGCAGTTTGCTGCAATTAGCTATTGTAAAAGCCAATGTAAATTATTTGACATGTTATTTAATGTAAACTCTAAAAGTGGTGTTGATGAATAGATTAAATAATTCATTGATATTGTTGTCGGCCCTAAGCCCGTATGATGTATCAAAAGTACGATGAAAATTTATATGAAGGGTAATTATCTCCGAATGAAAATCTACTCCTTTGAAGAAGAGAGTTCTATCGGGCACAAACGGGAAAATTTTATTACAAAACAAATATTAAGTCCAAATTCAGCAAACAAAATAAATGCAGAAGCTGACTAGTTAATCTTTGCAATATACAAGGGTGGATCAAAAATTAGTAGTAACGGGATATTTGAATAGAAGACCATTTGAAGAAGAGACATTGAGTTATGTAAACTAAATTAAATCAACCGACCCGGAAATGTAGACATCGAGCTTAGTAACTACGGATATAATAAATTATACCAAATATAGAGAAATATTTTTTAAAGAACTGTAAACAGAAAAAAGATACCGGAAGAATGGCCAAGGGTTCATATAGGATTTATATTTAAAAATAGAAATCACTGTAAATGTACAAACTATTTAGGACTAAGCATGATACTTAGTACAGGGCAAAATTATAAACAATTAGATAAAGAACAATATAAAAATATATTAAAAAGTTAAGCAAGGTTTACGACCGGAAAATCATGTATAGACTATATACAATATAAAGCAAGCAATAGAAAAAAGTTAATTAAAAATAGAGACTTTTATCTAGTTTTAATTGACATACGAAAGGCTTATGACTCAATACCAAAGAAAAAATGCGTTTTGGTGTGATTTTGGTACCGTATAAGTTTCGTCCCGGAACGCCCACTTTTTGCTATATTAAGAGTGATGGCTGTCAATTAGGGTAAAACCATTTTGTGCAACATACGCGCCCGGCGAGGCTTCCATTTCTAAATATTCACGCGTTATAAATGGGTGTCGTACTTTTGCTGCTCATGTAAAAGTCTTTCTAGGGTAAGAATTGATTCTATTTTTGTGATTTAGTTTGATTTTCTCGTAATTGTCATTAACATACTAACAACTGTTAATTCATATTAGGAAAAATTCTATTGTAAACAGCTATAAACGTACAGTAAACTTTAGGCACATAGTAAAATTACACTATGAGATGGCTCTGCCATCAAACACTTTTGAATTGAAAATTTCTATGATGACGTCATATCAAGTTGTCACAATTAACTGCAAAACTTTTTTTGTGTGTTATATAGTATTAAAGGGTACGATTGGGTTTTCTTAATTTATCGAGATATTGCATATTTGTATTATATTTACCAATGTAAATTTGTAAATGTAAAAGTTAGGCCAACAAATTTAATTTTATGTACGACCTGTTGCTCAACTGAAGTGGGCGTGCATCAACAATTATTGTCTGTGATCTATATCTTACATATTAGCAATTGATCGCATTTATGTAAATCTACCTCGTTTTTCTTTTCTAATCTCTCTTTCTGTGATAAAATAAAAATATATTCGTGTTACAACCTGCGTGTTGTGATTTGTTGTCTTTCACCTTGGATAGATTTAAACTTTGTCTTCCATTTTAGTTCTTAACCGTTTTGTTGCTTTTTTAATCTTACGTTATAATTAGCATATCGAGACTTGCGATCCACTTGTCGATTCAATTGAGTTATTCGCCAGCAATTAAGTTATGAGAAAATTATGATAACAAATTTTTTTTAAAAAAGTAATACAAGAAATTAAAACTAATTAATATTATGTGTTATTTTTTATAGTCTATTAGTTAGACAGAGACAGAAAGATTACAGAACTGTGGGTTGCATAAGAAATCTTTTTAAATTTTATTTTAATAACATTTTTTCAAGAAAACGCCGTTTCAAGTATATACATCAAGTAGGTATATTAAAGACAAAAACGATAAAGAAACTCGAGCTAGTTAACTTTATCGGTGGTTATTGTTTACGTCAAATTATTCAATAAATTTTTCAGTCAATGCTATGTTATTATTGTTTATGTTTGTTATTTAAATGAAAAATATACTTATTTTTGATAATTTTGATAAATAACTAAACAAATACAGTCGTTTATTTTGGGATTTAATTTACAGAACATTTAAACACATTACTACAATAAATAAATATCATTTTTGTAGGAAATGCTTTGAAATCAAGTTGTTTCGAATGTGATAAATTTCTTAAAGAACTTCATTGTTTTCAGTATCTTTATTATTGTTCTTATGTATGTCAATGACGTAGATGTTCAAAATCAACATCAACATCCTAATCTTAAATAATAATTTCTTCTAACTTTATTTAACATATCAGGGATTTAGTTTTGTACACAGTAGTCTTCACATAACTTCAGATCTATGTCTAATAACTTACGATCAAGTGATCGTGCTTGCCATTCTATCGATCCTTCGTATCCACCGATATACAAATATTGTGTCAAGGTGCAGCCGGACATTAAGTTGGTACTGTTGTGGCGCTCCATCTTGCTGGAACCATATCGTATTTGCTGGAACGTGAAGGTTTCCTGGATCAAGATATAAATTTGTTAAAGTTGGCACGACATTATTTTGAAGTAGGGCTAAATAACTATTGCCATTCAAATTGTCCTCGATTAAAAAGGGACCATTGACCATTGTTACGTGCATAAATTTCAAAATGCACTACCCTGTATATTGTTTGAATTAAAGTTACTCTTCCATATCTCGACGCTATCTATCGAGCATCGTTGGTCCCTTTCGGCCGAACAAACAAAAAGTCGTCATTTTCACGTCGTTCGCTACATAAAGATATGCCTGCTTAAATTAAACTTGATTTCGTAAAACATCCACGTGTTGTGACACGATGTATCATGAAAACATCTACAATTACTTAATTCATTCAACGCATGGTAAGCGTCTTCTATTCTTTTTCGGATTAAAAGTAATTTTTATGTCGTTTTTTTAGCGCCACGTGCTACTTTCGAAATGTGTGTTTCCTTGTCTGTACAAGTTTAAATATCGACGATGGAAAAGTTTTAAAAGGAAACATTGGACCCACGATCACTGCGATACAAGGGCAGATACGATTAATGTTTTTATTCGGAGGCAATTGATGTTTCAACTAATACCACCTTAGACGAAAGTGCATATGTAACAGCATACGATACGTTTCGGTTCTCTTACCTTTCATAAATGTTACTTTTTATCTGTTGTAAAGTTTGTAAGTCATCATATGACTACACGAGTAGTTTCAGATAGTTTGATTACAGAAAGCCAGTAGGAAAACGTTTTCTGAAAGTAAACTTGAATTTTGGTAAGTCAATTTTTGATTTTAACTATTTGCTGTCGTTACGGTGCTGCTCATGAATCATATTTACTAATCGTGTCAAAACGTTTAAAATGGTTTGCTTCTTATTACTATTAGTCAATTAGTTTAAGTTAAATTGCTATAGCATACTAATTATGTCAACTGTCAATTATTATTCTTAATGTAACTTACTTACAAAGATTTTTGTATGTCCTGGCTGTTACACTTATGATTTGAGTGTATTATGAGTTGCCGATATTTTAGTATCTACGTATACTTGTACTCGAACTAAATTTACTAAACTGTGATGCTATCAAATTCGTTCGTTCGTAAATTCCTAGAAGCTTGTAACAATATGGTTTCCAACAATTCCTGCCCTAACATTAACCTTTTGAGAGTATTGTGTATGTTCCTTTTTCATCCAGTTTGAATTTTCCATTGAGCAATAGCGGCAATTTTGTCGATTAGCATAATCGTGAAGTGTAAAAGTGCATTCATCAGAAAACATAACGTCTTCTAATTAAGTAATATTGTTATCCAACATTTTCATCATTCGTTCACAAAAATAAGTTTTCCTATCAAAATCATTTTATTTTCTTTTAGTATGTTTAGAATTGATATTATGGCTAACATTCAATGTTGCAGGATGTATGTGGCTTTTCCTTAAACCCAAGCACCACATCTAATTTGGTATCATTGCTCAGTGCATTAGCGTATCTGCCTTACATGTGAAACTCGCAAAACTGTTTTTTTATTTTACTAATTGTCTCTTAGGATATGGCAGCAAATCCGAAAATTTCTCATGGAATAGGCGAGCAACTTCCATTTGTGTTCGAGTGTTATCTCCGTAACTAATCATTTACAAAACTGTTATTTGATGCATTTTTGGTAATCTAACCATCATTCTGAATTGCAGTTAATGAAATTCAAACAAAAATTATAACACGGACAACTACTGTCAAGCAGTAATGATTAAAGCACAATTTGCTAAGGCATTTTTAATAAAACTAACAATGTTATGTAACTATTTATATCTTTTTGATTGATACCAACTAAAAAAAATACTGTTATAGTTTTCGCTTAATTTCTTATTATGATTTTTTTTTAATAACCTGAAAATGCTTTATTAAATTTTTTTTAAATTTCGTTTTGGATCATTTCAATGAAGGAACTACATTTTTAAGTAGATATCAATTTAATTGAATTCAGGGTAAATTAAAAACTACCCTAACCGTTTGATATATTTAATGGTAACTTTTTTGTGAGTCGTGAGTGCTTTAATTTTTAGCTTTTGAGTAAAAAAAATAATTTCTTAGTCTATGATTTTTTGGCTATCCAATTGTGCAAATGAAGGTGTTCACGTATTTCCGCTTCTTTTCGGCAATAAGAATAGTTTTGAACATTATTGATCAACGATATGCGGATCACATATAGTTTTATATGTTGTAAAATTGCTTTCCTACATTGGTAAACGTATTATTTTTAAGCAAAAATAAGCAAATTCTTAATTAAGTCATATTTACATCACAATAAATGATCAATATGATCACCATCTTTGTCCCTGCATAAATTAATTCGACGCAGAAAATTGAAATTGCCTCTTCTCAACAGGCGTTGGTCTTGCAGTAAGTTTGCAGCATGTTTAATCGCACCTCACAATTGTTCAATGTTGTCGATTGAAAATTCATAAACTTTAGTTTTCAACATTCCCTATATATATACAGATTATATACAATACCTAAACCAACATTTTCAAGGACCACATTCACAAAATAACACTAGGTGACATGAATAAATCCAAAATTATGGTTTCCAGTAATACCTCAAAAACAGTGACGGCGCAAGGTTTTTTTAGATGGGTGATCACAAATGAGTACCATATTTTTGGGGTGGGTACTGTAATTTGTCTAAAAATATTTGAAAAGATTTGAAAATAATTTTTTACGGGTATTTTCAAAAATAGGCAAATTATTTAATTTTCACTTATAAAATCAATTACATTGAAAGATATTTTTTTTTAATATGGGTGGGCACTGCAATAAACAGGGTTGGCATGAAACAATGAAAATTTGTGAATATTTGAACGTCAAAGAAAAACATGCAAAAGAAAATTAAATAAAGACAGAATCAGTAAGGCGCCAAATAAGGACACAACGTTTAATAGCTTCTAGATCTTTATTCACTAAGAAAGTGGTTTGGTAACTTCAATTCTTATGAGACTTATCTTTGACAATTAATGATATTAAATCTAAAATTATACTCAAAAAAAAAATACAACGTGAAGGCATGTAAAGGCTTCACTTACAAATTAAAGTAGAAACATTTATTATCTTATTAAAAAAAATAAATAAAACTTAATGAAATTTAAACGCCTTTCGTGGCGTAAATGACGACTAATAAGTGTTAAATGTAAACAATAAACCCATGACTTGTTTGTAAAATGTAATCAATATAATTTCTATTTGAATTAAACTTATCGTGTCAAAAAATAATAAGTTACAAAATCATCACAAAGAACAACTCTTGGCGATAGACCTCAAAACTGACGTCGGTTAGCGGGCGGTAGAGGTGACAAGCCAAGCAGTTGCAAGGGAAGTGATTTTCAAGTGGTAGTCGGTGGTTGAAAGGTTTAATTTTTTTTTAACCACAGAATGCAAAATTGGGTTATGAAACGATACGAGATACCCACAAAACATAACGGATTGCATAAATCTTTCTTTCTCTCTGCCTGCAAATTTATTTTTTATCAATACGTTACCGAAAACAAAACTATGACGTACTTAATGTAACTGTTATGAAATGAAACGTATTGAATTAGTAGAAGAATTAAACTTAAAAGCAAAAAATTGAAATATTAGAGCTTAAGGATTTTATAACAAGTTTAAAATCTAGCTACTATAAATTTATAATTTCCTACGAATTACAATCATGTTCATGAAAATTGCTTACAATACGTAATAACATATTGATAAAATTAAATACGATAACAACTTTGACAATCATATCATAAAACACACAACAAAAATCTCAAATAATTTTTATATAAAACAAGTGTGAATACCGAGACTATCGCAAAAGTAAAATGACAGATATCAGTTTTATTGTGAAAAAAAAAATCAATACTCTTAATTGACCAAAAAAACGAGTATTTTTTGTATATTTCAGAAACCGATTGCTTCTCTATTATGGCCATTTACAAAATTAAGAAATATGATTTTCCTGAAATATTTGCTTTGTTTTCTTACATATTATTTACTACTATCGTAGTACTTTTTTTTACAGTAAACTTGTTTAACTATATTTTAAGAGTATAAAAACGATTCATTTTTTTTTCTAAAATAACATTTTTACAAAAATTACAATTACGATTATTTAAAAAAAGTTATAGTAACTAACCTAAGAGAAAATTCAACTAACAAAAACTTTATACGATAATACTGTATATTACAATGTACGCATGTTATTAATTAACATTTAGATTTATAGTGTATTTTTAAAATAACGTAGATATTTTGCTTAAATAAATGTAAAATTTTTACAGGTAGTAAATCAAGTTAATACTACCGACAAAAAAAAACATTAACGTACGTGGAAATGCTTGTAATGCATCATTCAATTCTCTAGAAACTTTCCGAATTGAAACATTGTTTGTTTAAACCTAAATTTTAACAAAAAACTGTTTACAATAAATATGTAAGAAATAAAAATAACGAGTTTTGATAAGAATGTTGCATTAAAGAAAAAGTCTAGAAAATAGAAAATTATGCTCCCACTGTAGAAACCGGCTAATGTACACTAGCTGGCGTAGAAAATTTTCATTGTTTAATTAATGTTACTGAGAAATCTATCAACAACATTCGTACAATATAAAAGCTTTAAGGTAATAATTGAACTCTATTATGGAAACAACTTGCTGCTTAATATTGTGACAAACGCAGCCCTAGTAGCACAAAATATATGTACGATATTCTAACGATCTTGGTACAATATTTAAAGTAGGCTAAATATTGCTTGCTGTAATAGATATATTTTTGATATTGTTAAAGTGTATAATACTAATATCCTAAAAATATATACCTACAATATCATTGATATATTTTAAAACCTCATAATTTTTTTCAAGGTTTACATGACATCAGGTAAATATCTTAATTCTAGATACTTATTACAAGATGTAAAAAATGTATTCTAGATATTGTAAAACTAGATAAAAACAATGTTTTAAAAATATGTACCAACAATATCGTTCGTGTATTCTAAGGTCACAAATGTTTTTCAAAATTTGACTGACATAAAATATATATTATAATTATATATAGAATATTTATGTTTAATCAGTATCTAACTTTTTATGCTTAGTTTTTAACTGTACTTTTAAATTTATGTATTTATAGTTGTTAAACGTTTTTCTTAAACTTTTTTTTCATTTTTGCTAAAAACCCTAACACAATATTCTCATAATTTAAATATGCTCATTTTAAAAATTATCTTTATATGCGTATATTTTAATAAAAAGTAATCCAATATCATAGTATGTAATCTGCTAAAAATTTTGTAAGCAACGCAATTTAATTATTAAAAAAATTACACAAGGAGTATATAAAATTGAGACATCTGCGTTTGACTTGAATGGAAAAACCAATTGCATTATAACTAGAACTATAGTAATTTTACAATAATAAACTACATTTGCTGCAATGAAATTTTAGACAAGGTATTTTAATTCTGCTGTAAAATTACTAGTAATGCTAGCAAGTATTTATGATTTTGAAGGTCATCTTTTCCAAATACTTTTGTGGCATTAAAAACGGGTATATAGGTACAAGTACCTTTTAGGTGCTTTTAATAAATTTCTTAGAATCCTTTGCAACATTGAAAAAATGTATTATTTACCTGCTTTTGGGTACTGAGGTCAAAAACCGTTATATAGACCCTGAACAAGAATAAGGAAAGTTTTCTTTACTAATATGCTTTTGGGTTTCGTGTTTGCAGTTTGCGAAGTTTAAATTTTTATATCGAGTTTTAGTGCAACGTAATTGTATAATCAGGTAAGTGCCTATTAATTTTCTTATTTTTTATTTTTGCATCATGTTTTCTAACTACAGAAAAGCAAAAATTCATTTTGTAAATAATTTATTTTAACGCAGCTTAGTTGGCTGTTCAACGTTGACAGAACATAATTCAAAAAAATTTCAACGGTCATTACTAATAAGAAACCTAAATTAGAGAAAAGCTTTTATTTACGTAACTATAATCAATAATTAATAAACAACAAATTTGCCTTATTTTTTGAATAGCAATCCCAAGAAAATGCTTTTGTGCACTTTTAAAACTAATCTAAAATAATAACTAAATTAATAATGCTGTTGATATTTCTGTAAACCAAATTTTAAAAAAAAATATATGTCTTGATAGCGTTTCTTTATTGAAAAATTCAAACTAAAACCATTTGTCTGTATATTTTATAACAATTAAAATAATTTTAATGCATTTTATAATTATTATTATAAAATGTAGATTTTTTAATACAACTTTGTAGAGTAAATCTTAATTGTGTGTTTTTTTTCAGATGCCATCACAAGACGACATCCTAATGTTGCGTAATATTTGGCAAGATTTAAAACATTTATGTACTACCTATGTAATATGTGATGATATTAATAAGTAATTTTAAGATACAATTTTTTTGTGTATTTATTTTTTAAAGATGTTTAAAATGTATACAGATTTTATATTTATATTTTATTCATTTGTAATTTTGTTTTGGTAGTGTAATTTTTATAAATGAACGTGTTTCTACAGAATATCTGCAGTGTTTCAATACGGTTTAATAAAAACTGTACAATGCGTAGCAAAAAGAACCAGATTAAATATCATTTACAAACATACACATATGTAGTAGGTATATATTTTACAAATATCTCACAAATAATAGTGAGATACATCTAGAACAGATTAAAAAGATATATTTCCCATATATTGGAAACAAATATTGAGACGACATCTACATCTAATGTCTACCATATATCGAAAACATATATTTAGAATATATTTATTTTATATAAATTATTGATATAGCATTACAATAAATGGCCAATATAAAAAAGTGTGACATTTAAATATTTACCAGATGTTATTTACTAATATATTACGTATATTTTGTGCTACTAGGGAGATATACTTACTGTAAATTTACATGAGGTAGGTATTGGATCTAGCGACTATGTAAAACTGACAGAATCACTAAATATTGAAATAAAAATTTAAATTTTATAACAGTTTAAGATTAAAATAAAAAAAAATGTATTCAGAAAACTGTAGAAAAAGCCATACATGTAAAAAATAATGTGTACAAAAATAAAAAAGAGTAATGAAAATCAGGGACGCGCCTAGTTTGAAAGTTCTAGACGCCGTTAAACAACAAACATAAAATTTATATTACACAATTGCTATTTACTATAGCAATTTAAAATAAAATTTTTGTCGCAGATGTTTTTATTATAATTATTGAGAATTTAGAGAGCTTTTAAATTTTTATTTATAATAGTTTCCATTAAAGTAAATAATTGTACTTTATTTAAATAAAAAAAAAACAAACAATCAAATTTAATGTTCAAATACTTATTTAGTTTGCTTGACATAGTTGAACACAAAACATACACCGTAACTTTATTACAGTTGAACGCGTATTGAAAAATCTGTCTTACAACAACGATAATAAACGAAACTAACGTTAAAAAATAAATTTATTTATATTATATTGTAAAGTTTATTATTATTATTAAAAACTAATTTATTTTTTATTTATACTAAAAGTATGTACACGTTTAAACTAACCGAACTAATTAAATCTAAGAAAATTTAATAAAAACACTTATACTATAACTTAAGTATAACACTATCACTTACACGAAAATAAGTCCGCGGATAACTATTTAACACGAATAACATGTTGAGGACGGGTGTTTTATATGTAAGGCAGATAAGGCCGGACGTCTTTCATGAAAGACCTCATTCTCGTGCCATTCGCTCTACGTTTTCGCGGGTTTTTGGTTGAGGGTGGCACGAGCTTTGGTTTAGGAAGGACGAATTCTTTTCTATCGGCTTTAGTCAGTGTTACCGTTTTAGTACTTTTGTACGAGATCTTTTAGTAAACAACCATACTTTTAATACCACTTTTACAAAATTGAGCATATCTAGCACTTTTTTTGTCATCAACTGTATTTTACATATAGCTGTTTTTTCAGTTATTATAAACTATAATTGTAAACAATCTGACAAATATTTGAGAAACATTTTTTTCTAAATATTTTAGTTAATTAGTTATAGAAAGGTGGTCTCTGGCTTGTCATTTGTGATTGTATATGTTTATGTATACTGTTGTGCAAATGCAATAATTAAAAAATCTGCTTTAGTGACTTTAGCAAAATACCCGCTCTTTCAGCAAAACATAATTGAGATCAAAACTAAAACCTGCAAATCAAAAGGAAGATTCAAGTGAAAGAACAGTCCATGACCTAGATGAGACATTAGCACCAAAACAAAGTCTTAAGTAAATTCAAACAAAAATGATAAGTACGTGAATTACCTTAATTAAAACAATATTTGTTTAGGTGCAATAAAAAACGAGTAGATACTCGAAAACATGACACAAAATGAGAAAAGATAAATGAAGAATCGTTAGATCCTGCATGTGACTCTGCAATGGCAGTTGATGATTCAGAGGAGTTTGAATCTTTAAATCAACTTGATGACGATGGAAGAACTGAAGTTGCACTTAAACCAAAAAAAAAACTTACAAGCAAAAGTTCAGAGGTTCTTGGAAAGACTAATTTACATTTGTGAAGGAAAAAAATGGAAAAATTTATTGCACTGCATGCAATCAACAGCTATAGGGCAGTAATTTTCATATCGAACGACATGCAATGACTCCTAAACATAAAAAAAACACTAACTCTTGTGAAACAAACTATCAAAGTTAATGAATTTGTTAAACATCAGTTACCAACTGATTTGGAACATAAGATGGTCATGTTTGGTGTCGAACACAATCTAAGCTGCAATGCTTTTGATCACACTTCTAATGAAAGAAGCTCTTAAGGCTGGTGAAAGTCAGCTTAAAAATTTAAAGCTAAACAGAACTAAAGCAACTGGTATTGTAACTAAGAAATTTGCTCCAGATCAGCAACATTTGCTAGCAAAAAAAATCCGAAGTAACAATAAGAAAATTTCGATCATTTTAGATAAAAGTACTGATGTGTCAGCTATTAAAAGTCTTGCAGTGACAATTAAATTTTTTGAATAAAGAGTGAAAAGTCGGTTTTTGTGCCTTATTGAAGTACCTCAAGCAGATGCTCAAACTTTATTTGAAGCTGTGATTGTCAAGTTTGAAGAATTGGGAATTCCATTTCACCAAATAAGTGGATATGGCGCAGATAATGCTAATGTCATGATGGGTAAAAAAACGGTTTATTAGCAAAATTTAAAGAAGTGAATCAGCACATTTTTGCCATGGGCTGCGTATGCCATTGTTTGGATTTATGTAGTTTGGCAGCTGCTTCAAAGTAACTTAATTCTGTGGAGCAGTTTGTTTATGTTGTCTATGACCATTTTGCACATAGCGCTAAACGCAAATTTATTTTCCAAAAATGCCAAGACTTTTGTGAAGTTGCTACACATATGCTATTGAGACCATGTGATACAGGACGGCTGTCTTTAAAGGTAAGCAATTTTCTTTGTGTTGTGTTAATACAATTTTGATCTGATTTCAAAGTGCGGTAGACCGAATTTTGGAACAATGGATTGCTCTCACGAAGCACTTCAATGAGGTAAACGGAGGCGATAAATCACCGACAATACAAAACATTATTCATGCATTGGAACAACCTGTTTTTAAGTTGTACCTGTGTTTTTTGTCGTACACTTTAGATATAGTGTGCAAAATGAATGTTGAATTCTAATCAGAGCAAGTGAAAATTCACCAATTGCTTGATCGAATGACATCGTTTTATTTAACATTGTTAATAAATTACTTAAAACGACTTCAATTGGACTAATCATTCCTAAGCATGTCAGTCATTATTTAAGTGTTGACGACATGTACGTGGGACCTCAAAGTGAAGCACTTATATTCTTTGGAAAAATATCAATAAATGATATAAAATCGTTCAAAACTTAAGCTTTAGACTATTATGTTGAACTATGTCTCCAAATAAAAAAGCGATATGATTTTGATAGCCCAATTTTGGCCAACAGTTGTTTAATTGATCCGGTCAAAATTTATAACAGTGACAAACTGTTGTTGATTATGCCATTGGCCATACATTTTCCGAATCTCTACACAGATTTGAGTCAGCTCGACACAGAGTTTTGGCTTCTTTAAGATTTTCGTGAGGTTCAAGATTTAAACAAAAGTAACATGAAGTGTCCAAAATTCAAACATTCAGCAAAATTAACAACATAAAAACAAAAGTACGAAACAAATTAAAAACATCGACAGTAAAGGCACTGCTTTTGGCGAAAGACTTTTTAAAGGAAGATGGTGGCAAGTGTTATGCTTTTCATTTACCAAACAAATCAACAACGAACAGATCAACAAATCAAAAAAAAAAAAAAAATTAGTTGAGAAGTAAAATAACAAGAGCGACGAAGAAGAAATTTCGAATGCTCTTCTTGAATAGGTGTCATAATTTATTATTAATTTAGTACAATCTTGTTATTACTATTAACGTGCAATCGATACTATTGTTTTTGTTACAATGTTTATTAAGTGTTTCAAATATATTAAGCATAAACTTTTGAATATGGCGGTTTTAGTACTTTTTTTTAATCTAGTACATTCTGTTGGAGAAATCCAATACCTTAAAATTTAGTGAAACACTGGCTTTAGTATCGCTTCGGCAATTGTCAAGTGAAGGCGTTATCCGATTGCTTGATTTTTTGCCGAAAATATTAGTTTAAAAAAAATTTTTTTTTGTTTTTTATAACTTTTTACAAAGATTCTTGTTTTCTGGTAAATTTTTTTAGTAATATCTTTAATATATGAAATTCGAAGGCCCCTTAGCAATAACGACGCACTGCAAGGGTTGCCCCGGGGAGCTAGGCCTTTGCCTGGATTGTTTTAGTGATCATAAAGATTGTGGGTTTATTATGATGTAATATTTGTATTCCTTTTTTATTATTATTGTAAATATAAGTAGTATATGTTTGTTTTTTTGTTTTCCTTAAATTCATTATTTTGAAGTAGTGTTAAACTGATTATGGAGAGAATTATTAAAATAAAATGAAGAATTTATAGACTGTCAATTGCAATGAAATATGGTCGAAAATACAGGGAAAATGCAAAAAAATGTAATCACGATTGAGGAAAATGTTGCGGGTTTGCCTAGTCTCAGGGTCGGGTGTCTTATATAAAAGACAGATTAAAAACATCAATTAAAACCTAAACTAATAAGAGATATTTTTACCATAATATGTAATAAATTACAGTACGGAGAAAAGAAAAAATCAAAATTTTTTATTCAGGCCTTGGCAGATAATTTTTGAAATTGGGTACGTCATTAATGTGTTAACACTTATTGCTCGTTTACACTAAAGTCACGTACATGGTTATACACCGTAGATTTATCTCACACGCGTTAATTACTTATTTATTTAGACTTGAATTACCTTTTTAACACTACCGTCTTCGAACTACGGGAAATAACTGACCCGCGATTTGTTTGTACTGCATTTATACCTTTCTGTAAACATTCGAGAAGCTTCTACATTCTTTCGTGAACGTTCTAGACGTGGATAAAAAGTACGGAAACGTTCTAGAAATTTACAAAAACTTCGCGAATGTTTCACTGTCTCCTTCTTAAGACGGTTCTGTCCCAGAACAGGAATCTAAATGTAGAATGGATCGTGGCGATAGCGGCAGCTTTCTCCATTTCGGCAACTTCCTTGACCATAAAAGTAACAGTCAATGGACTTTTCCTGACCCGATATTCTCCTTAGCTGGTAACTACAGACCAACACTTGAACGCCTGTTCCTCGGAAGACGACCTCCAACATGAAACTGTCCTCCAATTCAGTTGATGCAAGCCACAACCAAGCTTAACTGCTGCTGGTATTGCCAATTTCTTAACATAGTGGAACTTCATTTCTCTTTTGAGATTCCATAATGTTGGCCACAGATTTTTGTATAACGGCTTGGTGCGTGAGTCTTGGTGACCAGATAGAAAACAAAGCGTCTGTCACCACGTAGTCTTAAAATTTTTCCGACTGCCGGTTGCTGTTTTTGTAGTTCATCTAGCTGCCCAAACTTCTTTTTAAACACGACTGCAACCCCTTTGAACATGTCAAGATCCTCGCTCACGCAATGTGCGATGCCGTAATCTTTTTGTGTTTGGAACAGGTCTTGTTGTTTCTCAGTGGTAATTCCAAACCTAACTTTTCCAGAACCTCCGTATAAGCTCATAAACTTCTCGAAATTCATTTATTCGATTTAATTCTTGATTCTGCGGCTTATTACTCTGGTTTAGACCTAAACTTGTGTATTGTGGTTATTGCCAGCAAACGGGGCTATACGATCGACGTGGACCACTTTTGGCTTACCTTTGGGTGGTTTTTGAATGCGATATATGATGTCATTAATACGCTGCACGACTTCATAAGGGCACTCCCATTGCCTTTGCAGCTTCGGCGATAAACCACGTTTCCTTTGGGGATTATACAACCATACCATGTCGCCAGGTTGAAACCCACCATTTTATGCCTTGACGTCATATCTATTTTTGATTCTGTTCTGGCGATTTGTGTGTTTTTACGGACCTCCTCATGTACTTCATCTAGTCTCTTGGTCAGTTTGCTGACGTAGTCCTCTCCAACAACTTCTTCTTCTGGTCTTCGTCCAAACTGGAGGTCGCATGGCTTTCGTATTTCGCGACCGAGCATCACACAGTATGGTGTTTGGCATGCGCTTTCGTGAATGGATGATCGTTATGCTATTAGGAAAAGGTGCAAGTACTGATCCCAGTCTCTTTGGTGTTCGTACATTACTTTGGTTAAGTATTTTCTCATAGTTCAATTCATCAGCTGAACCATGCCATCAGATTGAGGATGAAGAGGCGTCGTCCTAGTTTTCTTAATTCCCAACAATCGGCAAACAATGTTGAAACAGTCCAGACTCAAAGTTTCGACCTTGAGCGGACTGTAAATCCAACGGAACTCCAAACCGACTAATATTTACTAATACGTCTGCAATTCTAGCTGTTTCTTGATTGGGTATGACGTGAAATAATTCATCGTCATCAGGATGTATTTGTTTCCCGAATCAGATTCTGGAAACGGCCCTGCGATGTCAATCGCTACTCTTTCTAAAGGATTTCCTACGTTGTATTGCTTCATCGGTGCTTTCCGCTTTTTTGCTGGACTATTTCCCGATGCGCAGACCGTGCAGTTACGGCACCATATTATGACGTCTTCTTTGCAGTTCACCTAGTAGAATCGTTCTCGAATTTTCCCCAATGTCTTCTTAATGCCAAAGTGTCCTCCTGATGTACCATCGTGGATATGCTTCAACACTTCTGACACCCTGCTTTTTGGCACTACCAACTGTAGTCTGTTTTCCGTGCCCTCGACACTTTCTAGGGATCGCTTAAAAAGACCGTTTTCTACTATCAAAGAGTCCCACTGCGCCCAGTACGCTTTGATGTTTCTGCTCATAACATTCACTTCTTCCCAGGTTGGTCATCGGCCGTTTTCTCAGTCTAAAAGTGGTCATATTTCAGGATCGTTTTCTTGTACGCGACGCAACTGCTCAGGTTCCCACTTGTTATCAACCATAGCAGTTCTCCGGAGGTATTCGACTTTTTCTTCAAGTCGCAAACAATGGCTGCAGTCCACCGAGCATGGCCTTCTAGACAAGGCATCAGCGTTTTGATGACTGCTTCCGGCACGGTGTTCTGTGTCATAGTCATACTCTTGCAGTCTCTCAATTCATCTTGCTACTTGTCCCTCCTGGGTTACGGATCTGCAATAGCCATTTTCGTCAAAGGCTTGGCAATATTGGCAAATCCGGGTACAAATCGTCTATAATAAGTGCACAACCCAAGGAAACTTCGGACCTGATGTTTGTCGATTAAAAGTTCAATCACGCTTTCTGTCTCCATATCCGTAATTATTTCTTCGGCTTATTCTGTTTTTGCCAAAGAAAGTTTGCGTGGATGTTATCGTATCGACCGAGCGTCTCTGGTGTTAATTTTATGTTTCACTACGTTAGTTCTTTTTGATACTCTTGGATCAACACTTTAGTCAGCTGGTCTTGGTTGAGGTTTTGGCATTTGGTGGTAAGAATGTCTAATAGATGTTGTGGACACTTCTTCGGCGACGTATCTTCGTTAAACTTCACGCATCTCACATCTGAGATGCGACCGTGCATTGGCCTACCATGGTCTTCTTTTTTAACGTTACAGGATCTGAGTTGATGTTTGAGATTCTTACTGGAATCGTGTTTTTTACTCATACTAAAGTTCTGCCAACGAGTAGTCGTACGTGGCCCACTTCCCCGCAGTTCCAGCACGTCAGTTCTCTTCCTCGAGCTACTCGTTCGCGAAATACCCGGCGCACTATGTCTTCAATGTTTTCTTCTGTGTGCGAGGATGTTTCTGCAGCACAACGGAGCTTATGGTTGCTTCGGCGCGACGCCTGTTTCGTCGCCTTGAACTCCAAAGCATGGGTTAAAGCGTCATCCAACGTTTTTGGTCGAGCTAACCGGAGAGTCTGCTACGTTTCGCGGTCTCGGAGGCCGTCTACAGAGGTTTGAATAGCCAACTCTGTTTAATAACACTGCCGTCTTCCAATTACGGGAAATAACTGACGAGCGATTTGTTTGTACTGCATTTATACATTTCTGTTAACATTCGAGAAGCCTCTACATTCTTTCGTAAACGTTCTAGACGTGGATAAAAAGTACGGGAACGTTCTCGAAATTTACAAAAACCTCGCTAATGTTTCAATATTATTATATATAAACGACTCGTCCGATTTCAAAAATTCTTTTATCATTATTTAGCGTACACATAAGCTATATATAGTCTTTTTAAAATAAAAAGACTTTTTGTAGTGGCCTATTTTACAACTGAAGTAGACGAAAAAATGGACGAGCAATGCGTTTTTTACGAACGCTACTTTGTCAAGAGAAGTTGTAGAACTAAAAAGTTCTATAAAAAAGTCTCTGTTGTGGCCAAACACAAAAGCCTCAAAATTTGTTTAAATTGGTTCAAATATTCGGTTGACCATCTTCTCCAGAATTGTTGATAAGCGAATTCGATGGTCTTATAAAAACATCGCAGATCTTTTGGCGACCTCATGTTTTTTTCAGAATAGAAAAGATCTGTTAGTTTTCTTCTAATTAAAAAAACTGGTGTGTTTACCACACGACTTTCCTATAAAGAATGATGAAGGAATGCCTACATATTTTTTAAGGTTATGTTGTCATAAAACCATTATGAAGTGATATGTACAAGTTTGTATTGATTTCCTAGCATGCTATAATTTTTTTCAAATTTTTTTTCTCGATTTCATTAAGATATAACCGAAATATGGAAAATTGAGCTTATGTTGTTATAACGACTAACCCTTATATCATTAAAAAAAATTGTCGCAAGCAGGATTCGAACCTATATTATATTTGTGAATTCATTTTAAATTATAGATTAAATATCTAATAAACTGTTAATGTTAGAAATTTTTTTATTTGAATAAATACAATACACTTTTTAAAAATCTTTCGAACAAAATTTCTATCAGAATTAATGCAAAACTTATTACGAGATGAGCTTAAAGTTGTCTGCGGTCTTGCATCCAATAATCGAAGATGCTCAGATTCTAATACTAAACGAGAAAAATGATGCTTTTCCGATAACAACCGTAAATGGCGCTTACCATAAGAACAAGCAAATTTTGATATTCTACCACCCAGAGTCATTTGTTCAATATATTTGATCGCAATGCAACGTGCTACACAAAATTTAAATTGTGATGAACGTGTTGAAATTGTAATTTTGTCTAATGAAGAACTAACAAATTACGAACTTGGTAGAAAATATGGAGTGTCTCATACAAAAGTCGGTAAGGTTCTGCAGAGGTTTGTACAGACCGATGATCACGCTAGACGACCTGGCCAAAGCAGACTATGAGTTATTAATGCCGTGGAGGATCGATTTTTATTGCTTTGAACACTGACGGAACAGTTCACTACTGCACGAAGTCTCCAAATACAACTTGTTGAGGTTTATTGCACTTCGTGCTTTAAATTTACGACCTCGGGTAGCAGTTATTGGTTCCAAATTGTCTGTAGACCACCAAAGAATCAGAATAGCTTTTGCAAAGAGACATGTAGATTCGGAAATCCATGACTGCTGGTCTTATTTACAGTTGAAAGTCAAGGTCTTGCTTTGTAAGTTTTGATCGCAGTCAAAAGTGTACAGAAGGCAAAACAAAAAATATTCTGTTTGTAACATTCGAAAAACCACTTTATACGGAGATGGCTCAGTGATAGTATAGGGTGGCTTGCACAGAACTTTTTATTGTTGATGGTGGACGTTTGACTTCTGAACGATACATAATAGACATTCTCGAACCTTTTGTAGTACTTTTTGAACGTTACATTGAGAATGGATTTGTTTTTATGCAGGATGCAGGCCACATGCGAAACATACTGTGCTGAATATTTAAGTTATGTTAATATTCAAGTCTTGAAGTGTCCAGTCTGCAGTCCAGACTTCATCCCAGTATAGCATTTTAGGAACATAATGGGACGCCGGTTTAGAAGTCGACATCCACCACCTAATAGCTTAGATGAACTGCTAGAAAGTCTTATTCGCGTATGGGAAAATATCCCACAGGAATAACGATTAGATCTCTAATTTAAACTATGCCACGGCGATGTCAGGATGTAATAATATCTAGAGGTGGTAACACTAGTTATTGATTAGCCAAAAACGTTCAAAAGAAACTGTATTTCTGTTCATGATGTTAATGGTTTTACATTATTTTGTTGAATAAACCATATTTTTGGTTTTGAACATATGAATTATAATTACTCAACAAAAATAAATGCTCGTTTGGAAACGTATTTATGTACTTTGTTCGAAAAGAGCTATCAACTTTATTCAAATGTTTGATACAAAGTGAAATTAAAAAAAAGCATAAAAATCTTTACTAACTTGATGATGTAAAATAAGAAAAACGAGTGAAAGCAATTAATACACATGTTTTGCTAGCATATTTTGAACCAAAGCTAAAAGTCTACGGGTGTATCTGATTAACGGGTTGTTATTTCAGCAGGTGAAATTAAAACATAAATATAAGCAAAAAATGTCAAAATAAAAGTTCCATTAAAGTATTTTAAAAAGTCAAAATTTTTAGCAAAATAAATCGTAAATTACGGATGTTACATCAATTAAGTCTCCTAAGGTTGTTGACACCATAAATAAAAATAAACTGTTCTAAGTGCAAATTTTATCTCAGCAATTTGCTGACAACAAAAATAAAAGAAATACAAAATAATGTTAGTTGCTATTCTGCACATTCTTTTCAAGTACACTGGAATCTGTACACAAAGTACATTTTGTTAAGCTAGTATCTACTTTAATTATTTTATTAACAATTTGTTTTGTAGATGATGGGAAATTAAAGAAAATAATGATCAATACAATACATCAATATATTTACCCCATAGTTACAATGAACAGTGTACAAAAAACAACATATAAAAAATTGTTATTTCTAATTACAACAAAAATTAGGTGGACTAGAATTTTGTTTTAAAATATTACGCTGTGCGTCTGTCACCAATTGAAAATCAAAAATAGTTTTATAGAAAAGCACAATTAACATGCAGAAAACTATATAGGTATTAGTTTTAACTAATATTTATTTAAAGTACAAAAAAACTAAAATTATAAAAACAACAATTGGCTAAAATGAGCAAGAAAACTAAAATGAATACAACGTTTGTGCAATAAAAACGATCAACTAAAAATTGACAAAAAACATTAAAGAAAAAGATGCTTAAATTTTCTTGAAAAACAAAAGCTATGGAAGCGTCGACCCTATATAGCGTGAGCAGGCGATTTGTTCTACTGATATCGCGCCATTTTTTTAACGCTACTATTTCTGCAGCCAGTGCAAGTTTATGCACGTTTTCACACGACTCGTCATATTGTCGCAATTTGTTCATTATCATTTCAGGCAGCGTTGCATGCAATCAAAAATGGCCAAAAAAATTGTAAAACATTCATATGACCCTTTAAGTCTTATTAAATTAGATGAAGAACCGTGCATCTGGGACAAAACAACAGAAGATTATAAAGATAGAGTGGTAAAAACAAAAGCAGAGACCAAGGTTTATCAGTTTTTGATAGATTTTGAAAACTTGAATCAAGAAGAAAAAGTAGAAGCAAGTAAGTTATTTTCTGTTATACTTAAAATAAGATAAGGAAAATTAAAAAAAAACATGTTTATTTATTTATTTAAGTAATTAACGTGTATACATAATAAATAGAAAAAAAATATTTTCGTCGTTTGCCAAGGTAAAAAGCCTGTTGAATTTAAAAAATAATTCGCAAATTCGTTTCTTATGCCATTAATACGCCTGCCACCTCTCATGACACCGCCTTGAAGTAGGTTTTGCAATCTTGTATGTGTAACAACATACATGTTAACTGCACAAAAGCCATCTTTTTGATGAATCAAATTATGCAAAATTACGACAACTTTTACAATATCTTTCGCAAATAGTTTAGAAACATTAAGAGCTCTGTGAAAAATTGTCTACTTGTTGCTAAATATACCAAAAGTACATTTCACAAACCTTCGAACCCGTGTTAATTGATAATTGAATACTTTTTTTGCCACAGTAAGATTGTGTCCTCCAAATGGTTGTAACAAATTTCACTTAATGCAAATGCCTTATCTTCAACCAAAACTAATGGCAAGTTTAGATCTGTTTGATGTAAAACAGTTGGATCAGGAATGATCAGCATACCATTTTTCATTTTTGTCTAAAATACAGTTTCTTAAAAAACCAACAAATCACAATTCTTTCCATAGGCTCATATGTCTACATAAACAATCTGAATCTGCTATTGTTATCAGAACTATGGTTAGTAAGCATAGTAATGTTTATAACTCAAGTTCATCGAGCCATTATGCCGAAATTTTCGAACCCGTATATGTTTACATCAACAGCTACAATGCAATGTGGAAAATGTAAACTTGTTTGAAAATCTTGTAAAATAATAAACCAGTCTTCTTGGGAAGGTGTGGGTAGATATTCTTTTCTAAAATCATTCCATAACTGTCAACAGACCGTTCAAACACTTTTGTTTAAAGTTGAGATACCTCGCTTATTGCTATAATGTAGATCCGTAAATGTATTCCCACTAGCGAGATATCTGTATTTTTAAGAAAAACTGTCAATGACAAATGGAAACATATCTGAGATGCTTTCGTAATTTTCTTCAAAAAAAAAGTGGCGATAGAAAAGTGAAGAGATAAATAATACTTCAGATTCAATTTTTTTTGAAGATTTCAGAGAAAGATGATACTAAATTCATTATTTCCGGCAATACGGAAACTTAACAAAGTAAAGAGGAAGAATCATCTGCATTTTAGAAGTTATTTCCCAATCCCCACTATCAATCCCAGAAATAGATGAATATACGGCTTTTTTTAAATCGATAATACTTTCAGTGAGAAACTTTACAGAAGATGAAAAACTAGAGTTTTGCAAGGAAGTACTTCGATTAAGAAAACAAATTAAAGAAAATTCACAGATATCGCAAATCTTGCAATTATCGGAAGGTGTTCAAAACAAACACAATATTACCTACGTAATATAATGACCAAGGTTTATTACAATTTTCAAAAATAAGAATGTATACTATAAATGCATTTTGAACTATTTTTTAATCCAAATTCAATAAAATCTACATTTGCACAACATGTTTTGGATAATCGTCATACTTTTTTTTCTTACAAATTGTTTCATTCTTTTAATAACATCAATAACAAACAAATTCTTGAATTACTAGAGTTGATTTATATTAAAATATCAAATAAAAATTTTTTGTTAGACGATCAAACCAATTTGAATTATAATTTTAAACATAAATTTTCTTAGATTTGTTTCTAAATTGCACCATCTTCTTTTTTTAAAATAATTTACATTTAACATTTTGTAAAACTTAATAGATTTTTTAATTATATAGTTACAAATTTTCATATTTGACATTTTTCAAAAAATGTAAGTAAACAATTTTTTTGTAATCTTAACTTTTTATAAAGTGTAAATATTTTTTGTAGACTTTTAAAGCTCGAAACATATGTAAAAAACACATTTTAAAAGTTTATTATTGGTGGACTGGTAATTTGAATAATTTAAAAATTGACCAATAACAATGAATTCCCTTAACAATTCAAAAATTTACCGATTCTATAATTTTTTCTCCTATTGATATTAAACAAATGCGCTACTGAATATAAAAAAAACATTTAAAAAATGAACTTTACTATAACATGAATCCTCTTTCTAGTCTTAACTGAGTTATAACGCTAATAATATTTACAATTGCTTGACTGTTCAATTTCAACATTCAAAGTTTACTCAAATTTTATTTTACATACTTTTGTCCTATGTTGATAACTTTACAGTGAAATCGTTTATGACTTAAACCAGTAATTGCTGATAGTTTTTATTATAAAACTTTATAAATCAGGTTTATTAAATTATTCCGTTTATGCATTTTAAAATTTGAACTTAAATTATCGGTTTTGTAGTCATTTTTTTCAACTAAAGGTAGCTTTGTCGGTGTCGTAAGAGTTGTTTTTCTTGTAAATCATGCCTGCATCGAAACTGCCACAATTGTTGTATTGAAATGATTTGCTAACTTAAAACAACCAATAAACTAGTACCATAAAACGGTGCAAGATAGAGGAAAGTTGCACATAAACATTTTTATAGAAGACAAAATTTACTATAAAAAAGTCGGCGGAAGGGTACAATTACGTTCAACAGTTTAGAAGATACATGTGTGCAAAGTTGCACAAAAATTACATTAAAATTCTGTAACTTTGAAACTATTAGATATAATGATACACTCCCGCGGACTTTTTTGTAGTAAATTTTGTGCTCAATAAATTGTTTATGTGCAATTTTCATCTATATTATACCGTTTTTGCAGCGTACAAGACAGAAGCTTCCGCGGATCTAATTCTGTAATTACTATAATCATTTTTCATCAATGCTGAGTGAAATTAAGACTTATTATATTTTTAAAACATAAAACGAATCATAAGAAATATCTTGTTTAATAATATTAAACCCTGCATCCGAAAAATACAAAAAATAAAGTGAAATTGGGCACCACCGCAAGTTCTAGATTTGTTTCATCTTAGCGTTTCATCGTTTCGTTACACGAGCCTTCGAATCAAGCTCCCTATAAGTGTTCACACTAAAAAAAGATATGAGCGAAAACTCAAACCTTCATCGACGCGCTCGTATCACTACGCGTCTGATCTTTCTATTCATCCGATTCAACACCAGCTTCGGAATACCAGTCCACAGACTATTAGCTTGAGCAAATTTAATATAAGATAATTATTGAATACATTATGTTAAGTTTGTTCTGTTCAGTTTGTATAGTTATTTTTTAGTTATTTGTAATTATAATAGAAAAATTAAAGTTTACTTACCTTAACGTAACCGCTAGCATTTCTTTAGGAAGAATACTTAATCTTATTGTGGTATTTTGTTTTCGTATATATGCTGATAAACGATCTACATATTTAACGTGTTTGGGCTCATTCGAAAATAGTTGAAAAATGTATCTTTATGTACCACCAATTTATCAAATAGCGTATACAATGCAACATCTGTATATCTTGTTTGTAGCAAGGGATGAACCCAGAAACGTGGATTTTTGCACTGAGCCTCTCTTTCTTTCACTTTTCTTCTGCGATTGAGCATCAGGGCCAATAATAACTTTCTTCTACAACCCATGACACTTTATAATGTACTGAGCGACTATGAACTACGGCAACACCGAATAAATAACTATCGTGTGTAAAAACTTAGTATCATATTGCAACTATTTATCGCGGGCGATATGTGGTATCGCTATGGTACCATATGAAAACACCCTAACAATCTCAAATAGCTATTTACTATCTGATGTTTTTAATGCTACAGAAATTTTAGTAACGTAAAAGTATTCCAATCTATTCCTATTCCAGAAGAAATCAAAAAGACAAACATGTTAAAATTTGAACTTATATATACTTTATTCTGTTTTTATGAAAACTTTAGTATTTAAATAGTTAAATAGAAAATTTATTATGTGTTAAAATGCATTTTAATTGAACACATTTTGTACTATCCTATAAGGAAAGTATAGCTCGATCGAAATTTTTTTGAAAATTTTTTTTTTGCAGAATTTTACATTTTAGGGTCTCCTGAATCATGAATAATGTATTTTTGACAAAAAAAATTTGGTTGGGTGTCTGTGTGTGCGTGTGTAACGATGTACCCAGGATAACTCTCGAACCAAAAGTCTTAGTAAGTTGAAATTTGGTATGAAGCTAACTTTTTATATTCTCTCGGTTTTATCAAAAGATGGGCCTGATAAAGAAACCGGAAGTGGGTGTATCCGCCATTTCTAACAGTTTTTCTTATATAATTTTGTACGTATGTAAATTATTTGATTATATTTACAGTTTCTTATAGAGATAATTCTTCCTAACAATTTATTTAAAATTTCCAACATATGTTTGATTTATAATTTAAAATAAATTCCAAATATAATCTAGGTTCGAATATTGGCTGCGACAATTATTTTTAGAAAAAAATTTCATATCTTGACGGGAAATAAACAGTTTTTACTGATTTACTAAAGAGGAAAGCAATATCGAGGCGCACAAATATAAGGGTTAGTCGATATAACAACATAATTTTAATTTACCATTTTTCGGTTAATCTTAATAAAATCGAGAAAAAAAATTATAGCATGCTAGGAAGTCAATACAAACGTGTACATATCGCTTCAAAGTGGTAAGATAAAGAAATTGTTAAATAAAAATTGTTTAATGTGTAATACTTAGTTCTTTTACTATTATTTCTTTTAGGCAAATAAAATTACAAACTTAAGTTTTCTGAGTTCTTCACATTCTTTTGACTTTGATGTTTTTTTTCAATTTGAAAATAAAAAATATTTAGAAATTCCTTATAAGAAAGTCGTGTTGTGACCACACCAGTTTTTTTTGTGTAGTACGTTTTCATGAAAACAATAACAGCACTGGTAAAAACTATATGTAATGTATAAATTATACATCACGGAGTTGGAGTTTTGTGTAATTGTGTATATTAACTATATGTTTTCTTCTAATATTTTTCTTGTCCAATATTTATTGTATTACTTTTGAAACGGTTTCTCTATTTCTTTCGCTAGTACTCACACTGTATTTTTGATGCTGTTAATGAAATGAAGATAAACTATTCACTAACACTAAGAAATCAATTTTAAAAAAAATACTTAAGATTAGTTTAAAATTTGTTAACTATTTTATTCGGTTAGTATTCTTTATTTATATTTCACTGTTTTAATTTTAGTTTTTAGTTACCTCTATATACTGACGATGCTAATTATAATTAGCGAAACATGTATCCTAAAATAAAATATTAAAAAAATAAAAAAAAATAAAACTACTGTGGAGAAGACTTCAAGAGTAATAAAATATTATTTTAAAATACTTAAGGTTAAACAAAAACAAATAAAAATTTATGTTTAAAGGATATTGCAAATACACGTGTTCAATTTTATTAAAACAAACTTTTTTTTTATATCTTATCAACTTTAAATACGTACACATTTATATAAACATAGAGATACGAGAACGCTCACTGTTTTCATGATTACATGTATTATAAAATTTTATAGACGTATAGTTGTTGGCTTTTGAACTCAAAACAAATACATTCAATTACCTAAGTATATTTATACCAAAATGTTTTGACTGAGAAACAACGTTTTCTTACTTGTTTTATTTAAATAAAAGTTGTTTATGTTTTTTAATAGCTGGTCAAAACGTAATTATGACGATTTTGTAATAGTTGGCCAAATATGATTCAATCAATTTTCTTTAAAAAATAAAAGCGTCTTACTTCGTTCTCACACGTTTGAGTTGTATTTGCTATTTTAAAGTTAGCTAATAAATTATTATGATTTGTTATTATAAAATGTTTATACTACACATTCTTAAAATTATTTTTGTTTATGCAGGGTGTTACATATTGTTACAGAGTGATTAGTTCACATACTTGCTTTTAAATAAGTCATTCTATATACTTTTAAATTTTCTAGTATAGGAGTTTTTTATGTTATACAAAGTGTTTCAAAATTTATAGTCAGTTGTATAAAAGAATCAATCCCATTTCAACATCTAGTATACCCTAGACAAAACAACTTCACAATAATTTTTTGCAGGTATATTTTTTAATATTAGTACAGTGTTTATTATTGCAATAAATAAATATTGGACGAGCCAAATCTTGAACACATAATTTTTTTGTTTTTTTTTTTAAATGAATCACTGTATTTTATTTTAGAATCTGAATATACGCTTTATATTCTTACATTTTCATAAAACAGTAGTTACAGTTTTTATTTTTTGAGATTTTACAATTGCAGAAAAAGAGTTTTTAACAAATTTCATTATACAGGGTGTCCCAAGAGGTACTGTACATACTGAAATGGTATGTTCCTTAGGTCAATTTAAGTAGAAACCGTCCTATAAACATAGGTCCAATTCGCCATAGTTACACAGATACAAGCGTTCAAAGTTTATAACTGATCACACATTTTTTGAAAATTAATTATTCTTAGTCAACTGGGAAACAAAAGCCGAACAATATGTCATTTATTGCTTTCTTTTCTACTAAAGTCACAGTCGATTTTATTAAATGAAGTGTAATTTAAATGCAAAATGCCTTCTCATTTTTCTAACGAAGAATATGCTGATATCATTTACATTTATGGATTTTGTGATGGAAATGCGAGATCTACCGTTAGGGAATATGAACGAAGAGTTCCCAACAGGAAGGTGCCAAATCACCAAACCTTTTCTTCTGTGTTTCAACATGTACGGACTCATGGTTCATTTCCATCAGTTTCAACAAGATCTGACCGTCCTGTGCAGTTAAATGTGAATGAGCAGGAAAACATTCTACATATGGTTGATCGGAGTCCAGGGTTGAGTACTAGAAGAATTTCTTCTCGAACGGGACTCCCCCGTATGTCAGTATGGCGAACATTACATGATGAGTTTTGGTATCCCTATCACATACAATAGGTTTAGCATCTGGAACCTAGAGATTTTGCTGCCCGGTTGAATTTCTGCCTCTGGCTACAGGTAAATCCACAATTAGTTCCATTCATTTTATTTAGCGACGAGGCGCAATTTACTAGAGATGGAGTGAACAATACACGTAATTCTCATTTGTGGTCATATCAAAATCCACATGGCACAACAGAAACTAACTTTCAGCGCAGATTTTCTGTTAACGTATGGTGTGGCATGATTGACGATCAACTTATTGGACCTTTTTTTTTGAGGAACGTCTGACAGGAGAAGCATATGCTAACTTTTTGCGGAATGAATTGCTACCGCTTTTGGAAGAAGTACCTTTACTAACAAGACAACAAATGTTTCTGCAACATGATGGAGCTCCTCCACATTTTAGTCGGCATGTGACCGAATATCTAAATGTTGCTTACCCCATTAGGTGGATTGGGAGTGGAGGCCCGCATTCTTGGCCACCGAAATCGCCCGATCTCACACCTTTGGACTTCTATCTGTGGGGTCATGTGAAAAGTTTAGTATACGAGGTAAAAGTTAATACCAGAGCTGAATTAATACAGCGTATCCTGGATATGTGTCAACAAACACGAAACAACCAGCAGGTGCTTCGAGCGGCTACTCGGTCCATTTTAGATCGCAGCCGTCGTTGTATTAATGCCGAAGGAAATCATTTTGAGCATTTGATGTGATTTTTGTTTGTTTTTTTTTTAATGTTTGTTTTGTAGTTCGATTTTCTGTTTTCAATAATAATAATTTTCAAAAAATGTGTGAGCATTTATAAACTTTGAACGCTTGTATCTGTGTAACTATGGCGAATTGGACCTATGTTTATAGGACGTTTTCTACTTAAATTGACCTAAGGAACATACCATTTCAGTATGTACAGTACCTCGTGGGACACCCTGTATATAATTGGCCGTGGGCAAATGACAGTGTGACAAATTATTATTAAAACTAAGTTATTAAGATGAAATTCTTATAAATTTTATTAAATTTACTACAAATACAAAAATCTTAACAACGCGTTTATAACAACGGTTCAAAATTTTCACCTAAAACATCAATACAGCATTGCAGTCGATTTTCAAATGATCGGCTTGCGTTTTTTAACATTTTTCTGTTGATAAACTGAAATGCTTTTTGTATTCTGTTCTTTATATTATCTAGTGTGGTTAGAGCTGTTTGATATGTACAGTTTTTTTACATAACCCCACATGAAAAAGTCCATTTTAATTAACACTAATAAACGAGCTGGTTATTGAATGGGTACTCCTCTTTTATTTGCCAGGAAAATCGGTATTAACATGATTATGAATTAATCTAGTGCGATGTAATAGAGCTCCATCGTGTAACAACCACATTCTAGACGAATGTCAAAGGTACCACGGACCGTATAGAGAAAATGTTGTCTAAACACAACATTGTTACTCGATTTTCTACTTTTCCTAAATTGGGTCAACTCTTAAATTCGGTATAGGACGTTAATTCTTTTTAATCTGACGGCGTTTGTAGCATTCCTTGCTTTTGTGGTCGTGCATACATAAGAAAAATAGGTAAAAACGTGGAAATTCGTATTAAAGAGCATTAAAGATGTAGTCGTAGTCAGCTGTGGCGGAACACGTACTAGAAACGAGTTATCAAATTATGTTTGAAAACACCAAAATTTTTGCAAATGTTTCTAATTACTAGCAGCGAAAAATTATAGAATACGTTGAAATCATTTAAGTTATTTGAATATTAACCGAGATTTTAGTTGTCCTTTACTGGAGATTTGCAAACCATTATTATCGATCACAAGCCGGTCTATAAATGCAAGACTTCACGGCGCAATCAATTGTTTCGGGCTCTAAAGAGGTCCACTGCAACGTGTGACAAAAGCTCAGTTTGTGTAATAACGACAACACGGGAATTATTCAAAATGAAAAAATGTATTAATTTATTAGCTTATTTTTAAATAACATGTTTATCTCGTATAAAAAAAGAATGCGACAGATATTTCTGGAGATAGAATCGTAGGCTTCGTAATGTCAAAACGTTGAAAGACTAAAATGAGAGACACCGTTTAAATCTACTCGCAGCTGAAAAAGAACAAATGACAAGACAGAAGTAGTAACACAGAATATATATTTATTTTATCACAGACTCAGTTCAAAGAATACGAAGAAGGTACATAAGTATAGTTATAAACATTTTCCAAGCACTACTACATGGGTCGGTATCAGAGGCAAAATATTGATCGATTGAGTACCAAACTATTAAGAATTAAGGCCGGAGTCTAGTAAAGTGAGAAGTACTTTAAGACAAGAAAAGAAATCAAATACAGTAAAGTGGCTCCGTTGCAGTAAGATAATGAAACTTTTTTTTACATAAACTCGCCGCTATAAAACAACAAATGGTAGTGTTGTAAGACTGGTCAGAATGCATGTCAACAATACTTTTTATTTATCAATGAAAACGTGTATCTTTTGTTATCGCCTACATTTTATTCTTAGCTTATTGGCTATATTCAGTTTTGCTTCGCAACGAAATTAATTCTCGATGAACATGTTTTGGAAAAGACTGATTAATTGTAATTTAAATACGTTCGAACATTCAACACGGAAAATTTTTCATTTAACGCCACAAGTAAACTACTTCTTGAGTTTGTAGTCTTATTTTAGAAACACGCTGCATATGCATAATTACCTATTCAGTTAACAATTTGGAAATTCCCTAGAAATCTAAAATTAAACATTTAAGACTAATTTTGAATAAACGTGTTTCGTTCCAACAACCCATTTCAAAAATTGTCAAGAAATATGCTATTTGGAAAAAATAGCTCTATAGATTTGTAAATGCATTTATTAATCTATTCGATTCAGTAGTATATATATATAATTTTTTTTTAAATTTTCCGAAATGACATTGTGTAGCAAATAGTTAGTAATGACATTTGGAAAAATACAATTCTGTTTAAACTAAAAAAATCTAATAGCGTAAGAGTTTAAAATGTAAAAAACGTCGTTTATATATTTTATATCTGACTTTTGCATTACTACTACCGTGCGGCTTAATAGAATCACGTTGAAAATTGATGACAATAAGAGAATGATAACATTATCCAAAATTATAAGCGACTTTCGGCTTAGACCGCGTCGTAGTAAAACACCCAGACTTAGGCTTGGTCATAGTCTCTTCTTGAGAGCCAAAACAAGAAGTAGAACTTGGCCTTTGCCGTATTGTCGTTCGTGAACCCAAACAAACTGACGTTTCGCAAGACACTGCAGCTTGCATCTTCAGAGTGGTTCGTTAATCACGCTAATCGCTATTGGTATAAATATCGTCATTTCCACTTTTTCTTTCAGTGACATTTACCACTCTGAAGATGCGAGCTGCAATGTCTTGCGAAACGTCAGTTTCTTTGGGTTCACGAACGACAATACGGCAAAGGCCAAGTTCTACTTCTTGTTTTGGCTCTCAAGAAGAGACTATGACCAAGCCTAAGTCTGGGTGTTTTACTACGACGCGGTCTAAGCCGAAAGTCGCTTATAATTTTAAACATAACAACCGCGAAAGCTTAAGATTTTATATTATAAATCTCTACGGCGAGGAGGTGTTTTTACAAACTAGATCTTTAGATCGTTTGCGCCAAAAGAAAGAAAAGCTACTTACAGACCTAGCATTTCTAAAATGTTGCCGAGACCACAACGTATTACCATCGTGTATGAGAATTAAACATCAATTTCTAAATTCTCATACTGAGCGAATTTTTCGCAAAGCTGGCTTCGAACTATTACGTTCGGAAATTGACAATAAACGCAAAGTACTGGATTCTGTCAGCAAACAGCTATACAAGTTACATTTAACTTTGTCTAACAAATTAGAATACTCGATATGGGTAAAAATAGATGCTATCACTACGATACAAGCTAACAAGGTTTATGAACAATCAAAAATGAAACAAACTAAGAAATTCGAGCGATTACATCCTTCACAGCCTAAGAAAACGTTAGACGACCATAAAGTAATTGTCAACCTAACAGACACGGTTTTGGATGCACAGACCACATCCTTGTTGAAGAAGGGTTTTAACTACGCCGTTACGCCTAAGACAACTCCGATAGAAGATATAGTATGTGGAGTAGAAGCTGCAACACGCACTCTACCTAAGGAGATCTCTGAAACTATTCGACAAGATGTTTGCAATATTGTAAGAAAAGCAAAACCGCCACGCTCTAATATTAACAGACATGAGAGAGATGCAGCTAAGCGGTTACGTGAGAATAAGGACATTCTAGTATTGAGAGTAGATAAAGGAAACGCTACAGTCGTTATGAACATACAAGATTACAACGAGAAAATGACGAACTTACTCTCAGAAGATTGCTACATACGTCTACAGAGAAACCCTTTAAACTCCTTGTGCACTAAGGTAAACTCCGCTATCAAAAACTCCACTACTATCGATATCAACATGAAACAGACTTTGATTGTCAAAATTCCGGTTATGCCACGAATCGACGGTCTTTCCAAAATACACAACGAAGGAGTCCCCCTTCGACCGATAGTGAGCACCATCAATTCACCAACTCAATCGTTAGCACGTTATCTAGCTGCAAAACTATTGCCGTTGACAGGAAATACAGAAACTCACATCAAAGATTCTACAGACTCTGTAGAGAAAATTAAGAATTTGCGTATAACAAAAGAAGATATTTTAGTCAGCTTTGACGTGGTATCTCTTTTTACTAAAGTCCCGGTCGACGAAGTGTTGTTTTTGCTCAAGGAGAGAATTACTGAAGAAGAAGTTCTGCTCATCGAACTCTGCCTCAAAAACACTTATTTCAGTTATAACGACAACTTGTTTAAACAAGTAGAAGGAGCGGCCATGGGTTTACCGCTCTCTCCAGTTATAGCCAATATTTACATGGAATATTTTGAAACTGAAATTATGAAAAATGTTGAGTTAAAACCAAAAACTTGGTTCAGATATGTTGATGATACGTTTGTTGTATGGCCTCATGGCAAAGATAAACTAAACCAGTTCTTTCAACATCTAAACTCTGCACATAACAGCATTAAGTTTACTATGGAGTTAGAACATAACAGCAGTCTAGCCTTTCTTGATGTACTAGTGATAAAGAAAAATAACGGAAAATTGGGGCATTCCGTTTATAGAAAGAAAACGCACACTAATAGATACTTAAACGCCGAATCTCACCACCATCCAGTACAGAAGAATACTGTTTTGCATACTTTAGCCAAAAGAGCTATACGTGTGTCAGATAACGAAAATCTACAAAAGGAAAAAAAAAAAGAAAAGGAAACATTGTTGGAGTCCCTACAACAAAATGGATACGGGTTCAAAGAGATCCAAAACGCATGGAAAAGAGCATTAAATCCAAAAGTCAAAGAAGACTTATCACCTCCTACTAGCACCGCTTATTTACCTTACTGTATGGGTTCAACAGACAAAATAAGCAGGGTGCTAAAGAAACATAATATTAAAACTGTCTTTACGACTAAGGATACCCTGAACACCTGGTTTACATCTGCTAAAGACAAACAAGGGGCTCTAAAACATGCCGGAGTTTACAAAATTCCTTGTTCCTGTGGATCAAGTTATATAGGACAGACGGGACGTTCTATTGAAGTTAGAGTAAAAGAACATATGGCTGACTGCAAACACCGCAGAGTTACTAAATCAGCAGTGGCAGAACACGTGTGGAACCAAGGACACACGCTGAACTTTGACCAAACTAAAATGTTGGCTAGAACTCCTTTCTACTTTCCCAGACTAATCCGCGAAGCTGTGGAAAAACATCCTTGTAATATGAACCGAGAAGACGGTTTAAAACTCAGCAAATCTTGGCTACCAGTATTATATCCTCTCTGACAAAGATCGACCTTCTTCGAAAGGACACAAACACTTACTCCGAGTAATAACAAAGTCAGTCAAGCGGTAACGGAACGATAAGGTTCGTTAATCACGCTAATCGCTATTGGTATAAATATCGTCATTTCCACTTTTTCTTTCAGTGACATTTACCACTCTGAAGATGCAAGCTGCAATGTCTTGCGAAACGTCAGTTTGTTTGGGTTCACGAACGACAATACGGCTAAGGCCAAGTTCTACTTCTTGTTTTGGCTCTCAAGAAGAGACTATGACCAAGCCTAAGTCTGGGTGTTTTATTACGACGCGGTCTAAGCCGAAAGTCGCTTATGATTATAGTTTTACGATCATAAGCGACTTTCGGTTTAGACCGCGTCGTATTTGGACGCTCAGACTTTTTGAGTTTCAATAGAGCAGAACACGTGTGGGACTAAGGACATACCAAACCAAAGAGTTGGCTAGAACTCCTTTATACCATCCACGCTTATTAGCTAAGCTGTGGAAATAGCAAAACATCCATATAACATGAACCAGCAAGACGATTTACAACTCAGCAAATCTTGGCTACTTTCTAAGACAAAGAACAACCTTCTTGACAAGGACACAAACACTTACTCCGAGTAATAACGAAGTCAGTCAAGCGGTAACGGAACGATAAGGTTCGTTAATCACGCTAATCGCTATTGGTATAAATATCGTCATTTCCACTTTTTCTGTCAGTGACATTTACCACTCTGAAGATGCAAGCTGCAATGTCTTGCGAAACGTCAGTTTGTTTGGGTTCACGAACGACAATACGACAAAGGCCAAGTTCTACTTCTTGTTTTGGCTCTCAAGAAGAGACTATGACCAAGCCTAAGTCTGGGTGTTTTACTACGACGCGGTCTAAGCCGAAAGTCGCTTATAATTTTAAACATAACAACCGCGAAAGCTTAAGATTTTATAACATTATCCAAAATTCAGTAAAGAAACAAATGTATATTTATTAGAAAGCAGTAAATACATACACCATGTATGTGATTAACAGGTTGCTAATTTAGAAAGTAAAATTTTTATAAAACGTTTAAAAAATCAAAATTTTGAGCCACTTGTAGCATTAATAGTTTCTTCATATCATTAATAAAAAGAAATCAAAAACAATGTTATGATGTTTAATTCACTGTTCTAAGAACTACACAATACTTTTTAGAAATTTGCTGACACTAAAAATAAATACAAAATAACGTTATCACATAAGACGTAGTTAATTTAAGCTTTTATACTAGTATACACAAATACCAATTCGTAAATTAAAATTGTTAAAAATGCAAACTCGAAATAAAATGCAATTAATTTTTTCAAGAACAAGTTAAGATTTAGCTTTGTTTGCAACCAAGAACTTGACCTAACTCAGTTGTGACGTATTTACTAAATGCGCGTATTGTAAATTGTTAAAAATGTAGACTCAAACTAAATTGAGATTTTGTATAATAACATACTGCTTACGGATCAAAGTTTATTTTTGCTAATAAAGATAAGTTACAGAAATATAATATTCAAGGCGCGTCATTGACAATGTACAGCGCCATCTGCGTTATAATAGATGAACCTATTATAGCTACAAAATTTAAATGTTGTGTATCGGTAGCTACTATTTAACTTAACTTTGCTTTTTATATGTTCAATTTTCGACCTTAATGACAACGCAGTATAATCGTTAACATATTTCACTGGGAACAGACCATTCGAAAACTACCTAAGGTAATTAAAAAAGTAAACTCTCGAATGAAAGGATAAGGTTTACATCTTTCCCTAAGCTATTTTATAATTTTCTTTTCAATAGTATCAGTATAGTTTATATATAGATTTTAATACCTTACATGATGCTGACAACATTCCTCTTTCATAGGAACACATTTTTGTGTTCTTACAACTAATATTTTTTGAGATTTTTGTGCCCGTGCACGCGTGTGCTATATAAAATACATTGGCAAAATCCCAACCTTAAAGTAAAAATATAATACTTACAATTAGTTTCTACAGTTATGAACTAGCTAGTGCATATCCTGTCAACATTACCTAAAACTCAATTGAAATCTAACACAAAAGAAAACGTACATACGGCGTTATTACAAGTAAACCTCTTTTTGATTCATACCTAGGTGAATGTTTCTTTTAATATAATTGTATTGATTCCTTCGAAAGTGTAAGTGGTGTTAATTCCAGTGACGTGACATCATAGAAATCTTCTAATTGCAACATGTGCTTATGAACTTATGGAAACCCGATACAGCAATTATGAAAAAATAAAATTAAATCACGATACAAAGAAAACGAGTGTAGACCTTCACTAGATTGCAACAACCTTATAAATCATATGCACATAAGTGTGCGAAATACTTAACAATGAAATCCTTGTCAGGCGTTTACAACTCTAGACGATTCTCGCGTCTTTCGAACTTTACCGGAAAAATGAATTCGTGTTTTGATAATTTTGACAGTTTTGTCTCTTACTTCATCAACGGAAAGTGTGCGTGTCGAGAATAAATTTCATACTAGAAAAATTTTACTATACTAAATTTTTAGCATAACAAACAAATACAACTTAAACGCGTAAGAACAAAGTAAGACAAACTTAATTTTATGTTTTTTAACCTACAGTTAGTTAGCAGTTAGAAGCGTTTTATTATGTCGTGAACTGTGACCTTGAGTTGAAAATCGGAATTAATAAACTAAACATTGAAATTTGACAAGTCTTAAGTGAATTTCAAAAACGTTAGTCTATTTAAAAGATAAACACGTCAACAAAAATATTTAATAATTTAAAAATAATCAGATATTAATATATTTATTAAAAATATGTAGTAATACAACGACAAAAGCAATGATAGATTATGAAAAAAATTCCGCCAAATGTTTGTAAGACGGATGATAATAACATTTTGACATAAAACGGTTACAGCACCACAGTTCACGAAATCTTGAAAGACTTATAAGAGAGTTTTTTAATAACTTATTTCTTTATTACTTTAGTAATAAATAATTTTTTTTAAATTCTTCTCAAGTCTTTTTTTAAACTGTTAATACAAGAACGTATCGTTATTTCCGCTATTTAAAAATAGTAACTCTTGTTTTACCAAGTTTACAAGAACTCCGAAAAACAGCAAACTAATTTAAAGTACAAATTGTGTCGATATTCGTTAAAGTACCTTTATTTTGTTGACATTTTGATTTCTATTTACGTTGTTATTTTAGCTTTTTTTATTACTTTTTGCTTTTATATTTTGATTTTTGTCTTGCTTGTGTACAAATATGTTCTTTTATAACAGTCTATTTCAATTTACCTTACAACATTTAGTATGTATATTTAGGTTACATTTGTTTTTATTTAATTTACAAAATAATTTATTTATTGTGCTTATAGTACAAAACCAATAATAATTATTAATCAAACGTTTTGTATTACAATTTTAATCCAAGGAAAGCAGAACCAGAAAAACTGTTTATTCCAAAGCACAAAACATTATTCATAATGTCATTCATTTCTTCAATAAAATTAGTTTGTTAATAGATATATCTAATTGAAAGCAATTCTGAACATCTTGCTGCTGCAATATTGTAATACACGTAAGCTTAATTCTAATGCAACCAAATCCATAGTGAAAAGAAATTAATAGTATGGCACAATGAGGTATTGATATTGAAAAGTTAGTTTGAAATGCATTTTCTGATTTAACAAATAAAGATTGAAAAAATCAGTACAATCATGTGTTACATATTTGTAAAAAAAAGTGAAAAGTAGATGGTTCAGTTGATAAGGTTGCAAAAATTTTGACGTTTACAGTGAATAATAATAGTTCAGAGAAGGATGAGCGGGAAACTGAAGAAAGTGATTAGATAACGCTGATTAATCAATTATTGACTTCAGTTATATTGTATGTCATGTAATACATAAGATAAATATAATTTGTTGCATTTTGTACCAAAATGAGTATATTTTTACTTTTCTGCTTTGTAAATTTTTTAATAAAAATTTGTTTAAAAACCGTACTTATTGTGATTATTAAAATTGTGATTAATGATTAAATTAAAACGAGATATTTGGTACAGTCATTAAGATCATGCGTTATCCTATAAGAAAATTGTTGTTGTACTCACGATAACTCTCGAAACAAAAGTCCTAGTAACTTGAAATTTGGTATGGAGTTGGTTTTTCATATACTCTCGGTTCTATCAAAAGATGGACCTGATAAAGAAACCAAAAATGGGTGTATTCGCCATTTTTAACAGTTTTTTCTTATATAATTTTGTACGTATGAAAATTATTTGAAAATTTTTTTTTCAGTTTCTTATAGAGATAATTCTTCTTAACAATTAATTTAAATTAAAAAAATTTCTAACATTAACAGTTTATTAGCTATTTGGTTTATAATTTAAAACGAATTACAAATATAATCTAGGTTTGAATCCTATCTGCGACGATTTTTTTAGAAACAAATTCCATATCTTGAAAGGAAAGCAAAATACGTTAAAAACAACTGATTTACCAGAAGGGAAAGCAATAACGAAGCGCGCAAATATAAGGGTTAGTCGATATAACAACATAACCTCAATTTAACATGTTTCGGTTAAATGTTAATGAAATCGAAAAGAAAAATTTCAAACAAATTATAGCTAGCTAGGAAGTCAATACAAACGTTTTCCATATTTTTTTAATTTCGACGTTTTTCTTCAATTCTAAAATAAAAAATATCTAAAAATCCCTTATAGAAAAGTCGTGCGGTCACCACACTAGTTTTTTTAAGTACAGTTTATACAACCGATTATACATTCGCGTATTAGTAATTTATGTTGTTATACTATTTCATCAATAAATGAAAATGCAATGAAAATAAACAACTTGAAATGATATTTATTTTAGTTTAAGTTTAATCCATTCAGTAATATCAGTCACAAACGACAAAGAAGTTTTACTACAATCGCGCTTAATGATTACACACATTTAAAGTTTTTTTTAAGTAAATTGGCTTACGCTTGGCGTTTTTTGTTGATTCTTGATAATACGGTTTTTCAATATGCCTTATACTTTGAGTTTTACGGTAACGGTATCTAAGATGTTTGAAAAGTTCATTTAAAAAATATGTATTATCTTTCAAAATCTACTATCTTATCTCAAGCAAATCGTTTTATGTTCGGTGTAATAATATCAGCAAAAAAAAATCTTGTGCCATCAAAAAATTTTTTTTTTGGTTATTATAATGTACAAAATAAGTACTTAGCATGTGACGTAGTAAATAGCTTCCGCGTACAATTACATTTTGTTGAGTTCTTAAGTTTTTCAAGCAAATCATATCTAAAAATATTGTCCATGTAAGCGTAAGACGATAAGAAATTATTAGAATGTTTTCTAAAGTAAGGTAAGATTAGTATAAGCACAGATTAACAAAAATTGTGGTTAAAAACCCGGGTTCTCCGAGGTGTTGAACGCGACAAAGGTTTTATTGCGCTGCGATAACGTTAATCGTAGTAAACAACACAAGGCCGGATCAAGTATAGAAAAATAAATTAAAATATGTAATGCAAAGATTTAAATAATCGAAGTGGAATAAAGGAGGTACTAAAAATCTTATGAATAGTTGAGAAAAGTTAGAAGAAATAGGTAAATTCTGAAAAATAATGCCAATAATACGATTACGTGAATAAATTATATTAAAATTATTGAAATGCTAGAGTAGAGTTGAGGGTTATGGTGATGAGAACCAACTAAACAAAAAATTCAAATTTAAAGAAACTACTAAGATGGAGGTAGTCTTTAAAAACAGTTTGCAGCGCGATCCGAAAGCGAGTGCTTTAACTCCTACGAGTTGGAAATCCACAAATCAGCTTAAAGCTACCTTCAGACTGTCAAACTTCGTTTGACAACACAGTGTACAAATTTTTTTGACATACTTATGTTTAAAGGCCTGTCAAGATAGATGCATGTAAGCACATTGTAATTGCTAATTTTTTTAATGAATGATAATTGTCAAAAGCTGTACAAATTGAAGAAGGATACTACAAATTATAAAAACGATTAGGCAAATTAAATTGTTTGGAATGGACAGGAATCATAAATCGTGTATCGGTACAACTTTGTGCGCATGCGCTGTCAAACGTTTGATAGAAAAAATTTCATATTGTTAAATATTATTTGACAAGAAGTTATCATACAGTTTAAACAAAATTTGATAGTCTGCAACGGACTTTAGATAATTATTTTTTGACGTTTTTATCTGTCTTATTACTGTAGAAAAAGTATATATCCAATATAATTTTTTTATAATGTTTTTTGTTTTATTACTAAATCCTACATGTAACACTTCATTATTAAACTCAGAAAATAAATTGATATTAAAAGAAAATTGCGGGCTATATAAATTCGGGAAATAAAACGTGATATATGTTTCGTTTCTTCGGGGACGCAAATTATCCCCAAAGAAACACAGGAAGAATTAAAATACGATAATGTAATAAAACCAGGCAAATTGAAAAAACTGTTCAGAATTGTCGTTCGGCAAGGGGTGGCATAAAATACATAAATTCAACAGGGAATCACAAGAATCAAAAGTTTGAAAAACACTGAATTAAAATGAAAGTCACGTAGCGTTAAAGCAGAAGTCACAAAATAAAAGTTGTGTAAAAAGTGTTTATTGGTTTTTGTTTCCTACCTAAAATTTTCTAGCAAACTACAGAAACTTTCCTGTTTACAAACTGATAAACTTTTACAAACATTAATTAAAGAAAATTCGCACCAGTATCTAACGTTAGTAAACAATTTTCAAAATTATCTACATATCGTTTTTGATAAACAAATTTTTATTGTCTATAATTACCGTAAACTAACAAGTAAATTATTAATTATTTAACAACGATATACGATCTTACATTGTAATAAAAACATAGCGTGGGTGTTACTATTAGTAACATTAACCAAGAACCTTGTTAAACCAAATAAAAGCTTGGTTTATTATTATTTCATTAAATTTTTACAGCGATTAATCATGTTTAAAGGTTTGTTTACAAACGTTTCTATTTAACAGGTTTTATACTTATTTAATTTCATTTACACTGGCAGAAGTTCAATACTTTGTCTATGTGTAGGTGGATGCGTGGATGAACATCGATATTTGCTTGCTGGTAGAGAATATTGGAAGCTTTTTCGACGTAAACGTTTAAAATTATTAAACATACTATATGTTTTCAATATATAATATTAATTTTAAAATTAATCGATAATTTCAGTATTTCTTGAATACTTGAAAAATAGATTATTAGATACCGTATATACTTTTTCTCATTGACTAAAGTTATAACGTAATAATTTTAAGAAAGCGTTAAAAATATATTTTTTATTCTAATTGGGCTGTTTATTTTTGACATTGTTGAAAAGTTACATATTACATATAGACTTCGAAAACGGTGATTTTTTACTTTTTCGAGTAGTATCTCTTTAGAAATTTAATTGATGCTAACGCATTTTAAAATACTCTGTAAAAATAATTAACTTTTAGCATTAAGAGAGCATTTTATTTGATTTTATTAAAATCATATAACAAAATTAACAAAACACAAAATTAGCGGTTTTGATTAGTTTGTGACTTGGATTTATAAAAAAATGCAAAATAGTTCTCATTTTCAAATATAAAAGTTTGGATCCAAGCCGTAAGCGAGTGCTGCAATTCATACAATTTGGAAATGAACATTTTTTTACAAATTTTACACTAAACTTTTTCTACAGCTACATATTTAATTATTTATCAAAATAAATTAACACTTAAAAAAAAAATGATACAAAAAACGTTAATATTCTGAGGACTGGTATTTGGTAAAATACATAACTTTATTTCTTATTATAGCGTAACGTTCTGTTTCCAAACAATGCTCAAACATTAAAGAAAATGAAGGAAACTAAGCAATAAGAAGATAACGTTCCAGATATAAATAGAACCTGCAACAAACAAAGAGATTTATTGTGTAATCAGCGCTGGAAAGAAAATTAATGGAAAGTACGAGTAAAACGGAAAAAAATTCTAAAATTCTGGAAGAAAAGTTAGTGGAAAATTCCAACAAACTCGAGAAAAAATTATTGAAAAATTCAAAAACGCCCAAAGAGAACATAAAACAACTACAAGAAGATTTCATTAATTTAGTGATAAAAGTTGAAGAGAGACTAGTAGAAACATCTAGAGTAATAAAAGAGATATTGATGGAAACTTTCATTATTATAGAAGAAAAACTATTAGAAAATTCTAGAAAGTTAGAGGAAGAAACGAGAAAGATAGAAGAACAATTTAAACTAATGGAAGAAAGACTACAAGGCCAAAGACACGTGACTCCAAGAACGATCGTTATACCTTAGCATGAAAATGAAGTAACACCAAGAATACAGATTGCACCGCCGACGTTCGATGGCAAGACGTACTACAAACAGTTTGAAGCTGCTGCACTGGCTAATGGATGGAACGACCAAGAGAAAGCTATTTCGTTGATTGTTGTCCTCCTGCTGATTTCACGTCTAGAGCTGCGATATAGATACGACCATATTTAAAAGATCACGCGTAGATAAAGAATTGTTATCAAAAGTCAACAGAAAGCCTTCAACGGCTTGAAGCGGATATTGCGCGTTTAGTGAGATTAACTTACCTTACAGCTCCATATAGTTTTCTGAAACTACTGGCAGTACAAACTTTTGTCGATGGTTTAAGGAGCAGTGATACACAACAAACGTTGCGATTAGCTCGACTTAAGACGCTCGGCGACACGCTGTCACATGCGTTAGAGTTTGAAGCGGCAAAGCAGGCGTTTTATCGAGGTAGTCATCGTATTCGTAATATGGTAGAAGATTAAGAAGAAAAGCAGGTAAGCATTGAAGAGCTACTTTGACGAGTATTACGTGACCAAACAAGTCGTTTACGTAGGGGCCCTATATGTTGGAACTCCGGTAAACTGGGTTACATTTGACGCCGTTGTTCCAAACCAAGAACTCAAAAGCCATCGGAAAAGTAGTAGAGATCGTCCGAAAGGGGCAAAAATCGACCTCTAACAACCATACCCGATCACCTGCATCGCCAACTAACTCTCCGAACAGCATCTATGTTGACAGCACAATAAATGGACGAGGAGTTGAACTATTGGTTAACACAGGAGCGACGAGAATAGTAGTAGTTTGGGAATATGGAAAAACAGCAACTGGCAAAACAGTGAACAGTAAAATGATGGTGATTTATCATGAAAATAAATCAATCAATCATCAGATACTGGTAGCTGACATAAATAAAAAAAATGATCTTAGAAATGGAATTTATAAGGAAGTATAGATTTCATTTAGACAATTTAATTCCATTCGTCGAAAGATAAAAAGGTGAGTGTTATTATAGTAAAGAATGTCGTTTTACTTGGACGAACTGAGAGCGTTGTAATGGGACGTCTGGCTAGAAATCTCCGGGAAAGTTTCATTGGTAGCAACTACTAGTTAGTAAAGCTTTTGTGAAAGTCAAAAACGTAATACCAGTTAAAATCATGAATACCATTCCAGACCGGGTAACTTTGAGGAAAAATACTCTGATAGGACAATCTAGGTCGGTGTTTCACATTCTAAAATGTGCAAACGTAATTAAAAACCAATCAGCAAAAAAATGTCCTCAACAGTTACTGGTAAGGCTGACTTTAGCGTATCAAGATATTGACCAGCAAAAGCGCAGTAAAGTTAAGAAACTAATTCAGCAGGACCACGACGTGTTTGTAAAGAATGATAACTAAAGGAAGAATTGGCGCCGTAAAACATAAAATCAAAACTGGCGATGCTCAACTAATTAAAAAACATCCGAGGCGGTTTTCCTCGGCCAAGCGAGAAGAAGCCAAAAAGATAATCCCCAAAATGGAAACTCAAAGTGTGATCGAACCATCTAACAGTCCGTGGGCATCTCCAGTGGTTTTGGTAAAGAAAAAGGATGAGTCAACAAAATTTTGTGTTGATTATAGACAACACAATAAGGTCACCAAAAGAGATAATTACCCGTTACCCCAAATTGACTACACTTTAGATACCCTAACTGGTTTGCAATGGTTTTCCACTTTGGACTTGAAAAGTGGCTACTGTCAAGTAGACTTGGTACCACAGGACCGCAAGTAAACTGTGTTTACGATTCGAACCGGTTTATGGCAGTTTACGGTTATGTTTTATTCTACGAACTGACCATGCTGCACTCAAATGACTTCTTCAATTTCGAAGCCCGGAAGAACAAGTTGCAAGTAGATTTACGATTGTAGATACAGAACATCGTGCTGGAACAAGTCATCGCAACGCAGAGGCTTTATCTAAACGATCATGTCCGGTTAACTCTGGTCATGATTCTCGATTAGAAGAGAAAACTAACACCCTTCGCAAAACAACCGTGATTGACGATAATTGGCAATTAGCTCAACTACGTCAAGAACAAGAGAGTGACCCGGAACTACAGTTGATAATAAATTTCAAAATGAATAGACGAAGACCAACTTGGGAAGAAATCAACCCGCAAAGTAAAAAAGGTTCTATTGGGTAAACTGCAAAGTAATGTAATTTACGCGCGTCTAGAAACAGACCAATTAGAAAGCGCAAGGCTCCTATGATACAGTACAACTTTGAAAGCCCATTTAAAATGGTAGCAATTGACATCTCAAGCCAGTTCCTAGAAACGGAACCGAGTCACAATACATTCTAGTGGCTATGGATTATTTCATCAAATGCACGGAAGCGTACGCGATACCGAATCAATAAGTCAGAACTGCTGCGGGTGTTTTGGTAAAAGAGCTTTTTTGCCACTCTGAGATTTTGTTGAAGCTTGATTCGGATTAGAGGCGTAACTTCAAGTCTGCCTTGTTCCAAAACGTCTGCCAAATGATGGGATTCAAGAAGACCAGGACTAGACTTCTTCATCCTCAATCAGATGGCATGGTGAAACGGATGAATAGAACGATGGAGAAGTATTTCGCCAAAGTGGTCTCCGAACACCAGCGAGACTGGGATCAATATTTACATTTGTTCTTAATGGCGTATCGATTATCCGAGAGACTACCGGACAAACTTCTGCGTGTGCAATGTTTGAAAGTGAGATAAGGTTACCGTGCGATCTTCAGTGTGAATGCAAGTCTGGAGAAGAAGTTTTTGGGGATGATTACGTCAGCCAACTCAAGAAGAGAATGCAGATAATCCACGATAACGACCGAAAGAACATCCAAATCGCCGGTGACCAATATGATGTAAGGGCCAAAAAAAAGAGAGTTTTAACCTGGTGATCTGTTCTGGTTGTACAACCCACAACAAAAACAAAGGTTGTTTTCTAAGTTACAGAGAGAATGGGATATCGAGATTCGCGACTTTTCAAGGTTAACTCTTCTGACTTAAAAATGTTGGATTTCGAAACTTTAGATGATGAGATGTGGCGATGAAAGTGTCCTATAGAAAACTCAATAGCACATAAAATGTCTTCTTTAGGAATGTGTTTAAGATCAACAGCAAAATTTAAATGGGTATATAGCACCGATTCGTGTTCTGAGATGAAGGTTAAACTAGATAAATTGATCTTTTTTAAGAAGTCAGTTCCGTCTTGTTTAGTTTGCTTAATCCACGCTAGGTTTACACGGTGGGGAATGATTTTAGAAGAACATGTCTGAATATGGAACTTAATTTTGAGGAATGCATATTTGTTTTTACATAGTGAAACGCATAGAAACTTTGAGATCATTTAAGATGATTCGATGTAATTACCGGAATGTTTTCAAAGCAGATAACATAAGAGTATAAAGAGAATTCGAAAGAAATTGAAATCACTATCTGAATCGAGTTTAGTCAGAAGAAAAATACGGTGTCGGTCTAAATAAATAAAGCGTTTAACGCGTTTGTTATTGAAAAATAAATACAACGCCGTAAAGAGATGTTGATAAAATAAACAAAAGTGATCTGACAGTGTTTGTAAATATCGAGTGACAGTTAACTACAAATTACCTGTAAGTTTTTTTTTTAAGGCAGGAGTAGTAAAGTAGTTATATTTATTATATCTAAATTAAATCGTCTAAATAAATAAATACGTGTAAATAAATTTAATTTTAAAATTCGTTACAATATTTTAAATATCTGCACTTTAAAAAGAATTGTCGTGCAAATGTATTAGTATATATACAGTCAACAAGAATTTTTTGTTATAACGACAAAAAAAGTTGTTTGAGTTATGTTTGTAAAGAGCTGCCGTGGAGCAGTGTGTTAAACGCACACTTTCTACATTCGGTAACGAATAACATTTGGTGTATTGATTTATGCTTAACTAATTTAAAGTATACTATGTTCAAATATATGTTCATTTTCTTTTGACAAAACAACTTAAACTTTTTTTGTTGCTACAATAAAGAATTTATATTGACTCCAGAGTTATTGATAAATTTGTTTGTAAACGTCGTAAATAATTAAAAACAAAAATCTTTTTTGTGTTGCCAATATCAAAAAGTTAAAAAGCTCTAAGGCGGCAAAATAAAAAATAGAAATCAACATAATACTAAACGTTCAAAATTAATTATTAGATTAGAACGTATATGCGACAGGTAAAAAAGTCAATTAAATAATCTTGAAATTCAGTTAAAATTAAAAAAAAAAACGATATTAAAGTTAATGAAGTTAAAAGCCTCTTTTTGGTACTTTGTGCCGCATTTTTTATTCCGTTTTTAATTGCTTTTTAAAAAATTTATATTTATAAATTCAATCCAATTAAAATCGGATCTAAAATGTTTCTTTTGCACGACATATCTCATATAATTGCGCGATTGTCATCTGACAGCCACACTGCTTTATTTTAATTTATTAGTTTGTTAATAAACTTTATCGTTAAGTCTATATGATGTACACTTTTTACACAAATTTTGAAACAATGCAATAATGCAATTATTACATTTAAAAATAAAATATATTTATCTAATAGTTATTTACATAAAAGTCAGGAAAATCTCACATTAATGAAGAGCAGTTAAATGAAATACGAGACACTTTGTACCGAGTATTTTAAAGCTCCGTGTCAAGTAAGAGATTTTACTGACGTGTTTTGTATTAAACTTTTCCGGAAATTGTAAAAAAGGACGAAATTTACAAATTTTAGAAATTGTTTTTACAAATTCTACAAAAATCAAGTTTGTCAATTTTGTTGGCAACTATAGTTACAAAGTAAGTAACTATAGTTTTAAAGTATGTTTACTTTCTTATAAGAAAAGTATAGCGATCGCAATTAAAAAAAAATTTGTTTTGCATAATTTTACGTTTAAGGTCTCCTGAATCAGAAAAATGTATTTTTGACAAAAAATTGTTGGGTGTCTGTGTGTGCGTGTGTCTGTGCGTGTGTTTGTGGGTGTGTCCGTGTAACGATGTACCCACGATACCTCTCGAACCAAAAGTCGTAGTAACTTGAAATTTGGTATAGAGATGGCTTTTTCATATTCTCTCGGTTCTATCAAAAGATGAGTCTAATAAAGAAACCGGAAGTGGCTGTATTCGTAATTTTTAACAGTTTTTCTTATATAATTTTGTACGTATGTAAATAATTTGAATTATTTTTAGTTTCTTATAGAGATTTCCTAACAATTTATCCAAATAAAAAATGTTTCTAACATTAACAGTTTATTAGATATTTGATTTATAATTTAAAGTAAATTATACATATACTGATTTCTAGAAAAATTGCAACACCTAGTTGTTGAACGATTTTATTGAAATTTTCAGGAAACGTATATTTTCATGAAACAAAGTGATGATTAAAATTTAAAAACAAAAGAACAAACGCTTAAAAAATTTTTTCATTAATGAGTTGCTCCGCCGCGATTTCTAATGCACTCATTTAGACGCCTTGGCATGTTATCAATCAGGTGATGTATAGCTGCTTGTGGTATATCGTCCCAAGCTTCTTGAATCCGTAGCTGGAGATCGTTTAAGTTATCTGGAGGTTGTGGTAAATTACCCAGTCGTCTACCAATCATATCCCATACTTGTTCAACGGGCGACAAATCAGGCGACCGAGGAGGTCATGGGAGGACGGCAATGTCAGCTTCTTCCATAAATCCTGCTGGAAAATGGGATTTTGCAGCCTCTGAAGATATGGAAGCCCAACTGGTTGTAGCACATTAGTAATGTAACCAGCTGCGTTTAGATTGCCGTCAATAAAAATAAAGGGTGATCTGTTACCATAACATATTGCACCCCATATAATAACTCCTCGAGTGAGGGCTGTGTTGCGTTCCACAAAAAATGTTGGATTTTTACGTTCTCCACGCATCCGTCTGACCCTCCTACGACCATTGTAGGCCCACAAGCAAAATCGGAACTCGTCACTAAACACAATTTGATGCCATTCTTGCGCCCAATTAACCCTTTTGTTGGTCCACTCTAGTCTGCGTAGACGGTGAAGTGGTATAAGGGGAAGACATAAAAATGGACGATATGAACGCGACCCATGAGATCTTATCCGGCGATAAACAGATGACATTGACATTCTGAGTCCTATACATCTCATCCAATCATTTGCAATTGATCGAGTTGTTGAAAATCTGTCTCTTGTGGCCAAAACTCTTAAGCCACGTTCTTCGCGATCTAGAGTCTTCCAAGGACGTCTAGATCCACAGCGACGATGTTGAACCTCTTCCTCGGACCATTTGGACCAACATCTCAATACCGATGAAACATTTCGGTTTACACGACGAGCAATTTCTCTTAGCGCAAGTCCGGCCTCTCTCATACCAATAATAGGGCCACGTTCAAAATCACTTAATTAGACAAAATGTTGATGTTGAGGTACTCTCGGAATTGTTATTAAGTTCAGAATGAAATTGTGAACAACCAACAACAGTTTGCAAACTTGAGAATTACTAAATGGTCTACTACTTCAAATTTATTGTTACTATGTTACTGTGGAAACAACAAGAAAAAAAAACTACTGGCTAGATTTTATTAAAATTTTAATCATAACTTTGTTTCATAAAAATAGACGTTTCCTAAATATTTCAATAAAATCGCTCAACAAGTTCTAGGTGTTGTTATTAAATCCACAACTTACTTTACAATACAATCGTTTTCAAAAAAATTAACTGCAAAGTTTAGTTTCTGAACCGACCTTGTAGAATCTCGCAGTAGACAATTTCACTAAAACTTTTTGACGTTTTTGATAATGGAAACTACACATGTGGATAAGTTTTTAAATTTTTGACAAAAAGCAAAAATAAGACAATGCTTAGACATTTTGACAACCTGCAATAAACTGACAGTTTCAGAAAACGAACCTAAGCGGTCTAAGCCGAAAATCGCTTATAATCGCAACCAAAGTAATCACCAAAGTTTAAGGTTTTATATAAGCAATTTTAATTAAAGTGTTCTTCTTGCAGTTGTTAAAATTTAGTTTTTAAAGTTGTTTGTTTACTTTAAAATGATTAAAACAACTTTTGTTATTTTTGCTGATGCGTCACGTGAACGCTTTTATACCTACGGTTTCAACGGGTCGTGCTTCTTTTTGCATCTCTAATTGGCTTATTGTTTTCGGGTGTTGTTACCGTTGCCACTTCGCCAGACGATTCCACCACTACCTATGCTACTTCAGCCAATCAGAACCGTCACCCTACTACCGCTACCACCTCTACAACACCCGAGGGCATTTAGAGGATTTAAAAGAAAACTCCCGAGCTACAGAAAAGACTCTCTCTTGGAGCAGAGTCAAAGTCACCTCGCTGACTACGCGAGGAGGCGGGAGCCGCAAAAGTCTAAATTGCTTAATGGACACTTGAGACTAGGTGTTCAGCTCCCGCTTCCTTTGCTCGCCGCTGCCTCAACGTCACACCCGTGACGACCACATCGTTGCCCGCAACCAGGTCCACGTCTCCGGACGTACCGCCATTTGCGCCGCCGTTGGTCTGTTCTGCGTAGTCGTAGCCTGCTCGGGAACCGCCGTCCGCGTCGCACGCCGTCTACAGCCGTGTTCGCACCCTGAGACCGCCGCTGCCGTCGCAGCACGCGCTGTAGCCGTCAACCACCCCCTTCCTTCGCTACAGCTACAAATCTACGATCAGCCGGGCCACGCCGCTCCGCTATGGTTTCCGTGACGACGCCACCGCCGCCTTCCGTTGTTGGTAGTTCACCGCCGTCCACGAGTGTAGTGACAGTGACCATCGTAGATATTACATGTAGTTTTAAGCCCATTGTACAGTTCGTCCTAGTTCACTTATTGTCATTATTTCTTCATTGTAATATATTATCATTCACCCTCTATCGTCCACCTATTCATCGCTATGGCCCACCACCGGACCGTAGCTGACTACCAGCTTACCGTAAGCCGAACATCGCTTCTCCCGGTAACAGTGCTAAGGGTTTTGTTGTCAGTTCGTGCAGTCTTTATAAGAAGCAAACGTAGGCATTAAAGGGAACCGGTCCACTAATTTTCCGGGTTGTTAAGATGCTGTAAAAAGTTTTAATCTTGAGGTAATTATAAAAAGTAAGTTTTTGCGAGTGTTATATTAGCGGTTTTTATTAAATTCAAGTTGTGTTTAGTAAACTTAAATTTCTTTTAGATGCACACTTAATTTTTTTACCAGCAAGATGGATCTTCAGTTGTTGCATCTAGCAGAAAGAACTTTAGATGGCAAAGATTCGAGGTTTATTTTAAGCTACGTTCATTGCTGGCGCCCTTACCAATTTTAGACTTTTATTTCTGTGTTTGAGATTGTCTAACGTACCGCTTTCTCTACTGTGCACCGACCAAAAACATCTTCATGTTACGTTTTGGTAGGCAATTCTTCCGTAACACTGCATATTTTAGATCTTAGATATTTGGTACTACTAATATATACTAATATATACATATTTTTTCTACGTGTTTTACTTCTTAAATTTATTTTAAAACTTGTTACACTGAGTTTGCATCCACTATCTGAATGTTGTTTCCAAACGCTTTTGTTGATATTCATATTGCAAAAAGTTTATGCATTAGTAGTAATTTACGTAACAAGTGTCGGAAAGTACATCATAGCATAACGAACGCAAATGCGACGCGAAGCCGCACGGCCGAGCGTTGCATGTGAGTGAGTTATGCTATTTTTTTTTGACGAGAGTAACGTACATTATTTTTTCTGCTGCTTTTTTAAATTTTTTTTTATGAAACAATATAAAAAAACACCAGAAATATAACGTTGGTTTATTACTAAATCTGTCAAATTTGACATTTACTTTAATATCGTTTTTTTCAATTCTAACTGAACATTTTGAACACTTAGTTTTATGTGGATTTTTAGTTTTTATTTTGTCACACTAGAGCTTTTTTCGCCCATTACGTAACTACACTAACGAACGAATAGTTTGCGATGTTGGCAGCACAAAAAATATGTATCAAAGCTATCAGATGTACTTTACTTACTTCAATTTTTGTACTCGTACGATTATAATCGTTTGTGCCAATTTCATCTATTATCGATCTTTTTTTTTCTTACAATTTTAATTCTGACTTAGTTTGATCTTGTTTTACTTCTACGAGTTTTAGATAATTTATTTTTGCGACTGTTCAGCTTTCAGATACATATAGTAAAGTAGGCAGATTGTAGATTGTTTTATATAGGTGTAATTAACCTATTTTACGTAATTTTTTTTCAATAATTAGTGTGTTATTTATTTGGCGCTATAATTTATTACGAATTCTTCTGCTACCTTGCAATGTTCGAACTGCCCTTACCCTTTTTACATAAACGCACCAGTATACTGGAGATACTGGATTTGGGTAGATTGTTGTTTGTTCTATAGGTCTAAGCCGCAAAGTCGCTTACATAGACCTGGGGCGTATTGGACCGCGTACGGCTACCATAAGACGCTTCTTCAGCCGGAGAGATTAGTCTCTCCTACCAAGTTTTTCTATAATAGGACTCGGCTTTTTCTCTCCCTTCAGAACTAGGTCTCGGTTTATCGGCACTGGTAAAACCCTTAGGCGCAGGGCGTGCTCCGCGTTTCTGTTTGAAGATTGAATTGGAACTAGGTTCAGATTTACCGGCGTAGTACTACCCAAACTTACGCATGAACCCTGGAATTGAGCAGAAACATATCCGTTTTAAGGACAACAACGCCACCTGGTGAAATGTAGTCCCGTGTCAGCTATTTAATTCACATCTGCACTGAAAAAATCAGCACAGATGCACCGCGAGGAGGCGACTAACATTATACTCGAGTTTTTTGGTATCCAGATGATCATGGCTTGTTGGCGAGTTGCCAATATTTTCAGACTGTTTATGGATGCCATAATTAGTTTGAATTTTATTACTGGCGATGTTAGTGCCAGTAATGCTGCTTAATTGTCAGACATGATCGATATCGGACCATTAGCGTATGATTTCAAGTGAATAATGTTCCTGACACACTATATATTGAGTCAATAGCAGCAACTTCTGTCATATCTGCGAGCTGGTCACCTCATTCGCGAGAATTGATATACGCGCAACGTTATTTTTATCTTATCAAACACGTGCGCGTATAACGATTCAAGCACGGTAAAATTTAAAGTATTATTATTTTTTCAGTTATAAAATTACATTGGTAATGTAAATGCATTTTAAGTAATTGTATTATTATTTTCTTTTCGTAATTAAATATGTGTTCGGTAATTGTTAAACAGTGTTTTAATAATCGCAATTAATAATGTCGCGAGTGCCAAAGGCGGAAAAGCCAACAGTGCCACCGCACACCTCTGAACCGGATAATGCTAATAATCGCTCGGATACAACATTGGCGACGAGGATGGGATCCAACATTGCCGTTGGATCAATACCTGCATTTGACGTTGATAGCCCGGGCACATGGTCTGATTACTGTGATGATTTGGATGTCTTCTTTTCTGCAAACCGCATCGATCAAGAATCACAGGTAATTCAAAGATCAACCTTTTGTAGTGTTATCGGTTCCGCGGCATTCAAACTGTTACGTACGATAATCGCACCGTACAAATACACCGAACAAACAGTAGAACAATTACGACAGGCACTCACAAATCATTTTGCACCGAAGCAATCGGTTGTGTTATATTCGCATCGATTTTTTACGCGATTACAACGTCAAGGAGAAACTGCAAATCAATACTTGGCAGCCTTACGAGCTATAGCCGATCATTGTGAGTACGAAGCCATGCTTGATCGTTTAATACGCGATCGGTTTATATCCGGTGTACGCGATACGGTTCTTCAGCGCCGCTTGCTGGAAGACCAAAACATTACCTTACAATTAGCAATAGAACGTGCCAACGCGTACGAACAGGCGTTAGTATCGTCCGACGAAGTTAAGTCGTCAGCATCACAACTGACCTCGCAACTCGATATCAAGCATACCGCGAGAGCGCTAAATCGACGCCGTTCTGTTTCTCGTAATCGACGACAATTTCGAAATTCACAGTCAAGTTCGCGATTACAATCTCCGCATCAAAGCCGAAGTTGTGCCGGATGTTTAGGATCGCATCCTCGGGCGCAGTGTCCATTTTTAAAGGCTATATGCCGCACGTGCAAGAAGAAAGGACACATATCGACCGCTTGTCGATCACGATCGTTAAACAAGGTAAACACAACGCCCGCGTTAACAACACTAGATCACGTTTCCGACGATCTGTTAGTAGCATCCATTCGTGCACAGAACAACCCGCCGTCGATGGTAACTGTTCGCATTAATGGTTATTCACTGCAGATGGAAATCGACACAGGCGCCGCAGTTACTATCGTGTCGAGATCAACTTATTGTCGAATTAATCAAGTGCGAGCGACTCCCTTAGAACCTTTTAAGAGCACAATTCGTGGTGTCAGTGGCAACACGATAAGCGTTCTGGGTTGCGCTGACGTAAATGTACAATATCGATCGATCAATACCGAATTACCACTTATCGTGTCCAACAACGAATCGCCGAACCTACTAGGCAGAGATTGGTTTTATCGCTTAGGATTCTTTGTCGGAGGCATTAATCACGTCGACTGTCCTAATCAAATTTCAACTATATTCACTAGACACGCGCCAGTTTTTGAACCAGGTTTGGGCGAATATAGAGGTGAACCAATTCATCTTGAACTTGACCCTAATATAAAACCACTTTTCTGCAAGCCACGTCGTGTCCCGTTAGGCATCGTGGATAAGGTTAACACAGCTATCGATAAGCTAATCGAAGATGGTGTTTACGTTCCCGTTAATCATACGCAATGGGGAACTCCGCTTGTGCCGGTCATAAAGGCCGACGGTTCTATAAGACTCTGCGCCGATTATAAGGTTACCATCAACAAAGCTTTGAGACCGCACCCACATCCAATTCCGGTAATAAGTCATTTGCTTACCAACTTGCGGGGTGGTAACGTCTTCGCTAAACTTGATCTAGCTCAAGCTTACCTGCAACTAAAGGTGAATTATCAATCATCGCTTTTGCAAACAGTAGTTACGCATAGAGGAGCTTTTCGAGTAACCAGGTTGCAGTTCGGAGTTAGCACAGCACCCGGCGAATTTCAAGCCGTAATCGACAAATTATTAACCGGAATCGACGGTATCGCTGCATATTTCGACGACGTAGTCGTATCCGCAGAGAACGTGACACAATTATCGTGTCGACTCGATCAAGTGCTTAGCCGATTAAGCACAGTTGGTCTTCGCCTTCGACCGGATAAGTGCGTCCTCTTTACAAACGAAGTCAAGTTCTTAGGCTATATTATTTCATCCAAGGGTCTTACACCTGATCCAGAATTATGTGCCGCTGTCCATAAAGCTCCAGCTCCCACCAATAAAAAAGAACTACAAGCGTTCTTGGGATTACTAAATTTCTTTCATACGTTCTTGTCAAACAAAGCAACCGTAGCCGAACCGTTACACCGTTTACTTGAGAAACAAAGTAGATGGAAATGGACAGCAAACCATCAGAACGCCTTTGTGTCATGCAAACGTCTTTTATCGGCAGATTCTGTTCTATCGCATTTTAATCCTAGAGTCCCAATTGTGCTCATTTGCGACGCATCTCCAGTCGGAATCGGTGCCGTTCTGTGCCATCGAAAACCTGATGGAAGTGAGTTACCGGTGGCTTACTTTAGTCGATCATTGTCTTCAGCCGAACGAAACTATGCACAAATCGATAGAGAGGCGTTAGCGATCATTGCTGGCGTTCGCAAATTTCATCACTTTCTTTTTGGATTTTCGTTTGAAATAGTGACCGATCACAAACCGCTTCTGGGGCTGTTTGACTCGTGTCGTCAGACGCCGGAAATTCTATCGCCAAGAATGCTACGATGGAGCGTCATGTTAGCCGCTTATAAGTACCGCATCATTCACCGTCCGGGCAAACAGATTCCACACGCCGATGCCCTTAGTCGACTTCCGTTGTCGGTACCCAAGGTTACGTCGACCGATCTGGCAGAGATATTTTTGCTTGAACATGAGGGAAAACTTCCGATAACTGCGACTGATATTGCTACCGAAACTCGAAAAGACAGCGACTTATCTAAAGTCTACTGGTGGGCGGTCACAGGATGGCCACACGCTAACGCGGTGCCATTAAATTTGCGTTGTTACTCGCAACACCGAAACGTTATAAGTACATACAAAGGGTGTTTGCTTTACGGGACCCGAACGATTGTTCCTCCATCAAGTCAAAAATACATTCTTGATTTGTTACATGTCGCACATCCGGGTATGACTCGAATGAAAGCAATTGCTCGAAACTACGCATGGTGGCCAACTATTAATAACGATGTTGAAGACTACGTTCGAAACTGCAGTGCTTGTCAGATGCATCAGAGCGCATCGCCGTCAGTGCCAGCTGTTAAATGGTCAAAACCGCCAACACCGTGGTATCGCATACACGTGGATTATGCCGGTCCTTTCAAAGGTCGCCGTTTCCTATTAGTTGTTGACGCATTGACGAAGTGGTTAGAAGTGCGAGAAGTTAGCACCGTGAATCCAATTAATACTATTATTTGTTTGCGATCAATTTTTGCGACTCACGGAGTACCTGCAATTTTGGTTAGCGACAACGACAAGGCATGTTTCGACACCCCTCAGTTCGAATTGTTTTGTAGATCAAATGCAGTTCGACATGTCCGTACAGCACCTTATCATCCGCAATCTAACGGTCAAATTGAACGCATGGTTCAGACAACTAAACGATCATTAGAAAAAATAATGGCTAATCACTCAATAGAGAAGGACGAGAAATGGAAACAAGCTATCGATAGTTTTCTTCTATCTCAACACGTGACGCCTTTAACTCCAGACACATTAAGCCCATCTGAATTGCTTTTCCGACGTCGACTACGAACTAGGCTTGACGCAATCAATCCCGTGAACAATCCAGACTTCGATCGACAAGAATCACCTAATATCAAACGGTCGCGTTCATTCAACGCCGGTGAAGCAGTTTACGCCCGCAACTACGGAACCGGTCCCCGGTGGGTTCCAGCAACAGTTTTAGCGCCAAGAAGTGCAGTCACCTACGATCTTAGCACGTCAAATGGAACACCTTTTCACCGACACACTGATCAGTTACGACCAAGATTAAACGAACAATCATCAGTAGCGACAAATCAGCAAAGCAGTGAAGATGATCAATCAATATCAATTCCCGATGAAACCGTTCCGTTACCACCGTTGCCAGACCAATCGTCATCACCAGGTTCACCTATGTCAATACAGGCGCCTCTTCGAACGTTACCTGATCGAGCGGCTAAAAGAAAAGTCCGGTTCCCGTCTTCCGATGACTCTCTCGATGAGGCCAACGATGACCCAACGTACTCGCCTAGCAAATAACACCGTGTTCCCAGCTGGGCGGAGGAGTGTCATATCTGCGAGCTGGTCACCTCATTCGCGAGAATTGATATACGCGCAACGTTATTTTTATCTTATCAAACACGTGCGCGTATAACGATTCAAGCACGGTAAAATTTAAAGTATTATTATTTTTTCAGTTATAAAATTACATTGGTAATGTAAATGCATTTTAAGTAATTGTATTATTATTTTCTTTTCGTAATTAAATATGTGTTCGGTAATTGTTAAACAGTGTTTTAATAATCGCAATTAATAATGTCGCGAGTGCCAAAGGCGGAAAAGCCAACAGTGCCACCGCACACCTCTGAACCGGATAATGCTAATAATCGCTCGGATACAACAACTTCAGCTTAAAAAACGGACGTATATTTACCCAAGGTCAGCAAAAATTGCTTTTTATGGTGCCTGCCTTTATATATTCTTGCATCGGTAGCACTGAGATTTTTGACTTTATTTATGTACCAGATAGCTCCTTTAAGCGCCCCGGGGTAAATGTTTTTTGTCCACTTATCTCGTGACGGTATTATCACTTTAAATTTCTTTAAGATAATTTTTTGTGAAGTCGTATCTCATAGTTAAGCGTACAGTATGTGATGATGGGTTTTGTCACCACAGTATATAATCATTTAGTGATTGTGGGTTTTAATCCCATGTGTGCCCAACCATCTGTTTGGTTGTATTCAGAACCCTAATGGCCTTTGCTGTTACTTTTTCTAGATGAGCGTTGAAAGTCAATCTGGTATCAAGAGTGAGTTCTAGATGTTTTATTTTTTTTGTCATTGACAACGTAACTCCGTACCACGTAGGTAGTTTTATGTCATCCGCTTTCCGTCGTTTAGTAAACGGAACGATTGTTGTCTTAGTTGGCTTCACTAATACTCTCTCTTTTCTTTGCACCATTTTTTGACTGTACATAGTGCACTCTGCATTATGTTCGATACAGTTGCCCCAAACTTCCTGTTTGTGAGATTGTCGGGGTATCCTAAAACGAATACACCTCTGCCTTCTAAGTCTTGCACTAGGCCGTCCATGAGGAGGCATCATAGTGAAAGTGACAGCATCCCGCCTCTTGGTCACTCGCCAGCCACTTTGGCTCGTACAGTGTTACCGTACAAAGTGGCTGTTACCGACTGATTCTTAAGCATTGAGTTGATCCAGTTTTGCACTAGAGATGTGATGCATTTTTTCTCCATTGCCATTGCAACTGAGGTGAAGTTAGTATTGTCAAATGCGCCTTAAATATCCAGAAAATGGATCTGCCGAACAGCTTAACTCATCTGCAAAAAATAATGGTTTTAAAATAGAGCTTAAAATCAATGTAACAAATTTTGACATAATAGTAATTGTCAAATTCTATTGTATTTATTTTATGTCATAAATTGGAAACAAAATAATTCGAATAATTCCACTGATCACTCTGTTGAATATCATCATAAAACTAATAGTGCATTGTGCAATTGTGACGATGAATAGACAACACCGCACGAATTGCAGATACAATTTTTTTACTAATGTGGTTATTTATTACTTTATTTTTAATTTATACAAAAATCGAAAGGTAATCTTAGCATCGATTCACATGCACTCTTAAGTACAATTAACCGCACCAAAGTCGTTTTCACTTAAGACAAGCATAAAAATCACTCAAAGTTTTTTTATACAGCAACGTTTCGTGCAGTCAAGTGTTCATGCCAAAGAAAATTATGAGCGGAATTGTGCACTAATCCAGAATAGAAGCAATTTAGTATTTAAAAATTACAAGGAATAAACAATTAATTGATTAAAGTATTAATGAATAACAAAATTAGTGTTAACAAATAGACAAACATTTGACACGTACTTGTAAATCAAACAATTTAAATAGTTGTTAGTCATAAGAATTATAATTTGCAATATTACTTTAATTAAGTACTTCCACTCCATACATCTTAACTTGAAAATTTCTAATTTAAAGGTACCCCGTATTAAATTCAATAACAGAAACATTTCACAAAATTTCTTTAAAATATTTAGACAATGACCAAAGGATGTTGAACATTCTAGACACAGATAACAGAAATATATAAAAACTGTTCAAAGGAAGCTGAGGGCAGTTTTTTGGAATCGAGTCGGAAGAAACGTTAAGAAAACTATGTCGGTTTAAATAAATAAGTGATTAACGCGTGTGCTATTGATAAATATAACGGAGTATGCTTTAATGTAAACAAATACCGGCTTAGTTAAACAGAAGTTATCCGCGGACATTATTTTTCGACTGATAGTAATATATAAATTAATGTACGTATTTTTCTTAAATACCGTTGCATTTTATTAGTGTTAATTAAAGGTAGTTAAGTTCTAAACGTGTAAATAAATTAATTAAATAAGAACTCGTTACAGATCTGTCGCGTGCGGGGTCGCGGTTTTAATAATATCGATTCCTTAATATGAAGACGTTGTAAACAAGTAATACTTCGTGTGTGTTTACAAACTTAGTTCAGTAACCTTTTTTATCAGTGCATATTATTTAGCCATTTAATAATAAATGATTTTTCGTTATTAAAATTTAGTGAAGGTGAAATGGATGCAAAACAATTTGAATTTGAATCTTATATGGTCATGTACCGGAGATTACGATTCAAATGGCATCGCCTATGAAGCAATTGCATACACCCAATGCAATATTATTGTATTGGATACCATTTTCGCTTGTGCTTTCTAGTTGATGAATTGCTAGCTTGCAAGATTTTCCGGATTCGTATGCATACTGATTTCGGTGCAAAAGCAAAGCTTTTAGTGCTCCATCCCGTATAAACCAGTCGAATACTTTTTCAAGTAGTTTTAACATAAAAAAAGTTAAGCTGATTGACCTATAAGATTTTGCTTGGGCGTACGTAGATCTTTTTGGTTTTGGTATAAATACCACTTTGACAATCCGCCAGCTGTTTGGTATATGCGAAAGTGCTAAGCTGGCTCTGAGAATTTTGCATACTGCGTTTTGCAGAGCAGCAAACTCCTTTTGCTGAATGCAGGGATTAATTCCATCGGCTCCTGGAGACTGAAAGGGATAAAAAGTATTGATTCCCTTTTCTAGGTTTTTAGGATTAATTATTTTTCTAGCTAATTTTTAGTTCTTTTAAGATGCTCGTTTGTTTGGTATTTCTAGGTGCTGGCGCGTAGGAACTTCAGTTAACGATGAACCCGGAAAGTGCTTTTGCAATAGTTTTTGCAGAGTACCTTTAACCAAGTCTGTAAACCTTCCACCTTCGGTTAGCATAAAACCAATGTTTTCAGCGCCGTCCTTGTACAAAGCTTTTGGAGGCGAGAACTTGTAGGTTTATTTTCTACGTCCTTACAGTACCTGTTCCACGAGTCTTGTTCTTGCTTTGTAAGTGCCCTGCTTCACCAAATAACCTTGTTAAGGGTTTGTTTGACAGTTTATGTGCAACTTGCTTCAAATGCGGATTTTAATGAATTATCGATACTGACCGTCATTAGTTCTAGGTTGTGCGTTGATCTTGCAACTGGAAGACAGTCCTCAATTTGTCCGGTTAAAGTTTCGTTGAACAACTCCAAGTCGGTTTTTGTTGGGTTTCTGTACTTTATAACGAGTTTCTCATCTGATTTAATGTTGAATCGAATGCATTTATGATCAGATTAAAAAGGTTCATCTGATAGATACCACATTTTTATCAATTTGCTTGCCTTTGGATTAGCAAGCGTAAGGTCAATAACTTCACTGCGCGACACGGTTATAAACGTAGGCGCATCTCTGTTACTTATGATGTATATTTATCTGAACGAGTTTGAGTATTAAATTTGCGTTCCTTCTGTCTCTGGGTTTACATTCATTGCCTCTTCGACATGGTTTGTAGCATCAGGTTCTTTGCTGTACTTTTTCAAGTCAGCCAGCGCTCTGAAAGTCATCCTCAAAAACTCGAGGTGTAGTTTGTTGGATAATGCATCCACCTTCTCCCAGGACCTCTGGTCTATAAACAGGACGTATTGAGTCTTTTTGGATCGGCTTTAGTTTTAACCACCCGCAGTTTTCTTGTCATAATTCCATTTTTTCGACAATGGAAACTTATTAAAGTTCAAGTTATTTCTCAATTATTCAACTACATTTCACAAACTAATCGGACATGGATAGATAAAAGAATGCACTATTTAATAAACAATTTGTTCTGCATGGCTAACTAAATTTTTTTATTCTCAATAAATGTAGCTCGACTTTCATATCTTCTGTCTAATCTAAGATAATAGTTAAAAGAGCAAAAAATACGTTTGTTTGTAACTCGAAAACAATAAATTTTGTCAAAAAAAAGGATCTGATCAGAAAGGTTGTTAATCATGTAATTAGTTTTCCTTTGTATGTTTAAAATTGTTTAAAAACTTTAGTTTTATGTTACTATATATTCTTAAACTTCCTGTTGTTGAACATGAAGAACTGCTATCTGTATGCTGTTTATTTTAATAGCTAAATGTACATATTTGTCAAATTTACCGTGACAGGCCATACTTCAAATCACTTCAAATGATACGCACAATGTGATTGTAAAGTAACGTTATAATAAAACGTAAAAAAATGACTAATTGTTTAGAGATTATTTTGTCAAGGAAGATTATTTAGAGGTCGAGCGCGTAATAAATTAGGCTTTTAATAAGACGACATTACGTGAGTGAATTTATTACTTACGTGGTTAACTTTTTTCATTGCTGCGACATATAGTTTCTCATTAATCATTACGTAACTGTAGCAAACATTGTTTTTTATCAATTGTATTAAAACAAAAAAATACAACGTAGTATTTTTATCATTTATTTTTAAACATTGTGTACTTAATCTATCTTTACCTACATAATATACATAATTGTATGATACGCATTTATGTACCTTTTACATATTGATAACCTCTTTAACAAGTTTTGGTCGAATAAATCAAATAATCGTTAATTTGCATAATTTATAAAACGCAATTAAAAAACAAATAAAAAACGTAGTCTTTGCAATCAGAGCTAATAAATTGGTAGCAATAAAACATTTATAGAATATTTTATGTCGGTATGTTGCGTTGCAATTTTTTTTAATGTTTCACATATATTTTTAATAATACCATAATTGCAATAAGTACCATTATGATCAATTGAGGTTATTGTAATTAGATCAAACATTTTGTTATAAATGTAAATATTTTTTTAGATGTAGGTCACCTTATCTTTACCTCAAGGCACAATCACAATGCAATTAACATTTCAAAAGCCATTTATGTATAAAGTTCTTAAAAATGCGTATAAATATTTTCAGTTTTTTTTTTTGAATTTAAGTGAAACTCGACATTCTTTAATTAGGTCTTACGCAAACGTAATTGGAATTATTCTCGAATCAGTAGCGTTACTACGTGCTTCTTCTTTTGCGTTTTAAACTTCAAAAGAAATTCATTATATTTTTTTAGTCGAACTGAAGTGAAGCAAATATTTTTCAATAAACTTAAACAAATATTGTAATAAATATAAGTACTTAAGAAACAACATCTAACTAAAGTTCAAACAAATAAAACAAGCTTTCAAGATGCTAACTTAATTTAATAAAACATTTAAACTCAATTTTTTTTTGTAAACAATCAATCAAGTCGATGACGATTGTTAGCATATAACATATGTAAAAATTTATGTTATGTCAAGTATTAAGTAAGCAGAATTTTTGTCAGCAAAAGTAAGCAAAGCTTTTACCCCCCTCTCCCATGCTTACGTAAACATTGGTACAATCAGCGTCAGATATATCTAAGCGTTCAGGGCAACCAAAAGGAACTCATTTACGGAAATTCAATTTTTACTATGCAATCAAAGTGGCCGTGTTAAACTAAGCACACAAAGCGTTCAATAAATAAATCTAAGTAGCCACGTTTCATTAATATGTAAGCTGTCAAAGTGTTTAAAATAATAACATAAAATGATATATTATACTTATAGTACAAAACGAAAATAGTATATTAAAACACAAGTTACAGAATGAACGCACTTCAATCACGAGACCGCGTTTCATACACGAGCCGCGCAGCGGTGAGTTTATGAAGCGGTCGAGTGATTGAAACGTATTCTATGACGTGTGCTTTATACTATTTTCTCTATTTCGATACAATATTTAATATTTTTCGTATAATTTTAATTTTTAAAACAACATTGGGAAATTTATATTTTACTGAATTGGCAGCACTTACACTTTGACATATTGAAATTTATGTGTTAACCTAAAATCTCATACAAAATTTTTTCTTTATACCTTTATAAGTAAATAACTTTGAATTAATAGGACGTTTTTATTTTATCTTGGCATCAAAATTTGAATTTCAATTGTTAACTTCCAATAATTTTGATTTCTTTTTCATGTAACGTCAACTTACGATGCAGAGATACTAACTTTAAAAAAACTAACATTACTAAAATTCGTGTAAGAATTGGCTTATTCTTACACGGATTTTAGTGTAAGAATCGCTAATTGTGATGTTGAAATAGAGAAAATTTGTTACAATGACGCTAACTAATAATATGTTCCTATGGAGGAATTTAATGCACATTTAATATTTATTCAAGCAAATTTTAATGATTAACACGTTACTTTATTTTGTTCTATTAAAATTTTGGTATATAAAGTTAAATTAACCGTCCTCAGCCCATGACACTTGAATCCATGATTCTAAGTCTTCGATGACATTGGGTGTTTGCTGCTCGATTTTGTGCGTCTGCTCACTTACGTGTGATTTTTTGATTTCGACATCGTTCTCTCTGATCCATTCAACCTCTTAGCACTCGTCTAAATTTTGTATTATGCACATCAATTCGTTAACACGACGAGCAGCCATTCTTATAGGCCTTACTCTTGTATTGGTGTACGTGTTTACTGTTTTTTTCAATGTGACGATTTAATGGCTTTACAGAAGCATGATAAAGACTTAATAGCTTTAATTTTACTAAAATAATTGTAAGGCATTTGCAGACAATCTTTAAGTGAAGAATGTAAGTACAGAACTAAATTGACCGGAAGACTAAGAAAATCGCCCTTCATCATCCAAACCCAAGTTATCAATTGTTTGTTTTACTTTTACTGGTGGTGGGAGAAACCTGTTCTTTAGTAATCCACTTCTTGGACGACAGCATTCTGTGTTTCTACATTTTCCAATTTGTAGTAAGTATTGGCTTTCACGCACACATTGAACTCCACACCTCTGCTAATACATTTCCGGCAAACTCAAAATTGGATATTTCTAAACGTTTATTAATTATAATGCTACGGTCATCCAGATAAAACTCAACTCTTTATGCCACTAAGTTGTTTGCAGCAGGTACTTAGATTTAACGTAAGTAAATTTTTCTATTATAACATTAAATCTCATTTTTAATTGTATATATAATGGGACCCCATTTTTGTTTTATTTTTTGCATTTTTTTTAGAATTTTTACTTATAGCCGTTAAACATCCCAAAGCAGGTAATAAAATTTATACCAAAGTATATGGCAAAAGTTTTGCTATAAAATGTATATAGAAACAACAATAAAATACAAATATATAAGAACAGTAAAAAAATATCAATAAATAGTTAGGAAAATTCACTGCACGACGCTGGCGATCTCAATACCACATGCAGGTTTGAACAGGAATTTTCGACAGGCGTGAACTTGCATTACTCTTCTCATTATAGTAAATTATATTGTTTGCTTAACTGCTTCGATCAGTACATCTATAGCTGTTGCAAAGTTAACTTGTCGACGTTTTAAACGTGCTGGATTTTGTGTTCATTTTTGTTCATTTGTGAAAAACAGTAAAACTACTTTTACTCCGGATTTTTTTAAGTGACTAAGTGTGATTTGTGGTTAATGTCGGGCGTTGAATTACTGTTTAATTATGCCACGCGAGTGTAAAAATCATCCCGATAGCTTCTGCTATGTCTGCGGGGAATTAACTTTAAAAGCGAAACGAAAACCTCTTTCTCCGCTTGTTAAAACAGCTTATAAATTGTACTTTGATTGTCAAGTTGGCGACCAGGACAAGACTTGGGCTCCATCAGTTTGCTGTACAACTTGTTACAGTAGTTTGACCAAATGGCTCAAAGGTACCCGTAAATCAATGCCATTTGCTGTGCCCATGGTTTGGCGTGAACCTCGCTGTCATCTTACAGGTTGTTACTTTTGTATGACTTCCACCGTCGGGTTTTCGAGCAAAAGTAAGCATACAATTCAGTATCCCAATATTCCGTCAGCTCTAAGACCTGTTCCTCATAACGATACTTTGCCAATCCCAGAGCCCCCAAACACTTATACTCTAGAGCCGGAAATTGATTTAAAAGACTCTGAGCCACAACCTGGGGCTTCGAATGATACGTTCAATGATGATGAAGAGTATTCCACAAATTTCTCGGCAATCTCACCTCCTCACTCAATCGGAATTAAATGATCTTGTCAGGGATTTGCAGTTACCCAAGACTAAATCTCAGCTCCTAGGATCGCGACTTCAACAGTGGAATCTCTTAGAAAAGGGAGTGAAAATATCTTTTTACAGGACCAGACAATTAACCCTGAAATGTCTTTTCTTAGAAGATAAAGGTTTAGTGTTCTGCCCTAATGCAAATTTATTGATGACAGAGCTACAGATGCCATGTGACCCAAATAAATGGAGACTGTTTATAGACACATTAAAAACAAGCTTAAAAGTTGTCCTGTTGGCAAATGGGAATGACTTCCCATCAGTTCCAGTTGCATACTTTGTTGATATGAAGAAAACGTACGAAAACATCTTCAGAATCCTTGATAAAATTAGTTATCATGATTATAAGTGGAAACTTTGCGCTGACTTAAAAGTTGTTGCTCTACTCACGGGCCTGCAATCAGGATTCACAAAATATTGCTGCTTCCTTTGTGAATGGGATAGCCGAGCCCGAGATAAACATTACATCGTACGGGACTGGCCTCTGCGCAAAAATCTTATTCCTGGTCAGAAAAATGTCGCCCACAATCCTTTGGTTCCAAAGGAAAATATTTACTTACCATCTTTACACATCAAACTTGGATTGATCAAGCAGTTTGTGAAAGCAGTGGAAAAAACAGGTGGGGCATTTCAATTTTTGAAAACTAAATTTCCTCGTCTTAGCGAAGCTAAAATCAAAGAAGGCGTTTTTGTTGGCCCTCAGATTAGACAACTCTTCCAAGATTCGACGTTTATTGAACACCTAAATCGAAAAGAAAAACGAGCTTGGCTTGCATTTCAAAACGTTTGTGAGAACTTCCTGGGTAACCACAAAAGTGAAGATTATGCCGCTCACGTCGAGGAACTGCTTTTAGCGTACAAGGACATAGGATGTAACATGTCTCTTAAAATTCACTTCCTTCACTGCATCTGGACTTTTTCCCTGAAAATTTAGAAGCAGTCTCGGATGAACACGGGGAACGGTTTCATAAAGACATCTGGAGAAGCTGGAGAAGAGATTTTCAGGGAAGTAGAATGCAAGCATGTTGGCGGAGTACTGCTGGATTTTGAAACGAATCCAAATATGTCTCATATTTGGATTCAGGACGTCATTTTACATAAGAATCACCCGAAATAGTGTCAGGGCTCGATAAAAAATATTTTTTTGTAGACAATAAAGAATACATACGTTACTAAATTATTATAATATTTATTACTAACAACTAATCTATTTAATATAAAATAAAGATTCGTTTTCAATCTAAAACAATCGTTGGTGATCAATGTAGGACAAATACAGTTCGCCAACAAAGAATAGAAGTTGGTTCTCAATGCAAAATTAATACACGTCACCGATGTAGAATAGATGTCGGTTACCAATGCTGAACCATTATAGGGGATCAATGTAAAATAGTTGTCAATTTTCAATTTAAAATAGATGTTGGTTAATTAATAAACTAAAATTTGAAATTTGTCGAAAGCGAGGCGGCAATTCATACGAGTTGGCAATGCACATTTTTTACCAATTATGCCTTATACTTTTTTTACGACTACTTATATTTAATTATTCATCACAACCAAATAAAAATTAAACTTTTTACAAAAAAAACGTAAAACATAAATAATCTGAATTTAAAAATTTATGTTGATAGTATTTAAAACAAGCTATTAGGTCTTGGTTCCTTCAATCACAATTAAGAAACTATATATCAAAAATTTGTATTTACCTTATTTCAATTTGTGCGCGTTTAAATTAACAAGTTATAAGTGCTATTATTGTTAACCGGTATTATTATTTAATTATTGACTTTCAGGTATTCATATGTAATGAGAAAAACGTAAGTATAATTTATATGTTTTAAATACATGTAATGCTATGTGGGTGATTCCGTTCTAATTACATATAACTTTTTTGATTAAAAGTTTTAAGATTTTGAAATTAGATTTTTCAATTTTTTTTATGCATATATTATTTATCTATTTTACTGTAGAAATAAAAATCTGAGAAGATTTTACTACAACTTCACAACGTCAAGAACGAGAAACAAAATTTAAACTTTCCGTTCCACGGTACTGACATATACTAAATTTTGTAGAAATTCTTTAAGATAATTATTTATTAAATTTATTCATAAATTCTGTAATAACATTTTTTAAACTCTTTTATAATAATTATTGAACACAATAATGAAGATTAATAACTATTATAACAATTAACTTCATAATTTATGGCAACTAAAATCTAATTTATAGAATTTAACAAAAAATCAATTAATTAATCAAATTAATTAACATTCAATAATTTAATAAAATTAAATAAATGAATAAACTAATCAATATTCAATTAATGAGTATATATTAAAAAAAAATTAAATAACTTATAGGTCATTTCTAGAAATGGACATGACACGGTACTGACATTTAAGTGATATATTGTAAGTTATTTCCGAGTGTCAAGTTATGTTATATAAAAATAATGTTGGAATATGTTTATAATTATCCAATGAATACGAAAATTTCATTAATACGTTATTGATTAATGACCAGTGAGAACAAACAATACAGGACATTAAAAATCACAGTTAGAATGGAATCACCCATGTAACCTCAAATCATTTACTACTTTTATTTTTTTAAATTTTAAGTAAAATTTAATATAAATGAGCCGGATTATTTATTAAGAATAAAGTTTTACAAACAAAGCAATGAATATAATCTTTAGTAAAAAAGAAAGTCAATGGTGTTTTCCATATCATTGCTTAACGTTTTGCTTAAACAACTAAATGAATTATAGGAATAGGTATACCAACAAATTATGCAAATTACGATTCTATGAAAATGTTAACGGAACTAAATGTATCGCAGCATTATGGTAATTAAGAAATAAAATAAATTAATTACAAAGATAAAGAATGCTTAGGTTAAATCAATTACAGAAGTTTTATAACAATAATAATTAGTAATATAAAACTGTGACAAAGTTTTATTTATTATTCACAATATTAAATGTTATATTTGTACAACTTTGTAACGTAATATTTGGAAAACTGTTTGTTTTTGAATTGTATAATTGTCTGTTGACGTTGATGCAATGTTGAAGTTTATTTCTCAATGTATAAACATAGAATTAGTACCACTAGCCCTATAACATGGTACCTTAACACGTCGAGTGCGGAAGGTGGCTGTAGCCACCCTGCAGGTGGTCCCGCAGCAAATGTGTTAACAATTTATTGTTTTTATAACATTTATTATAACGTTATGTACAAATTATGTATGATTAATTTCTAAATATGCATTTTTTAAGTATACATATACAAATTAACGAAACTGTTAAATTGCATTAATACAAGCATAAATAACAACGTACAGAAAGGCATGTTTGGAAGAAGCATCTTGATGACGTGCCAACATATAATTGGTTTTTTCAGAAATGTCACTCAGTTAAAATAACTGATTGAAATTTTAGTAATTAATTATGGTAAAATTTTTAAACAGCCGATAACATAAAATAAAACTTACAGTTGCAAGCCAACTTATTTCACAAACTTCACAAAAACACGCGCGGCAGTTAACTTTCAATTGAAACTACGTAAGTATGTTTCCGCAAAGATTTGGTTCAGTTACTGTGTTCTGGTGTGAAACAAATTTGTTTCATGAAAACAAAACAGTTTAGATATTTAAAATTAAATTGTTTAGCAACTACACAATATTGAAAATGTTTACATTTCAAAAAACGAAACATATCCCAAAAATATTAATAAGAATAGTTACAATATTTAGGTCCGGTTTCACCAACTAAAATTTAACTGTAGATTAACTAACCTACGAATAAATTTAAAATCCTGTCATATCATTGGTTAGTGGTTTTAAGCTAACCAATAATATGACAGGATTTTAAATTTAATCGTAGGTTAGTTAATCTACAGTTAAATTTTAGTTGGTGAAACCGGACCTTAGTCAATAAATCGGTTTTCGAAATTTAAGTAACGCTTTAATAAACTTTTGTAACGGCTTGTATATAAACGCGCACTAAAGCTTTCTAAAGCCTACTTCATTGTGAGATCGAGTTATTTCTGAGCTTTTCTTAAAATCAAACTAAACTTATTAACTGACCCCAGCTACTTTTATTAACCACCCGTACCAATTATTTTGCAATTTTAACCAGACTCGTTTGCAATTCACATTGGCCGATTTAATTTATACAACTGCAATTCAATTTGATATTCTACGCTTAACATAATCTCTCGAGGAATTTTTGTTAGAAAGCTTGTAGTTTTAGCTAAACCTTTGTAAGGGCTTGTGTATAAACGGGCACTACAGCTTTCTAAATCCTACTTAATTCTAAGATCCAGTTATTCTTGAGCGTTTCCTGAAACCAAATTAATCTTATTAACTGACCCCAGCTACTTTTCTTGATAACCCGTACCAATTATTTTGCAATTTTAACCAGACTCGTTTGCAATTCACATTGGCCGATTTAATTTATACAACTGCAATTCAGTTTGATATTCTACGCTTAATATAATTTCTCGAGGAATTATTGTTGGAAAGCTTGTAGTTTTAACTAAACCTTTGTAAGGGCTTGTATATAAACCGTTTGCAATTCGCATTGGGCGGTCTAAGTCATACAATTGCAATTCAATTGACATTCTACGCTTAATATAAGGATTTTTTGGTGAAAAACCTTTAGTTTTAGCAAAACTTTTGTAAGGTTTTGTATAACTAATTTTGTGTAGCACGAAAACTGTAACGGCTACTTAGCAATCTGAGGGGCAGTACAGTCGTTACATTCACTCTGAAATAAGCATAAACATGTAAATATATATTTTAGAAAATGAATTATCGGTTTGTAAAATTAACTATTTTACTTATTGAGCGATCACCTCGCTACTGTATTTAGTATTAAAAGGCACGACCTTGGCACCGGCGTTAATTACGTTCTGTAATTACATTTCTCGATCGATTTACTTCAATTCAATTAAAAGTTATAGTTTGCGAACTTGACTATCAGCTTCAAAAAATATCGTACCGTTATCACTAACGGTTTTCAATTAATAATTACAAAACGCCGGTTAGATCAAAGGTCAACTTTCAAAAATTAATTTTGCATATACTTACCGTCAGTTATTACTGCCGGGTAAACTCCTAGTGCTCTCGTGTATCCCTGTCACTAATCGTAGATCTAAGCAGCCGATAACATCCACTTTAAACTTACAATCACCTACGTATTTGTCTTCAGACCTAGTAAGTGTCGCTATTTTTACATTCACGTTTGTTTGTAGATTGACGCCGAAACCGAAACGAAGAAATAGAAAAGTTTCCCAAACGGGAAATTTAAAGTCGAAGCCAGCCACTACTTAATTATAAAATGCATTTTTTTCTTCCGCCATCAGTTGCATTCTTTAATTTGTACTGTAAATTGAATTATTAATTATTTGTTATCATTTTCATTGCAAATATTACATTATATTCAGTGTTGTAAATTATCTATATGAAGTAATATAGATAAATTAATCTAGATTATTATTCTTTATCTATTTATATGTATCTAGATACTGTTACAAAATATATAAGTTATAAGTATCTGTATATATAAACAAACACTAAATAATTTTCTATAAAAATTTTAACTGTATCGATATAACTTAAGAAATAATCTATTTACAGCACTGATTATATTGTATTTGAAGCGTACAATTCTTTCTCTACGACAGCTAGTAAACCGCATTTTCTACATTCAAAGACGGCTTATACAGTTACTTTATATAACAATGGAAAAAGCTTTGCTACTTTCAAAACAAAACAGTTGATTAATTAAAAACCTAATTAGTTTTGTTTGTAGACGTCTTTCAGGATCTCGTGAACTGTGGCGCTGTAGTCTGTATATGTCAAAATATTGTTATTATCCGTCTTACAAACATTCGCCGGTACATTTTTTCTAACCTATCTTTGCTTTTATAGTTGTATTTGTTGTTAATAGGTCTTTAGGTATTATTATAAGTAAATTCATTTTTATCTAATAAATAAATATCTGATTATTTTTATTTTTATTGACGTGAGTGCCTTTTAAATAGACTAACGTTTTTGGAATTCAGATAGACTTGTCAAACTTTTGACTTTTAGTTTATTAATTCCGATTTTCAACGCAAGGTCACAGTTCACGACATAATGAAACGCCTCTAAATAAGGAACAGTTTCATGACGTTTATAAAATAAATATATATACGTACGAATAATTTGCTTATTATGATTGCTTTAAGACATACTTTGATAACCGTAACAATATAATGACAGTAAACAGCGAATAATCGCTTAATAACATTTATTATAAACCATTGTAATATTAATATGTTTTTGATTAATGTAACTCAAAACTTACAAATTTGTACAGAATTATATTTAAAGATTTAAATATACTGCATTTTTATACATTTTTTTGTAACATGAGTAAACTGTATTTAAAAAAACTTATCACTGATTGTTTGTTGAAATATTAAAATACACGTGTTTATTTTTATCACATGCAATGTTTTGAAAAGAATAGGTATTCGTGTAACTACCAAAACAGATAAGTCGTTGTTTATTTACAACTTAGTTACAACCAGATGTTTTACGCTTCTTACAATGCAACATCAAGTAGTATCAACCAAATGTTTGTTACTGTCTGCTTAGTCTATTGCTTTCAAACGAATTAAACGCTAAGGTTTTAATTAAAAAATATGCAAATAAAAAAAAATATCAATATAGATTTTAAAGCTGTGATAAAAAACTTGCATTTTGTTTATCTTACTACTCAATCCTAAACAAATCTAGCTTTACGATAAAACCTAAAATAGCTTTGATATTTAAAATACATTTAAATTGTCAGTTTCAATGCTCAATGATTTAAGTAAAATACGATGGCAGAGCCATCTTATAGTATATATTTATTATGCATGAATAATAGTATGTAAATGACTATAGTAATAGAAACGTTTAAAACTGATTTTATATTAACGTAATTTAAATAAGTTTTGAATAAACCGTGGGCTAAAGCAACGTATAAACAATGTCAGTGCAAATGTAAAAATATCTCTACAGTAAACATCTAGACGGTCGTTCCGCCTTTGGGGACTCTTCAGCAGTGGAGAACACTACCGTGCTTCCACTAATTCATTGACTAGAGATGCTTCTTTTGTGTATGTAGTATATAAGGCTGGTAGCAAGGACTAGCTGCCAAGTCAAGATATTGATCTTAGTCATTGTTAAAATTATTAAAATAATAATACAAATACAAACAAAAGTAGACAGATGCTGACCACGGTTTCCAATTAGAATACACCAAAAATTGCTGCTATACATATATTACAATTTTTATCAACAAATGATGTAAATTAAAAGAAAATAGAGAAATTAATATGAAGTACATGTTCCTTTTTGTAACGCTCGTATTTTGCTACGCGGCTCGTTAAGGTTACTTACTCGCATTACAATTGTAGTCATTGGAGCAATCGTTTGTCTACTTAGAAATGGCCGAATTTGGCTTCATTTTCTTTATGGAGCTAATATTCGAGTTAGCAATCTAGTAAAACATAAAAACACAGTAACTATTGATTTTTTTTTTCTAACTAATTTTACACGCTTAGCTGAATAACTCTTGGGCAAAAACTACAGTTCTCAATAGTATTGTTAAAAATAGTATGTGATTATTTACATATAAATATTTTTAATACTATTTTTGACATCTCTAAAAAACATTAATACGTTCGAAACGTTCGAGAAATTATTCTCAAGTTTGAAAACTTTTGCGAGGTTTTTGTACATTTCAAAAATGTTCACCGAAATTCTCGAATGTTTGGTCAAAATGTATAAATGCGGCACAAACAAATCATAAGGCAGTTATTCCAATAATTTAAAGACGACGGTGTTAACAAGTTTATTCAAGTCTAAATTAATAAGTGACTAACGCGTGTGTTCAAGATAAATATACGGAGTATAGCTTTGTACGTGACTTTAAAGTAAACAATGAGTGTTAAACTGAAGTTATCCGCGGACTTTATCTTCGTGTAAATGATAGTGCTATATATAAATTAGTGTAAGTATGTTTATTAAATATTTAATTAGTTCATTTAGTTATAAACGTGTACATATTTTTAGTATAAATAAATTAGTTTTAATAATAATATTATATACAATACTATACTTTGGATTAAATAATTTAAAATTACGTCAGTAAAAGAACAAGAATAACCGTTGTTACTTCTGTACGAGTTGTCTTGTATATGCATTACGATATCAAAATAAAATATGTAATAAAAGATAACTAACATATTCGACGGTATTATTTAACCAAATAAAAATTAAAACTATTTTCAACAATTCTCTATTGGGTGATAACTTAGCAACAGTTAGTCATCAGGCTTTGGTGGTGTAACGGTTAGCACGCTTGACCAAATATTGGGTAGCGTGGGTTTCATGCCATCTCCGCTAAACATTAATCGCTAAAATTTAATAACGTAAGAGTTGTTAACAGATATTAATTAATATGACATTAAACTAGTACACGTATTTATTGTTGCATATACTGTAATTTCGTTTTTATTCTTAAACTGTAGAATACAAAAAAAACTACATTCAAACAAACATAAAACGTTAAGTAAACGTTCACGTAAAATCGTTCTGACAATTAAAAAAACACCAACCCATGTTTTACTAAGTAATTTTATATTTTGCTGTATATTAGTGCTTGTATAATGCCTTTATTCTAGTTGAGAAGTGTATTATTATTATTGCCCGGCGACAAGATTATATCGCGAGAGTCAAAACGTCGAAAAGTATAAGTCGCGAGCACTATAATAATATTCTTAACCGTGATTTATAAACAATTTTTTCCACTAATTAATAATTATTAACAATAATAATTCTATTATTAAAACTTTTGTGACAGTAGCCAACAGCTTAATATAATTTAGTTTTGACGTAATTTTGATTTTTTAGAATCAAATTAAGTTTACATAATGATTTAAATTTTTTCAACAGCATTTAATAAAGTCGCTTAATCTAAGTTGGTCGTTTTGTGATTTTTTTCCTTAACATTGGTATACAACGAAATTACATATCTTTTACTTGCAATTTACAATAGATCCGTCTTCTCAGGTTTGTTCGTTTACCGCAAGATCTGGTATTTTACCAATTGTGTGGATTTCAATTTGGTGGAGACTAGAGGAATTTTCAATCTGTGTCTCTGTCAGTTTATGTTTGTTGCTCTAGCAATTTGAGATAAAAATGTTTTCTACTGAGAGAGGTTTCATTTTGGGTTATATTATATAACGTATGAATTTAATACAGCTATATTTGACATATTGTAAAGATACCATACTGATGCTTGTTATTAGTTTCTAGGTTCTTTTTTTAAGAGCGACAATAAAACTACTTTTAGTAAAAACGATGTGTCGTGCTATAGATGTGTGAACTTCATCAGGCCAATAAGTTTACTAAAGAAGTGAACAATAGTACACTCAAACAATTACATTAAACATTAAATAGAACATGTCAGGTAATTCAAATGTAAAGAACAATGGAATCAAACACTGAGTTTTTCTGTTACAACGCTTATTTTGCTCATTTGGTAGAATGTGTCAACAGCTTCTTTGATACTATTATATTGCAGTTTTAGATTTTTAAGTATTATTATTAACACTATTTAAAAAATGCATTGTTGACAGCAAGAAGACAATTTTATCTTTTTTTGGCTTGTATGACACAAGTGTCATTTTGTCGTTGAAGCCAAACTACCACATGTGAGCGATTTAGATGACTTACTTTTTATTTTTGCGTAAAGTTTTAACTACTGTTAACTTATGTAGTCTATTAATATATATTTTTTACTAATAAAATGCTGATATAGCAATTGTTTATTTCAACGTTTCTATTGTTGTACCCAAATTGATTTTGTTGAGTTTTAACATAATATTTTGATAACAGCTGTCCTGATGTATTTGTTGATTTTCTAAGGCATTTCTTAACTATTTTACAAAGCATCACAATTTTGATGCCGTATTTGTTGAGTTTCTTTGGCTTGTACAGTTCACGAAGCTCAAATTTGTACGTCAAAATTTTATGGCGTTATTTAAACTTTGCATCATAGTTGCTCGTCGCATTTAAATTTAACAATTTTAAAAAATTATTGTCAAATTAATTTTTTTGTAACACTACTTGCGTAATAATAAACATTTCCCAAATATTTAAAATTCAGAAAAGTTTTTTTTCTCCGGAATGGGACGGCTTGCCGCGGTCTAGTCGCCCCGGGTAAGTAGCCGCCGGCGCCGGACTAACTCGCCGTGGCCCGACTTGCCGCGAACGTTTACGGTGTGAATACCACAAATAAAACAGATATGATAGCAAACTTATTTATTTATTTTTTATACACTTTTTTTGGAGGAGGGGAAATCTCTCACTTATTCTAAGTGGGGAGTGCCGGGTTCACCCACCATCTTACTAAGATGCCTACCGGCTAAAACACTTTCCTCCTTTTCTCCATTTTTTGATGGATCCGGACACCACTTTCGCATTCATAGCAAAGTCATTCTGCCGTTAGTCTCTTTCTTTATTTAGAGCTGCTTTCTTCTTCTCGTTTGCTAATCACTTTAACACAGAAGTTATTTATTTTATCTCAATTTACATTGCTTTCTATCATTTTGTCTATAAAGTTTTTTCGTTTAACTTCTTCTCCTCTCACACTACCCTAAACAAGTCTTCCCTTTTCTTCTTCGAACGATTGTATTTTAGTATTGCATGTTGTCTATGTACTGATAGTCAGCACATGTATCTACATTTTTAAACTTGAAGCTCTTAAGATACATCGCGTTTTTCTCGTGACCTGATAGGAATTGTGGTAGTAGTTCACTTCCCTTCTTTTTCTGTTTATCTATTTATCTATATTAGGTAATATTTTGTTTATCCATCTACATCTTCTGCTACTTTTTACGATAGTTTCCTTCTTCGATTTTTCTCTTCCTTCCGCCAGCAGTTGTAATGGTGGAATTCCTGCAATCACTAGTACGTCTGCCGTCGCTGCTGTGTGGTAAGCACTGCTTATTCTAATAGCCAAAAGTCCTGTACCATGTTTAGTAGTTTAACTACGACCTTCCATTTACATGCTTCCGCCTATTTTTTCGCTGAATATAGGATAATAGAGTCTACCGCGCTCGCTAAAACTCTTCTCTTTGTGGCTCCAGCTCCACCTCGATTGAGTAGTATTGTACTAATTGCGTTAATAGTCATCATCTTATCCGTAACTTGCTTTATATGTTGAATGAAGCTTAGATTTGAATCTATTGTCACTCTTAACACCTTGATATGTTTCTGGGTAGTTATCTTTCGTTTTAATAGATCCAGACTTACTAAAGGTATCCTCCTCTTTGCTATTATGAGGGCCATCTGCGTTTTTTGTAAAACTATACCTAGTTTATTAACACTCATCTGGCTCACACTTTTATTTATTCTATATTAAAATGTAAAACTAAATTTTTAACTTTAATAATTTTTTGTGTGCACTTTTGTTTAATCATCTTATTTTCAGTTTAATGATAATGAGCTTTTGAAAACTGCAATAGAACTACAACGACAGTAATGTTATATATTTACTATTTACTAAACCATTTCGTAGTTATGAGATATACCTCCTAGATAGTTTAAAATATTTGCATAGTCCCTCACCATAACTAAAATCTTTTCGCACCTCGATATTTTTTAAACTTCGTTGGTGGCATGTGACCTGCAACCAGCTGCTCGTAGTAAATATCGCGTCCTGAACTACTGATTAATAAAATTTAAGAAAAAATACAAATATAATAGCTTAAATATGAAGCTTTATAAAAAAAACATGAAAATAGGTTAATCTGCTTAAATATGAACAGTAATGTTAATAAATATGCAAAAGTTTTTTTAATGAAAAATCCTTAACATTCAGTAATAAAATAAATAACATTAGAGGAAACCACAGATTAGTTTCCAAATAGTCGGATTCGAAGTTCTACCTGAATTATACGATACGATGGGCAGCTTTTGCATGATTATTTGTGCCACTTTGTCTGTTAATAACCCTATTACATAAAGTCTCCATTTTGGGAGACAACATTGATGGGTGCCTGCCGTTTCCACGTCTATTCATTCAAGCGACGTAGAAGTCTTCAAACAATTCTAGAAGCGGTTGAAGTTCTGGCGGTATTTCTTGCGCCGACGCATTGATTGATTTTTCAAGATCTTTTATCGGTACAAACGGTAAACTAAAGATCATTTTTGCTTTAAGAGCACAATCTGCGTCATTTCTATATTTTGTCATCAATTCGAATTGAAAAAGACGTTTGCACATATTATGCACAAAGTGAAAAAAGCAGCCGTACATTTCAACTCCTTCAAAACAATCCTTCATCGCATTGAAAGCTGACGCTTCGAAATCGCAGAATATAGAATCGTAAATTTGTTTACAACTTGAAATTTAGCTTCTACAGTTTCTTCCGCGCGTCTCTTAATTTTTGTAATCATTTTATCCGCCTCTAGTTTGCAGCAAAATTACCATGTAAATGTTCGTTAATCGTCTTGACAACCTGACCGTGAACAGTGTGAATCCTCGTTTTACATCGCCCTGTTTGCTCACACCTCCAAAATTTTACATTACCGCCACTAGAAGTTTTATCAAACACATAAAATTTTTCTCTTCTACGCCGAGATAATTGACAATCAGTAGCGACGTATAAACAGCGTAACCGTTCATTTTAATTTAGAATGAATATTTAAAAAAAAATACAAAATAACGACAGGTAACCAGCTTTACGTTTTAGATTAATTATTTAGCGATATGATGTTAAATTTAAACTATTTCTTTGATACGTTTTATACTTCAGAATTCAATATTTACATATACATATTATGAATAACGTGGCAATACATCATTAGTAGCTTTTTACACAAATAGTTGTAATGCGCAATTTTTACTTGATTCAAATTCACTTGTGCTATTAACTATTGTTCCGTAGTTTTAGATAAAGTAATTGTTTTGAATGTTTCTTTTTATGGCATATTAACGTCTACAATTTTAATACTATAAGCAATTTCATCTAATTTCATTTAGTCTGTCCTTTTTCGTTCTGTTTTTTCAGTCCGACGTCGCTTATTAGATTTCGTCTTTTCTACGCACAAATCTTTATTTAATTAATTTATCAACTACTTCAGTAGAGTGTGCCATTGTATTTGATTTATAATCTGCAATTGGTGTTTGTTTGTTATAAAATTCAAGAAAGTAAGGTCTTGTAAACAGTTTTATAGCTTAATACAATTAATATAATTTATTTACTTAGAGTGGTATTGCAATTAAAATGATTAAAACATAAAATGTTGGCATTGTTTAGATCTGCTTTAATATTTTTGTAAAAAAACGTTATAAAATAAAATTCTCGGGTTTATTCAGTTACATTGGTAATTTGTACAAAAGTTTGTTTGTTTGAATGTATCTATACGTACATGCATAAACAAAAACACTAAGCTATCAAAGTTATAATTATCAAAATTTGTGTTTATCAGTTATAATATTTGATTTATGTTTAAACCAAATTTATCAAACTTTATTATAAGTTCAAATTGAACTGTACGTATTTTACTCGTATAAAAAATAAGAATCATTTCAAAACTAATTTTAAAATAAAGTTTTAGTTTATTTAGTCCTTATTAAAATAGAATTCAAAATAGAAAATCTAAATTATAACAGCATTCTTAGAGTAATTAAACACGAAATATTGATCATTGTTAATTAAAAATAGTTATTTAACAAACAAATGTATTATTGATGATGATAATAATATAAAGATTTAACGTTGCAAGCGTAGTGAAACAAGTGAGTGCGTTAACATTGCTGAGATTTTTAACCTTCAATTAACCAACAAGTTCTTTTCCGTTGATCGACTGTTAGTAAAACGTGTAATTATATGTATGTCTCAATAGACAAATACATATTTTTTAAAGTGCAGAATTTATTCCTTTAACTAAAGTTACCATAGATACAGATTTGTACCCTCTACACACAGAAGTCATATTACAAGACAAAAAAAAACAATAAATCAATTGCTAAAAATTAACAAAAAAAAGATATAATTTACTAAAAAATAGAAAAAACCAAATACCTGTTAAAACAGTTTAATGTAGTTAAAAACATTAAAAGAAGTAATAAACAACAACAAAATTTTGGTACTACAACCAATAAAATTAGAATCAAAAAAATTGAACAAACTCCGAGTCATGTCAAAACACTTAAACGGTTTATGTTTAAAAAAATTTATTTTTCATCGCCTTGTATATAATTTGTATCGTTCATTTTAAATTCATTTGGTAGCATTGGAGTTTTCTCTTTTTTACGGTTAAATTTTCCCCGTTTAACATTTTACATAAAAACTGTAAAGAAAACGTAGAAAACTTAAATGCTCGGCCATGGTTTTTAAAATTTTAGGTCATCCACTTGTTTTATGGCGTAAATCGCATGTAAAATCAATCGATGCTTGTGGGAAGATTCGCTGAGGTATGATGCACATTTACATTTTGCGGTTAGATTTAATTTTAATTTGTCGTTTCTAGAATGTATTACTAGCTACTAAATTATGTAGTCAACACGTGGTATTAACTTCTTTGTAAATCAAATTCCTATTGTCTTTTTGAAAAATCTTTGTTGTGAAATATCTTGAGTAAACTGAGAGATTTGTCGAGTTGTGATCGTCTTCGACAGCCAAAATCTTAGGCCCACTATTTTAATAGAAAAGATAACGAAATCTCGCTTATAAACATTTCACTAATAATAGTACTGTGTGTTGTCTAACTCGACAGTTTAGTATACCTATAATTAGATTTGTCGATTACTGTAACATTGCATGTACGAATATTCGTTTGGTTTTACATTAATATTTCTGGTTAGTTTACTTGTGTTGTATTTATTCTCTTTCAGTGCTGTCGAGGTGTAAATAAGCGCATGTAGTTCTTTTCGTTTCGACAAGCTAATTTTTATTAATTACTTTACCCACGCGACTCTCTTGCAGGTAATTGATCGCACTTCAGCCAACTGCACGTTACAAGTTGCTTTTAAAAAACCCATGTGTGCTGACCCTAAAGCCGTGAACATAACAAGTGTTTCGTAATTTAAGAGCGGAGTCTCGCCATTCGAAAGTGTTGTCTCTAGTAGCAGATGCTTCTAACGGTAAAGTTTTAAAATAAAAAAGTTACACTGTTAAGAGCTAAGTGCCGGAACAAAAATTATTATAAAATTTGTAGAGGATGCAATGTTTTACAAAGTTTGCTTATATATTCTTACTTCTTACTGTAACGCTCGATTTAATAATACTTATTTGCATTTATTAATTCATAATCTAGTATCTTTAAAAAACGTTACTTTAAAGCATTTTGGCAATACTAAACTTTTAGTTTGTCTGTTTTTAGCAGAATTGTTTAAAAATTTGTTATTTTAAAAGTTGAAAACTTAGTTTAAATGACTTTAAAATGTAAAGCCACTTTAAACTCAGTGTACGTGTCTGAGTTGCTTATGTTGAGGTACCTCCACAACGCGTCACCTTTTTTCAAGAGAATAATTTGACGGGCAGCACTCTTAACGTTCTTGTTGGTAAAATGTATTGGTCAAATCAAAAGGTGCGTTTTTTTGTTTGTTTAACAATACTTGCTTCAAAAGTCTAAAAAAGAGAAAAAGGAAACAAGATGGAATTGAAAAAAGCTAGAATCAATGAAGGAGAGAAAAAAACGGAAAAATTAAAATAAACTTTAATGGGCACCTGAATACGGCTAAACAATTGGGTGTAATTGAAGGAAAGGAATTAAACAAGAATAATTTTAATATTTAATAATATTTGCTTATTTGTGAATGATTTTACGGGTTTTCACCTCAACCATTCATAAATGCGCTAAATCTACATGTATACTGTATCTAGTTTTATTTATTTTATTTGATTGATCTCTTATTCGTAAACATCGATAACTAGAACATCTTCGAACATCAAGGTATCGTAACAAAAATTTATAAATTCGTAACATACCAAACAAAATTAACTTTAAAACGCAACGGCACCAGAGCATTATTTAATTTGTACACAGACTAACATTTGACAATTGTTAATTTAACGGATAAATATTGGAATCATAATCGTAAAACGCATTTCATAAATCTAACAAGCGAAATCGTACGTACACGTGTTCAAACAACAAAAGTTAGTACCAAAAAAACTATCGTACGTGTGGTAATAAAAAATGTCGTACGTAGAAAAAATCTTACAAATTACGAATCTTTTTTTTAATAATAATAACAATAATAATGATAATTTATTAGGCCAAGCGATCACGTATTTGCATTACATTGTCAATACAAAACAGTCAATTAATATAAAAATAAATATAGTTAAAATACTAAATAAAACAAATAACAATACGAAAATACACACAGTAAATATGATAACATATAAATAATTATAAGTAGTACACAAAAACAACAACTATACAATTTATTGGCTAAAGGTTGGCTCACTGGTTCTCCATGCGTATTCTCTGTAAGTATAAAATGCTTTCGACGATAACATAGTTTTGATATTTCTTTTAAACCGCAGTAACGGCTGTGATTCAATTGTAACATCTAGTTTGTTATAAAATTCTATTCCGGTATATAAAGTTCTATTTTCATAAGCTACCGTGTTGTGTTGGGGTCTTAGCTGTTTGGACTTACTATTATAACTACGCGTCGTTGATTTAACAAAATAGAGTATCTTGTATTTATAAATACATGGAAATCTCAAAATATTGTACTTAATAAAAAAATGTTTGCATGTTGGTCTATTGAGAATATTAAAAATTAGTATTAGCATACCTTCTCCAGATTGCTAAATTGTATGCCAGATGCGACTATACCATCCCATAGTAGGTGTTTTTAAGACTCTTTAAAGATAAACAATCTTTTAGTTGATAAATGGCATAATAAGATTTTGACAGTTTTTTTGCTACGAGATCACAATAGGACTTCCATTTTAGCTTTCTATCCATTTCTACTTCAAGGAATTTTGTAACAGCACTGAATTTTACAGAACTGCGTCAATACTCTGATATAGATACAAAGTTTTGAGATATAATTTCTTAATTGTGATTAGAGTAATTAGTAGTAAGTTTTAGGTATTACCAACACAAATTTTTAAATTTAAATTACTTATTTTCCGTGTCTCTTATTTTTTGTTGTAAAAAATTTATTTCTCTTCGGTTTTAATTTATAATTAAATATAGTCGTAGAAAAAATATACTGTATAACTCGTAAGCGATGCGCATTGCCACTCGTATAAATTGTAACCTCGCCTTCTGATCGGCGGTAAACTTTCATACTTGTTAGCCTTTTACTTAAGCAAAAATGTCAGTATAACTCAATATGTTAAAGAATGTCGTTTCAGAAATAATATTTTTTTAGTATGTCGTTGAACAAACTGTTCTTTTTTCTTCAGTAACAACGTATTTGGTGTATATGTTAGACTCAAACGCCGAATTCTCTCATTTGCCGGAATAAATATTCAGTTAATAAATATAATAAATAATAAATACAGTTAAGTCTACGTAACACATGTTGATTGTCTTCACATAATTTTTTTGTTTTTATATGTTTATTATGAACGTTGTTAGTTTTGTACTCACATTTTTTTAACTGTTTCATGCTAATTTTTCGGGCACGCAATTTTTAAAATCAATAAACTCTACATATAGAAGTATGCATTGAAAATGAGCGTTTGTTTTATAAAAATCAACAGTTTATGTTGAGAAAACTATCAGACTCAGCTCATTCAAAATACTGTCCATCGCCAGCTAAGACCTTTTCCCATCTTCGCGGATTCCAGGCTGAATCGAGTCTTGGTCTTTTGAGGCAATCCAGTCATCGACCCATTATCATCGACCGGAACAAATGGTAATCGGATGGGGCAATGTCTAGTGAATACGGCGGGTGGGGTAGTACTTACTAGTTCTCCAGTTAGTTTTTTACAACATGTGCAACATGGGGTCGTGCGTTGTCATGTTGAAGAACAAGGTTTGTCGTGTCTTTTGACGTATTGCGGCCTTTTATCCTTCAATGCTTGGCTCAGTTTGATCAATTGTCGTCGGTAACGGTCTGCTGTAATCGTCTCGTTTGGTTTAAGCAGCTCATAATATATTGCTCTGAGCTGGTCCCACCAGATACAGAGCATGAGCTTGGAACCATGAATATTCGGTTTTGCTGTCGATGTTGATGGCTCGCCGGGCTTGACCCATGCTTTTCTGCGTTTAGGGTTGTCGTAACGTATCCAGTTTTAATCACCAGTAACAATTCGATGCAGAAAACATTTTCTTTCTTGTCGCGCGAGCAGCTGTTCGCAGGTAAAAAATCGTATTTTGATGTCCCTCGGTTTCAACTCATACGGCATCCAATTTCCTTGCGTTTGAATCATTCCCAGTTGTTTCAAGCGCCTAGAAACTGTTGATTCATCGACTCCCAATGCTTCCGCAAGCTCTTCCTGTGTCTGGCATGGATCTTTATCAAGTAATGCCTCTAATTCGGTATCTTCAAACTTTTTCTCAGCACCAGGATGTTCTTCATCTTCGAGGTCAAAATCATCACCTTTGTTCTGAAACAGCCTTGTCGCCGTATGTTTTCACTAATATTCTATGCGCATTAGCTGCTGTTGTCTTTCGGTAAAAGTAATGTAAAATAATTTCCCACAAAAACGGTTTTGTAGGCACGAACTCAGCCATGTTTAAAATTTTGGATAAAAACGTTTTACACTCCGGCAGTTGGAATTGGACTGATGTTTGCAGCCTAGGGTTTTAGTTCAGGTAAATTTTATTTCAGCCCGTTCTGATATATACCTGCCGAATTATGAGTCTCAATACAAAACGCTCATTCTCAATATATAGATGTTTTCGTTGCTTTAGTTCTTCAATTAATTGTTTTTTGCGTACTACACCTCCTTTTAAATCTATTTTGAACTCTTTATGATTAATTTCCTGTTGTGTTTGTTAATCTTCCGTTTAGTAATTTTTTTACATTTTTTTGGTAACATTGCTTAATAGTGCAATAAATAGCCGCTTGTGAGATTAAGCTTAATGTGGGGTTTTTTGAACTTATTTATTATTATTGACTTTGTTAAACATTTGTTTTCCAAACACATAATTTAAAAAACATTAAATACTTCAAATTTTATTAAATAGAGTCGTAATGGATTATGCAAATAAATTTACACTAGACACAACTATTTTTGCTGTTTTAAAGTTTTAAATTACAAAAATGTAGTGATGGATGAGCGACCCTAGAAATCATATTTAATTTTAGCTGTAGCTAGTTTGTTTTTGTGCATATAGACAATTTTACACAAAATGCATAACGAATAATATAAGTAAAAGACATGAATAAATTAAGAAAAATTGTAAGAAATAAATAAGCTAGTAAAAAGCAACTTTTTCCATAAGCCACAATGATATCTTTGTTTATTTCGCCCTATTCAAAAATGGCCGCCTCGTGACGTAAGCGTGCCTCACAAAACAACAAAAGATATGAATTAATCGGTTGAATAATTAGGTTGGATACACATTTTTAACTTGCTTTATTTGATTGTCCGAGAGTTTTGTATGCTCGATAGAATTTAAACTTTCTCATGTTAATAAGCGGCTTATGACAAATGTCAATCAATGATAAAGTCAATTGAGCGACTTATTCATAATACAATCTTTGTTGTACTTACAGTTTTCTCTTTTCGTTCAAATAATGAAACGTGTTTTTTAAATTCGCACAGATCATCATAACTAAATTCAGAATTTTCGAATTCTTTTATTAATTTTTGTTTGCAAATTTTCAAATATAAAGCATAGCAGTATCCTTTCTATTTCTGTTGTTTTTGTTTTTTGTTTGTGTTTTATTAATATCCATTGATAAATTCGTGATTATGTTAATTTTTATTATGTTGTTAATCACTGGTTTTTTGATGTTGGATCTTTATGTAGTATTTTTATGTTACTTTTATTAATTTATTTTTGTTTTTTGATATCCAGTGTCAACTATTTTTTCTGCTTTTCTTTTCTTGATTGTAGTAATTTTTATTTTGCTTTGTTTATATCTTTTTTTACTGTTATTAATTTTTAACATTGTTTTAAAGATTTGTTTAGTTTGGCTGGCGATATTACCGTTTTTAGATTAAAACTTTTTGATAATACGCTATATATTTTTTAACAAGTTTCTCTTTCTAGCTATGCAGCTTTATGCACAAATACTTGTTATTTGTATTGCCTATTTAAACCGAATTTAAATGCCTTTTCCGTATATTTACTCTCTGAAAATTTCCAGTTCTTATCACTATTTAATTTAGTGTCTATTTAAAGCTACAAAAATGTTTATTTATTACTAACTTAACTTGTTTGTTTTTGATTAGAGTTTTTTGTATATTTATCTTGACTTTATCACTACCTACACACCAATTTTCATTAATTTAATTGCTTAAAATGAACAAATAATTGAATTTAATTTCTGTAGTTACGCTTTTGTATTGCTTACCGTACATTGTTATTTAAAAAAATTACAATGTTTACACTTTTGTGTTAAAGTTTGAGGCGTCAATAAATAATGTAATTGTGGTGTTTATATTATAATAAATTGATCAGACGTTGGGTTTACTGAAATATTTAAAAAAATAGCCAAAGTTATCATATAAATTTATTTTGTTATTGTACACTCGTGTTTATTAAAATCTGAACTCTTGAACTAAACGAATCTAAGTTTCTTTAATGACTCGGATGATGGGATGTTATGAGTGTATTTAAGTCCGGCTCAATCTTTGTGTGAGTAACAACCGCAAATCCCTCCAAATTTCTGTGGTGACGGCGCTGAATCCACGTTTTACCAAATAGAAAGCCGGTAAAGCAATCGACAGCTTTTGTAATATAACCCATAATGCTGGATATAAAATTGGGATCTGTTTTTGTAACCAGAAGTTGTCGTATCATTGTTTAAAGATTGCTTTCAGCTATTTATTTGTAGATAATTCAATAAGTTGCTGTATTTGTGCTCTGAGTGTGACTACTTGCAAAAGGGTCCAACACGCAGTTCTGTTTATAGAGCAAAAGTTTTGCAACAAAAGCAAATTTTACACTTTTAACTTTTATTAAATTTAATGTGCCACCTTGTAGTTTTAATTTAGTCTCGTTAAATTTGGCAAAAAATCAGTCATATAAGCGATGTCATTTCTTGAGATTATTAAATTGTGCCACAAACTATTGTGTTTACTCTTCAGGAATTCCAACACTAAATCAAATAGAAGTTGTGTTAAGTAATAAATGATTCTAGTCATCATTATTTTTAAACAAAGTTGAGCAAATAATCCCTTATTTAAAAAACCAAACCAAAGGTTGAAAATTGTAAACTTAAAACTCAGTAAAAAATCATCAAGAAGCAGTAGATTTAATTTATGCTTCCAAGAAAAATGAAATACGAATAAGCAAAAATAAACCTAATTTGCAAGTGTTTACATTTAATCTTTAACAAATACTACCCACACTTAAACTATCAAATGGATGTGTATTCTATAAACGACAGCAAAACACAAACCATACATAATTGTACCGATGGTAGTTTCACTCATTCCATGCACGAGCCAATTGGAAAACACTCTAAAATAGTTTGTATATAATATAAATACAATACGTACTTTATAAATATTGTTTTAAATTCTGTGTATTTATATAAAATGCGTCATTTGCCGACGTTATTAAGTAACCGAAATTTTTTTTTGTTATGCTTTTCTTTATAGCTAATATAATCATAATAAGTAGTCTTAAATTAATTTGATAGTATTAATTAAAAATAGTTTCAGCTATAACAAATGATTGACAAAACACATAAAAACATAAAAAAAATCAAAGGAAAACAGAAAAAGTCTATTTGGTGTTGTTATGTTAGAATAAACAAAATTTGAGATAAAAATATCTTATATAATTTATTAAATCTTCGTTCTTTTAATATGAAGCTTTTATTTTAGTGTTTTTATTACCTACTATTTTTTAAATCTTTGTTGTAATCTATTTATACAGACCTCATAACCTTTTATTTTGTAGTTTTGATAAATTAATTTTAGTATGAAATAAGTTTTGTAATTACATCCATTAATTTATATACTTTCTTAGAGTAAAGTAAAAAACTATTGTCAAGTTTGATTGAAATTATTTTTATGATTATACATATTTTAAAATAACACTTTGGAAAATTGTAAAAAAAAATGTTTTAATTGTTCTTAGCAACTTTGTACATTTTATAATAGAATTAAAAATGTTACTAATAGATTAATCAATTGTATAAAAACTACCTCACTAGTAATATTGTTAGGCTAAACAGCATTTACAAAAAACCAAAATTAATTTACTATAACTATTATATAGATTTTTATTGCAATTTTTTATTCTGGATAATTTCCGTGTAGCCGATTTCTCTCAAGCTGAGCTTTCGTCACAAGGAATGAGCTGATTGATTGCGACATAAAATTCCGCTTTAGTATACTGGCTTCCAATCACTAAAACTGGTTTCCCAATATCCGGTAGAAAACAATTAGAATCTCAATTAATATTAGAAGGATTTTTAAATATTTTAATGAATTATTTAAGTTTTTGCTAATAGTAATATCAAACATTAGCTAAAATTTTAGACCTGGTTGCAGAAAACATGGTTAACATTTACGATGTGGTTAACTAAGTGTATATGTCGTCATTGTCAAATAAATAGCTACGATTTAGTTCAAAATAACGTCAGCTAATACTTCAGTTAACTTTCTTTTATCCATTTATTTATGCAATCAAAATTAGATAATTTGTTTCTAGCATTTGCTCTGCTGTTGTTGACTTAAAAGACTGCTTAAGACGATTACTTCTTTGATAAGTTTTAATACGAATAATTACATTTTTACCCGTTTCTCAAATTTATGTACGCTTAAAAAATTAAAGAATATAGGATAGGATTTAAGAATTGCTTTAATTTAGAAAGAGTAAAAAACCGAGTGATAATGTTATGTTTTGACGAGATTCTTTTGATACAATTCGTAGCACATTGAGACTAAAATCCTCTTGGTACTTTTGATTTGGCAAAAGGAAATCGTGTAATTATTTTTCTATTGTACTTGTTTGTTACTAATACTTTTTTTTCAAGATCTTGGGTTGTGTTAGAAAAACCGCTCAGTGCACTAAGAATTCGCTATTGATAATTTCTAAAAATAGTGATAGTGAGACAATTTATTAAAACATTTGTCTGTATAAGTAGGTTTTTAATTAAACTGAGTGTGGAACCATCTTTATTTTGAGTAACTAAAACGTTAAAAAATGGCAAAAAAGGATTCTTTTTTAACTCTATAGTCACATAGAAAATCGTAAAACGCGAAAGGATCATATTGCCAAATGACAAAAGTGTCATTAACGTATCTGTATGATACTTAGAGACTTTATAAGACGGTAAGTTTATAATAAAATCAAAGAATTTCAAAATCTTGTAGTATTAAAAGTCTCATTAATTGACGATTCTTTAAGTTTGAAGAGAGCTTTATTAAAAGAAGGTTTTTTGAAATTATTTTATACGAACTTTTTGAGAGTAGATTGTAGTTTTTGTTATCATAATCTGATCGATTCATAATCATATACAGTAGGGCTTTTTTTGTCAACTTTAGGAACGAAAGGTTTATCTTGGTTAAGCAACTACAACGCAAAAAATTCAAATGTGAGAATATTATTTTAGGAAATTTTTTTAATAAGGAAGAATTTTTGTAGTTTCAAAACAGATTTCTTCTGCAAAACAATAAAAAACAAAAAATTAGATAATCTATTAAAATATTAAAAAATTCTTGTATGTTAATCAAAATTCTAGTTTTTCTTTACCAGACATTTGGAAACTAGTTGAAAAGTTAAGCTTTAATTTGCTGTACTGTAGAAACAAATTGTATCGGTATGTTATTATTTAAAACTAATGACTAGGCATCAACACCCCTGTTTAAAATTTTTCTCTTGTTTTGCTTGTTGTTAAATGATTTTAGCTACTAGACAAAGTTAATCTTTGTTGTCTTCGTTTTATTTAAAAATTGCCAAGCACAGCACATGCGCAGCACAGCACATAAATGAAAATATTCAGTTATTCAAATAAAACTGCAGATATAAATTCCATCTAAGTTTAGAGAGAGAAACTACTCTAGAGAGGAAGAAAACTACTCTACTGATACAATGAATAGCTAAAACATTCTCGGCTAGGCAGTTCTAAAAGACACAGAGACTCTAGTATGTTAGTTTTGACATTCAAAAATATAAAGCCTGCATTAAACGTTTTTCTAGAACGAGCAACAGCTGACAAGGATGATGCAGACCTACTTGGAAAGTTAGTTGCTAGCAAATTAAAAAGAGTTAGAAAAAGGAAATAAAGAAAATTATATTTGCAGCGCTAATGGATTAGTCAGACAGCGAATAACGTTGTTGAAAAATTTTCTTTTATGTGACAGTAACTACTAAAATAGGTTTTGTAAGATTACTTTTTATTCAAATTACTAATAAATGAATAATATGAATCCATATAGCTTATATGTCAGATTTCACAAAATTTATTATGCATCTATTGATTACGTTTTTCTTTGACTTTTTTTTGAATTTGTGTTTTTGCCAAGGTACTGAACTGTTTGGCGATAAGAAATATTGTGCTAATCTGTCTCTCATTTCAAAAATAGTTCGTTTTGCATTGTTGCTCCCTGTTCTTGGAATGGGATTAAGAAATTGGCTATCGTATATTTGAGAACGCCACTCTCCTAGTTGTATATTTCCATTTATTTTCCCGTCAGTATAATTTTCAAGGCAGTATCTTCGGTTATTTTGTGCCGTCTTTTGTTTCTCGCTTCTAAATTGTGAAGACATGTTGTGGCTAAAATATAATATTCTATACGTTCTAGTTTCGCAATTATTGACTCTTGGAAGATCCTTCAGCAAACTGTCAGTATCCCAAATGTATTCTCTATTATTCTTCGAGCTCGTGATAATCTGTAATTGACAGTTTGCTGCATTTTATTAATTTTTTTTAGAAGTAGGGTTTTATTATATAATGTTTTAGACGAAACGCTTCATCAGCCACAATAAAATATGGAAATTCGTAATTATAACCTTCTAGCTTTTGATGTGGGAGTAGGTTACATTTGTTTTGTTCCAGCAATGTTCCTAAATTTGTTCTAGCACATTAGCCACCGTCACTTTCAGAACCCATTCTTCTAATATCAACTACCATAAACTTATAATATGCATCACACATCGCCATCAGAACCAAACTAAAATATTTTTTGTAATTAAAAAACTCTAATCCTGTAATAGCGAAGGCTTCCACGGTCGGAGTCTATACTAAGATAAGAACGTCTTCCGGGTTTGGACCGTGTCGATGTTGTAACCGAAGTTGCCAACGTTTCGCCCACTTTCGTAAGGGGCTTCATCAGGGCGTGAGATAAATCGAAGAACTCAAACAAACAAAACCGAAAGAAAAAAGAAAACGATAAACTCAAAAAAGCAAACGAAAATCTAACAAAGAACCACTACAGAGTTAGGTAATCAACTTGTGAACCATCCAGATTCTAAACTCCATAAAAGTTTTTTTTTCTTTTTCTGAGTTTAGAATCTGGCTTGGTTCACAAGTTGATTACCTAACTTTTGAGAAGTGTTTGGTTAGATTTCGGTTGCTTGTTTGAGTTCTTCGATTTCTGTCACGCTCTGATGAAGCCCCTTACGAAAGTGGGCGAAACGTTGGCAACTTCGGTTACAACATTGACACGGTTCAAATCCGGAAGACGTTCTTATCTTAGTACTCTAATCCTGAATTTTCTTTCTCATTAAGTGCACCTAACTAACCTAACGTCTGTTAAAAAGACCCAGTTGCAAGAAAACTGAAATCAATGAATTCATATTATTAGGTATTTATTTATTGATTTTTAAAAGAATATTGTTGCCGTAATGTAATTGCAAGTCGATGTGCTGGAGTCAAAGACGCCCTGTTACTATTTTTTGAAAACATAGTCCTACATAATATAATAATTTACAAAACTGTTGTACAATCATTCTTCTATAATGAAAGAACATTTCTGTATCATAAAGTCGCATTTTCTGTAACAAATTGTCACAGTCGTCTTGCTGTAAGTATTTAGATTAAAAATTATCAAAGATGTAACTGTCTTAAACAATCTTTTAAATCAACAACTGCAGAGCAAATGCTAGAAACAAATGATCTAATTTTGGTTGCAAACACTAAATGCATTAAACAAAGTTAACTGTAGTGTTAGCTGGAAGCGTTGTTAACTAAATCATAGCTTTTGATTTGACAATATCGTCAATAAAACAACTGATTTTGTACTTGACAGCTAATGACGACATCTATTAAAATATTTAAAAACCCTTCTAACATTAATCGAGATTCTAGTTTTTCTCTACCGGATAATTGGAAACCAGTTTTATTCGGGTTTATTCCGTGCGACAAAAATTCAGTTTGGGAGAAATCGGCTACTCGGCAAGTATCCAGAATGGAAAATATCAATAAGAAATCTAAATAGTTACAATAACAATTAGTTTTGGTTTTTTGTTAATACTGTTTAGCCTAAGAATATTACTAGTTAAGTAGTTTTTACACAATTAATTAATCTATTAGTAACATTGTTCATTTTGTTATAAAATGTCACCATTTAATATATTTTATACACATGTGGATTACAAAAATGCTAACAATTAAATTTTTTTTAATTTTTAAAGTTCTATTTTAAAATACAATCATTAAAGATAAACTCAATGAAATTTGACAATAGTTTTTTTACTTTACTCTATGAATTAATAAATAAATTTAATAATATTAAAAGTTCAAAATGGGACCACATTACAAAACTTATTTCGTAATAAAATTAATTTACCAAACTACAAAAAAATATGAGTTCTTTATTAATAGATTACAACAAAGATTTAAAAAATAGTAGGTAATAGAAATACTAAAATAAAAGCTTCATATTAAAACGAAAAAAGATTTAATAAATTATATAAGATATTTTTAGCTCAAATTTTGTTTATTCTAACATAACAAACAACAAATAAACTTTTTCTGTTTTCCTTTTAATTTTTTTTATGTTTTTACGTGTTTTGTCAATCTGTTTATATCTAACATTTGTTTTAGCTAAAACTATTTTAATTAATAATATCAAATTAATTAAAAAATACTTATGATCAATGTTAACTGTAACGAAAGTATAACAAAAAAAATTTTTTTTAAGGAATGGTACGGTTAATTAATAACGTCTGCAACTGACGCATTTTATACCAATACACAGAAATTAAAATTAAAAGATACATATTGTATGTTTTATTTTCTATTTATATTATATACAAGCTATTTTAGAGTGTTTTTGTGATTGTGTTCTCCATTTGTTATTTTTTCAAATCGGAAATATAATTTTTAATCGATTTATGTAGCTAACATGATTACCAAAATTAGTTTATGAACGTAAATTTGATGCATACATTTAGCCTTAAAAGTAATTTTTATTAGGACAAATAAATATTTAAGTGAGAGCAAAAATACAAAACCAAGTTGTCATAGAATATAACAAATTAAAGTTGAGTTCTGCACTTTAAAATATGGTTGTAAATTTACTAAGAAAATCTACCAAAGATTAAAAATATTCTTGCAAACTGAATAGTAAATTTATGACATTTAAAGAAGTTTTTGTAAGATTTCTTTAAATTAATGCTTATTATTATAATTCAAGTTAAATTTTACAAATATTGTTAATGTTGTAAATTTTTTTTTGTTAAATAGTAGTTTAATTAGTTGTATTTTAGAAATATAATATGCTGTTAGTTATGTCTTAATATTTAGATGATCTTGATAAATCTTTTGTTTAAATATTATTAAAACATATACTAATTTTAAAGACAAACATTGTGCTACTTTTGTACTTAATTACTGATATGTATTTGCATTATTTAAATATTTAAGTTTTTTTTATTAGCGCGACGTGGTTAAAAAGTTGTAATTTGCTTTGATAACGACGTTTAATTAAGTAATAAAAGAAACCGAATTTCCGCAACATAATTATACGAAAACACTAAAAACTTGAATTTGTACAATAGGTAAATCTGGTATTCCATAACGAAAATCAAAGATTAACTTTTCAAGTTTCTCAAATTCATTGCGCACCACAGACACAGGTCGAGGAACTACCACATTCTAAGAACTTTCTTTTCTCAAGCGAAGTTCAAGTTCAACATCTCAAAATCTTTAACGTACACCCCAAGTCATAACGTAATAATGATCCAAAAGATGCTAGAAAAACCAAATAAATTGAACAAAGATGCAATTAGACGTATCAGATAAATTGGAAAAAGATATTATATAAAAACAGACAATAAAGAAATTGCGAATTTAACATTTGAAGAATGAATGATTGTTCAAATTAAATTGACAAAAAAGAGCATAAGAATTAAGCTTTCAAACAATTACCTAAAATACTGCAAATATAATATCGACAAATCCAAACGTATCAGTATACTAACAAATTACAATGTAAAATCGTGTTAAAATTCTACTTATGAATATAAACAAGCTAAAGTACTGATATTCAAACAAATGTTACAATTGCTTTTGACGGGCAAATCAACAAGGTTGTTAAAAAAGCTTGAAAAAATATAACTCCTAGATACATCTTTGCACCCGTTGCATCAATGCAATTTTTGTTTATGTTTAATTACATAAACAATTATATTGTTAGTTTTTACGTTTTAGTTTTTAATTTTAAGAGTTTTATTAAAAATATATTGCGTACATAAGTGTAATCTTGTAAATAAATTTGCTACTGCAATTTTGGTTTATGTTTTAAATGCTATTTCTAAAATTGATGCATCATACTTATACTTTTTAAAAATTTTTAACATTTTCTTACTTAAAATATTATTAATTACGAGCAACGGCGCTTACAGAGAAAGATCCAGGAAGGGCTGTGATCTTGCAGACATACACATTTATTTCATTCCACAAAGAATGCGAGGGGAGCGGGTCGGCGAAAAACTGCAATCAGAAAAATTGCAGGAAATAATATATCGAATAGTAGACAGCCTTAAAATAAGCCAGCTTGTATTAGACCAAGGAGTGAGTCAAGTATCGGTTCGTAGAATTCTTAAAAATAAAAAGCAGCATCATCCAGTTGATTCACAAATTGGCGAAAGTTGACTTAGATAAAAGAATAGAGTTTTGCGAAAACCATCAAAATGTCATTAATACTAACATTTTAAGAATAAACATTTTTAATGAGGTAATATTCTGTTTAAATGGGTTAGTAAACAGTCACAATTGCAGGTATTGGTCAATAGATAATCTACGATGCATGTTTTTAAAGTAAGTACCGTTTTAAAGTATTAAAAAAACTTTTTATAACAATTTTCTTTTTACATGAAAGCATGTGTACTTTAACCTATTTTTTTACTTAATTGCCGCCTTTATCGACGGTCATTTTGAGACTATTCTCGTCATCTTGACGCTGACCTCCGAGATATTTTTTCAAATTCAGAAACAGGTGGTAGTCACTGGGTTTAATATCTGAGCAATATGGAGGATGATTAAGTTGTTTTGAACCAAACGATGCGATGAGATCTTAAGTTCTGCGAGCTGCGTGCGACCGGGCATATTGTCGTGAAGCTAAAGGGTTCTTCTATTTAAAATTGAAATCCCTTCAAAAATTTGTTCTTCTATTTTTTTTTGTTTTAAATTGCTTGACGCGAATGGTTTCACCACGAGGCAAAAACCGACACCTTTCCTGTTTCAAGACACGGTACACATAATTTTCTTGGCTGAAATTGTTTGTTTGAATTTCAATTTTTTGGGTGATGTTTAAAAAAAAATAACTCTTGGTAACATAACGATTGTGTTCCGGCAAAACCTCATAACTGATGTTTAATGTTTTGGAACGAATGATGGTTAAAAATCTACGACTAATTTACATTGCTGTTTACAGCTAATATATGTTTTAATTATACGTTACTTTACTTAAAAACAGTAAAATATTTTTATTAAAAATAAAATTTGATTTAAGTAACTTAAAAAGAAACCAGTAAGGTTTTTATCGGAATGAAATTTTACGAAACGTGCATAAAGGAGGTGTTAATACTGTAGGTTGTAAACGTTTATTTGAAAAAAAGTTACAATATTTTGTAAATTTGAGCATAGAATATAATAAAACTATTTATAATGTTAATTAGCATCAAACGCATAAAAATCAGATGTTAGCATCTTTAAATCCTGCAATTGTTGAAACTATGCTGTGGCTATTGGTAGTAGGTTACTGTATAGATTCGAGATGGCTGAATAATTTGGTGGTAATAAAGGTCGCCTTGGTAAGGTCTCTCAGTTTTCAGTAAACTTTAACTTGCATAAAATTTCTCCTTTTGGTAAATATTTTAAAGCTCGAATTCGGGTTACAGTTGGATCTTCCACTTTATAACCCGGTTTATTTGAGCTGCACATTCTAAAATATTAATAGTTTTTAAAAAACTCATGTTCATGATAGTGTACGTTAAAAAATTTTTTTTAAAATTCTTGCATTCAGATTTCTACGGTTTTTAATAATTGGAATATAATTAGCAGCTACACTAATGACTTTATTTTTTAGGCGTTTTTTGATAGTTGCATGTACACTGTCAGCTTCTATCTGGGTATACCCTTTTGTGAGATACTTCTGTATTATAGTAATGTTTCTATTAATAGCACACTCTAAGAAATCATTGGAAACATCAGTCTAACTTGTAACTAACTTGTTTTGTTGTCTCACCAATAGTTTTTAATATTACATCTACCATGCAAGTTGCAAACACTGATGCCGTTAAACCACCCTCTACTTAATACCAAACATAAAAGTGCACTTTATCATCAGCAATGTTCTACATGGTAAAGTTATGTACGCACAACTTAATTTTAAAATATATTCATTCAATACAGGTGACAGCTTTACAGCTTGCAAATCCATTGTTAGAACAATGGTTTGTTTATTGGATTCAGCGTACGATTTATCGGCCTCTGTTTCTACTCGTGCATCATTTTTTCTTTAGTGTGTGCAGCATAAACCGAATTTTCAGTATTCCTTACTGAATGTGTCACATTGATCCTTCTTAGGTGCATACAGAGCAAAGTTACCCAAACTAAATTGTTTCGGCCAACCTTTCCCATTTGGTGGGTCTTACAGTACTCTGCAGATAATCAAAATAATTGTATTTGGATAATATATCTATAGAATATATATAGAATATAGAGTTTTGAAGACTGTAATAATAGGAAGGTAACACTAGAAGGGTCTTAAAAATTTCTCCACTGTTTTATCCGTTTCTGGCTCTTCTCGATTTCTTGAAGGAGTTTTTACAGATTTTTTGTGCATTTTGGATTTGTAACCATTATTTTGTGCCCATTCCTTTACACACCATTTCCCAAGAGATAATGCCGACAAAAACATGAATTTACATGCTCTATAAGTAATATTTTGAAATGTTAAATGGTACTCTAAGGCTGAATGATGTCTTGATGTTTCATGGCATTTATTTCTTTTAGTATCGGAAATATTTAATAAACTTGCAAAGTAACTTTTTTGTTATTTCCAGTTTAGTTTTTCTCAAAAGTCAGAGAAGATATGTTTTTTTTTATTATTAGAAAGTTTAACGCAGTTTCTGTTACTAGATATCTTACATTTAGTCGAGTTACACGTTGGAACCATTTTAAGAGCAGTTAAGTTTTTCTTTTCAATGGGAATTGTTTATTTTTTTTGTTTCCAGTTTTTCACAGCTTCTGTACCTTGTTTCGAATTTTTCTTTATGTTAGCTCTAATTGTTCAGTGTGATCATCGGTTCAAAATTTATTATCAGTCGTATTTGAAGACTCCGTCGATAAATGTTCTTCAGCTTTATATTCCGAAACTGAAAATACATTTTCACTGGGGATTTTGATTTCTACAACTGATTTTAAATTATGATCTTTATTTTTATGGTCACTTGTAAATGATGTTGATGCAGCTGATTCAAAAACATCAGGTTTGGCATTGCCGCTTTTTTTTAATTAATATGTAACGTAGAGTTTCGGAATTTCGAAACGGTACTTACTTTAAAAACATACCTTATAATTGGATTGAGAAAGTTGATAATAGTAAGGTTAGTGCAAAGTGAAAGTATAAACGTAAGCTCAGTTGAAACGAATGTCAATTGATCGATTCTTTATACAGGGTTATTTAAGGTATTAGGTATATGTTGCATATAGGTATTGATAGAGAGTTTGGCATTAGACGTGCGCGTATGCAGAGTTCCCCAAGTCATGGATGAACAATATAAGTTAAGTTTGGGAACGCGTTTTTAATTAATATAAGTCTAAATCCACAACATGGTGTCAAGTGTAAACAGGTGTAAATCTTGTAAATGATGTAAATCGTGAAAATGATAAACAAAGTTAAAATTTAGTGTAAATAAAAGACATAAATTGAATTGTGTGTTTGAAATAAACGTGATTAAAGAAGCGCAACATGTCAATCGAAGATAAGAAAGTAAGAATGGCGTCAAGTTCTAATAATTATGTACCAATGGCTAATATTAATACTATTAGTGAGCTGAAATTGGATACGGGGAACAATCCTGTGGCATGGAAAAAATGGTATCAAAAATTTGATTTTTTTTAACGGCTGGTGACTTTGAAAACACTTCCGATAAGCGTAAGATTGCCCTGTTATTGCATAGTATCGGTGATAAAGGTTTGGAAATTTATAATTCTTTTAATTTATCAGAAGAGGAAAAAACGTTTGATAACGTTAAAAAGTTGTTAGATGAACACTTTATTCCAAAAAAGAGTATCACACTGGAAAGATATAATTTTTTTACACGTGTACAAACTGCTAACAAATCGTTTGACGATTTTGTTACCGATTTACATAATAAAAGTTTCAACTGCGAATTTAAAAATATGATAAAAGAATTAGTGCGCGATATTTTAATTGTTGGTATAAATAATATTACGGTAAAGGAGAGATTACTACGAGAAGACAATTTTAATTTAGAAAAAGCCGTAAACATTTGTAAAGCTGCTGAATTATCGCATAAACAAGTGCAAGAAATTGGAATGGCAGAAAAACAATCCGTCATGCTGCACGTTAATAGAAGAAACTTGTCCGGTAATCGTAACATTAAGTTACAAATTAAAAATTCAAATCAAAAAGACAAACATTGTTTTAAATGTGGTAACGAATGGTATCCAAACCATAACTGCCCTGCTAAAGGTGTCTCATGTAGAAAGTGCCATGAAAAATATCATTACGCCCGCATGTGTAAAAAGAAGAATACTTTCCGGCGAGGTCAATTTATTCCCGTAGCGCAAGTCGAAGGTTCAAGTATTACACCAAATCAAGAAATCGAGGAAATATTTGTAGGTAACATATATTCAAGCGATAATAATACAAATGAACGGTTTGAATCTTGATTAATAAGGAGATTAAAGTAAAATTAGATAGTGGCGCTCAAGTTAATTGTTTATCATATAACCTTTATAAAAGTTTAGATTTAAATCCTAAATTTATTGTTAATAATGGCAAATTTAAACTTTGATAGTAAAAACATATCTGTTAAAGGTGTTTGTACAATTAAATGTTATTTATCAAATAACAAACCAGTTAACATTTAATTTGTTATTGTATACTCAGATTCTGTTACAATTTTAGGTCTGAAAACGTGTATTGACTTAAATTCAATTCGTAGAAATGTTTTAAATATTAATATTAATAATGTTATTGACATTTTAAAAAAAATTTGAAGGAATTTTTAAAGGCATTGGTTGTCTTCATAATGAATATCATATTAATTTACATGCTAATGCGATACCTAAAGCTGACCCTCCGAGGCGAGTTTCTTTAGCAATGATAAAGCCATTTAAGTATGAAATAGATAGAATGCTGCGTCAAAATATTATTGAAAAGGTAGACGAACCGTCTACGTGGGTCAACTCGGTAGTTATAGTTAAAAAGAAAAATAATTCGTTGAGAGTGTGTTTAGATCCGCGTTATTTAAATCAATTTATAATCAGAAAAAATAAGCAATTGCCTACTGTAGAGGATACTATTGAAAAATTAAGCAACGCGCGCTACTTTACAACATTAGATTGTAATAGTGGTTTTTGGACTGTTAAGCTTGATGAAGCTAGTTCCAAATTGTGTACTTTTTCTACACCTTTTGGTAATTATCGGTATAAAAGACTTCTATTTGGTTTATCTGTTTCTACGGAAGCATTCCAAGAACGAATGGAAGAAATATTTAAAGACGTTGAAGGAGTATCCTTTTATGTAGACGATGTTGTTGTGTTTGGGGAATCAGTTAACGAACACAATAAAAGATTAGAAAAAGTGTTGGAAATTGCAAAAAATAATAATATAAAGTTTAACAAAGAAAAATCAAAAATTTGTAAAGAACAAATAAAATTTTTAGGTGTCATAATAAATAAAGATGGTGTTTATCCAGACCCATCAAAAGTTAATGCCATTACGGAAATAGTATCTCTAAAAGATAAAAAAGATTTAGAAAGATTTCTTGGATTAAGAAATTACTTGTCTAAATTTATTGTAAACTATTCAAGCATTACAGCACCATTGAGGACCTTGCTGAAAAAAGATGCTATTTTTAGTTGGCAACAAAGTGCTTTTAAAACAATTAAAAAATTATTAAGTAATGCTCCAGTTCTACAAATTTTTGATATCAACAAAGAAATAGTGGTCTCTGTTGACTGTAGTTCAGAAGGGGTCGGTGCATGTTTAGTTCAGGATGACCGTCCCGTTGCTTATGCTTCCAAAGCTTTATCTGATTGTCAGAAACAATACGCTCAAATAGAAAAAGAAATGTTTGCTATTGTTTTTGGTTGTAACAGATTTCATAAATATATTTTAGGCAAAAAAGTAAAATTTGAAACCGATCATTTAGCATTAGAAACGTTATTTAAGAAACCTTTAAATAAAGTCCCTATTCGCATACAAAGAATGGTGCTTAAAGTTCAAGGGTACGATATTGTTGTTAAATACGTTCCTGGTAAAAAAATGTTTATTTCGGATTTTTTAAGTAGGTCATATTTAACAAATGTGGACGAGAATGACATTTTAGATGATGATCAATTTAATAATGAAATTGTTTGTCATGTTAACGCTACTTTTGAACATTTGCCAGTATCAATAGAGAAAAGAGAGTTAATTAAACTTAAAACTAAAGAAGATCCTATGATGCGTAAATTAATAGAATACATTCAAAATAGTTGACCACAAAATAGAAATAATGTAGATAATATAGTAAAACCATTTTGGAACATAAGACATGAGTTACATATAATTAATGACATAGTTTTTAAAAACGAATTAATTGTTATTCCAATGTCATTGCAAAAGATGATGCTAAATTTAATACATGAAGGACATTTTGGTTATCAAACTTGTATACGAACATCAAAAACTGTTTTGTATTGGCCAGGCATTCAGGCACAAATTAAAGATGTTTGTTTAAATTGCCAAACGTGTACTATGCATAGAGTAAATAATTCTAAAGAACCTATTCAGTTTCATGATATTCCTTCATTACCGTGGCTAAAATTGGGTACTGATCTTTTTGAATTTAACAAATTGTATTATGTTATTGTTGTAGATTATTATAGTAAATTTATTGAAATTGCTAAATTAGAGGATTTGTCGTCTAATACGGTTATTTTACACCTTAAGTCAATTTTGGCACAACATGGCATCCCTTAGAAATTGTCTCAGATAACGGTACGCAATTTTCAAATAGAGAATTTAAAACTTTTTCGCAACAGTATGGTTTTAAACGTACAACTTCATCTCCAAATTATCCACAATCCAATGGACTTGCGGAGTCTAGTGTAAAAATTGTTAAGCAATTATTGAGAAAAGCGTACCATGATCATTCTGATCCATATTTGGCCTTATTAAATTTTAGAAATTCACCTAAAAATGGAATGTCATTGCCTGCTAATCTGTTATTTAATAGAAACTTAAATAATAAAATACCAGTTTCTAAACTTTATCGTCAGCCAAGAATAAGTAAAAGAAATAAATACCAAGATCGAAAAAATTCATTTCGAATCAAATCTTTTTATAACAGAAATACGAAAACGTTAAGCAAAATTCAAAACAACAAAGCAGTTTTCAAAAAGAAAGTTGACTATAAAGTTTGAACACCAGGAAGAGTGATTGCAAAAAGTTCTTTTCCGCGTTCATATGAAATCAAGGATGATAACGGTGGTGTGTTTCGCCGAAACAGAAACCAAATTATTGAAACTAATGAATTAAATATTAATAATAAAACTGATGAAATTAATAATTTGAAACACCAAGAAAACGGGTCAAATCAAATAGTAAGGAAGAAACTTTTTTGCAAAATCTTGAAAATTATAAAACAAAAAGTGGTAGGGTTGTTAGAATTCCAGAGAGGTTAAACTAAGATTTAGTTAACTATTGTTTCTAATTTGTTTTGTCATATATTAGAATGTATATTTATTAGACGAGGAGAATGTTGCATATAGGTATTGATAGAGAGTTTGGCAGAGTTCCCCAAGTCATGGATGAACAATATAAGTTAAGTTTGGGAACGCGTTTTTAATTAATATAAGTCCATATCTACAACACTATACGGCTCAGAATAATGTGGGCAAAAAACGTGACATTCGAAAAGTTTCACTTTTGTGATATATAAAAGTCTAAATTATTTACTTGTTAAAATTATTTTTATGTTATGCGGGGTATTGCAAACGCCGTAAAATTATTAAAATTGTGTTTTTTTAATGTAACCTCAAAATAAGGGTTTGTTTTAATAACGTTTAGAAGGCCTAAACCTTAAACATTTTTTAAATAATTTGAATTAAAAAGTATATACGTTATGGGAGCAAAATTTACAGTTAAGTGTAAGAATAGATCATACTTTATATCCCCATTATAATAAACTTTACGTTTTATACAGGGTGTACAAAAGTTAAAACTTATCAATTAAGAAATTTAAGAGACTAAAACTCGATTAATTTAAACAGAACGCCATATTTTTTAATTTACCAGAAAATTGGCGTTTTAATTACCCATCAAATGGTATTAGAATGTTCTATAACTAAGTTTTTCCGTTTCCATACAATACGCGAAACAATCGTCTTTTTGTAACATTTGATGTTTTTTTTAATAAAAGCTCTAAAAAATCTAATTGCCTGCTGTATTTAAAAATATCAGATAGCAAGAATAATATTGAAGAATATTTTTACAAATGTTTAGAAACTTGAAACGTAATTTATAATCTAACAAGCAATAGTAGCAATATTAATAATAACATACCAACGATGACATAAAACATTAGCAAAATATTTATAACAGATGTTCGAAATGACGATTGTCCATTTCCAGACACTTACATATACTTTTTGGAGAACCACTCTCTTATACGCCTTTCATATCGTGTGGTGTTGCCGGTGGCGTATTGTAGCCAAATCTTTTCAAAAGGAAGCTAAATATCTGGTATTTATTCTTGATACCAGACAGACGCTCATCTAGAAAAAGTTACAACAAAAGTCATCAGCGATCTTATTACAGCCAAACGGATGGTCGGACACACATGGGGTTGAAACTCACAATGACCAAATCGTTATATATTTTTTTGTCGATTTCATTAAGATATAACCGAAATATGGTAAATTGAGGTAATGTTGTCATATCGACTAACTCCTATATTTGTGTGCCTCAATATTGCTTCCCCCTTAAATATCCAGTAAAAATTTTATTTTTAACTTATTTCCCTTCAAAATAAGAAAATTTTTTCTAAAAAAATTGTCGCAGGCAGGATTCAAACCTAGATTATATTTGAAATTCATTGGAAATTATAAATCAAATACCTAATAAACTGTTTCTCTTAATTTTGTTTTTATTTGAATAAATTGTTTGGAAGAATTTCTCAATAAGAAACTGTAAAAAATAATTTGAATAATGTACACAAGTACAAAATTGTAGAAAAACTGTTAAAAATAGCGGATACACCCATTTCCGATTTTTTTATCAGACCCATCTTTTGATACAACTGAAAAATATAAAAACCAGCCCCATACTAAATTTCAAGTTACTAGGACTTTTGATTCGAGAGTTATCGTGGGTACAACCTTACACACACACCGACACCAAAAACTTTTTTGTCAAAAATACATTTTTCTGACTTAAGAGACATTGAAACGTAAAATTCTGTAAAAAAATTTTTTGCAAAAGAATTGCGAACTTTATACTTTCTTTATAGGAAAGTAAAATTTAAAGTGATAATACCGTCAACAAACATTTACCCGGGCGCGGTTAAACTATTTGGTACACAGATAGAGCCAAAAATCGCAACTGTACCGGTGTAGAAATATACAGAAGCAGTGTAAAGGAAAACCTAATGGCGGATGCGCTAACTAAAAAGAGCACAACAAGGAAATATATCGGACTGAAACCCGTAATTTGCAGCAACCTAGCAGCGGAGCATAAAAAACTATGGATAAACTCTTCAGGGATGAGGCACATAAAACTCACAATCAAATACTGAAAATACAATCAAGTATGAGTAGACAAAAGTTAAGGAAACTCATAAAACTAATAACAGGGCTCTGTAGCCTTAACAACACATGCACAAAATGGGACTGCAAAGTAGTCTTTTATGCCGCCGATGCTTGGAAGACGACACGACTTCGCAGCATCTGTTGTGTAAATGCGAGAAGCCCGATGATGAGTTAAAAAAACTTTTTGGAATACGTTTCTGTAGTTTATGGACAAAACAAAACTGCCGAGGGAGTAATAAATCGGAGGTGCACAAAAGGATGAAAGAACACCGCAGTACAGGGACACTATTCAAACCATTTCTTGAATAAAATAATAATAATAAGTGCGGCAAATGAATGACGTTATACCCCAAATTTTCTATACTTTAGTTTTATCTTGTATTTGTTAATATCGTTTTTATATTATTTAATTAAGTTTCTATTTATATAATCTAGTTAAACCTACACGATTGCTATGTCAGTTATTGTTGGAGATACAAAAAAGCTAAATAAGAAACACTGTTAAAAAAATGAAAGTGAAAAACAGAACTAAATATAGTACATATAAAAATATAAATGACATTAAATAACGACTAATATTAAAAAAGTAGTTTTGAGATACCGAGAAATCTAAACATAGTAGCATTCTTAACAAACAATAACTACATGGCGTATTTTTATTTATGAAATGAGACGTGACTAGAGTCGTTTAATAAATTCTTATTTTAGTTTTATTGTTGGAGGATGAAACATTTACAGCATCATATAAATTCTTAAATGCTGATTAACTATACTTGCCAACAAATTAAAATTATCTGAAAAAATTAGAGCTGAAATCAACTATAAAAGCTAAATAACGTAAATATACACATTAACCTTGTTTCAAAATAATACTATTATAATAAGAACCGCCACACGATGTTTTGGTACAAGTTTAATTTAATCCTTGTTGGATTTACTTATGCTTACTTCCCTAAGCACTAAAAGCAGCGTTTGGTAGTTAAAATAAGAAATAAAGTATTATTTTTACGCTCGGAAGTGTAAAAATACGTATGTTATTAAGACGTACTGTAAGCAAGCGGTTGCTACAAAGTCCATGTAATTGTTGAAAGAAACACAAAAATGCTTTTGACCGATCTTATAAACGAATATAAGTTGTTTATATTAATAAAAATATTATAGCTTATAAAAAAATCTAGACAATAATACTTGAGTCATAAGTTAAATTGATAGGTGCCAATGTTTTCTAAGATATACAGGGTGTCTCACGGTGACCGTTAGTTAGAAGTATATCAAGAATTGTAAAATCTATTAAATAAAAATATTTTCCTAATTTTTGTTACATTCTCATGTGTCATAAAATATTTAGTATGTATGCTGAAAATAATGGGCGTATCAATTGTGAGTCGCACAAAACGTAGCCGATTCTTAGACAGTTGTTTTTCTGATGCCCGTGCTCATCGAAGGGCTCTAGAAGAAATTCAAGTGCTTAAATTAATCTAAGGAAGAAGAAAAAGAACAACTTACCGTAATTCCATTATAAATTATAAATATAAAAATTATATAACGACAAATTTAAAAAAAATTAATTCTAAGCGTTTGTTTACTTTTAGAATTTATAGAATTAACTCTAAAATCAAAACTTGTAAATCGATTTTATAAATAGTATATAAGATTATCTACGAATACTTTATGCTATTTGTTTTATTGGTACATTTTGAAAATACTGGTATTAATATTACATAAAATGGAAATAAGAACTAATAATGTAAAATGGTTGAATTCGCGATGTGACATTAATATACCTTTCATGCAAATACAAAAACAACGATTAATTTGAAATATGTCACATAAGATTAATTTTTGTCACCACCGTTATTATTGGTTGTATATTGCTTAAAAATAACTTTTAACATTAATTAATTTAATAGCAAAGCAGAATCGCGGTTAATACACAAAAATCGAAACACGCTTATAAAAAAAAAATTAGATGGATGCAAGACCGAAAGGTAACAGACGTAGATAAATAAGTTGTGCTTGCTTAACTTCAGAAAGTGTCGGATGGGTACAAGGCGTCGACTATGTGGGCTATTCATTCTAAAGTATTTTGATGATAAAGAAAAGTGTAAAATAAAATTATTTGTAAAAGTACAAGCATTTATGAAGGCAATTTGCAAGAATAACGTACCGAAGAGAACATACTGAAACGTTATTATTTTCAAGTTCGAGAGCCTACATGAAGTTTTTATCTATTTCCAAAACGTTCACCGAAATATATAGAAATATTCTCGAACGTTTGACCAAAATGTATGAATGCGGTACAAATAAATCATAGATCAATTATTTCAGTAATTCGAAGTCGGCAGTGTTAAAAAGATTATTCAAGTTTAAATAAATAAGTGGTTAACGCGTGTCGTAATAAATACCACAAATTAAAATCGTGCGTGACTTTAATGTAAACAAGAGTCAGTGTTTAAATAAAAAGAAATTATCCGCGGACATTATATTTCGTGTAAGTGATAGTGCTATATAAATTAGTATAAGTGTTTTTATTAAATATCTTTAGATTTAATTAGTTCGGTTAGTTATAAACGTGTACATATTTTTTAGTTTAAATAAATTAATTTTAATAATCGTTACAGTAGCGTCAAGTGTAGGTTCACTCCCGTAATAAAAACATTGATCACGTAAATAAATAAAACTTTAGTTCGCGATTTGCGTATTTGTTTATAGTGTGTAATTTCTAACTGTTCCATTTCGTTTTTTTTATTCGTGTTATATATAGCTTATGCCGATAACCCGTTATCAAACTAAAATAGATGCAAAACTATTTGAATTTCTCGAATCAATAAAAAATAGTAAAGAATGAATGAACAGAATGAAAGAAAATTCTAGTAAAATAAAAGAAAGTTTCACGAAAATTCGCAGAAAATGAAAAAAAATTGTGCACTAATTATATACCTCGTACCGGTGGCTGGGATGGTCACCTGTAGATGTAGAGGGCATCCACTAATTAGTTCTGCTATCCTAATGTGTAAGTAATTGCTTCCAATTGTTCCAGTAAAATACTCTACAACATGTATATTGACCTGCGACAGTTTGCGGCAAGCCGCAATCGCACATAAAACTTTCCCCAAATAGCCGAGTAAGATTAAACCTAATATAAGTTGCTATAAACAAACATAACGTTAACTTTTGAGGCTACAGAGGAAGTGTACATACCCAGGTGGTCGGCAGATAAGAGTTGCACCATGTGGAAGCTTAAAAATCTCCCAAAATTAGGTATGTCAATTAAACAAATTTCTAATTCAATCCAAATAATTGCTACTAACTGACTGTTGTTGTTCTAAAACTACATAAGCTGACTTCCATACACTTTGGTAAAAGCGGAAAAGTGAAGAATGTAATCATAACGACCTTGTTATCAATCAATGCCTTACCAAGGTTAAATAACGTAATTTCTTGTCTGATAAAATGATTTGAAATTTTAAAAATTGTGCAGGTCCACATTTTAACGTTACAGACGACTTTGAACTGCGGTGAAATACGCCATGTACGACGGCATCGTACTAAACCCAAGAAGAAGACAAAAAGAGGGCTCGAAATTTTGGAACGAGTTGACCAAAAGAAATAAAAGTTAATCTCATCTAGTCAGGTTCCGGAGATTACCATTCAACTGGCATCGCATAGAGAGCAGTTGCATAGCGTTTATCTTGATGACAAGATTAATGGATAAATTGTTCAGTTACTGATTGACACGGATGCGACAAAGACCATCATTTGTCCTGACATGCTATTGGAAAACGAAAAGACATCACCAGTAACAGTACAACTTTGACCGGTAACCGGCAAAGAGATACATACTCACGTACCAAGCTCTTATACGAAAGTCTGTGGCGAGTGTTATGGAATCTCAAGAGAGAAATAGAGTTCCCCAAAATAAAAAATTATCAGTACCCAAGCTTAGTTGTGGCTTAGATCAGCTGAATTGGAGGACAGTTCATTGGAAGTCGTTTTCCGAGTAACAGGAGTTCAAGTGCTGGTCTGTAGTTACCAACCAAAAAGAATATCGGGTCAAGACCCTGTTACTTTTATGGTCAAGGAAGTTGACGAAATGGAGAAAGCTGCCGCTATCGCAACGATCCTTTCTACAGGTGTCGCATCCAGTTTTCTGTTCTGGGACAGAACAGTCCTATGAAGGGAGTAGTGAAACGTTTAAGCAATTATTCTCAAGTTCGGGAGCTTTCACGAAGTTTTTATCTATTTCCAGAAGGTTCACCGAAAGATATAAAAAAATTTCGAATGTTTCGCCAAAATGTATAAAAGCGACACAAACAAATCATAGGTCGGTTATTTCAGTAATTCGAAGTCGGCAGTGTTAAAAAGTAAATTAAAATCGTGCGTGACTTTCATGTAAACAAGCGTCAGTGTTTAAATAAATAGAAGTTACCCGCGGACATTATTTTTCGAGTGATAGTGCTATATAAATTAATGTAAGTATTTTTATTAAATATTCTTAGATTTAATTAGTTCGATTAGTTATAAACGTGTACATAATTTTAGTATAAATAAATTAGTTTTAATAAACGTTACAATACGTACGTATTTAAGGAAAATGATTTTTTCACAGATGCACCGAATGCTATGTATTTATTTTTCAATGTAGTAGCTATTTGAGGTATCTTTGACAAAGAAAAAAGGAAACGTATTGTTTATTAGTATACGACCATCTAAAATAGTAAATATTTGACGTTCTACTGTTGGCAATAGTGATAAAATTAGTTATGTGCGTTTGGTGATGCTTTATTAATTATTTCGCTCCTAAAATCTAGATACAGACCAAGTTTTCTTACGGTATAATAACGGCTAGTGCACCAATCAAGTAGTTGGTATTAATACATGAAAATCATGTCTCTTGCAAATTGCATGTTATCTTAACTTGGACAATAACACTGGATATGCTTTTCGACGTACGTTTGCTACCATTATGGATAATAAGAGCATGACAATACCTCAGATTCAACGACAAGTAAGATAAAAATCAACAATTGTGGCGACGTAGAAGAGAGTATTAACAATATGAAGAACATTATTCGGAGTACCAATAACGAAAGTGCAACTTCATTTACTTCTAAGAATGTTAGCAGTATCAGCATTCTTTCTAATTAAAAAAACCGAGTTATTAATATTTTAAATAATACTAACTGCACTTTTCACATTAAAAAAATTAAGATTGTTAAATATTTGAATAAAGTTTTTGAAACATTTGTTATACATCAATTGCCAAACAGATAGAAATAATTTGTCCCTATTAAAAAAAGGGTCGAATCATGTTAAGTCAGATTTACATACACAAATAATAAGAATGAAGAACCTTTAGTCAATATGCATACGTGTATTTTTAGTAGCCTATACGGATTGTTTTTATTAGCTAGTTATATAAAGAATTATGTTGAATATTAAAAAAAAAATAATATTATAATTGTAATAACCCTCAACAAGTATTAAATACATTATAGTTGATATTTTATACAGTTTTAAGTATTGATAAAATATAACTAAACAAAATTAAACAATTAAATAAAAATGTATGCAGAATCTAAGTCTGATGTATCAGATTCATTGCCCAATTTAATAATAATTTTTAATGTAAAGTTTGTCTATCACAATTTTTGTTACTTTAATCACATGCTGTATAGATTTTTTTCCAGTTATTTGCAAAAAAATTCGTTACTGCTAGAAAAAATAGATTAACATCTTGTATTTTAAATGTTTCATTTGTGCTCATAATAATGCAATGAGATTTAACTAACAGTAATAAAATGACAATGGTAACACAACTCGTTTACTAGTTTTTGCCATTTCAGCTTCACCGCCTTCTTTTAAATTATATAGTACTGATAAAAACTAGTTTTCGAATACCCCAGAATTAATTTCTTTAAGGTAGTCAACATTTTTTTTTAAATCAAAAATAAGCAAACCATTTTTAACAATCTGTATCTGATCCTATATGTAGCATAATTAATCGTTTGTTTTTATTAGAAAAATTTTAAAGTCTAGTAGATAATCTAGAAACAAACGCTTGCCGTGCTGTTTGAATTGTATCTGTCCAAATTTTTGCAGTTACATGACTTGGCGTAAGGCCAAGTTTTTTCCAAATAGTATGTTTTCTAGCACTCTTCTTTATACTTTCTTATTTCAGGAAGGAATCGTCTTCTATACGTTATATTTTTTTTTCAGTAGCGTACTAGATCGATTGCTTTTTTTGTACGTATGAAATAAAATATATTACAATATAATACACTTTTGTTTAACTAACCTAAACCAATTTCTTTCAATAATGTTTGTAACGTAGTTACTTTAAGGTTTGGTAAATTCTTATCTTCGTTAATACAAGCAATAAGTTTCTGTACTGTTAGTGGTTTGTTACGCAAGAAAAAACGAATGTACAGCCATAGTCATTGGAAATGTCCCTAAAATGAGCAATACCGCACGTTCAGTCACATTCTTATAGTATTAATCGTATTTATACCTGCAAATATATCTTAAAGTTATGGTTTTTTCTTTGTCGTATAAATAAAAAAAGGTGATTACCATTACTTAATTTTGTATGTATTTCTCAAATCATACGAAAAGGCTTTTAAATATTATTCTCAAATAAACGTTTTATAAAACCAAAATTTTCTTTATATTTTTTGTGCGAATTAGAAAACAAACACTTTTTCTCTAATTTTGAATAACAATTTCTTAACATATTTTTAATAAACATAGGACATACTATATCGTCAAATTTTTAGGTAAAAAATGTTTTGAATAAAAATGCCGAAATTATATTTGCAAAATTATTTAAAAAGTATTTTTTACGTGTAAATTTGAACTATTAATGTAATTTATTTAAATGTGTGTTCTGATAGTCACATTATTTTTGTATGTAGGATGTATAAACCTGGCTTATCAGACCCGCAGTAATGTTTCGTTATAAGAATATGCAGAGTTTGTTACTATAATTTATAAACAATTTTTCTTATACGATAATTAATAAGTAACAACGATACTTTTTTTTGTTATAAAATAACTGTATATTTTTTCAATTTCTTAATTTGAATGTTGGTCCGGTTTATGTAAAAGTAGGTATTGTACCGGATATGCATCCTAGAGTTAAGCGGATTAACAAATACCTCACTTATTAATGATGTGTTGTCAATGAAAGTGCGGTAATGCTAATTTTAAAGACATTTAATAGTATTGATCGTATTGACATCTATAAATATACCTTGAGGTTTTGGCTTTTAGTCGTATAAAAACAAAAAGGTGATTACCATTATTAAATTGTATATGTGTTTCTTAAAATCATACGAGGAGACTTAAATAATACTCTGAAACAAGCGTTTTATGAAACCACAACTGCTTTTATGTTTTTATGCAAATTCATAAACAATTCTACCGGATATGCATCTGAGGATTAAGCGGAATAATAAATACCTCACTTATTAATGAGTTTCATAATTACCTTTTGTAAATATATCATCAGGTTATGGCCTTTTGTCGTATAACTATAAATTTTTCATTTACAAAATTGTAATATAAATTAAGAGTTCCTAGTGGTAACATCATTGTTTATGTGAGTATAATAGTTTGTGAATATGCCTCGAAGATTAGAACAAATGGATTCTACCTTAGAATTAAGAGGAAGTATTGTTGGGATGGGACAATCAGGAATGTCACCTCAAACAATATCACAACATGTTGACTTATCGGTAAGCATTTTTCTAAACTATATTTTTTACATTGCATTGCAACACAGTATAATATGATCATTAACAATACTCTTTTATAAGATACTAGCTGTACCCTGCCACGCTTCGCAGTGGCACATTGTGATTGAATGGTTGACATTCGTATTAATTAATAATTGCTAGTTTTAATGTAATTGTATTTATATACATTAAAAGTGAGATTAATCCAAAATAAATAATATAATTACGTCCACGTGTTAGATGTAATAAAAAAGATATAACCACTCACTTCTGTTAGAAATTCACTTGAATTATTTTTTTTATTTTGCCTGTCAGTTAATAATATTTTTACTGTCAATCTTTGATATAAAATATAACCTCTACTTACGATTTGGTGAAAGGCGCAGTTCGATCACAACACTATCACAACAAAAATTCTTGATTTAAGTGAATATTTAATTCAGATTGTATAATAATCAGAATCAGATGCAAATTTTTTTGTAAATAAACAATGTAATTGGGAACGAAATTGTTTCTCATGTGACTGCGTCATTATTATTGCGGTTGTCAGCGAGTGTTTTCCTAGCTTATGGCAGATGGCGCGGTCACTGGTAAACAGCTGATCGTTAAAAAAAAATAGTTTTCTCGCGGTCGCAGATATGTGACTGATGCAAAAAATAGATAAAAACAATCCTTGATGCGGATTTTATATCATGTTAAAATTTCAACTCAATCGGTGCAGAACTTTTTGAGTTTTTGAAGCGTACACAAACCAACATAACATTTATATATATATATATATATAGATTGGAATTTATTAAATTTACGTCAAATTTTTAAATACATATATAATGTATAATGGCTTTTAATATAGTACTAATCATAAATGTAATCTAATACTAAAAACTTAACACTTTGTAGAAGAAGATGCGGACATACTCGGCTATACATTACAAAATCTTTTTACAACTTGCCAAAAAATAAAGGAAACGCTGAATATTAATTGCTCTGTTTCCACCATTTAGAGACGTTTACACGAATCAAATTTACATTGTAGAAAACCGGCAAGTAAACCTAACATTACAGAGCGTCATGCTGCAGCTCGGTTGCGCTTTTGTTGCCAATATTTAAATTTGGATTCGAGTACTGTTATCGTTACAGATGAAAAAGTATTTTCTAGCACTGATCAATGTCCAACTACCACAAAACACTCGTTACAATAGTAAACATGTTTTGCCCAACAGGCAAAGTGGTAGAATAACAGCTGGAGTGTGGGGATGGATATCTCAAACGGGTCCAGGAGAGTTAGTGCAAGTGACACTACCTCGATTTGCTTCAGAACAATACCTGAATATTTTAGTCCAGTAGTCCAGGATAATTCTCCTATTCATACAGCACAAATTGTTAGGGACTGGATTGGAGATCAAAACGAAGTTGAAATAATTGAATGGCTAGCGAGATCACCAGATTTGAACCCAATTGATAATATGTAGGGTGCAATGATCAGAAACTGGGATAGTGATATTCAATTTAGAACACCTGAAAATATTATCCAACATTCACAATTAGTTTGGGAACGTTTTCGGGGATCACAGTTGTGTAAAAATTTAGTAAACTCTATGCAGTCTAGATTAGAAGCATGCATACAAAATAATGGTTATTACACAAAGTAATCATTATTTCTATACAACTTTTGTATTGTTATTGTTTTTTATATAATAATATGTTTTTTTATTTAATTATATTATTAAAATAAACTACAGCATGAACTGTAATTATAAACGTATGCCTATTTATTAACATTTTATTAACGCAAAAGTGAGTAATACCTAAACGATTATTATTAAAATAATATTAATGAATACGAAAATGTAATTATGATACTTATTAATAAATGAAGTATTTAACCGCTTAAACAAGAAAAAAGAATGTGACTATGTAAACAAAAATTTGAATAAATTATATTATATTGGCACAAATATTTATTCTTACACCGGAAAATTTTGTTTGATAGTATCATTTATATTTAAACGAAATTAAAGTATAATAGTTTCACTTTATTTATAAATAATTTTGCACATACAGCGAAATATTAATAGTACCTATGTAAAATTGTTTTTATAAAATCAGTAATTAGATTATTATTTACAATTTACCTTAATTTTATACGTTCAAAATTTCTAAAATCTAAAATTATAGAAAGAAATGTGTGTTTTTTTATTCGCATAAAAATATAAATACGGTCATAAAAGTAATACTATTTTCTTATGGTTTGAGGAATACATGTAAAATTTAATAATGGTAATCCCTTTTTTATTTACAAGACAAAAGGGCATAACCTCAAGGTTTATTTACAAGTATAAATACTGGTAATACTATTAGAATGTGACTGAAAATGTGATAATGTTCATTTTAGGGACATTTTCAATGACTATGGCTGTACAATACGTCTTAAAGCACTTTTTGCTCTATTAGTAATATTATCTAATATTGGCAGTACCAGATCTGTGTAATATTTAATTAGTACATTGTACACAGTAGATACAAAAACACCTATGTAAATAAATAAAACTAATGTAAATCTTCACATGTAAGTATATAAAAAACGCAAATAAAATAGTAGCTGTAAATATACTATAATTTGTTTTCGAACCACTTCGTTGGCTTTGTTCGTAAGATTTATAGATATTTTAAACAGATCAGATACTAATAAATGTTTTAATTTACGTTTTTTATTGGGGAAAGATCTGTAGAATCTAATATAATAATCAGATAAAATATAAAAATTTTGTTTTGTCAGTTGGTAAATATTTAAACAAAAATTTCTTTCCTTCAACAATAGCAGATGTCATTTAAAAATAGTAATTTTCCCGTGTACATTGAATTAACCAATTACAAAAGTGGTTGTGGGAGGTACCTGTTTCCATCTGTTTGGCAATTCAATTAGAGCAACATTTTGTTTGAGGTTACAAAGTACTTCTGTCAGATGAATAAAAATTGACATTAAGACGTTTCTTGTGTTGTTGATGTGGCCGTAGTAATTTTAAAGCACGTGCGTTTTAAAATTTGGATGTAAACTCACCGAGGCGCACTTTAAATAAGCAAAATAGGGTATCAATTAAAAAAATATTAAAGGATGAATTGTTGTTCATTAATTTTATTTGTTTAATTAGTTTAAATCTAATATTGTCTTTGTATTTTTATTGTTAATAACAATTTTAAAATTGCACGCTAGTTTGCAATAAATATTCAGCAAATAATTATGTAAGGTATAGATTACATCAAAGGTTTTGGTCATTATTATACAGTATTATATATCTTGTATCAAACGATGTGATTTGATTCGTATTTACATAATATAAAATAAATTAACGCAATTTAAAATATTGTAATCATCACAACATTTTTAAGAAACAATAAAATTAGAATATTTTTATTAGTGTTATTTTTTGTCTCTGTAAATTTTAAATATCAAAATGTACAGAAAACAAGTGTAATAAAAACTGTTAAAACTGCTACCATCAGTGTGTTAAAAAAAATTATAAAAGTCAATGCGTTTTCGTGATTTATTAATGCTAATTATATAATTTTGAACCTTTTTAAAACACCGCCAATCTAGCAAATAAATTGTTTGAAATTTCTCATCTTATCTAACGAAAGTATTCAGACTAAATACCTAACTTCATAAAATAAGTTTATGCATGTAGAGCAAAAACTCTTCTAATAGGAGGAAAAGTTAACCACCTACATTAAGTTGTCTTTATTGGGATTTTATATTTATGCAGTGCGCTTAAGAAATCTCTACAGATAAAAACAATTAAAACAGAGTAATAAAACTGTTTTTTAAATTATATCTAATGAACAAATTACTGTTGGGTTTGCCAAAAAAATTAGAAAAACTATTGTAAAAGAATAATAAAATTTATCGTTGATCTTTCAACGTTTCTTGAGTCTATAACTAGTTTTTATTATGGCAACAAAATAAATTTTTAATGTTGAAATATAACATTTCAACATTAAGAACTTATTTTGTTGTTTTTATTTTATTGTTTAATTATATAGTGGTGTATATAAAACATTATTATTAAAAAAGTAATTTATTTAAGATTATCTAATAGTTCATTGTTTATGTTAAAACGCATTATTATGTAGCGAATTTTATTATTAAAACCAATTTATTTAAACGACTAAAAATATGTTTACTTATACTAGAAATATGTACACTTGTAAATTAACCGAACTAATTAAATCTAATAATATTTAATAAAAACACTTACACTAATTAAGATAAGATAAAGTCCGCGGATAGCTTCACACACTTGTTTACACTAAAATCACGTACAAGATTATTCTCCTTATATTTATGTACACACACGCGCTAACGATTTATTTATTTCAACTTGAATAATCTTCTTAACACTGCTGTATTTGCATTACGGCAATAACTGACCTACGATTTGTTTCTTCGGTATATATACACATTTTGAAAATCATTCTCGAGTGTTCCATATCTTTTGATATACGTTCTAGAAGATGAATAACAACGTCGAGAAGGCTCCTGAATTTGCAAATAACTTCTCGAACGTTTTAATTAACAATAACTAAAATTTCGGTTGGTTCCGTAGTTTATAGTTTGGTATTATTATACTATATTATTTGTAGTCTAAAATTAGCATGTTCTGAGCGTTAACTCATTCACTAACTAATCTTAGTTGATTGAATCAATTTTGTTTTTACACTTTGCAATGACTAATGCAATAAAGAAATGAAACATTTTACAACTATTTGCCAAAAATAAGTCAGCAGAATGCTGCTGCACAATTACAATTAAACTATGTACCATTAATTAGAATAATCAAAAACACTTTTGTATGTTTAGCTTTATTTTTGTAGCGTACGTATTTTGATTAACCTACGTTACTTCATTTAAACATCTGTAAATACGCCATCTTTAAGTTGCTTAGTACTTTTAATGTAGCTGGAAAGAATGCCCAGTTCTTAATAACTTAATTTAACTATGTCTTTTGTGATAACACCATTTTGTATTTATTTTTATTTTTGATGTCAGCAAATTACAGAGAAAAAATATTTAGATCTTAGAACTAAATTAAACATTATACCATTATTGTTGATTTATTTTTATTTATGGCGGTAACAAACATAGGAAACTAGTTAATGCAACATGACCGTAATTTTCGATTTATTTAGCTCAAAATTGTGATTTTTTTAAATGTTATATTTTGACATTTTTTGCTTGATGCTATAATTTCACCTTCTAAATTAATCGCATACACGCTTTATGAATTTACTTTTCTCTAACCATTAAAATATCCAATCACTTGTTTATACATTAAAAAAATTACATATTTAAAATTAAATTTTAAAATTATAAGTAAAAGCACTTAATAACTGTTATACTCATCTCTGTAATTAACTTCATGTTCCCGCATCTACATTATCATTTTCTTAAGTAAAAAGATTACTAAGCTATAATACTTTTGTTTTGTTAACAATTTCTTTTTATCGCAATCTTTTTTATATTTAAACGAATGCAGTAAAAATTTATCTTGCATTTTCTAAACGTAAATGTTAATTATAAAAAGAAGAAAACAGTTTCTAGTCTAAAACAATTGTATTAAAACCACCAATTCTTCAACTGTAATTTTTAGTTTGTAAAGCTGGATTCTTAAGAATAATACGTATTAATTTTAAATTATTTTTAAATATGTACAAACTTTACCTTATTTGCTTTGTAAGGTATATCCACATGAACTTCTGTTGCAGTTTATAAGAAAAACGTTTACATACCAACATTGTATTTGTCGGAAGAACTTGACGCTATTGTTAACGAAACAGGCTTTGACATGAATAGATTTCTTTTATTTAGTGTCTGTAAAAGTAAAATCTTGAAATATAACTGATGTTTTTGAAATATTCATATTAAGTTTTACTTAAAACTAATGTGTTAAAGAAATTAAAGTAGTAAATGATTTGAGATTAATTAAAATATTTGCTATTTAACTGACATATTTCAAATCATCTTTGTTATTTCAAATTTGTGAGTAAATTTTTGTAACCAATTAATTTATGGTTTTACGTTGTTAAAACATCCGTTTCGTGTGTTTTTGCCAATTTAGGATGTTTTTTGTGTTAATAAGATTTAGATTGCATTCGAAATTATGGTTGTTTGTTTATTTTAACATCATTAAGAGTGTCATTTGTGCTTTGTTATCTTTGCTACCGTTGTAAGTACAATGTAAAAATCTCATCTAAACTCACCTGTAACTGTGTTTTGTTTTAATTTTGCATCTCTGTCGATTGCATATTCATCATATAATTTTTTTTTGAAAAGGCTGTGGGCGAAGCATTTAACGGTTATACATATTTTTTTTATTTATTGAATTAATTTTCTGTCGGTGTTTGTCGCATAATCCTGCCTTTTAGCTTTATGCTTATTTAGGGGTGCCATCATGCCAGTACGAAATGGTTTGGTGATAGTTTAAGTTAAAAACTTTACTTTAATTTTTGCTAATTTAACGGTTTACAAAGTATACCAAAAATAAGTTTACGTTCTTTACGGCAAATTGTGTTTAGTTTCTTTCTTTGGATACGCAATTCAACAACTTCTCCGGCAGATTATTAATATCGTACCTAGCAGTATAACATAATTGGGATCTTTCAATTCTTTTACGACTGACATTTCTATATAATTCAAGAAGTGGTTTGTCTATCGCTCTTACGCTGCGGTCTTCTTGGTCCTTTTGTGCACCTCTAATTTATCACTCCTTCAGCAGTTCTGTGTTGTCAATAAAGTCTAGAAATTTATTCTAAAGAGCCTTTTTTAACTCATTATCGGTTAGTTTTGGTTTGCCGAGAATCGTGGATTGCATTTGATATGCTTCGCATTTACACAGCAGGTGCTACGGAGTCTCGTCGTCTTCCAAACATCCGCGGCATAGAGAGCTACTTTGCAATCCTATTTTATGCATATGTTTATTAAGGCCACAGTGCCGTGTTTTCGTGAGTTTTCTTAACTTTTGTTGACTCATGCTTGGTAGTGCAGTTTGAGTATTTGATTGTGGCTCTGTAAGAAAGAGTTTTTGTTGCAAGTTTGCTGCGAATTGTTTCTTTTCCGGTCCGATATGTGTCTTTGTTGTGTCCTTTTTAGCTATTGCTTTCGCCATTAGGTTTTCCTTTAGATTCTGGTCTTTTGGTATTTAGATGAGCTGCACTGGTTGACGAGTTGCCAATATTTCCAGACTGTTTATGCATGTCATAATTAGTTTGGATTTCATTACTGGCGATCCTAACTTAGCTTACAAGCGCACCGTATGTGCTGATGGGTCTTGTTACCGCACTATATAACCATTTGGTCATAGTGGGTATTCAATTTCTATGTGTGTCCGACCTTCTGTTTGGTTGTATTAAGAACCTTGATGGCCTTTGTTGTGATTTTTTTTAGATGAACATTGAAAGTCAGTCTAGTATCAAGATTGACTCTGTACATCGTAGGTACTTTTATGTCATCCGTTTTCTGTCGTTTGGTAAACGGAACAATTGCCGATTTAGTTGGGTTCACTGATGGTCCATTTTTTTTGCACCAATTTTTGACAGTTTTTAATGCATTTTGATACAGTTGCCCCAAACTTTCCGTTTGTAGTAATGGTGAGATCGTCAGCGTATTTTAAAGCAAATACCCCCCCGCCTTCTAATTCTTGTAGTAGGCCGTTCATGACGAGGCACCACAATAGAGGTGACAGCACTTCCTCTTATAGGCACCTGCCAGCCACTTTGGCTTCTACAGTGCTACTGTACAGAGTAGCTTTTACTGTTTGATTCCTGAGCATTAAGTTGACCCAGTTTTGGACTAGAGGTGTGATTCCTTTTTTATCCATTGCTCTTACAATTGAAGTAAAGATAGTATTGTCAAATGCTTCTTCAATATTTAAAAAAGCACCTAATGCAATATTATTGTATTGAATTACATTCTCGCATCTGCTTAGTTGGTGAATTGCTAGCTAGCAAAATTTTCTAGATTTAAAGCATACTGGTTTTGGTGCAGAAACTAAGCTTTAATTTTTGCTACTGTAACGGTTTACAAAGTTTACCAAAAATCAGTTTACGTCCTTTACGGCAAATTGTGTTTAGCTTTTTTCTTTGGCTACGCAATTCAACAACGCGCTTCCGACAAATTATCAATATCGTACATAGCAGTATAACATATTATTTGGGTGTTAAGTCCTAATAATGTATGTTTATCATTTATGTTGTAACCGTCGTTTGAGTTTGTGCGATTTCTTTTGTGTACGACTCGGTATTGTTTTATTGATTTCACGTTGATTTAAAGCAGTTATTTTACGTTTTTGGATTCATTTTTGTCAATCAATTTTTTAAGAAAAGTTTTGTATTCAAATATTTAGAAATTATTACGTTGTTTAAACAGCCGCATTCTGCATTTATGTGGATTTGGCAGTTTCTTTGTCCTGTCAAACTCCAGTTGTAATTTATGTTTTCCTTTTGAGATATAATTATAATTAAATATATTTTTTCAGTTTGTTTATTTTAAGTTTGTTTAAAACTTCATTATATTCAGTACATTTGGAGTGCATTCATACAACAAGTAATCTTTACGACTGTAATCAAATCATTAAATATTTTGTTGATTTGGCATTTCTTACAGTGAGAAAAGCCGTCAAACTGTACTTTTACGTAGTAATTAAATCAGTTTGCATCTTCTTTGAACTTCTTGGTAGTATTGTTTTCTTTCACAAAGATTTTGGACACAACCTTTAGGAATATGGTGGCCGATTGAGTTAATAAATATAAGTGATTTTGGTTTGAGGGGATAGTTGGTTGACAGTTGTTTGAAATGCCTTAAATAACGGAATGTAGTTGGTTGGGTGGTAAACTTACCCTCTGTAGATAAAGAAATACCGCGGATATTATGCAGAAAAGGTGAATTTTTAATTCAGTTAGTTGAGGTTTGTTTCTTCTAGTTCGTAAAATTTACGGTTTTAAACAAATTTCACGTGCTTTCAAGTTTTATTTTTACGTAATTTAGAATCGTGTTTGTTAAGTTGTACGAAGCGATTTTATCTTCACCTTGATGGCGGCTTATTGAAAATCTTCCGACGGAACATAGTCCGTTGGAGGATCCTTCAGCATTTCTTCCCGATTATATCCAGCAACCTAGGATCAACCATAAGTTTTTTCCTGGATTTATTATGACGACAATTGAAATTATTTATTGATTACGGTTTAAAACAATTTATACGTGATGATAGTGTTTTAAAAGCTTGGATTTCAAGCAAAATAAAGAGTGTTGCAAATTAACGATTTTATCGATTTTACAATTAGTAAATAGTAATTGTCCGTATTTGTCAAGACTATATGCGATAATGTATTTGTTTTAAATATTTATGTTTGACGTTAATCGGAAATTTGACTATTTTCGTAATTTACTATTAAGATTGTCATTCTTGTTTTAAAAGAAATGAGGTTATTTTATTTTGTATTTAATTAATTTCGATTAATACTAACACGGCCGTGCATTAGATAATTAAGATTTTCTTGTGTTTATTTGTGTTATTTCTTTAAATTTTCTTTTTTATGCACTTTTTTAATTAACTTTAATTTTTTTTAACTTACGTTTATTTATTGGTTTTTTAAACTTGCATTTTTTTATTATTATGTTTCTTGTTTTGGGTATTGTTTAATCAAATAAAGGTTAAATAGTTAAATGTAAGCAAGCTTTTAATTCCGTTGGCATTCGCGTTATGTGTGAATTTTTGTTTATTTCAGATTTTAGTGAAATACACTCTATTAAGGAAAGTATATTTAGAGTGTATCCTTCAGAAGCGGGCTTGTTGTTGGCAAGGGGCAGAAATCTATTGAGTTCTACACTTTCCTGGCGCCCTTTGATTTTGACTTTTACTTTTGTTTTCTTTTGAGTTTTCCAAACAGTCACGGAATTTTGAATATAACCCACCCCGTCTTCACTGAGCACCGACAAAACTTTGTTTATGTTACTTTATTTCAGGCACACTTGCTCCAGTTTTTTCCATGTAACAATGTATGTATTCAAGTAACCCGATGTTAAAAGATTGTTTTCTAATTCAGTACTGTTTGGGTTAAAACTAAATTTATTAAGTGGTTAAATATAGCTAGCTTATTGTTTAGCGCATTCAGTTTAGATACGGACTTATTTTAATTAGGATTATTTTATGTTATTTTGCGCGCTAGGCCTGTGCAAATTTTTGTTAACTTTGAATTAAGAATTTAAAATATTTATTATGTTGTTGCGTTATTTTAGTTAAAATGTTCGTTCATTTTTTGCTTTGTCCTAGTGATGTCAAGTACGGTTATATTTTATTTTATATTTATTATTTGTGTTTTATTTGGGTCAATAATTTCGTTTTAACTTTTTTGTTTCTTGCTTATATTTTTGTTGGTTTCATTTAATTTATTCAATGTTACATTTTTGAATCTAAATTGAAACGAAGCTTTTATTTCTTATCGCTAATTTTTTTGAAAATTTTAGTTGCAGGTTTAGATTAATGCACTTTCGAGGTAAGTTGCTTAAAGTATATTTAACCAAAACGTGCCCTTTGGTTAACAGGGATCGAAGGTTAGTGTTACGTTTCAACTTTATTTGGTGTCCTATCAATTTTTAAGCATTTAACTTTATATGTTATTTTTTTTTAGTTTTCACGGATTTTTGAGTACAACGACCATCACCACTGAGCTCCGACAATTACTTCGTTTATGTTACCAATCCAAGGCAATTTTTGCATGTAACAAGGTTATACCAACACAAATTTTTAAATTTATTTATGTTTTGCGTCATTAGTTTTGTAAAAATTTAGATTTCTATTTGAGTTTGATAAATAATTAAATCTATAATCAAAAAGAATATAGTGTATAATTCGTAAAGAATGTGCATTTCCACTCGTATGCATTGCATCCTCGCTTTCGACTTGGCTCCAAACTTATTGTCAGTCACTACTACTCTTTATATACAATATACAGTTTTTTATTTTATGTTTATAATAAAGTTATTATAAAACGCAATTCAGTAATAAAACAGTCACAATTTCGATATACAATATTTTGTTTTTTAAAATTGGTAACATCACCGACGTAACTACAGGGGGCTTGGGTGAACTGGGTACTCCCCAGGCCTCTTCAGGTCTTCCTCAAGAAAAATGTAATTGACACAAAATAATATATTTTTATGCACAATACGACATAATTCATAATTAAAAAGTACGGAACCTAAACTGCAACTACTAACATGACACATTTCTTTTATTTTCAATAACAGTACAGTTGTTATAAATTTTAATTACTGAGCAAGCGTTTTGTGCATTTATTATTATGACTGGTAAGTTTGTCGTTGCGAAAAAGCTTTGCTGATGCGTATTATTATTTTATACTGTAACTTCATATGTATTTGAATCAGTAAATATTGTTTGTAACAGATTGAAACATCTATTTCTGTACTGGACTGGTAACCTCAATTCTTTAACCGATTTTTCTATATACCTTTTTGCGACTGCCGATGATTTTCATCTTTTATAATGTTTTATGGTTATTAAATTGCCAAATGAGAGATACTGCAACGTCAAAAATTAGTGTCCCTTTAAATTTTAAGGATTTGGCAATTTTAAATACTCTGTAATAAGTTTAGTTGCTAATTTTGCTAATAGTATTAATTCTAATTAGGGAACATACTCAATAACCATTCCAATAAATGACAAAAAAAGTAGGTGTAAAATTTTATTTGGTTGTAAGTTAGCGTATTTTTTTTAAATTAATCCATTGCTGATCTGTTATAGCAAATAATCTTGGTATGTTTGCTTTTGTTTTAGACACGGTTATAATAATATCATCTTTGTATTCTAAGTCAACCATCATCATGTTTGTTAATTTGTCACCTCTACAACTCTCATTCTAACTTATTATTAAGCCTTGTAAAGTACTAAGTGATTTGTGTTAGAAAGTGCCTTTTGTTTTGATTTTTTGTCTTTAACTGTGCGTAAATGTTTGTTTGGCTTCATGACTTTTTTCTGATATCTGTTTGTTGGTATCCTTGTTATTATCTAAAAACTGTACGTTAGAAGTGCTTTTATAGTTATAATGATATAAACTACTTTTTGCTGTTTTTTAATTAAGTTTTTTTTTGTAAATTTCTCTCAAACAGTTAACAAAATGGCACATTCTTTCAAAATCATCTGCAATGTGTCGTTACTCTTCTTTACTTCGTGTAACCTAAATATGTTCATAATATATTGTTATGTTTAGTAATATAGTTATTAGATAGATGCTAAGGATAGTAGTACGTAAGAAATAGATATTATTAACGTATAAAAAAGTCGTTAATGACCCTTATTAATAAACGATTTTGAAGCAATGAATGAATTTCTATTAATGAACGATTTTTTATAGCAACCAACAAAATCGTTAGCAACCACTGATTTATATTGGGCGACTACTAGATATAACAACGGGTTACGTATACTTTAGTTTCCTCATAATTTCACACGTTTTACTAACGTAGATCAATGGAAGAACTTTAAAACTAACTTGTTTGTTAATCGACGACAAATAATCTCGACAATATTAACGCGTTCGCTTACTACACTTGCTCACGGCGTTAAAACGTTTCTATTATTAATTGCGATCATTATCAGCTTTGTTCGTTAAATAACTATTAACAGCCGACGAAAATAGTAATTTATTGCAGTAGCCTCAAAAATGAAGCACAATGTTAATACGGCGTGAAACACACGTCTCATACATGTATTTCACATTGTTTTATCTTTCTAATCTTTGACTACATTTGCCAATTGACATTGCTGAAATTATTTTTATCAAAGGTTTTAAAGTTACTACTTTTTTTTATTAATAGAACATTTTTGTATTAATAGATATAATATTATAATTTTAATTTTAATAACAATAAAATAAAATTATGCGCAATTATTTTTCGTTTACAATAAAAGAAAATATAATAAAAATCTATTTGTGTTTTTATTTTCAATTCTTTAATTAAAATTAAGTATATGTAAGTTATTGAAATTTGTAATTGTTTTTAATAAATTGTAAACATCAAATATAGTATAAAAAAATAGAGAACACCAAAAACTTTTGCATATTCTTATTGCTGATTAATTGTTGCATACATTTTTTAACTCATATATACACATTTTAATAAATATAGAAAAACATTAAAACTCTTATATAAGGGTAACTGTAGTAATAATCACAAAGTAAATATAAAGTTGAATCGTAAAACGTAAAAAGAACGAAACCTTGACCTATAGTTTTTTTGTCCAATTTTTGTTTAATATAGAAGCACTTACAATATTCTCTAAGGTAAAAACAATTTACCTATCACACAAAAGCAAATGTTACATTATTTTTAGAATAATCGTCCGGACTTTTCAAAGTATATTACACATTAAAGATATTGATTAGTATTTAAAAAAAGTTAATCTTGACATTGCAAACACAAAACTAAACAAATGTATCATTTGTATGCTTAGTATTAGAAAAACATATATAAAATAAGTAAATAAACTATGATTTTTTTTAATTAATAGTTTTAGTTTAGTTTAATTAAGTATTTACCAACGTATGTACAACTTACTACGAATATAACTTTAAAAAGTTTTAAAATAAATGACTGTAAATATTTGATCGAAAAGTACGTAAGGTTTAAACTGATTGATTAAACAAATTACAAAATTAGTAATATAATAGTAGTTTACGTAACAAGAGTCGAAAGTAAGAAATAGCATAACGAACGTTAATACGATGCGAGGCCGCACGGCCGAGCGTTGCGTGTGAGTGAGTTATGCTATGATTCTTTCGACGAGAGTAATGTACATTATTTTTTGTGTTGCCTTTCATAAAATTACATTCTTTTTAAAAAAAATTTAAAAAAATTAACAGAAATATAATGTTGGTACTACATTTATTACTAAATCTGTCAGATTTGACATTAACTTTAACATCGTTTTTCTTCAATTTTAACTGAATTTCAAGATTTTTAAAATGATTTTCCACTTGTCGCATACTCGTTCTAATATATTAATTGACTTTGAACACTTAATTTTATGTGGATTCCTAGTTTTCATTTTGCCACCATAGAGCCTTTTTTCGTTTATTACGTAACTACACTAACGAACGAATATTGACGTTTGCGATGTTGGCAACACAAAATATAATTTTTTGTGCTGTCATCATTGCTAGCGTCAATATTCTTTCGTTAGTGTAGTTACGTAATGGCTTTAAAAAGCTCTTAACCTGCAAAATTAAAAGTAAAATTCTACATAAAACTAAGTGTTAAAAGTTAATTATTATATTAGAAAGAGTATGCGACAGGTGAAAAAATTATTTAAAAACCTTAAAATTTAGTTAAACTTGAAAAAAACGATGTTAAAATCATTGTCAAATTTGACAGATTTAGTAATAAATGTAGCACCTACATTATACTTCTGATAATTTCAAAATCTTTTCAAAATTTTTTGAAAAGAGTCGTGATTAGAATTTTTGTAGATACTTTTAAATAATACGAAAACAATACAAAAAACGTAAGTTTTCTATTAAGATAAAAGAATAAATTTTAAAAAAATACAAACGAGATTTGTCTCATGAATTATATTAATTTAATGGAAAGTTGATTAATTCGTCACTTTAATTTTTGCTTTAAATTTGGTTAAAAGTCTTTAATCGTAAATCACCAAAATGTACATTTACAGCAAACACAGACGGAAACGTCAGTACGTAAAATCGTAATGGGAGATATTTATAGAGTTATGTCTTTAACCGAAGTCTTTTAGCTGTTAATAGCAAAACAAACGGTATAACTACGGTAATTCTAACTTACCTGGTTTAATTATGATACTCGTATGACGTGTTTATAGTTAGCCACAGTACCTAGGCGAAGTAATCAATGTTGCTCTCAAAATTGCTGCGATAACTTGGGGCATCCACTTCAAGCAAAAATAAATTACGGAAGTAAGAAACTAAATTTTAAAACTATAACCATATGAGAATATTTGGTTTTATTAGTAGTAATTTATTTTTAAATGTGTACTGTCATTAAAGTGTAAAATAATAACGCAAGCACATTACCTAAATTTTAAGGTGTATCTGATAAACATGTTGCTATCTTAGAAAGTAAAATTAGAGCACAAATACAACCAAAAAATGACAATAAAAGTTGCAATAAAATATTCAAAAAAATCAAAACTCTTAGCAGAATAAATCACAAATTACAGATCTGTTGCATTAAATAGTCTCTTAACGCTGTCAAAAACACGAACAAAAGTAAACTGCTTTAAAAGTGCACATTTCGTTTCAGCAATTTCTAACACAAAAAAAATCACTACAAAATGTTATCTATGCGATAATTAGTGTAATAATGCGTTAATATATGTAGTTAAATTACTGTGGTTAAAGTAAGTTGTTATTCAACACATTTAGGAAGTCAACCAACAAACTTCAATAATAAAATACAGTGCAAAAGCAAAAGTAAATATGGAAAACCTGTTACGTGCAAAGGTTGGAACAGTGACACTTGCTTGAAATAAAGTAACATAAACGGAGTTATGCCGGTGCTCAGTCAAAAAGGGGTGTGTTATATTCACAATTCCGTATTGTTTTAGAAAATTCAACAGAAAACACAATGAAAAGTTAAAAATCAAAAGGCGCCCGGAAGGGGTATAGCTTAATGGACTTCTGGCCCTTGCCAACCACAAGCCCGCTTTTGAAGAATATACTTTAAATGGACTTACCTTAATAGGTAATGAAATGAACCTAAATTTTACATAATGCGCAGGCCAACAGAATTAAAAGCTTTTTACATTTAACTATATAACATTTATTTGAACAAAAATTACTTAAAACAAGAAAATAGAACAAACAAACAAACACTATTTAAATTAACGCATAATAAAAAAAATTAAGTAAACATGAAAGCTTAAAAAAATTAAAGTAAATTGAATAATCGTATTAAAACAAACAAACATTTTAAAGAAATGAAAGTAAAGTAAAATCATCATTAAAAAAAACAATAGAAAATCTTAATTACCAAAGCACGGCCGTGTGCGCATTAAATAAATATCAATTCAATACAAAATGAACGAAATTCGTCGATTTTAAAACCGGGAATGACAATCTTAATAGTAAATTTACGAAATTAGTAAATTTTCCGTCTCAAACATAAATTTTCTTTTTAACAAATATTTAGTCACATATAATTTTGATAAATACAGACAATATTACCATTTAGTAATAGTAATATCAATAAAATCGTTAACTCGCAACACTCATTTTTCTTAAAAACCAAAGCTTTTAAGACACTTAAACGCGTAAATAAAATTCACCAACTTTAATTAATTGGTACAACATAAATACCTTAAATTGTCGTCGTCATAAATCCAGGAAGAAACTTGTGGTTGATCCTGGGTTGCCAGAAGTAATCGGAAAGAAATGTTGACGTTTCCCTCAAAAGGACTATGTACTGTCGGAAGGTTATCAATAACCGCCACCAAGGCAAAGATATAACCGCGTCGTAGCACTCGACGAACACGGTTCTACATTACGTAAATAAAATTGAAAACACCTGACATTCTCTTAAAAGCCGTAGATTTCACAAATTAGGAGAAACAAAACTCCACTAACTGCACTAAAACGTCACGTTTTCTGAATATTACTTCCGCGGCATTATTTCCTATAAAGAGGGTGAGTTTACCACCTAAAACCAACTAACATTTATCCTTCTAAAGCATTTTGACGACTGGCAACCAACTGGAATTTCTAACTTTCACCAAAATCACTTATATATTAACCTATTTCCACAATGGCTGTGTTCGAAACTCCACGAAAGAAAACCATACCACCAAGAAGTGCAAAAAAGATTAAATAAAGTCACAAAAGTAGTGTTAGACAACGGCTTTTGCTTCTGTGTAAAATGTCAAATTGACAAAATATTATATTTTTTACTGCCATAAAGATTAAACTGTCCAATAAATTAAAAGAATGACTTAATTCCCACGTAAGTTAATCGAACTAACACAAAGAAAATAAGTACGACTGTACTGGGAATGTACTTCAAACAAACAACCTTTAAACAAACTTAAAATAAACAAACGGCTAAAGTATATTCAATTACAATTATAACTCAGAAGGAAAACATAAATTACAACTAGAATTATTACAGAATAAAGGTAATGCCAAATAAACACAACCGCAGAATACGAATGATTCAACAGCGTAATAATTGTAAAATAAATTAATAAAAAATTTTATACACAACTTTGAATTATAAAGTTGAATTTAAAAACATAAAACAATTTCTAAAAATCAATCTAAAATCAATAAAACAGTTTCAAAATACATGAAATAAATAACGTCAATTCAAATACCAGGTTTTCCACGAAAGTAATCGAACAACCTCAAACGACCGTTACAAACCAGTACTCTAATGTTTTGGCGTGCTACTAAATTGATGCAAAAAAATAAGTAAAATCATATTTTGTTATCTTAAAGTTGCAGTAAATGTTCAAAATGTCATCTATTAGATAAAACACAAACGTCTAAACGTCACCTAAAATTGTTTGTTACCTGGGTAACTAACTGCACATTGTGTCTAATTGCATCCATCGTGCATAAATCTCATTGTTTTGCAAATTTTGAAGAGTAAGTAATCAATTTCTCGCGCAAAAGTTTTTTGTAAAATAGTTAAGTACAATCTCCTGTAAATCTTTCTGATTAAAAAAAAAACAGTCCAATTAAACTATAGAAAACAGCTATTGAAAACTACTTTGTTAAATTTTATAAAAGTTTTTTTTTTAATCTAAACATGTGTGTTGCGAAACTTGAGTATTGCATTTCGTCTAAAACAACACTCATTTGAAAATAATATTATGTATTAAAGTCAGGTTCTAAATCTTCTTGTTGCTGCAACCACTAAGAAAACTCAAGTTATGGTTCAAAATCAATATTGGTTAACTGTTGGACTCGTTGACCATGGTAAAGGTTCAAAGAATAATTCCTTAAAACACAATACGTTAATTTTGAGATCTATTTCTCTAGTATTACTTCGTGTCAGATCTTCTACAATTTGCAATACCTGCACATGCATCAAAGAAAAACAAATATTAAGTTTTAATTTCATTGAAAAGATTGATTCTTTTACATGTTTTTCCGCCGCTAATACATGAGGTGGTCTTTTTTGCCCACGACCTTGGTAGGTAGAAAGAACACTTCCAGTTTATCTAAGTTTTTGCACACGCCAAAATGAATGTTATCTAAAACAATTGTTTATTAGGGTATCGCTCAGCCCACAAACTACGTGTGGTGTGGAGGTTATAATTACAATCGCTGAATATTAAACCTATATCACTGTAGTCTGCGGTTGTATACATAATAAAGAGAAAATTTAAATTAAATATTAAGAAATATGAGTACGTTTACACGAATCACTTAGCATCAACTGAAGACATTCGTAAAAAAAATCGAGGCAGAAATAAAGCAGATTGTCTAACTCAGTTCTAAGAGTTGAATTTTGCATTTATTTATCTGAAGTTTTGTTTTGGTCACAACCAAAGATAAACGTGCACACTAAGTACATTTTGTTAAGTTAGCTTAGTAATAATGCTAAAAAACAAACATTACTTTCATTGCTTTCATTATTTTATCACTAATTTATTTTGTAGATGATGGAAAATTAAAGAAAATAATAATCAACACTATATATCAATACGTTTCACGAATTTAACAGCATTTGTAATAGCGAAGGCTTTCACGGGCGGAGTCTATACTAAGATAAGAACGTTTTCCGGGTTTGGACCGTGTCAATGTTGTAACCGAAGTTGCCAACGTTTCGCCCACTTTCGTAAGGGGCTTCATCAGGACGCGAGAGAAATCGAAGAACTCAAACAAGCAACCGAAGTCTAACTAAACACTTTTCAAAAGTTAGGTAATCAACTTGTGAACCAAGCCAGATTCTGAACTCTAAAAAGTTAAGAAAGAAAACGATAAACTTAAAAAGGCAAACGAAAATCTAACGAAGAACCACTACAGAGTTAGGTAATCAACTTGTGAACCAAGCCAGATTCTAAACTCTATAGAAGTGAGTTTAGAATCTGGTTTGGTCACTTTCTGAATGCTTCGCGACCAGAAAACCAAAAAACAATATCTTCGGCAGATTAACTTGCTGTGAGCATCTTCTTTGTGTCTCTTTGTATTTTTAATTATTGAGAGTTCCAAAATTTACTATTTTTTTTTTCTTCAGAGATTATGTGAATTCGATTATTATACATTTAAATAACTATCCAAATGTCAAGATCAATGGACTATAAGATTTTGTTGGTTTTCTTCATCTGAATCTAAACAAAGCCCCAAAACATGACCAGAAAAGCAGTTTTTAGCCGTTTTAATTCAAATCTTATGTCCTTAGCTTCATACATAATAAGACCTGCAGGATTGCTTTTGATATCTATCAAAGCGTTGTGAATTACTGCAAATCTCTTAATTTTTTGCAAAAATCTACTCGAACTGACCAGAGAATTTTTGACGATAGTTTCATTTTTTTTATCACTACCAAAAAATATTTGTGCTTATAGAGTTACCCATCTTTGAGTTAAAGCCGTAAACAAAGGCAAACTTCTTGGAGTAGGCCAAGAAACCAGCATACGTTTTCACAGCATTCAGCGAATAAGCGGAGCAGGGCATATATTCTGCTAGTAGACATGATTTATTTTATTTTAGCTTGTAACTCGTTAAAAATGCCTAACGTGCTTGCTGAATTATCATAAAACTGGCCTCTGCAGTTCATTACATCAATTCCCAACGCGTCTAGAGGTTTAATGGTAGCCTTGTGATTTGTGACCGTTATTTGCAATAAACTTAAGAAAACGTTCAACGGATGCACCATCGAATTGAATGTGAGCACTAATGTTAATTGGTCAACATGAAAAATATCTGGTGGTTGAATCCATTATTATCGAATAATATTTTGATATCTTCATTTCATCTTTTATTTGTGTTAAACTTCTGTTTTTCATAAATTTCATAAATTTGTCAAATATTGTACAACTTAATAATAATTGGTACAACCGCGTCATTAAATAAAGAGAACCGAGTATTTTTTCATGTTTCTTAAAAGATAAACCTTCCGAAGTTCACGCCAATAAGTCAACTCTTCTTGAAACTGTACCTGGTGACTAATAAGCTATTTCTTTGACAGTTTTTCTCTGTTTAATAACTTCAGTTTAAACGTTGTTTTCATCAAAAAACGTGAGATTTTATCGTCCTATATTCTCTTACTCAATGAAAAATCTGCGTTTGGATTTTGATCAGTCATTCAATGCAATATATTCTTGAGTTGAGTTGTTGCTGCTTGACTGGGTCACAATAGGACATAACCAGCTTTTCTTGCGACTGCTTCACAACTTCTACTACTGATAGAGTAGACAGTGTAGGGTCAGACAAATCTTGTGGTCGTTTAGTACTAATAGGAATTGGGTATTGAAGCGGAATACAGAATAAAGCAAAAATTATTAAATCAAGAACACTTTACTTTTCTTGCTTAGCATTGGCGCATCTTACACTTTTTTTAAGTTTTATGCGGAAGAAGAAACATTATTTATATTTTCTATGATACAGTAAACAATTAAATAAGTTAATTAAATAGTATCATTCTAAATCAAATTTACAGAAAAAACCAAATAATATATAAACATAAGATAGAACAAACCAAAAAAAATTAATTTGAATTTAATAAAAAATTAATGAATTAAAATATAATTATTGTTCTATGGGCAAAAAGCATAACTTAACCACTGAACAAACGTATTTGCCGCGTGATGTTTTAACTCAGGCTAAACGTACTACATTATCCTTTCCAACATGAAGCAAAACAATTCGACCAATCGAGTAAACTAAAGGAGGAACATTCAACTAAACCATGTCGTCTATTTTTAGATTTTTCTTTTCTGTCCATTTCGGACGTGTTTGAAGATATATAGCTACCTAAGCCAGCATTGTCGAGTTAAAATATTCGTATTAAGAAATCTGTGATGGATTTGCTTATAAGAAAATATTCAGATTAAGCACCAAAAGGTCGCTCAGCTCTGATGACATAGGTGTCAGCGAACGAGAATTTAAAATGCTTCTAGTGAGGACGCAAATCCTAAAAAATTTTTCATATGTAGGTGTACGTATAAGTACCAATTATTTATAAAATGACCCTCTGCGGCTAATAAAATTTTGAAGCGCAGCTATAAACGTATTTGTGATATTCAGATACCACTTCAATATGAATAGCTTTGGTCGCAAAACAAAAATTCATAAATAGTGTTATAACATTGGAGCTTTTCTAAGCGTAGAAGATTTAATTGTAAACTAACGCGCATAATCTATTCTGTATGATAAAATTGAGACGAACGTGAAATCCTAGAAGATGGAAGGTTCCCTATTAAAAGAGCTATCGATCTGGGTTTTACTATACAACACTGTATACAATGGTAAACTCTTAAACATACGAGCTGTTTGACAGATAATATCCAGAATTTGCTAGACAGAAAAGCGACTAACAAATTGGTTCTAGCATGAGAAAACTCTTGATAATAATAGTATACCATTAATCTATAAAGAGTTCTAACTAAACGTTAAATAGGTTTAGAACGTTTATATCATGAATAGTGTCAAGTGCATGTTCGGCAATGGCAGACTTCAGACTTAGTAGATTGTAGTAAACGAAGATGCCTTTTATGTTCTTTTAATCTCGTATCTATAGTTCTACCAGTTTGGCCAATATATACCTTGCCACAGGCGCATGGGACTTGGTACACTGCAGGTATTGTTAGGTATTTTGTCTTTTATAGGATTCCACAAATTTTTAATCTTAGTAGTAGTATTATAAGCTACTTTTATCTTATGTTTACTTAGTATTCTTCCAATTTTGTCACTTGTGTTGGAAACAAAAGGTAGAATAACAAAGTTTTGGTTAATAGTTGAATCATCTGTTAAAGTAGGTCTTGTCTTTGGTCTAAGAAACTTTTTAATTTGTTCTTTATTAAAACCATTTCTTATAAAAACTTTCTTAAGGTGTTTTAATTCTTTTTGTAATTTATCTTGGTGACAAATTATTGTTGCTCGATTATATAATGTGCGAATCGTCCCAAGTTTCTGAGCTGGGTGATGATGAGAATTTGCGTTTATGTATTGATCTGTATGTGTTGGTTTTCGATAAACTGAATGTATTAAAGTACCATCTGATTTTCTTTCTATTTTTACATCAAGAAAAGTTAAGGTACCAGTAATTTATTTTTTAATACTAAATTTTATGTATGGATGTCGATTGTTAAGGTATTGAAAAAACATTTGTAGTTCATCTAAACCATGAGACCAAATTGCAAAAACATCATCTACATATCTTAGCCTTAATTTTGTTTTTTTTGAGGCATATTTTAAGGCTTCTTCTTCAAAATATTCCATATAATAATTAGCAAAAGATGGAGCAATTGGCGATCCCATTGCTACACCATCTATCTGTTTGTAGTATTCACCATTAAACAAAAAGAATGATGTTGTCAAACAATGTTTAAATAACTTTATGGTATTATTATCAAACTGTCGTTGTAAAAGTTGTAAAGTATCAAGTATTGGTACTTTAGTGAACAACGAAGAAACATCAAAACTAACCATTAAATCATTTGAAGATAATTTCTGTTTACTAATTACTTCAATAAAATGTTGTGTTCTTTATAAATGAATTACTCAAGCCAATATAAGGTTTCAGCATAGCATTTAAATACTTAGATAGTTCATAAGTTGTCGATCCAATGCAGCTAACAATTGGTCGAAGAGGTATATTTGGCTTATGTATTTTTGGTAATACATAGAATCTAGGAATAAGAGGATCTTGTGATGTTAGTTTCTTTATGGTTTCCGTTGATAAATTACTTTTTTTTAATAACTTTGTTGTTAATAGTTTGAACTTGTTATTTGGATTTTGAAGAAGTTTTATGTAAGTGGTGGGATCATTAAGTAAGCTGTTAGCTTTGTTAATGTATTCATCTTTATCCATTAACACAGTAGCTTTTCCTTTGTCGGCTGGTGCAATTATAAGATTATTGTTATTTTTTAAATCTTTTAATGAAGACAAAATACCTAACAATACCTGTGGAGTGTACCAAGTCCCATGCACCTGCGGCAAGGTATATATTGGCGAAACTAGTAGAACTATAGATACGAGATTAAAAGAACATAAAAGACATGTTCGTTTACTACAACCTCCTAAGTCTGCGGTTGCCGAACATGCACTTGACACTCTTCATGATATAAACTTTGAGAAAACTAAAACAATTTCTAAAACAAAGAACTAGAAATCAAGAAAGATTAGAGAAGCTATTGAAATTATCAAACATCCTAACAATTTCAATAGAGACAGTGGTTACGAACTTTCTGACACATGGTTACCTGTTATTTCTTAATCTTAATTTGTTCACCATTGACACTTAAGCTACGTCTAGAGTTTTTATGGTAGATTTTCTTTAGACCTTCGAGCAAGTGCTGTAGCTAAATAACTTGCGCTTATTATCTAGTTCCCTTATAGTTATTGTTTTTAGTTACTTTAGTTTTTACAATAATTGTCAAATTAATTTAATTTTGCCTGACGAAGAACTTACACCAAGTTCGAAAGCTCGCATTTATATTATTCTAAATAAATAATACACCATTTACCCTAAAAATAATTTAATAAGAAAATCTTAGTTATTTTTCTCAGTAATTTTAAAAAACTCTTTTGAACTTTTTGCTTTGCTTCCTTTTGCAATACTTATTCGTGTCGAAAGCGTTTGTAGAAAACTGACGGCCGTTAGTATAGAAAAAACAGATACCGTTTAATTAAACATTTATTTATTTGCATAGAACAAAAAATTGTATTATTAGTGTATTGTATTTTGTGAAAAGCTTGAAAACATCTAATAATTGCTTTTACTACATTTTAATAAATACACAGAAGCAATTGCTATAATTTACAGTTGTGTCAATTTCTAACTACTCATGATAATACAAATTTTTCAAATGACGACGCCGACGCCGGTGTAAGTATTTAGGAAAAAATCTAATCTGCGTTACTTTATACTTTTGCTGTAGTCTTATAATAACTTATTAAAAATTAAAAACAAATAAATTGCATCTGTACCTAATGCAACATTGTATTTCTCTAATTAGAAATATCAATTACTAACTTGGCAAACGATTCTGTTTGCTAAATTATTTTCGATCTACATTCTAATTTAAATTAGAATAATTCTTTAAAAATAGCCGCGCACCGAATGATGCTTAAAGAAATATTTATCTTGTTTTTCAAGCGTATTGTCACAGATCCAAATTAATATTTCAGTGTTGAAATAAAAAGGTTTCTGGATTTCACGTGAGAGGAAATGTTTACAAACGAATCGGATGACGTCAAACTTCTATTTTGCCAATTTAGTCGAGCACAAAATTTAAGCATGCAGTTTGTAACTGACAATTATGTAAAACAGTTACTGAAATATAAGTCTGAAAATAGCAAATTGACGCATTAGAATGCAATGTGTATATACATTAAGAGAATTACATTTTTAAATTGCTGTGTTTGTGTTATTGTTGTGAATGCACTTTATGCATTTTTGTTGACAACTTAAACGTCGTCTGCGTAAATTTAAACAAAAATACTTAAAATTATTATTAGATTGTTACATATGTTTTGAGGCTTTAGATATTTATTTTACGACAGTCATATTTTAGATTTTACGAGAAAAGAAGGTGTTTTATCGTCCTTTTTTCCCAGTCGAGTGCTAAGGTTTTTTAAACTTAAAATGTAAAACGTGCTTTGCATATTGATTTTATTTGATAGCTTGAGAAATAAAAATTAAGGGATTTATAAGAATTTTATTAGCTACTTTAGCGTTAAATTACTATTAAAATATTGATATATTAGTGCACAAACTAACTATTAATAAAAAAATATTTACTTGCGTGTATTTTAAAGGTGTGAAGAATTATTATTTGATAAAATAATTGTTAAAATAGTGTTTTAGTTTGATGCTATAATAATGCTACTTTAAAAAAAAATATTTTGTGTTTATTATTTGTCTAAATAAATTTTTTTCAGTATATAAACTTTTAAAGCTAATTTGTATGTTTGTGAAAACTCACTTACCAAATGTAAGTCGTGTCTGAAATTTGTTTGTAACAATAACCGACACAAACGCAGAAAATAAATAATCTAAGTTTTAAATATATGTTGGTGATTTTTTAAATCACAATTAAAAAAATAAACAGGAGCTTTATATGTATTTTATTTCAATTAGTCTGTAATTATATTATAAGTAATAGTGTTATTATTCTTTAATTCTTAATTTTTAGGTATTAATTTTTATTTTTAAAACGATGAGTGTGATTTACTTGTTTTAAATACATGCAATGTTACTTAAGTGTTAATTATATAGTAATTTTATTTTTAACACATTTTACCTTTGAATAGAAAAGTACAGCAATTGGAATTTTTTTGCAAACAATATTTTTCCAGAATTTTACGTTTCAAGGTCTCCTCGATCAGAAAAAAGCATTTTTGACAAAAAAAAATTGGATGTCTGTGTGTGTGTTTGTGTAACGTTACCCACCATAACTCTCGAACTAAAAGTCCTAGTAACTTGAAGTTTGGTATGAAACTGGCTTTTCATACTCTCTCTGTTTTATGAAAAGATGGCTCTGATAAAGAAACCGGAAGTGGGTGTATCTGTTATTTTTAACAGTTTTTTTGAAGTGAAACTTCTTTATCGGCGTTGGAAAAAAATTTACCGTCACATTTTTTACCGTCACATTTTTCCGTTACGCGCCATCTTTTTTATTTCTGAAACGCAATAGCGACGTGATAAATAATATATCAATAATAAAGTGATCAACAAAATCAAAGGTTTTATTTTAATTCTAATTCCAGTGGATTTTTAACAAAAGTAAGTAATTATATCTCTTTTTCTAATAATTGGGTGGGATTGTGGTATTTATTTTTTTAAATTTAAGATATTTAAGGTTAATCTCAGTTTCTGATTGTAACTATCGGTCAATGTATATGATTTTATTAAAATAGTATTTATTAATTAATACGACTACTAATTTAATGAACATCAATTAATTGAAATAGAGTATAAATTCTGAAATATGTTATTAATTTTTTTAAATTTAAGATATTTAAGGTTAACCTCAATTTCTGATTGAACGATGACAATGACAGTAATAATTCTATTACAATTAATGAAATGCTGTAATAATCTTAGTAGCAAAAAGTTAAAGTGAAACACGGTTGGTTCAGACGAAGAGTACTTTCAGTTTCTCCAACGCAGTAGGGATAGCATGTCGCTTATTTCGTTACGCGTCACATTTTTAATTAATACGACTGCTAATTTAATGAACATCAATTAATTGGCATAGAGTATAAATTCTGAAATATGTTATTAATTTTTGTAAATCAATTAACTAATTTTTGTAGATTCAATTTTATATTTCAGTTACCATAAGCCATTAATTACAAAAATATATAATAACGATGACAATGATAGTAATAATTCTATTACAATTAATGAAATGCTGTAATAATCTTAGTAGCAAAAAGTTAAAGTGAAATAATTGTATTATTTGTATTCATGTCTATGATAATAAAATCCTTTTGTTTAAACTTTATCTAATTTAACTTTATTTAACCAATTTCTGAAAAGTTGCATGTAGATCATTTTGCGAAAAATAAGGCCATAAAGAAGTTTCACTTCTTACATGTATACACCAGTACACGCCCATGTTTTTTTTATATAATTTTATACATATGTATTAAATTATTTGAATTATTTTTATAGTTTGTTATAAAGATTATTTCTCCTAACAATTTATTCAAATAATTTTTTTTAACATTAATAGTTTATTAAATATTTGATTTATAATTCAAAATGATTGTCAAATATAATCTAGGTTCGAATCCTGTCTGCAACGTTTTTTTTAGAAAAAAATTTATATCTTGAAGAGAAAGTAAGATACGTTAAAAATAAGAATTTTTCTCTATATTCTTTTAACTTGGATGTTTTTCTTCAATTTGAAAATAAAAAATCTGTAGAAATTTTTTTACAGGAAAGTAGTGTGGTAACAACAGCAGTTTTTTTAAGTGTTCCGTTTTTTAAAGTATAAGATACGGAATGGTTTGAGTTTCTGACAGAGTAATGTTTAGGTGTTGAATAGTTCTGCATTTGTATACTCCCATATGCAAATGTATATTTAAGACATTTTCTGTAATGAATGCAAATAATATTTCGGTTTTAAAACATAATTAGAAGTTTTCAAAACTTAACACACTTTTAAGAGATGTGGAACGATTCTTTTCATAATACAAAAACATTTGTTACAAAAATTTATATTGGCAAGAGGATCGCAAGGCTGGGTGTGGTAACCCTACAATAAATTAAAGGCGCCAAAACAAGAAAATCTCATATAATACAGACCTTGTTTAAATTTGTCGATCACTAAAAGGAACGAATTGACAAAACACAACTTCTAATAACAATATTTTTATTTCAAGAAAAGAATAGTCGTTAAAAATTAGGAAGAAACCAATAACAATTACAGATTTATCGACTAATAAAGTAATATCACAGATGTAATATCAATTTTTTAGGCAATCCACCATACAACTAATTATATTCAATTGCCAACAAATGTTATAACCCAAACAGCAATGTAAGCTTGTATCAAGATTGCAGCAAACTTGTCGTGACAACTATAAAACTTGCAGCAATATTGTCGTGACAAATTTGGAGACTTGCAGCTAGTTTGCTGCAAGTTGACTAAGGAAGCAATAACAAGCTTGTGACAACCTTGTCGCGACAAACTTGCAGCAATATTGTCATGACAAGTTTGGAGACTTGCAGCAAGTTTGCAACAAGCTACTCAAATTTCTCAAGCGTGTGTCGTCAAAGTTGCCAATATTACTAATATTGCTGTAAACTTGCAGCAAGATTTGTAAACTTGGCAAGGGAAAAGCAAGCTAAAAGCAAACTTGCTGTAAGTTTACATGCTATCTGGGAAGGGAATTATTTTATTTTAAATATGGATATTACTCAATAAAACTCGTCTACTATGCAGTTGCGAAATAAGTCAAAAATCGACAATAATAATAATGAATCGCAAGAAAAGTACAAAACCTACCAAATCGACAATTCTTTACTGGTGACTTCCACTATTCCTTTCTCTTTTTTAAAATGAAAATATAGGTGGTATATAAGCTTATGTACGAGTGTTATTGTTATTTTGCCTTTGGTTATAACTGCTTTTAAATAATCTACAAAAATTATTGTCATGCAACGACAATACATATGGTTACAGATGATATAAAGTTTCCGACTGAAAGTATATTTAAATCAGTATGATCTAACGTTATAATTACATAAAATAAGTTAAAAGGCTGAAGGCTGGCGGTTAGTGAATGCAATTGAAACAAAATACATAAAGTAAAATTTTAAGTTATTCAGTAGTACGTACAAGGCTGACATAATTAAAGTAATAAATATAAATGCAAGAAAGTTTGCCCTATATTAAGTAATGTGCATAAAGTAATTTAACGAAGTAATACGATACTGATACAGGTGTGAATCTTCTCTTGCTCCTTCCGATTACATAAAACAAGGTGGACTCCACATGTTACATATCTCAAAAGCAGCTGAGTATAATACAGCATGGTAATTTTCAAAACTTGCTAAAAAAGGATAAAAAAATAACGTGACGACGCCATCTTTGGAAATTGCTTTACTACCTAGAACGTCGCGTAATCAACCCCAGCACCAAATCCGACCAATTCCTAGAATACGTTTTCCCTAGCACATGCGCTAAAAGCGTAATACCAATCACTACTAAGAAAAAATTTGCAGAAAGAAAAATAACTTACATTAGCGGAGTAACCCTAATACGATGTTTAACAGCAATTTCCAAACAGTAAATAGAAAGTAAAAATAAACGTTTGACGGTAAGATACCACTTATTCCCACTTACAACAAGAAATACAATCAGTAGCTTCTTTAGACAGTGCAGCCGTTAATTTTAATTTCAAATAAATAGTTTTAAAGATGACAAAATAACACATTTAACACATTCTTGTTGATATGAAGCGTGAATTGACATTTGAACGTTTATTTAGCTACGTTATTATCAAATGCAATCAAGATTTGTAATTTATTTTTAGTGAATCTTTTTTAGTAACAATTTTTGAATGTTATAAAAATTAAGATTACACGAGAAGATTGGCTAGGTATAAAGTGGAGAAATCGGTAGAAAACGAGAGTGTGTAAGTGGGGATGCCAAAATTACGTATCCACTCTTGGTTAAAAAAGAAATGACAGACAAGTACACTTATATCTAAAAAAAGGGGAAAAAGATTTCCCGATGTTAATTTAAACTGTTTGAGTATATCGCATTTAAGTTCGTATTCATTCGGCATGATGTATTTTTTTTATACTTGTCGATGCGTTTATTATTTTTGCTAAGTAATTATTTATTGTTTTTATTTGCTTATTTTTAAACTAACATTGCAAGAATATATATGCATTGCCGCATATTAATTATTTAATTTATTTTAGAAACCAAGTTTAAATTTCCGCGTTTTGTTATGCAATAAAAATATAATTTTTTTATATTAAAAAAAAAACAGCAGGACAACTATTAAAATTGTTAAACAGCTTGCAATAAAACAATAACATTTTAGTAATCGAAATTTACTTGTAAAGTATTGCAATACATTATTAATAAATGAAAACCACAAATCTTTGGCAAAGGCCATAAAACAGAATGTTATTAATTTTAAACAATGCAAACAGTTAGGTATTGAGTTATGATATCGGAATATTTAAATTAGTTTTCGTATTTCTATTTTCTATGTAATCAATATCAGAATATTTAAGTTTGTTATCGTATTTACTATGTAATCAATTAAAGTTTAACTTGTACTTGAAAATATTAATTATGAAAGCGGACTCTGTAAACAAACAGACGTGATTGGGTTCAACTACTGGACTTCTAATCATTTGTGTGAATAGATATACAGGGTGTCCCACGAGGTACTGTACATACTGAAATGGTATGTTTCTTAGGTCAATTTTAGTAGAAAACGTCCTATAAACATAGGTCCAATTCGCCATAGTTACACAGATACAAGCGTTCAAAGTTTATAAATGCTCACGTATATTTTGAAAATTAATATTATTGAAAACAGAAAATCGAACTAAAAAAAGAAACATAAAAAAACAAACAACAAAAAAAAATCACATCAAATGCTCAAAATGACCTCCTTCGGCATTAATACAACGACGGCTGCGATTTAAAATGGACCGAGTAGCCGCTCAAAGCACCTGCTGGTTGTTCCATGTTTGTTGACATACATCCAGGATACGCTGTATTAGTTCAGCTCTGGTATTAACTTTTACCTCGTATACTAAACTTTTCACATAACCCCACAGATAGAAATGCAAAGGTGTGAGATCGGGCGATCTCGGTGGCCAAGCATGCGGGCCTCCACGCCCAATCCACCTATTGGGGTAAGCAACATTTAGATATTCGGTCACATGCCGACTAAAAAGTGGAGGAGCTCCATCATGTTGCAGAAACATTTGTTGTCTTGTTAGTAAAGGTACTTCTTCCAAAAGCGGTAGCAATTCATTCCGCAAAAAGTTATGCGTCTTCTGTCAGACGTTTCTCAAAAAAAAAAAGATTCAATAAGTTGATCGTCAATCATGCCACACCATACGTTAACAGAAAATCTGCGCTGAGAGTTAGTTTCTGTTGTGCCATGTGGATTTTGATATGACCACAAATAAGAATTACGTGTATTGTTCACTCCATCTCTAGTAAATTGCGCCTCGTCGCTAAATAAAATGAATAGAACTATTTGTTGATTTACCTGTAGCCAGTGGCAGAAATTCAACCGGGCAGTAAACTCTACAGGTTCCAGATGCTGAACCTGTTGTATGTGATAGGGATACAAAAACCTATCATGTAATGTTCGCCATACTGACATACGGGGGAGTCCCGTTTGAGAAGAAATTCTTCTAGTACTCAACCCTGGACTCCGATCAACCATCTGTAGAATGTTTTCCTGCTCATTCACATTTAACTGCACAGGACGGTCAGATCTTGTTGAAACTGATGGAAATGAACCATGAGTCCGTACATGTTGAAACACAGAAGAAAAAGGTTTGGTGATTTGGCACCCTCCTGTTGGAAAATCTTCGTTCATATTCCTTAACGGCAGATCTCGCATTTCCATTACAAAATCCATAAATGTAAATATCAGCATACTCTTCGTTAGAAAAATGAGAAGGCATTTTGCATTTAAATTACACTTCATTTAATAAAATCGACTGTGACATTAGCAGAAAAGAAAGCAATAAATGACATATTGTTCGGCTTTTGTTTCCCAGTTGACTAAGAATAATTAATTTTCAAAAAATGTGTGATCAGTTATAAACTTTGAACGCTTGTATCTGAGTAACTATGGCAAACTGGACCTATGTTTATAGGGCGTTTTCTGCTTAAATTGATCTAAGGAACATACCATTTCAGTATGTACAGTACCTCGTGGGACATCCTATATAGAACCGATTAAGATTAGAAAAGTTAGTTGGTACGTGACAATAGTAGTCATATGACATACAACAAACAACCCTATACTACAATATCCCGATTTTTCCATACTTTTTCACTTGACAACAGACGCTTCAAGTTAAGCAATAGATCACAAGAATCAATAGAAAAAGACCTCCCCGTAGGTTATGCATGTCGTACCCTTAACCCAGTAGAATGTAACTATAGCACAATAGAAAAGGGATTACTTGCCATAGTATGGGCAGTAAAATATTTCCGCCCTTACCTCTTCGGAATAAAATTTAATATAATAACAGACCACAAACCACTTCAATGGTTATTCTCCTTAAAGGAACCGAATTCTAAACTGGTTAGATGGCGTCTTAAACTAGAAGAGTACGATTACAAAATAATTTACTAGAAAGGCAAATTAAACACAAACGCCGATGCTCTGTCCAGAATCGAACTCATAATATAGAGGAAAAGGAAGATAACGTATCAACTATTGCAACGTTGGCGACCATAATGATAATCTTGAAGATATACAAGACGAAACGCCTCAAGGAAAACAGAACAACCAGAACGATGATGAAACTGTATATAGTTGTCACGAAAATCCAATTATAGAAATTCCGTACACCGAAAAAACATTAAACTCGTTTAGAAATCAAGTAATCATTTCAGCGTGCGTAAAAAATCAAGAAGACTTTAAAACATTTGAACCAAACAATTATCACATCAATTTAGCAATCCCAGAGAACTACATAAATTATATTCAAAAGAAATTAACGACTTTATTCACCAATATTACTAATAATTCTAACCAATTTAACCCTATATTATTAAGCAAAATTAATAACACCAATTCTTACTTTAATGATATAAAGAACAAACTAACCACCTTCACACATTACACACGCTTTAAACGAGGAGCAATTAATGGCATAGGAACTGTAGCAAAATGGTTATTCGGTACCTTAGATTCAGATGACGAGAATTACATCTATTCGCACCTTGAAACATTAGAAAACAAAGAGGAGCAAACTCAGAGAGTTTTGAAAAATCAGCAAAGTGCGTTAAAAGAAATAACAAGAATATAATAACAATTTCAAAAAATTAAAACAAAATCAGGACTTATTACAGTCTAGTTTAACTCTTTAATAAATACAATCAATAACATCGAACAGGCATTTATCTTTTCAAACTTTATAGATGATTTGTTATTAAAATCACAATCTATTTATAATGTAATTAGTAATATTGAAGTAGCAATTTCATTTGCTCCTTTAAATGTTTTACATGTGTCAATCATAAAACCTGGCCAATTGAAACGGGCCATAACAAAAATTAATTTAATTTACAAAACAAGGAAAATTCCTACTTTAAAAAATTTCATTAATTACTATACGTTATTCTCAAGTCAAGTTATAATAAGAGATAAAATAATCTTGTTTCAAATTCACGCTCCTATTATATCTCAAACCTATAAATACTTCTATACCTATTTCACACCATATGATCATACCTGAACATCCATACTTATTATTCAATGACCTAGACTATTGGACAACATCCGAAGAATGCTCAGAAATAGAAGACTCGTACTATTGTCAAGAAACCAAGCTTCGAAAAACTCAACCCTGTCTAGCTACCATAATCCAAAACGGCAACAACATCTGTACTACAACACCCGTACATTTGAAAACGACAAGTGTGGCTCAAATCAACGCTAAACAAATACTAGTTGTACCAGTGGGATTAGTTCAATTACAAACTGAATGTAATGAAAAGGGCTTATATGAAATCCAACAACCTAGCATAATCTCCTTAAAAGGATGCAAAGTCACAATCCTTAACAAATGTTATCAATCTGAAGAAAGTCTACACGACGAATACATTTTCAACTTACCAAGATTGAACCTTAAGACACCTGGAGTCAACAAGCAAACTACAAAGTTATGAAAGTTACACGAGTAAGAAGAAGTAAACATCAAACATATAAAATTGATTACCGACAATATAACAAGTGAATCTTCAAGGCCTCTTCATCAGTGGATAAATAGTGTAATGATCATCTCTCTAATATTAGGGACAGTAGTGATAATAGTTATAATTAGGTATAAGAAATGTGATAGACCACGAAAAATTCCGAAACCCTCATTTTCCGACTTAGGGAATGAAGAGTTATGATATCGGAATATTTAAGTTAGTCCTCGTATTTCTATTTTCTATGTAATCAATATCAGAATATTTAAGTTCGTTGTCGTATTTACTATGTAATCAATTAAAGTTAAACTTGTATTTGCAAATATTAATTATGAAAGCGGACTCTGTAAACAAACAGACGTGATTGGGTTCAACTACTGGACTTCTAATCATTTGTGTGAATAGATATATAGAACCGATTAAGATTAGAAAAGTTAGTTTATACGTGACAATAGTAGTCGTAAGACATAGTTACTCACAACCAGTAGTTATTTGTACTAATATTATAATTCTATAATAAATTTTATAACGATTAATAAGGTGTAAACTTAATTATTGATGTTACATAGATATTGTCCCAAGAGTCTTGAACCACCGTCATCAGTTCTTGAGCTTTGGCTGACTGAAAAATAGTAATCTTGTAACTCAGATGTGTGCAATAACGTTTAAATCAGGATTCTTCAAATGGTAAAACAAAAATACTATTTTGACTAAACCATTCAATAACAAAGACTTACCAAATTAATTTAACTGTTTTAGAAACTTTTTATTGATAAGTATTTACCTTTTAGTCTGCAAATACAACATTATGCCAAAATTCTTGTGGTTCTTCAACTTGAACAAATTCTAACTTCCTTCTCCGATTCCAGTAACATTTATTATAAAAATTATTATTAGAATATTAAGTATATAACACTATACAAAAGTAAGCATTAAAAGAATTCTTAAATAATAATTATTGTATTATTATTACAATACTTTTTTTATTTAAAACTAATAATTTTTTTCTTAATAAGGTTTGTAAAAGATTTGTAAATTTTATTTAAAAATAATATAATAAACATTAGTTTTAAAAATTATATATTATATAGTTTAAAAGTAAACTTTAATTAGTGACATGTTATTGTAATTGTTTATTGTAATTGTAATTCGAATGCGGTTTCTAAAATAAATGTAAAAATTAAACTTTACCAATGCATATATTTTGGCATTGTCTTAGAGGTGATGTACTCAAACAGTGTACCTTAGCATTTATTATAGCACCTAAATTTGAAGTTGGTAGTATTTATATTTTTAAATGTCAACTAATATTGTAATATTAATATGTTGTGTTTATTTAAGATATTTATTATTAAACTATAGTTTATCAACAAGATACCGAGTGAGTCGACGATAGAATAAAGTAAGTTTTCTCTTTGTGGGAAAATTTTACCAATACAATGTATATATTATATTATATAGTTATAAATGTGTGCATTTTAAAATTATTGTAGAGTATACAGATAGAATATTCGATTTGTGAACTTTAAGTGTATTGCTAAAACTTTTTTTTTAATTTAATATATTTCAAATTAATGATTTTTCAAACATAGCTAGAGTCAATCTCTCTTTCGTTAGACGTTTGGCAGTTTGTAGAAAACAAAATGGCGGTTTATTTAAACGTTTGCTTTGAACACTTGTTTGAATTGTGTTTAATATGTTTAATAATGTTTATTAATTAACCGTTATATTATTATGTTTTGTTTATTTATTAAATTTTGTTTCAAATCAATATCATCAGTTTTTCACAATAAACTATATAAATTATTACATCGTTGGAAAACCTATAAATATGGAATTTAACGATGTAAAAAATACTGGGTTTTCTATTTAAAAAAACCGAGGTTTTTTGAAGATGACGCTTTTTTACTAATTTATCGATAAAAAAAATAAACGGTGCGTAATTCGCCTATAAAATTTGGAGTTGTTTTAATCAGAATTAAAAGGGTTTTATAATGATGCCAAAATATAAGGAAAGTTGCATTAAAAAAACAAAATTAGTGCGCCTTTCTGTATATGACAAAAATTATTTTAAATTGTGTCGAATTTTCGTAGCTACCGTGCAAAATTTCTTGTACTTTTGGGAGACTTTATATGTAATAATCAAATACGAACCATTCCCTGATAAACATCTTTAATTTTTTTTGCTCTTTAGTGTAACCAGAAGTAAAGTCAATTTGTTTATTTTTTATGGATTATTTTGTATATTGTTGTTTTCAGATGCAGAATAAAAAACTACGTCCACAAATATTAATGTTTATATTTTTTTTTAAGAAAACAGTACCAGAAATAAAATGCTACCGATGACGTGCATACCAGTTATCTTTGAATACAATTTAAATTTTGATTGAAACTGCAATAAATGTTTATTTGATCAATTTCTATACACTTGACAGTTCAAGTGACCGTACCATTGATATAAAGCGTTGTTTTATCAGAAAAGAATATTTGATTTACTACAATAGATTGTTCTATTACAAACTGTATCATTGATTAGCAAAAATGTAATCTGCGTTCTGGATCATCTACAGTCAACTTATAAACAATATTCACCTTGAAGAGTTTCCATTTAAGAAACTAGAATTTTGTAAGCATGGTTTTTAAAAAATCTTGTGAATTTGTTCTAATTTTGTTGTAGACTCGTGATTATTTTATAAAATTTTAAGCTTTCTCGGTTTTCTTTTTTACTTTCGGCTTAGACCGCGTGGTAATTGAACACCTAGTTTTTTGAGGCTTAGTCTTAGTCTCTCCTTGAAAGCCAAAACAAGAAGTATTGTTGTTCGTGAAACCAAACAAACTGACGTTTTGCAAGATATTGAAACTTGCATCTTTGAAATGATAATGTCACTAAAGCAAAAGTGCAAGTGACGATAATTAGATCATTAGCGATCAGGCAGTTAACGGACTTTTACTTTCCGTTACCGCTTGACTAACTCCGTTATTACTCGAAGTAAGAGTTTGTGTCGACATTCACCACTCCGAAGATGCAAGCTGCAATGTCTTGCGAAACATCAATTTGTTTGGGTGTACAAACGACAATACGGCAAAGGCCAAGTTCTACTTCTTGTTTTGGCTCTCAAAGAGTAACTAGAATCAAACCTAAAAAGTTTGGGCGTTCAACTACCACGCGGTCTAAACCGTAAATCGCTTACAATCGTAATGTGATTATTTTCTTAAACGTTTAGACTGAGATCTTCATTGGTTGCTGTCCTTGAATGTCTACTTCTTAATAAATCTTTTAATGCTTGGTATTTTTAGATTTATGATACACCGTATTTTTATTAGTTTGACGATCCGTATAAACAATATTAAACAATGTGCAATATTTCTTTTACGCAACACCAAAATGTCAATTCGCTCAGATTTTGTAGGTTTTACTGCCATTTTCTTAGTTTTTAATTAATCAACAAACCCAAAACATAGTGACACCCATGTGACCTATAGAAATTGTGACAACATGACCGGTTACAGTAAAGCATCACTTCTCAAAGACATTTGGAATGTACGTTATCATTAGCTTTTTGTTTTTGGTACTGCTTTCTTAACAATAATAAGTAATTGAATATCTATAAAAATAGTTTTTTTATTTTGTGTTTAAAAACATAACAATATATACATGGTGATCCATAAAAAAATTTACGTTATTTCTATTTAAACTAAAAGTGTAAAAAAATTAAAGATGTCATCATAAAATTCTTTGTGGTCAAGTTTAGATATGTGTAAAATTTCAAAAAATCGCTTAACCAATAGCACAGCTATTTAGCTGTTCCAGGACTTTACACTAACTGTGTATACAAAGTGCCTAACGGAAACGTTACATACGAGTTTGTGACCAGTAGACTTTTCTTTTAATAACAAAAAGACGTCAATTTTTATATTAAGAGGGACAAATTTTGCCTTAAATTTCACCCCTAAACTGATAATAACTTCTAAAATTTAAATAGGAACAATGGGGCAACTAATACGTCATTTGGAAGGTCTTCCTAAATTCAACGTATTATTTTTTTTAAAGTTTTATTAATTTTTAACAAAAAAAATTAATGTCACAAAAACACAAAATAAAGAACTAGTTTAAGACATTTAAGAACTAAAAATGTTTTGATGGGTCAAATGTAGTTTTAGAAAAGCTAGTTTTGCTGTCACTTGGCAGTATTGTGAGAAGTAAAATTTAAAAACATTTTCCCAGAAATAAATAATAAAACTTATAAATAACACATATTTAAGTGCATGTTTTTCGTACATATTTGCATTAATGTTTTTAGTTCCTAACTATCCAAAGCCAAACTACTGTTTCTACAAAACTAATTCTTATAAATTAAAAAAATCTAAATGTATGCGTATATAATGTCTATCAGATCTTCACCATTTACTTAAATTGTTATTACAATTTTACAGGAGTTAAAAATATATAATTAAATTAACTTATTTTTTTAATATCAACGTTTTTTTACAAAGTAGCGATTGCAAATTTGCATCAACGTTCGAAAATGTTTCAGAGTTTTTATTTATTTAAATTCTAAAGTATTAATTTTTAAATTAAAATCGATTACAATATTTAACTAAACCAATCTTGTTCTTTAAGTGATTAACCTCTATTAGTGATTACGTGCAAGATTAAATTGTCAAGAAATTAATTTCTGCATTTAAATGCTTTTCAAAATTATAAAAATGCCACAACGTGTATTAATTTCCATATTTAGCTTAATTTTATTTATTGTCAATTTAACATTTAATGGTAGCGTTTTGAATTATTTATCATTGTAAATCAATTTAAATTGAAATCTGAGTTATAATGTTATAATATAATTTGATTTAGTTAGAACATTAGAAATGCCTTACATAATGGAAAAACATAAACAAGTTTTTTGAAGCACACCTAGTTTTTTTACACTTTTTTGATTTTGAATACTGTTACTATATTTTCTTTGCATATCTATCAAAATAGTATTGTTAAACGTATTATTTTATTTTTTGAGAGCGAAGTTTATTATATTTTTCTCTATGTTTAATTTTGTAAAATGTCTGTGATTGATTTATTAAATTTAAATAATTTTTAGCTCGTTCCATATTTACACCAATTTCAACGGTTTTGCAATATTTTAAATAATATTTTACAAACAGACATTACTTAATCACTTTACTTTTAAGACTGTTCATTAACTGATCTGGTTTTTTCCAAATTTAATTTTAATTTACATATTTTTGTTAACTGTTTCACTGCAGTAAAATATATTGTGCTAGATTCAGATTTTTTTAATTTTTGACGTTTCAGATGTTTTTGTTTCTGGTTCTAATTTGTCATTCATTTATGTTTTATAATTTACAACGGTCAATAATGTAGGGAAATTTTTATGCATCTTCTACTTTATTACTTGCTTAAAAAATAAAGATAAATTACTGACTCATACAGTCTAGCTTGTACACTACAACATGTTTTTCAGTTAAGTATATTAGTTTTATCTTTAGTTCTACTGTACAACATGTTATAAATAGTATTAGTGTTATAAGTTGTTATTTTTATATGATTGGTTTTTATAGTCGGAATTATTCTTTTTGTTAGATTTGGAACATTTATTATTTTCGTGTAAATAACGTTAGTGTTAGAGTTAGTATTAGGGTTAGTAATGCATGGGTTTACTAGTAGTCGAGTATTATTATTATTAGTTGTGTTAGTGTGTATGAGTATTCTGTTTATTATGTTATTAGGGTAGTCGTTTTTTCTTAATATGTTCTTTAAGAACATAATGTAGTGTACAAGCTAGACTGTATGGGATGCCAAGCGTGTTACATAGGACAAACGAAACAGAAAATAAAAAATCAAATCAATAATCACATGTATGATTGTAATAGTAAAAAAGGTGAAACTGCGTTAGCGTTACAAACAAATCAATACGGGACATAATTTTGACTTTAACAATCCCAAAATTTTAGACAGAGATTGTAACTATAAAAAGCAATTAGTTTCAGAGATGATACTCATCAACGGTTACAAAAACAACATTAATTTTAATACGAACACTAACAATTTAAGTAATGTTTACAACAATTTAATATCAAAGATTGCATATTAGCTTTAGATAGGTCTATTAAATTGGCGGTATTTTTCGTTCTAATCTTTTATTGATTACCTTGACATTGCAAATAGAATTTTTGATTATAGATGTGTCAATTGTTTGTCTTTCACATGTAATTTGTTCATTTACAATTATTTTAATTATTTGACTTGTTAGAAATAGTTTAACAATTATTTATATGTAAATTTTAATTATTATTGTGTACAAGTTTCATGTCGTTTGGAGTTAAGGATTACTCCACTCTAACCTTTTAGTGCAAGTTTCTACGTTGTCTGTACCTAAAATGATATTAGTTGTTATGCAAAAAGAAGTGTTAGCTTACTCACAATATATTTCAGTGGCCTGAAAAAGTGCACGCTCTGTGCACAAAACGTCGCCATAATAAAATCTTGGGTGGTTTAATTGCCCCTCCTAGAGAAGAACTTTCTATAATCTAAGTCATTAACACATTTATTTATTTAATTTAAATATATATTAATACACAACCTTTATTAATATGAGCAACTACACAGATAACACAAAATTGATTTAGTTTAGAAACCGCCCAAGAAACATTTTAGTATAAAAAACGTTCAAATGTTCGTCTGATAAACGTTTATTACACGTTTAAAAACGTTTTAATGTCTAATAAACGTTTATCGGACGGACATTTAAATGCTTTTTATACCAATGTGTTTCTTGGGCGGTTTTATTCAAAGCGTTTCCGAGCTCAGTCATGGTACTAGGAGACAAAACAAACGTTGTCAGGTTGTCAGTGCACTATTGCGTTTGTGTAGTCTCGGCACGCCTTGGCGAGAGTGTACAGCCGGAATAAAAAAATTCCAAAAAAATATATTAATGCTAAAGTAAAACAATAAATGCTAATTTGTTTTGGCGGTTACATCAGTAAGTATTCTCTAGAGTAATTTTTTTCTTATAATAATGTTTCTAAAACCACATAAAAGTATGTTTACAATGCTTAAATAATACCCATAAATGCAAATACAAAAACATGAAAAAACAAGGACTGTAATCTTACTTTACAAAATTCCTTTAATTTAGACAGTGTCATAAACAATAATTTTATTTTCAAAAAAATGGTACGTAAAGTATCTATTTTGACTATTATGACGTTATTGTTATTAGATGGCCTACTTAAACTTACCAATAAAATATTTTGGTCAAAACCATTTAACACAAGAATTTATTTTATTCAAAGTTTATTGAACACAAGTTTTCTTTTTATAGCATTATTGTAGGTAAAGAATCTATGTATTATGTGCGTGTGTGATCATACCTAAACTATAGAGTTAAAGTGATTTAAAACTATTTAGGTTTTTAATTAATCAATTGATTTGTTTTGAAAACATCGAAATTTTTCTAATTCAAAATTAAAGCGTTATTTAGACTCCGAAAAGGTCTTAATATTGAAACTTTTCATACCAAAATATAGTACCTAAACCTAAACGTTATAACGTTTATTTACTTTTGTTTTTATTTTAACGTTATTGTATAATTTAGGAAGCTTTGACGTAATTTTAGTTTCGTCTTATAAGTACTTGTTTAGTGCTAATGCACTTAAAATTCAATTATTTTTGTTACAATAAATTAATTTAATGTGCATTTTATAATTTATTAGTTCCGTTGATTATAAATATTTTGTTTTAGTCGTAATATTAATTCAATATTGTATTATTTCAAGGAAGCTACTGTTTATATTAGAATCGTTTAGACTATCAAATTTTTTGGCTGACATCGTTGAGAACGATCTTTTTTCTGAAACTTACTATGCGTCATACTTTCTTTTGCATCTTTGTTTAGTTTAGTTGTTTCTTAGGAATTTTTTTAGAAGATTTTACGTCGTGATTTTGAAAAGACAGCCGTTTTATATATAGCAAAATTTATTTTGAAACAAAGCTTTTAATTAGACTCTAAAATAAAATGTGGAAATAATGCGAACTTTTCTTAGAGCTAAAGTCAAGTAGGTTGAAGTGGTGCGCGATGAATTTATGAAAATGTTTGTAAAAAAGTTAATCTTCGGTTCGTTATATAAATAACGGTTAGTTGCTCTTGCCTTCTAAACCCGATAAAAAAATTGAATGTGTTTTTAAGTAATTTCTAAAAGTATTAAAAGTTTATATTGTCAATACCTAATTAGTCGTTTTTTGTTTGTTTCCTTTTCCCCTACTACAAACCTTTCTAGCGCCCTTACTGTTCTTGACTTTTATTTTACGTTTTGAAAATTTCTAAATATTCACAAAATTTTATTTTTGATTTAACATATTTTGTTAGAGACATCGTTTATCTTACATTCATTTAGGCATCTTTTGTATTGACATGTGCATTAATAGAAAGTGTCACCCTGCACAAGTCCAACAATAGCTAGGTTTAGTTTATGACAATATCTAACATACTTTAATATAGTGTAGAAAATTGCATGTTCAAGCTTAAGACAATTTAAGCCAACGTTGTTCTTCTTAAGAAGTCACCTAGAATAACCGTGTCGATTACGTAAAAATGAATCTCGGCGTTTAAAGATTCGTAGTCGTAAACGATATCTAGGATTAGACTCAAAGCATTTTTGCTGTAATATCAGTTTTAATCTTCTTTTTATGTAACGTTTGTTATAGAAAAATGCCTAATCACGTGGTTGACAAACCTGAGTCAACTTTTTATTTGTTTGGACAATGTCTTATTAGTAAATTAACTGTTTCTTTAATTATAAACGTAGAAGAAAGAATATTCGTCAACAATTTACATATTGTTGTTTTTATTTGCTTATTAAATAATTACACATTTTTAATAATACATTTTATTACGACATACTTTTAACTAATACCAAAATAGAAATTTCTTACAGCACCTAGTGACATTTTACACTTAATAATAAATTACACAAAATGTAATAAATTTTTAAAGCAATATTAAACGCATTTAAGAAATATTTCAACTCATATTAAACTATATTTAATAAATAATATAGGTTTAATGGAAATTCTTTTTGTACAATAACGATAACAATTGAAATAGAATAGACCTTGGTAATAAGAAAAACCGAACGTAAGTTAAAGATTTCGTTCGAAAACGACGTTCAGACTTCTAATAATTTTTCTATAGCTGACAGAGCTTAAGCTCAGATCACTAGAAAATACTATATTGATTATCAAAAAGGAATAAAAGACAAATGTAAGTGAAGGATTTAAAAATCAATAGAGAATTTATGTAGGTTTTAGGTGTAGATTCTTCAAGTAAATTAGTTTTCTAGATTCTCTGGAAACGCAATTAAATTTAAATTACGTTTATTAGACGTTCCTTAAGTAGTTTCTCCATTTGGATCTAAGAGTAATTGTTAACAGTCTGTAAAAGAAAAAAAAAGTAAATTAGGTAGATTTAGTATTTAACACTATTATCGATGAATATGTCATTTTAAATCTATTTTTTACGTATGTTAAAGCAGCAGTAATTATTATTAATTATATTAACGGTTAAAGTTAACTAATTATACTAATTTTATTCTATTTGAAGAATTGAAGTACACATAAAACAAATTTTTAATGTTGTTAAAATAATGTTATTAATTAAAAAATAATTATGCAGATACTCACTGATATTAAAACTGGTATAGTTGCTTGCTAAGTTAATTACTTTAAATAACTTTGTGGTTAGTTGAACATTTACTTTAAAAGTATGTTTGTTGTTCTTAAAACGTTAGTTATATAAATTAAAAACAACCATGCTTTAAACAGCAAATGACAGAATTGAATTTTTATGTTAGAAAAGCAACAAATTAAATAATATTTAACGAAATTTGCTTGTTTTGGTTCAGATATAATTACATTTTTTCAGCTTAAATATAACAAGAGAATAAAGGAAGAGAAAGCTGCGCAAAATATAACGCAAGAAGCAACCTATTTTTTATTTTCCCTTTGCAGAAACTATAAAATACAATTGTTACTTATGAGCTTCTAATGCAAAATCTAACCTTTTAGGTTCTTTTTATTTTAACATTGTTAATACTTTACTTACTATTTGCATGAATATTGAAATTGGCAAAACTATTTAGTTAAGTTTCTCTCATAGTACAGAGACTTAAGAAATTATTTTTTTTGTCCTTTAGCTTCGATACATCTGTTATCCCTTTTTTCTAAACTTTAGAAAACATAACGAAGCTCATCAATTTTAATATATCGAATAGCATCAGTAATCACATGTTCCAAGTCTTCAATTGTGCACAGCCGATTCTAATATGCTGTATTTGTTTTAATGTCTTTGAAGATAAAAATCTAATGGTATAAGATCTGAAGATCGTTTATTGTAGAATTGTTAAATACATTTAAGTGTAGCTCAAGTGGTATAAGCGCTTGCATTGTCTTGGTGTACTCTTACCATTGTGTAATTGGTGTCCCTCTTCCTCGTCTTTCTTCCAAGAGTCTCATTTTAATGATTTTGTTATTCCATCTGTCGTCAGTTGTTCTAGCAACATGTCCAGCTGCTACGTGCATAAATTTAAAATTGCTTGAATTAAAGTTACTTTTCCATTTCTTGACGCTATCTATCATTGGTCGCTTCCGGCCTAGTAAACGAAGGTCGTCATTTTTGCTTTGACATCGTTTACTACATAACATATGCCTGCATGAATTAAAAAAATGATTTCTTAAAACATTCACGTGTTGTAGCACGATGTATAATAGAAATATTTATAACTAATTAATTTATTTAACGCAGGATAAGTGTCTTCTATTATTTTTTGGTGATGAAAGCTAATTTCCATGTCTTTTCATTAGCGCCATGTGCTACCTCCCAAATTTAGGTTTCCTTGTCTGTACAAATTTAAAATCTATGTTGGAAAAGTTCTAATAGGAAGCATTGGACCTACAAAGTCTACGATACAAGATCATATACAATTGATAGTTCTATTCGGAGGCAACTGACGTTTAAATAATACCACCTTGAACAAAAGTGCATATGTACCAGATACGATTGATATTACCATTACTTACAAAGATTTTTGTATGTCCTAGTTGTTACACTTATCATTTAAGTGTATTGTAAGTTGCCGATACTTCTGGTGTTTTAGTGCCTACGTATACTTGTACTCGAATTAAATTGACTTACTGTGATGCTATCAAATTATGACTACTTGTTATTGATTCAGATTTGAATCTCAGTTATCCTTCTAACATTAATTAAAGTACAATTGTTGTTAACGATTTGGTTTCTTTCTTCAATTCTTCCAGCTTTACGAACCTTAAAAATTTATACACGCTTCGGGCTTCTTGTGCTGATCTAGCAGGAGCCATATCTGCAAAAAGAGATCTGGCGCCCATTAAAATAAAATCACTTGAACCTTCCTTCTCTCTGATAGGTATTGTTTGAACCCTACACCGAATTGACCGTGCAAGGTTCGTAAATCACTAGAAGCTTGTAACACAGCATATTTCCATTTTAAACTTGTTATGTTTGTAATTTTTGTGTTATTATTTTTGTCAGATTTCATGCCTGCGTCTTGTATGTCAAGACTAGTAGTACGCATTGGTCAAATGTTCTTGTCCTGAAGTATTGATGGTTTTTTAAATTATTTTTTAGTATATATCTTATCTTTTTAAGTGCTGGCCAATCTAATCTTTGTCGTCTTTCGATTTCTACGTCTTTATTTTGTCTTTCTATTATGATTTTTCTGTTCCAGATGCACATATTCTTTGGCATTTTTAACTTTTTTCCATTAACTGTTATTTCTATCTGCTATTGACTCATTACTTTTGTTTTGTCCAGATTTATTTTTAATTCAATCTTTGCTGATTTTTTTTCTATATTTGTAAGTATCTTTTTTAGGATGTCTTTAGTCTTGGCGATCAGTACGATGTCGTCGGCGAATCGCAGATGTAAAAATCTTCCACCATTAATGTCGATACCCATATTTGTCTGTTCTAATCTTATAAAAATGCGTTCCAGCGATAGAGTAAAAAGTTTGGATGATATTGTCTGTCTTACCTCTTCTTATATTTATCTGTTGTGAATTTTTGTGTAACTTTATTGTCGATTTTGCTTTTTTATATATTTTTAAGTATGTTTTTATAGCGATAGTCTATACGTGCGTTGTCTAGTTTATCAAATATTTCTCAGTGTTTGTAATAAAAAATACAACACTCTTTATGACTGTCAGAAATATAACTACGAATAGCAGTACCAATCACTTTGTTAACTCTTTCTACGAAATTAACCTGTGGGTGATAACTAGCATTAAACCAAACAGAAGAAATTTTATACGACTGCATCAATTTATTAAACAATACACTTTTAAATTGAGGGCCATTGTCCACCATACAAATCTGAGGAACACCATAAACCAAAAATACGTAATTTTCCAAATATTCACAAATACGTTTTGCAGAAGCATTGCGCATCGGATGAATCAAAGTAAATTTAGTGAACCAATCACAAACAACTAATAAAACTGTATTGCCTTGTTTCGAACGAGAAAAAGGACCTACTAAATCAATTGAAAGACATTGAAAAGGGAATGAAACTTCTTTTTTTTACCCATAAATCCAAAATGATTAAACTAAGAAGATTTACTCTTACAGCAAACAGAACAACGACGAATATATTTAGCAACATCCGACTTTAATTTAGGCCAATAATATAATTCTTTAATTTTCGAAAAGGTTTTGGTAACACCTAAATGCGAAGAAGAAGGGTCATCATGACACTGAAGTAAAATTGATTTCCGTAAACTTTTAGGAACTACTAACTTCCACTCAACTAAATTTGAATTAATTTCTAAATTATTTGAAACGAATTTATAAAGTTTTCCATCATCTATTCTCCAATCAGGATACAAATCTGGTTTATTAGTAATATTATCAATCATCTTTAAATACCAAGGATCAAAATCAGTAATAGAAAATTCCAATGAACTAATTTCCAAAGGAGCACGAGAAAGAGTGTCAGGAACAACATTAAGTTTTCCCTTACGGTGAATGACTTCAAAATCAAATTGTTGAAGCTTTACGCTCCATCGAGCTAAACGACCTTTTAAATTATTAAGCCAAATCAAAGAATGATGATCAGTAACAACTTTAAAATGAGTACCTTCAATATAAGGACGAAATTTATGAATTGCAAAAATAACAGCTAAAAGTTCACGTTCGGTAATTGAATAGTTACGTTCGGCTTTATTCAAAGTACGAGACGCATAAGCAATGACTTTTTCATTTGTTTCTTCCCCTTGGGTAAGAACACAACCTACTCCATAATTGTAAATAAAATGGTTTAGTAAAATCTGGACTAGCTAAAATAGGTGCTTCTACTAAGCGTGATTTAATTATATCAAATGAATCTAAAGCTTCTTCGGTCCAAACAACAGTTTCTTTCTTCTTCTTTCCTTTCAACAAATTATTAATAGGAGCTAAAATAGTTGAAAAATCTGAAATGAATCGACGATACCAACTACACATACCAGTAAAACGTTTGATTTCCGTGGCTGTCTTAGGTAACGGAAAATTAACAATTGCATCAATTTTAGAAGGATCGGTTTGAAGACCATTCTTATTAATAAGATAACCTAGATATGACAATTCAGGTTTACAAAATTCACATTTAGCCAAATTAATAGTAAAATTTGCCTCCTTTAAACGTTGATAAACTTTTTCCAAAATTTCTAAATGTTAGTACTGGAAATGATAATTATATCATCAAGATATACAAAAACAAATTGAGATAAAGACTCGTCAAATAAGGTGTCCATTAAACGTTGAAGAGTGCTAGGAGCATTGGTTAAACCCATAGGCATAACTTTATATTCAAATAAACCCCTACGAGGTACAGTAAAAGCAGTTTTTTCCTTACTTGCATCATCACGAGGAATTTGCCAAAAAGCTTTTTTTAAATCAATGGATGTCAAATATCGGGCATCTCTAAATCTATCTAAAATATCGTTTAAATAAGGAAGTGGATATGCATCCTTCTTAGTCAAAGAATTTAATTTTCTAGCATCAAAGCAAACTCTATAGTCGCCTGACTTCTTCTTAACCAATACCATCGGAGAACTCCAAGGGCTTGTACTAGGCTGTATAATACCTTGTTCTAACATATCATTAATCTCTTTATTTGCATGCTCTAGCATTGCAGGAGATAAAGGATAATAACGCTGTTTCACTGGAACTGCATCACCTGTATCAATTGAGTGAGTAACTCTACTAGTTAAACCTAATTGAGGTCTGTCTAAAGACTCAAATAATTTAATAATTTTCGACAAATCGGATTTTTGTTCATTACTTAAGTCACTTAAAGATTTAATCATCTGAAAATTTGAAGTTTCTGCAGAATGTGCAAAGAATTCATTATTAATAAAATCTACAGTTAAACCAAAGGTTTGACAAAAATCAATCCCTAACGTTAAAGCAGTTTCAATTGTGTCGGACACAATGACATTTAATGAACGGGTAATTCCATTAATAACAAAAGGCAAATTAATTGTACCTAAAATTCTTTGAAAAGAACCATCGGCTGTAGTTAATGAAGGAAATTCATGATTTCTATTCAATTTCAAATCATATTTATCAATTAAGTAAAGTCCTGGCTTACCTAAAATTGAAACATTAGCACCCGAATCCAAAAGAGAAAGAAAATTTTCATTAAATATTGTAACATTCAAATGAGGTCTAGAATCCCTAGCCTTTTGAGAAAATTTTGAAGAAACCTAAAACGATTTATAAAAATGTTTGACTTTTAATAGCCAATTATTCCAATCAGTTTTGTCAGTCCTATGAATAGGAACTGAGAAACATTGACTGACACGATGCTTCTCAAAATTTAGTTTTTTGAAGTACATTTGGGACAGTCTCTAACTGTAACACCAGAATAACCACAAAAATAACAGAATTTTCTTCGACTCTGCGAACAAGTATGAAATGAATGACCTGTTCCACTACAATTATAACAAACAGTAGTTGATTTGGCAGTATTAACTAAAATAGGTTTCGAAATTGATTTATTTTTAACAATCAAATTTTTATTAGAATTGGTTGAATGAACCTTAGGTTTTTGAAAAAACGTTGATTTAGGTTTTACACCAGAATCTTTAGAATTTACTTTGGAATCAATTGTCATAGTCGGGTTAATTTGAGAATCTGTTGGCTTAACAGCTTCCAAAACCTTACATAAAGAAATTAATTGAGGAATAGAAGTAATAGTCTTCAAAGCAAGTTGAGACGCATAATAAAATTGCAAATTTCTTTTAATAATTTTTATTTGTTCAGTTTCAGGTACTGAAATGTCCAATTGTGAAAATTGATTCACCATTTGAGATATAAAAACAGTCGGTGACTCTTTAACTAATTGCTTTCGAGATTTTATCTCAGCTAACAAATTTTCATTGTAATCTTCGGGTAAAAAATCTTGTTTCAACTTAAGAACCAACTCATTCCAAGAATTAACAGTAGGTCGAACAGCACGATACCATGATAAACCAGAATCAGCAAAGAGATCAATTGCACCAACAAATAATTCCTGAGAACTAACTTTACGCGCAACTCTAAGTTCATTACAACGTTGAACAAAAGACAAAACTGAAATATCTTTAGGATTTCCAGTAAACTTTAAGTGCCATTTATAAATTGGTAAACGAACACTCGACGATTGAAAAGTATGCAATAAATTTGAAAAATCGTTACTTGAAAATGTAACTGAAGGAATAGACGTATTCATATTAGTCGTAGTTGGAATTGAAGTTGTCGGAACATTAATGTCAACAGAAGAAGTAACTTGAACAGAAGTAGATTCATGCTCAATAGCCTCAATAAAATAATTAAAATCAGAAGATAACTCTTGTGTTGCATCAACACTCTCAAGCAAAACTAATGAATCAGTAACCACACGTATTAAATTATTAGAAATATCAAGAAATTCACCACTGAAAGTTATGTAATTCAACCTACGCAAAACATGAGTAAAGCGTGTGCTTAATCGAAGATATTCACTCTTTTTCGACTTAATTTTATAAATATTCAATAATGCATTTAATTCATTTACTTTAACATTTAAAATATTCAACTCGTCTTGTTGGTCAATGTCAACTTTAACATAATTTGGAAAAATCGTTAAATCAAATTTTTCAAGAGATAATTTAGCTCGTAACAACTTTCGTCTACTATCGACATTTTCATTACTAGCATCAACGCCTCGCAAAAACAATTCATGACATAGCTCGTCACTTCTGAGAGCTTCGACAAAATACATGATCACAATAAAATCAAATTCAAAAATAAGTCTTAACCTAAAATACACAATACAATAAAAATACAAAGTACAAAAGTATTCAAAATTTAAAATATAGGAAATTCGCAGTAATTACTTCATTCAAAATCAGCCCCAAGTTGGTAGCGACAGTGTAATAAAAAATACAACACTGATTGAATAAAGAACGTTTAATAAAAGTAAAAATACATTTAATTTGACCACGGCAAGCAATCGTAAGCACAGACCTCAAGGTGATGGGTTTGAATGATAATAACTACAAAGACGTGAACTCCGTTAATTTATTAACTATACTTAACTAACTATTTACATTAGAGAACAATGAACAAGATTTGAATTAAACATATTTAGAATAGAACAGTATTTAAAATAAAATATTTGGACGCCAACCACATTAAGTGATGAATAAAAAGCGTAAAATCTTACACCTAATAAGTAATTAATATTAAATGCAAAAATAGTAAACGGTAAATTTGTTATCGAGTATGTTTCCCGAAAGGTTTTAAACAACACAATTTAACTGCTTGAATGTAAAATGTAACTTAATTCCAATTGACTCACCATGTTTAATATAACGTTATCGGATATCTTCTATTTTTAGCACATCTTGGTTAACGTGATAAAATTCTTCAACAGGAATAAAACCCAGTGTATAATAAACTTCAATAACTGATAATCCATTAATTCAACGACAAAACCAAAAGAAAGGATCCAGAATAAAAATCCAATAAACGAAAAGATCCAATAAAAAGAAAGATCCAAATAAAAATAAAAGACCCTAAATATAAACAATTAGAATTGTTTTTTAAATGACATCATGTACTCACGCTGCATTTACACTTAGCAACGGTCTTCGAAATAATTTCCTTTGTCTAACTATTGCGCAATATTGCTAAGTCACTAAAAATGTTGAATTCAATAGAAAAATTATATCAGAATAAAGGTAAACTCACCAATAATTAGATGGAATGAATAAAAATTAAATTACATGGGTTTTTACGCCATAATCAAAAAAATTTGACTTCCCCGCATCACTACGACACGCACGCCAAGATTGTTCAAACGGAAATGCCAGTTTCAGCTACAACTCAGGTAGATTTGAAACAACGCGACGTTGCCACTGTTGCCAAACTGAATAAATTTACGTGCAATATTAGTTGCAGAAAATAAATGAATGTAAAATTGAATTTTAATGTAATGAATTCAAACGGGACGTTACATGTTCTACTGAGACGAAAGCCTTCTCGTAATCTACAAAGGTCATATATAGTAAAACGTTGTATTCTATTATTTTTTCTATAACCGTAATCGTCAATAACTGGTTTTGTCTTATTATTTAAATGCTGTTTGTTCTACCGATTGGTAGTAGTCTAGTTGTGTTTCCAATCTGTTTGCAATTAATGGTATGAATAACTTGTATACTTCTGACAATAGGCTTATCGGCTGGTACTCATATAACACATGACATACACTGGATGTCTTTTAGATATTCACAAAATCTATAACATATCCATATCTGTTATAATATAAAATAGATATACACTTGCTAAAGTATATGGATATGTATGCTGTCACTTGATCATAAAAAATATTAATATATTTGCTGCATTGTTATAGTGTAAACTTAAATAATGGTTTATCCTAAACTAAATATTAGTTATTAGGATAAGAAAAATTTTAACCAGCTATAATTTGTATAATAAAAATTATCCTTAAGTTCGAGAGCCTTCACAACGTTTTTATCTATTTCTAAAACTTTCACCGAAAGATAAAGAAGACTCTCGAACGTTTGGCCAAAATGTATAATTGCGGTACAAACAAATCATAAGTCAGTATTAGTTATTCAAAGTCGACAGTGATAAAAATATTATTCAAGCTTAAATAAATAAGTGATTAACGGGTGTTGGAGATAAATATAACGAAATATAAAGGTACGTAACTTTAATGTAAACAAGTGTTAAACTAAAGTTATTCGCGGACATTATCTTTCGTGTAAGTGATAGTGCTATATAAATTAGTGTAAGTGTTTTTATTAAATACCCTTAGATTTAATAAGTTTGGTTAGTTATAAAGGTGTACATATTTTTAGTATAAATAAATTAGTTTTAATAATAATTGTTACAATATATATACATAAGATATTCATTATAGATGTTGTTATGAGATATCCAGTGTACATCTGACAAATATTTCTTCATAATTTATTTAATGTAATTTGAGGTCACAATAAAAAAAGCAGTCAATTGAAATATTTGCATTAAAAATAACGGTGCAGCAGAGTGTTGCAAATGGTCAAGTCATCAAGTTATCAGCAAATATTTCTTTGAGAATGAATATGGAATGCCGGAAACAACATCCGACGCTTCTTACCGTCAACGTCGGAGCAGAATTCTAATTTATGGTTTCAACGAATGCAACAACTACTCAAACTACTACGCTAGGGACTATAGACTTGCTGTGTCAAATTTTTGACAAACGTTTCAAAAAAGCCAATTTTCGCCAGATTGAACTGCGCCCGACTTTTTTTTATTGGGATATTTAAAAGACAACGTGTATGTTAATAAACCAAATACTATTAGACAGCTAAAGCAAACCATTTGAGACAAAATACAGAGCCTTTAATCAGTAACATTGCAATTCATACACTAATTTTCAACGATTGTAATCGTAGTTTTCACAAAAGAATTTAGATTTTTTGGTTGTCCAAGTACAATAATATTAACTTTTTACATATCCAATTAAATAAAACCATGCTCCGTTTGTAAAGAAAGTTAAATCCAACATATTATTTTTATTTAAATGACGATTAAACTGTTCATAAAATTCCACAGATTGCAAAAAGTTTATAGCACGTAGCTTTTAATAAACCGTAACCTTGTGGCAAATTCTAACTGACAATTCTTAAAATTGAATGCTGATAAATTAAAAATTAAAGTTAAAATCAGTTTATACCTGTTGCAGCAGATAATTTTGCTATTAATTTACTAAGATTTTGTTCCATGCAATTACGGATATCTTTGACAGCAAGTGCAGTGAACATGGTAAACCTTCGTTTGTATTTTGCCTTACTTATATTTAAAAAACGATAAATTAGAATTTGTTATCGGGAAGTATCGTAATTACAATTTGCTTCTGGGAAATGTTTGATAAATTGATCAATAAAACTTTAAAGAGAACGACCAAGTGCTACTGAAATTGTGAATACCATTTCAAAAGTACCTCATTACTATAACGGTGTCTTGTTTAGGATTAAGTATTGTGAATATGCTAGCTATTATAAAATTTAAAAAAATTAGGTAACTTCAAAATACGGTTGTTATTCAGTATTTATTCACAAAAATACAAATATTGCTGAATAATTGTTTTAAAACATAACTTACATAAAACAATATTGATGTAAGTTTTATAGATCACGTGAGAAACAAGTATTAATGAAGTCTCGGTACTTAAGTCAATTCGTGTTAAAGTTGAAAATGTTTTCTATGGTGACGGTATAGTAGTGTAATATAGTGTAGTGACGTTATTAATTCTATTAAATGTTTAATACCAAAAACTTCAGCTTTTAAAACATTTGTACTCGACTCTTGTAGGTCGTTTTGACAGAGAATTTTATATTTTTGCTGAGTAATCTTCTATTAGGGAATAGAATCATAAAGTAACTAAATATTGTTTCATGTTTCGTAAAGCATTTTGTAAGTTCACTAGAAACAAACCTATACATAGCAAAAAGATAAATGATTGTTAGTATTTTATACAACTTTTGGTAACTACTAACTAACTATATCAATATTAAATATAACTGCTATTTGCTTAGCTACATCTTTAGCATTATTTATTTTTAAGTTTTATAAACATACAACAAAAAATAATAAAACTTGATTTACTTATCGCGCTGGTTAAAACAGATGCGCCTAAATAGGTGTCGTTATCTTTTTACGCTAATATATTTTTTAGAGAGACAGGTACTGTCTCTTGTAGTTAAACCATAATAATAACATCATGCTTTCCTACCACCAAGCTGAACTTATGCACTTATATTGGAAGCCCCATAATACCCTTTACATTTCAGTTAAAATATGTCAATATTACTCTACTGTAGTCCATTCATAACTGCCTCAGTTAGTGCTTCTCTAGTGATTGACAGAATATCTATTGTTGAAGTGGTAACAAAATTCTGTCGCAGATGAAACAGTTGTATAAGTAGTGTTACCTTGGTCTAGATCTCCACTAAGTGATTCAGAGCTTTTTGAAGAGATGTTTGATTTCAATTTTTCACTCATCGTGAATATAAAGGTTGATCCCAGATCAAACAACAAACTTAGATAACAAGTAGAAGAAAAGGATAAAGCATACAAAAAGTATCTAACACAAATTGGATCCAAGTAAACAAGAATCGACAAAAAATATTTAAAAAAATATTTTTGGACAGAAAATGTCATAAAATTAATTGATGGTGTACAATCAACGAAAGTATAGCAAATAAATAACAAAAACATTATGAACTCTTATTAATTAAAAAAAAAGTTTACCAATGTTGAAAGTGATATTATCGCTAATGAAGTGCCAAAACCAATAATGGTAAATGAACTAAGACCAAAAATTAACAGAAATGAAAAGTAGACAATCACCAGCAATGTTCTTGCCGAGTTGATTGAAACTGGTGGAATAACGTTACTATAAATAAAAAATAAACAATTGCAATAAAACAAAAACGCCAGATGAATCAAAAATATCTATCTCCTCATTTTATATGTAAGAAAATGAAAAAGATCTTAACAGTTATAGAAAGTTGAGCGTAATTAGTACGTGTAGTAGACTATCAGAGAAAACATTGCAGAAAAGATTGTAAGAAGAAGTTGGAGACGCTTTTATCTGAACAGATAAATACTACTAAAAGACTTAAGCAAGTTGTGGTCTATCCCCATTGATATTTAATTTATTTGAAAAAATAGCGATACTAAACTGAAAACAAGCAATAGAACCAATACAAATTGATGTATCCTATAATATGGAGTTTGTAATAAAAACATTATACAAAGAATATCATAAATGGGGTCTAAAGATCAGTTTGAAAAATAATGTGTTAAGTTGTTTCTCTAGTAATTTTAAAGAGCGACGACTAACTAAGTTGTTCCGGCGATAGAGTCGTAAGGTTTGTGGGGTATAAAATAAATTTAAAAACAATGAAAGACTAGAGTGGGAAACTCCGTTTAAATTCACCAACAGCTGAAAAAAAAAATGACAAGGCAGAAGTTGTAACACAGAGTATATTTATTTTATCAGAGACAACAGTTCACGTAGAGGAAAGTACATAAATATATTTATATACATTTTAATAAACACGTAGGTCGGTATCACGAACAAAATATAAACTACGCCTTGGACTGGGAAAGACGTCGTACAACCAAGTGACATAGTCGGCCTAACTTTGATATTCAGAAGTAAAATAAATTTACCATTGTAAATTAAAATACAAAAATAAAAAACTAGAAGATTTAGAGAATTAAAGCGCACCGCATAATAAGTGACACACAACAAAACGATTATAGCAAGCTGTTATGTACGTTCAGTCGTTTGTACAATCAAACTATGAATTAAAATAGAAAATACAATACTTACAATTAGTTTTTGCCAAAACTGGCGAGTTTGCAGCATTCCCTAAAATTTAATTAAAATCTAACAAAGACGTACATGCGGCGTTATCACAAGTAAACCCTTTTTCAACCGTACAATTGCTGACGGCAAACCAATGCGCAGCGTTTCCTTCAAGTAAATTTCATAAGTTCGGTAATTTTTTCCTCTAATGCGATAACAAAGGTAGTGTAGATAGTTAATGGTAAAGTAGTTTATCCTCCTGTTGGCAAGTTGTAGTTAGTTTAAGTTTTTTATCTTCTTTAGGAGGGGCAATAAAAACCACTCTAAACTGTTTTTATGGCTACGTTTCGTGCCTCTAGCGTGCACTTCTTCAGGCCACTGAAAATTTATTTACGGTAAGTGAACAACATTACACAAACGCATAAAACAACTAACTGAATTTGTTAACAGGTACAGCAAACAACAAAAAACTTACAAGAAAAGGTTACGATAGGTGGTAGTCCACTGGTCCAATAAGCATACCGTCTAATAACTTATTTAATCTAGTTAACATGAAATTAAGTCAATAATTAAAAGAATTTAAATATATGTACAAAGAAAACAACGGACATTAAAGTTAAACAAACAATATACACTGAATGCAAATTCAAAAATAATTGTAACTATGATAAGGCTAATAGATAAAAATGACCATGAAATCGCATACAACTATAAAGCTTATCTTGCAATTTTTGAAATTAAATTATTGTAAATATTACTTAAATTATTGGTGTCGTTATTGAAATTAATGTTGTTTTTATATATGTTGATGTATATCATTTCGGATACTAACTTTTTTTTGAAATTATTTTCAACATCTAAAATTGTAGGATTGTTGAAATCGAAAGTATGTCCAGTGTTAATGTGATGGACTGCTAATGCTGTGTCTGCTTTTTTTGTTTTACAATCATAACGATGGTTATTAATCCGATTTTTTACTTTTTGTTTGGTTTGGCCGATATAACATACATTGCAATTGGTACAGTCTAGTTTGTAAATTACATCGTGCTTTTCTATTGTGTTTGTTTTGTCTTTAGTTTTACTGTACAGTGTATTATAGATGGTGTTATTATTGTATATTGCTATTTTGATGTTATTTGTTTTTAAAATCGGAATGATTCTATTTGTTAAATTTGGGCTATTAATTATTTTCATGTAAGTGATGTTAGTATTAAGGTTAGTGGTAGGATTGGTGTTAGGGGTCGTATTAAGATTAGTTGTAGGTAGGTTAGTTGGTGGCGGGATCACAATAGTTATGTTAGTATCAGAAAGTATTTTGTTTAATATATTATTTGGATAGTTATTCTTCCTTAATATGTTATTTAAGATGTTAAGGTTTTCTTTGTGAAATTGAGGGCTACTCAAATTTATAATTTTATTTTTCATGGCCTTGATGACATTAATTTTTTGATGGTGTGGGTGTCTCGATAAAAAGTTAATTGTTCTATTAGAGGCAATAGGTTTAGTATACCATTCTGTGACTAACATATTAGTGTTAACATCCTTACTGAGTCTAACATCTAGAAATGGTAATGAACCCTCTTTTTCAATTTCAACCGTGAATTTTAGATGTTGATTGTAACTGTTAAAAATATTTAAAGTGTTTTCAATTTCTGTGTCGGGAATGCATGTAATGATATCGTCAACATAACATAACAAAAGGGTCGGTGTAAATGTCATTTTGTTTTTACATAATTAAGCAAATCGTGCATTGCAAGACTGGCTAGTATAGGTGATGCTGGGTTGCCCATTGCAGTGCCAAATTTTTGAACATACATTCTGTCATTGTACGTAAAATAACTAGAATTAAATAAGAATTCAATAATATTGACAACATTAACTAGTTCTAATGTAGTGTGGCTCTTTAACTCATTCCAATATTCTTTTAACAGTTTTACAGAGAGCTCTTTTGTAATGTTGGTGAACAAAGATGACACATCAAATGAAACAAGCAAATGATTAGGCGGCATTAATGTGTTTTTAGTTTTAGCGATTAATTCGTATGAGTGTTTTATATTAGATATAAATAAATATGAGATGTTCTGTATTATATTAGCTATGTATTTTGATAATTCATACGTAGGGGTTCCTATACAAGATACAATAGGTCTTATAGGAAGTTCATCTTTGTGTGTTTTGATCAGACCGTAAAACTTGGGAGGTGTACTTGTATACGTTGTAAGTCTTTTATATGTCTTTAAGTCAATATGTCCGTTATCGTATAGTTGTTTGCTGATTTTGTTATTGTTATTTTGAAATTTGTTAGTAGGGTCTATGTCAATTTTGGTGTAGATTTTGTCGTCATTCAGTAAAGTCAATATTTTTCTTTTATATTCATTTTCGTGAATTATGACAGTAGCATTTCCTTTGTCAGACTTGGTAATTAAAATGTCTTTGTGTGTTTTTTTGAATTTCCTCGTAGATGTCACCAAAGTCTTAATAAACCGGTCTTGTGGTGTCAAGGTATTTTTTGTTTTATTATTAATAAAGTTGGTAATCACGTTGACAACTTTTCCCCTTAATGTTTCTTTTCCTTCAGCGTCATGACTAGCAAGTATGTATTCTGTGTCTTTAATTAGGTTAATTATAGGAATATTATTATAATAGTTATACATAAATTTAGGGGACAACGCTACACATTGGGCGACCTTATCAGGTAGATGTATATCGGTTAAATTGTAAATGCAACCCTGTTTGGTAATATTGCAATTAAAATGTTGACGTTTAAACAGATTCTCAAATTTGTTTTTTAGTTTAATTTTATCGTTTAACGAAACACGTTTTTGTTTATTATTTAATATTTTAGTCAAAATCTGTATATCTGTTTGACGAAGTACCCTATATAATTTAAGTTTTAGTTCATTAATAATTTTGTTGAGGTTATGTAATTCCCAATACGTAATATCGATTTCTAAGTTCAAAATCGATGTTTTAAAATTATTAAGTAATCTATCTAATTTGTTACTGAACGGGGTGTGTTTTGATTGTATTAAGTATGTGCATTTGAAGAACTGTTGTATGTGTGTAGGAGTAACGAGATTAGACTTACACCTTTTTAGATATACCTTGCGATTATTTAATTTAGCTAACTTAATATGCGACTTTTCTATCTGAATGACTGATTTGTAAGTGTCTTCATTGTAGTTGTTACGTAGAGAGTTGTGCCATGTTGATTGGACGCAGGATGGTAATTCGGACAAAGATGATGCCATTATTGGAATGGGCAACCCAGCATCACCTATACTAGCCAGTCTTGCAATGCACGATTTGCTTAATTATGTAAAAAACAAAATGACATTTACACCGACCCTTTTGTTATGTTATGTTGACGATATCATTACATGCATTCCCGACACAGAAATTGAAAACACTTTAAATATTTTTAACAGTTACAATCAACATCTAAAATTCACGGTTGAAATTGAAAAAGAGGGTTCATTACCATTTCTAGATGTTAGACTCAGTAAGGATGTTAACACTAATATGTTAGTCACAGAATGGTATACTAAACCTATTGCCTCTAATAGAACAATTAACTTTTTATCGAGACACCCACACCATCAAAAAATTAATGTCATCAAGGCCATGAAAAATAAAATTATAAATTTGAGTAGCCCTCAATTTCACAAAGAAAACCTTAACATCTTAAATAACATATTAAGGAAGAATAACTATCCAAATAATATATTAAACAAAAATACTTTCTGATACTAACATAACTATTGTGATCCCGCCACCAACTAACCTACCTACAACTAATCTTAATACGACCCCTAACACCAATCCTACCACTAACCTTAATACTAACATCACTTACATGAAAATAATTAATAGCCCAAATTTAACAAATAGAATCATTCCGATTTTAAAAACAAATAACATCAAAATAGCAATATACAATAATAACACCATCTATAATACACTGTACAGTAAAACTAAAGACAAAACAAACACAATAGAAAAGCACGATGTAATTTACAAACTAGACTGTACCAATTGCAATGTATGTTATATCGGCCAAACCAAACAAAAAGTAAAAAATCGGATTAATAACCATCGTTATGATTGTAAAACAAAAAAAGCAGACACAGCATTAGCAGTCCATCACATTAACACTGGACATACTTTCGATTTCAACAATCCTACAATTTTAGATGTTGAAAATAATTTTAAAAAGGTTAGTATCGGAAATGATATACATCAACATATATAAAAACAACATTAATTTCAATAACGACACCAATAATTTAAGTAATATTTACAATAATTTAATTTCAAAATTGCAAGATAAGCTTTATAGTTGTATGCGATTTCATGGTCATTTTTATCTATTAGCCTTATCATAGTTACAATTATTTTTGAATTTGCATTCAGTGTATATTGTTTGTTTAACTTTAATGTCCGTTGTTTTCTTTGTACATATATTTAAATTCTTTTAATTATTGACTTAATTTCATGTTAACTAGATTAAGTAAGTTATTAGACGGTATGCTTATTGGACCAGTGGACTACCACCACTCGTAACCTTTTCTTGTAAGTTTTTTGTTGTTTGCTGTACCTGTTAACAAATTCAGTTAGTTGTTTTATGCGTTTGTGTAATGTTGTTCACTTACCGTAAATAAATTTTCAGTGGCCTGAAGAAGTGCACGCTAGAGGCACGAAACGTAGCCATAAAAACAGTTTAGAGTGGTTTTTATTGCCCCTCCTAAAGAAGATAAAAAACTTAAACTAAGTAGTGTAGATAGTATTAACCACGGTGACGTGACAACGTCATAGAAATTTTTCCCAAATACAACATCTGCTGATATCTCTACAGACAAAGAAAACGTGTATGAAATCCCTCTACAGACAATTACGGAATAACTAAATTAAACCACAAACACAAGTTATGTTTATCCCAAATAGAAACTGTCACTCAGTTTATAACAATACTCTAATTCATATTCACATAGATTGGCGTGAAAACTTAACAATGAAAGCTTTGTTGGAGGTAGACAACGCTAGACGATGTCTGCGTTCTTTTATTTATTACAGAGGACAAACATTATACTAAAGTATTCTTAACATAAATAATAAAATTCAGATACAAAATTTGGAGTCTTGTTGAAAAATGACGCCTATGTAAAACAAGTAAATATTTAAGAACACTGTTTGATAAAAAACGGTACAGAAAAACAAAAGATAAGGTAGGGAATACTAAAAGCACTTCAAATAATAAGATTACTCAACTCAATTTCGTGGGCCAAAAACATTAATATAATAAATAAGAAACGCATAGGTCAAGTCATGCTTGAAACAGTGCTATGCTATTATATAAAAATGTATTTTTCATCTAAATTAAGCTTTCATCAAACAGCATAAGAAATTGATGGGTTGTTATTTAAAAAAGGGTAACTTTATGCTGCCCAGCGAAAAGTATAAGCAAAATATTTTTAAAACATGCAGCTTTTCAATAGAAATGAGTACAGTACTAAACATTTTATGCTAACATTGATACAAAGGCACTAGAGACCGGAGTAATGGCAAACCCTGTACAGCCATAGTCATTGGAAATGTCCCTAAAATGAGCAATACCGCACGTTCAGTCACATTCTAATAGTATTAATCGTATTATACAATTTTTCTTATATAATAATTAATAAGTAACAACAATGCTTGTTTTTTGTTATAAAATAACTGTTTATTTTTTCAATTTCTTAATTTGAATGTTGGTCCGGTTTATGTAAAAGTAGGTATTGTACCAGATATGCATCTTAGAGTTAAGCGGATTAACAAATACCTCACTTATTATTGATGTGTTGTCAATGAAAGTGCGGTAATGATCATTTTAAAGACATTTAATAGTATTGATCGTATTGACATCTATAAATATACTTTGAGGTTATGGCTTTTTGTTTGTCGTATAAATACAAAAAAGTGATTACCATTATTAAATTGTATATGTGTTTCTTAAAATCATACGAGGAAACTTAAATAATACTCTGAAACAAGCGTTTTATGAAACCACAACTGTTTTTATGTTTTTGTGCAAATTCATAAACAATTCTACCGGATATGCATCTTAGGATTAAAGGGATTATTAAATGCCTCACTTATTAATGAGTTTCATAATTACCTTTTGTAAATATATCATCAGGTCTTTTGTCGTATAAATATAAATTTTTCGTTTACAATATTGTAATATAAATTGGGAGTTCCTAGTGGTAACATCATTTTTTATGTGATTATAATATCTTGTGAATATGCCTCGAAGATTAGGACAAATGGATTCTACCTTAGAACTAAGAAAAAGTATTGTTGGGATCGCACAAGCAAGAATGTCACCTCAAACAATATCACAACATGTTGACTTATCGGTAAGCATTTTTTTAAAGTATATTTTTTACATTGCATTGCAACACAGTCAGCATGTATTAAATATGATCACTAACAATACTGTTTTATAAGATATTGGAATCTATTAAATTGACGTCAAATTTTTAAATACATATATAATGTATAATGGCTTTTAATATAGTACTAATGATAAATGTAATCTAATACTAAGAGTTTAACACTTTGTAGATTAAACAAATCCGGCGATGTATTACGAAAGGTCAGGAAGTTGGTAATAGGCCACTTGTAAGCAACAGACCACCTAAGCCTAGAATTACTTCTCGGCAAGAAGATGCGGACATACATTACAAAATCCTTTTACAACTTGCCAAAAAATAAAGGAAACGCTGAATATTATTTGCTTTGTTTCCACCATTCAGAGACGTTTACACGAATCAAATTTACATTGTAGAAAACCGGCAAGTAAACCTAACATTACAGAGCGTCATGCTGCAGCTCGGTTGCGCTTTTATTGCCAATATTTAAATTTGGATTAGAGTATTGTTATCTTTACAGATGAAAAAGTATTTTTTAGCACTGATCAATGTCCAACTACAGTGTGGAGACCACAAAACACTCGTTAAAATATAAAACATGTTTTGCCCAATAGGCAAAGTGGTAGAGTGACAGCTGGAGTGTGGTTATGGATATCTCAAGCGGGTCCAGGAGAGTTAGTGCAAGTGACACCACCTCGATTTACTTCAGAGTAATACCTGAATATTTTAGATAATATCTTGATATCTTCTGTGAGAAGAATATTTCCACAAGATGAGCTGGAAATTATTCAAGTAATCCAGGATAATTCTCTTATTCATACAACACGAATTGTTAGGGACTGGATTGAAGAACAAAACGAAGTTGAAATAATTGAATGACCAGCGAGATCACCAGATTTGAACCCAATTGAAAATATGTAGGATGCAATGATTAGAAACTGGGATAGTGATACTCAATTAAGAACTCCTGAAAATATTATCCAACATTCACAATTAGTTTGGGAACGTTTTCGGGGATCACAGTTGTGTGAAAATTTAATGCATACAAAATAATGGTTATTACACAAAGTATTAATTATTTCTATACAACTTTCGTATTGTTATTGTTTTTTATATATTTTTTTTTTATTTAATTATATTATTAAAATAAACTATAGCATGAACTGTAATTATAAACGTATGCTTATTTATTAACATTTTATTAACGCAAAAGTGAGTAATACCTAAATAAATATTGTTAAAATAAAAATAATATTAATGAATACGAAAATGTAATTATGATACTCATTAATAAGTTAAGTATTTAACCGCTTAAACAAAAAAAAATGTGACTATGTGAACAAAAATTTAAATAAATTACATTATATTGACACAAATATTTATTCTTACACCGGAAAATGTAAGTTTGTTTGTAAGTATCATTTATATTTAAACGAAATTAAAGTATAAAAGTTTCACTTTATTTATAAATAATTTTGCACATACAGCGAAATATTAATAGTACCTATGTAAAATTGTTTTTATAAAATTAGTAATTAGATTATTATTTACAGTTTACCTTAATTTTATACGTTCAAAATTTTACTATCAATAAGTATGTATCTAAAATTATAGAAAGAAATGCGTGTTTTTTTATTCGCATAAAAATATAAATACGATCATAAAAGTAATACTATTTTCTTATGGTTTGAGAAATACATTTAAAATTTAGTAATGGTAATCCCTTTTTTATTTACAAGGACATAACCTCAAAGTATATTTACAAGTATAAATACTGGTAATACTATTAGAATGTGACTGAAAATGCGATAATGTTCATTTTAGGGACATTCCCAATTACTATGGAGTACATATGTAAAATTGATTATAAATTTTGTTTCCACTGCATACTTTGACTTGTATTTTTTTGGCTCTCCCTTTAGTGAATTTTGGCTACGCTGTTGTCCACCTGTATAATTATTGTACTGTAGTAGATTAACATGCAGTTAATTAACTTTAATAATATATTGCTTTTAATGACTTTGCTTTAAATTATACATTCATTTTTAAAATTAGGCCAATTTGTTGATAAGATGATATAATATTAACAGTGAGTTAATTGTCAAGTTAATTTTGATTCATTGATAATAAAATCACTTTTAAACAGAAAAATTAAATGCGTTTATATTAAGTCGCTTCAACATTTACGACCTCGACGTCATTCAATTGATTGTGGTCAACATTTTGCGGTTCAGTAGATTCCGAAAGCTTTGTAGTTTGCATCGAGTTAAACTTTATGTTTTTAGTAAAATGATAGCAAAAGCGTTCACTTTAAAAGCAACGGCAGAGAAAAGATTAAGTTTTTTGTAGTCAGTTGTATTACTTTTGTTGGTTTTTTAATCCTCTTAGTTATTTTTATTTTATTGCAGGGTTTTTTTATTTTTCGAGCTGTGATAAGCATTTACTTTTTAGTTTACTTCTAATTGCTACTGCTTATTGTGCTTTTAATTTAAATTTACAGTACATTTCACATGTAGAAAGAAATTCTTAATTTTCTCTGCGCAAGTAAAATCTTTAAAGTTAGTTAAAAATACAGGAATGTTACAATGGAACAAAATGCATTATGATAAAGATTACTCTTAGAAGTGTGTAACAAAATTTCAGGTTCAACGCATACCTTTTCTACATTTTGTTAGTCTTGGATAATGCGACCGAGTAATTACTAACCCAAAAGGTAATTAAGAGTTACTAATTTCTTTATGGACCGTGTCTAGACTGTTCTAATTATCCTACATATTAATATGAATGGTTAGATTTCAATCACCTCCACTTTTTGCGTTTCTGTCATCAAAACAAATTTATTGATTTTGAAATTGAATCGATGAGAAACTGAAGGTATTATTTTATTACCAGCAATAAAAACCTTTTATTATATTTGTAGGCGTTTATAGTTTATTATTAAACATTATGACAAAACAGACATTTTTTGTATGCAAACAATAACAATCTTTGTAGTGCTCTCATTAAATTACAAAAACTACATATATAGTTGATGTTTTCCAAAATTAAAATAGTTTTTGTTCGTATACGTAATCTAACTTTTACATTTTTAATCGATGGCTACGACTAAATTTTGTAAAATATTAACATAAAATTAAAATTATATCTGAAAGTATTAGAGATATAAATACATTTTTGGCTAGGTTACTACAGTAGGTTAAAAATATACCGATCATTACCGAATTGATAGTCATAAAAATGACTGTGTTTTAGATATGTTAAAATTTTTAAGTTAACCTTTAGAATAAAATTAATTACGTATGATTAAAATTTTTATTATAACTTATAAACAATATAATCTTAGAGGTATGTAAACCAAATCCTGAACAATAATAAATAAGTTCAAGTTGATAATAAAAAAAAAATATGAGTAGGGATGGCAAAATGTTGAAAGATTACTAGGTTACAAAAATAACAAAAATTTAGAAATAAAAAGATATTATTATAATGCAAAACAAAAAAATTATAAAGAAATTAATAATTAAAGAAAAATGCATAATAAAAACAAATGAGTAAATTATATGCAAAAGTAAAAACAAATGAGTAAATTATATGCAAAACTAGAAATTAAAAAAAAATTAAATTTAATAAAACAAATTACATAATACTATACATACTTATTTAAGTTTAACTTTTGTTAAAAAAAAATTGTTAATAAAAGCAAAGTATAAGACTTAAATAACAACATTGAGAAAAAGCCTAAAAATAAATCGTATAAACTAATAAACCTTAAACCATTGAAAAGTTTAAACAAGAACTCAACATTTTTGAAGTGAAACTTTTTTATGCGCAACTTTGGAGATTTTTTCTGACGAAAGCAACGCTTACCTGGTTTTCGCTATTTAAAAATAGTAGTTATTGTTCTACCAAGCTTACAAAAAAAAATATGCCAAACAATTTAAAAAACAAATTGTGTCTACTTTTCATGTTGTAACACACCTCAGTGTCGGACGCAGTTACTTACGGTGCAGTTAATTACTCTTGTATATCGCTTTCAACATAAGAAAAAAAATTATAATCCAGCGGCGGTTGGTTGCGACTAAGTGTTGACTGTCAATACTAAAACAAAGTTACAATATGGCGTTACTTATTACTTACGATGTCGATGAAAGTCCACCAGAAATTTGTAACAATTATTTACAGACTTTCTAAAAATTCATTTTGTTGACAATTTTCATATTATTTTCTGTTATTTGAATTTTTGTCTTGTTTTTGTAGATATCTGTTCTTTTAGAACAATCTAAATCAAAATGTTTTTAGAACATTTGGTAAGTATTTTTAGGTTAAAATTGTTTCTATTTAATTTACAACCCAAATATGGTATTTATTGTATTTATAGTACAAAACCAGTAATAATTATTAATTACAGTAACAGTTTGTGTTACAGTTTTAATCCATGAAAGCAGAATCCAAAAAATTGTTTATTTCAAAGCACTGTAACGACTCTCGATAGCTCAGATAGTCGGCGTTATTAGATCGCACGGTTTGAAGCGGTTTTGTTACAGCAAGAAATATTCGTAATGTTATTGATTTTTTTTTATAAATAATAAGTGAAAACGATTTAGAACTTTCTGCTGCAATAGAAAAATCTTTGAGTTTCTTATAACTTGGATTTCATTAGAAGAAATGCTGAAATACACGTTTATTTAACCCAATTGACTATACGCATGAAAACTTTAGATTACGTTTTTACATTATTGTTGGGATAATTATCTATTTTAAATTTACGTAAACCATGTTAACCAGTAACATATCAATTATTTTGTAGAAAATTTAAAAATTGTACAAGATGATCACCCCAACAAATGTAGGTACAAAAGTTTTATGCATATGGCCAATTGAATCCGTATAGTCTCGTGAAACAAAAAGTTGCATAGTCATAAAGCATTGTAAAAAAAGTAAAACCAGTTGTACATAATAATAAAAAAATTACTAAAACATTTGTAGCCGTCGTCTGAGTTTGTTCAATTTCTTTCGTGAAAGACCCAGTAATTGAGTTGATTTTAATTGTTTCATGTACTTTGGGATTGTTTAATTGACTTCACCTTGATTTAATAAAGTTATTTTACGGTTTTAAAATCATCTTTGTTAATCAATTTTGTAAGTAAAGTATGTATTCATCTACTTCGAAATTATTACGCTGTTTAAAAATCCGTATTCTGCGTTTTCGTTGATTTGGCATTTTCTTTGTCTTGTTAAAATTCCAGTTGTAATTTATGTTTCCTTCTCGAAATATTATTGTAATTAATTAATTTTGACAGTTTGTATTTGTATTGTTTTCTTTTACAAAGATTTTGCACACACCCTTTAGAGATGTGGTAACGGAGTGAGGTTTTAAATATTAGTGATTTTGGGTTAATCGGAATGTAGTCCAGTTGTAGGATTGAATCAACCCTTGGGAAGTTGAAGATAAAAAGCATAGTAAATTATTAGTTATTTGTTGGAAATAGTTTCTTAATTCTTCAATGTACGGCCTTTTATTATTTTACGAGCTTTCGAGTGTTTTTCGTTTTACGTACCGTGGAATCGTAAGTTGTTGTGCGACACGGTGCCATTTTTGCTTTTGGATGGCTTTTAAAATTATACCGACGAATCCTTGTCAGCCTCTCGATCTTTGGGCCGATTACACCTGGTTACCCTAGGATCAATCACAAGCTTTTTACTGGATCTACTACAAAAATTTAAGGTATTTATTTTGTACCGACTAATTAAATTTGGTGAATTTATTTACGCGATTATAGTGTCTTAAAGGCGTTGAGTTTTAAGCTGAATAAAGATTGTTAGGAAGTGTTGTTTTTATTGATTTTACAATTATTAAATGGTAATTGTCTGTTTTGTTTTAAACATTATGTTTGTTTGACGTTAAACCGGAAAATTGACTAATCTCGTAATGTGTTAATAAGATTTTTAAATCTTGTGTTAAAAAAGATGAAATGATTTTATTTTATTTCTTATTTTGTTAATTTCTATTAATGAAAACACGATCGTGCATAAGGCAATTGAGATATTTTTTTGTTGTTTTTAATTCTTTTTTAAATTTTATTTAAGTTTTGTTTTGTTCTGATGCGCGTATTCAATTAACTTTAATTTTTTTTTAACATTCAATTTTTTATTATTATTATTATTTGCTTTTGTTTTAAGTGTAGTTTAATAAAATAAATGTTAAATAGTTAAATTGTAAACAAGTTGTAAAAATTCGTCAGCCTGCGCGTATTGAGAATTTGAAATTATTTCATATTTTAGTGCGATACACTTTAGTAAGGTAAGTCCAATTTAGAATGTATCCTTCAAAAGCGGGCTTGTGGTTGGCAAGAGCCTGAAGTTCTTTTAGCTTTACATTTTTTTGGCGCCTTTTGATTTTGACTTTTGATTTTGTTTTCTTTTGAGTTTTCCAAACGGTCACAAAATTTTGAATATAATCCACTCCCTTCTCCACTGAGCACTGACAAAACCACGTTTATGTTACAGTATTTTAGGAAAATTTCATTGTTCCAGCTTTTGCACGTAACAAGTTTATAAAAAAATTGTCTTAGTCAAACAAAATGACGTCAAAACCGTTTTACGAAAAAAACATTTTTTTATTTTATTTGCAAACAAAAAAAAATTAAAATTTTATATTTGAAATTTACCTACTAAATTTGATCGTTTATTTTTATTACTGAATTTGTATGTCAAATTCTTAATAATCTTTCTTGTAAAATATCTCAAGTAAATAGGAAACATTGTTGACTCGTGAACGTTTTTGACACCCAATAAGTCAGACATAGGATGTTAATGAAGAAATAGAAATACGTACTATAGAGACTGTATGTGATTAACAGGTTTTTATTTTAGATAGTAAAAATATAACATAAATGGCAAAATAAAACAAAAAATGTCAAAATAAAACTTCCATTAAAATATTTAAATAAATCAAAATTTTTAGCAAAATCAATCGTAACCTGTGAACTTGTTGCATTAAATAGTCTTCTAAAGCTGTTGATACTGAAAACTAAACTGTTTTAAGAAGTGCAAATTTCTTTTCAGCAATTTTCTGATAGAAAAAATAAAAATAAATACAAAATAATGATATCGAATAAGAAGTAGTTAAATTAAGCTGCTATTCTGAGAACTGCATATTCTTTTCAAGAACACTAGATAATACCTAAAAGATAATGTATTTAAAAATGTTTAAATGTAGATAATGTTACGTAGGTCAGTCATCCTACTTCAATAAATAAAGGACACTGCAAAAATTAAACCAAAAATGAAAAACAAGTGTTTTTGTAATATTTCGGCGTGCTACTAAATTAGATTTTGTTACCTTAAAGTTATAATAAATGTTTAAAATGTTCTCTATTCGTTAAAACACAAATCTTTAGACGATGGCAAAAATTATTTGATACCAGAGTAAATAATTGTACGTTGTGTCTAATTGCATTTGCTGCCACAAAAATCAATTTTGCAGCTCTATTCTTGATACGACCACCAAGGACTGCTGCGGCTAACTTTGCAGTGGAGGCGGCGTGAGCTGTCTGAATAAAGCAATCAATGTAAATAGGCGCCAAGGAGTTGAGTACCCGTTTCAAACCCTTCCAAAAGTTCCTGCGGATCCTGACACACCACCAACCTCTAAACGGGTGTCACACAAATATATTGTTCTAGGCAGAGCAAAATAAAAAAACTACGCTAACAATCACATTCTTATAATAAAACATTCAAATTTTAATAATAAATTAACTAAATAGCAAATTTGCCACTTTTAGGTGAAGCTACGCTCGAGCGGTGCCACTGGTTACGTACGATTTGATAATTTAATGACGAAAAATAATCCAAAGCGATAAATGTAAGCAGCGATGGCGCGAATCGCGTAACAAATCAAACGTAGCGACGCGCAACTTACGTGCGAATGCAACGTCCGCCCAACCGGAAGACAAATTGCAATATATATATAACTACTTAATAACTAAACTTTACAATATGCTAGAGAATAAAATTAATAAAACCAGCCGAATAGCATAATAGTACAACTGATCATGCAAAAAATTAATTTAATTTAGTAACGAACAATAATGTGGCGGTAACGTTCGGTTAAAATTCGAAATCCTCTTTTGTAAATAAGAATAGGAAAATGATGATCTTAATGTAAATTTTCAGAAAAATTTTTGCGGTTCATTAATACGTCGAATAGCAGTATTAATGACAAAATTTATGCCTTGGGAAAAGACTCTAAAAATATAGAATTATGACGACATAGATTTTAACATAATTAAAGCGTTCTGCGACTTATCTCAAGAGGGTACGTTGTATAGCTCAACAATACAATGAAAAGAAGCCACGTGGTTGCGGCACAGTGATCACCAATTAAATGAGTTTTTCTTACTCTAAATCTCAATTTCTACACGATTAGTAAGAACTAACAATACAATAATGATCCATGTATCCTGAATAATCCAAAAGGCATTAATTCAATTCAATTTGCCCTAAAAGATGAACCATGTGCATGCCAACACCACTTTTTAACTATTTTTTTACGTAATAAAAAGAAGCACTTGAGTTAAAAGGTCTTAGAAAACGTCAAAAATAAATCAGTGCCGTGCTTAAATGTAGTACAAAAGTACCAAAAAATTGCTAAATATAAAAAAAAATAGAAATAAAATTTTAAATTAGAGGTAATTACCAAACAGCACTGGGATATCAAAAAAACAACATAATAACTGAATGTACAGAAATGTTTAAAAAGAATGCTTGGTAAAAAGTGTCGTCGATGCGCAAGACTCTCTGCGAATCAAATTTACCAATGGTTGATTACGAAAGTCGCCGAATTTAATTCGGTTTAGACCCGAAATGAAATTGAACATATGATGAAATGCACTTATTTGTTTTAATGTATTTATTTAAACTACTTCTTGATTGTTTTGCAATATGTCATACCACTACTAATTGCTACTTGGAACTGTTATTCAACAAAACAAAAACTTAAAATTAAAACTACCTCAACATAGGCAATTTCTACTACTACTGTCACTTTGCGCGCACATCAATCTTAAATCTAAACAAACATAATACATCAAAATGTTTTAAAATACCGATTTCACAGCTTTTATCGCATAGTTAAAAAGTACTACTCTTTGGCTTTGTAATCGTATATCAGAAACATGCTGTATATTTAAAAAAATCGTGAGGTTTTTCAATATAACCTCGCGGAAAAAGTGAAGTTTTTTTTAGTATTTAATGTTGTTTTTATATTTCATTTTTTTTTATAATGGCAAATACAAACTTAACTATTAGTCATATATATTTCCTGTACAATATAAAAAAAATGCAACAAGCAAAAAAGCACAAATTGTTAATATTTTTTTTATATTTTATGTTTTCTTTATTTATTCATTACAGTCTTGATTGTTTTGTACAAATGATAACTAAAACCTATCACCTTATCTATCGGTCAGTTAAATTAACGTTCCCACTCTTTGAACTTTTTAAGGTTTTGCTCGATACGTTTTTACTTCCTTTCTTACACTTGAAGCTTGTCTCTTATTGGTTATTTTTCTTTAAGTGTAAATTTCTCTTATTTGTAATTAAACATTTCTAATGTTATTATTTATATTATTTAACTTTGGATTTTTAGCTATTTATCTCTATTTAGAAAAATTGTAAATATAATTTACGTGCTTTAAATCTATGCAATTTTAATTAACTTTAAATTATTATTATTTTAATTTTTTTAATTTAATACATTGACTTTAAGCAAAAGTTAATCTGAATGAATCAGATAAGTTTAAAAGTATTAACTATTTAATTGCTTTGGTAACCAGTAAATAAAAGAAATCTATTTATGCCGAAGCCTGTATGGTTAACAATGTCTTCAAATTTTTATGTCAAATACGATGTTGGTATGTAACTGTTATTGTCTTAGAAGCTGCAACAAAATATCATGTTACTTACAAAGCAAATAAAGTAAATTTGTAAATGTTTAAAGATAATTTGTAAATAATTGTTTTTAGGATCAATGCTTTACGAAATAAGAAAGTAATAAGAGAATTGCAGTTAAAAAATTAGTGCTTTTAATGCTATTGTTTGGGAGTAAAAATTATTTCAATCTTTTTATAACGAACGTTTACGTTTAGAAAATGCAAGATAAAGTTAATTACCTTAATGGATCTAATATGCTACAACAATCTTTACTGCAAAATTTGTTCAAATATAAGAAATGTTGCGATAAAAAAATTGTCAACAAAACAAATGTATTGTAGCTTAGCAATCTTGTTACTCAAGAAAATTATACAAGAAATGAATTATAGAACTGAATGAACTTTAATAACTAATAAGTTGCTTATAATTACTTTTAACTGTCATTGTTTAATGTATAACCCAGTGATTTGCTCTAGTCTTGTAACAATTGATTGTTTTTGTAATATTTATCTTGTGTTATTTATTATAATATCAGTACAAAGTGTTACATTTTTAACAAGGTAGCGACACGATGCAAATAGATTGTTTTTATTAGATTATAATGTAAGTAAAAGTTTATATAAATACTTATAAAAAATTTCATTTATATTTCACATGAATAATAACGTACAGATATCAAGCATATTGGGAAGAAACATCTTGAATCTTGCAACTATCGATGAATGCTAAAAGATAATTCTAAACTTCTAAACTGTCATTTAATTCAAAAAACTGTTAATAAATACTAAGTTTTTTAAGCTAATTTAAGAAAATTTTTGTATTTCTTGTAAAGTTTCTAAACAGCTAATTCTTACAACTTCTTTATAACAATGCAAAAGCAAAAGTCCAATAAATTATTGTTGACGTTTCTCCCCAATCAAAAGAAAAATTGAAAACATGAAAACAAGTAGTAAGATTGCAAATTAGATGTTTTGATATATTCTTATTATCTGAAGCTTAACTTTTCTAAAATATTTTATTTTTTAATTAAACTACTGAATACCAACGTTTGCAAATATAACCTAAAATATATACGTTTTCAAATTTTATAATTGAGGCGCACGGAATATTTGTACAAGTTTTAAATTATACTTTTATAATTCATTTCCTGTAGTGTAATAGCATTGACCTGTACGGAAATAACTTTGACCTATACGGAAATGTAATTGCTCAAGCACAATGCACATTGTTGCCTAATCGCAAATAGACATACAATGTATCGTATTATCTGTTAGTCTTAAAAATAAGTTGTTTGTATTACTTTTTTTTATCGGTTTGTAAATATTTATTATCTACTATAAACTAAAACATTCTGCATGTTGAGTAATACATTTTTTCTTTTTTCTTTTTTAGTTCATTTTTGTTTTTACTAAACAAAATAAGTCTTAAAATAAATTTGTGCATTAGTCTTTTTATTGTATTTAAATCTAATAAAACTCAAACCAGAACTTAATATAATTTTACTACCTACGTTTATTTTTTAACAATAAAAGATATATAATCAGTTGTTTGAAATTCTTAAGAAAGTGACTGTCAAATGCACTTGTTTAGATTATTACATTTTACACCAAAGTTGGTTTTGTTTTAGATTTGTTTTTTAATCTAATTTGTTTAAAAATTAATAGCAAAGTTAAATTTTTGTTGTTTGCGTATAACAGTCTCTTAAACTATGTTAAACATTAATTGGATTTGTAAACTTGTGTTTTTATTTAAAAATGTAACAAAAAAACGAATTTTTGATTTTTAATTTAAAATGTTAACGTTATTTGAACTTTTTTGTTTGCTTTTAGTTTGATTATTCTACAAAAATATATTTGTAAACTTAAATTTTTAACTTTATTATTTTGAATTTACACCTGCAAACATTTGTTATTTCGAAACATTACGAGAAAACATGTCTGGCTTAGTTTTAAAGCACCGTCTTAAAAAACATGTTTACCAAAACTGAAAATGCTTGGAAATTATTTTTTCATTTGTAGTTTACGTATAAGTTAATGAGAATAGAAAAATGTAAACAAAAATAAGTTATTTTGTTAAAAACTACAAGTTTTAACAATACGTAAATGAATCTAATAACTAAAACAATACGTTTATTACGACTTTAGTTAACTTACACAATAAGATTAATTAAGTATTTTAAACAGTTTTAAATCTAAATAAACTAAATTTAATTTTCTCTTTATTTCTTTATAACAGCACCTTGTTTACTACAACATAAATGAGGACAGCGTACATTTTTATGGGTCCCTTGCTTACGAAGAAATATAAATTTAAAGGACGCATTTGCATTCATCCATTAGAAACACTTTGGAAACTTTATTCACGTTAGTTTTTAAAACGCGTTTTAAAAAAGGTTAATAGCAAAGTTTACATATATGTGTAAATATACATAATACAAAGTTTGTTAGAGATAAGGTTTTTATTGTTTATAGATGAATTAATTGGAATTAAACTTTGTTTCATTTGTTACTAATGCAAAACTTAAACAAAAAAGCAATCTTTTTGAATTTATATATTCATTAAAATTTTAAAAAAAGGTAGTTAAAATATAACGACATTTAAAGTTAAATACAAAATAAATTAAAGCAATAATGACATTTCTTGCAAAGTGAACAATTAATTAACTACCCAACATAATAGTGTTCAGTATGTAAAGAGTAATATATAATTTAAAATTTAATAATACATAATATAAAAACTAAATTATTTAAATGTAACTATCTCAGTACGGGTTGTTGGATATAATTATTCTTTTACTATGACAACTGTGAGACGAATCTTTATTTTCTAATATAAGAGCGGTCTTAATAAAACATCTTATTAGAACAATTTTTTTACAATATCATTAATTAAAGTTAAACAGTGAAACGAAGTACAAATTGTTCTCCAAAATAAAATTAAAAAACAAATTACAAATAACTAGAATAATACTAACAAGTAATGAATACGGTTGGTTATGAATAGACAATTATTAAATCAATTAAAAAACATAATAGTTGTAATGTTTACAAACTATACTATGTTTTACTAAAACAATTGAACGCAAGTACGAATAGGTTAAGCATAGACTTAAATCTAATTGTCATAATTTTAAAAATTTAGTAAAATTAGTAAGCATCTTTATTGATAACGACTATTGTTAAGATGTTCAAATGTTACTTTTGCAAAATATTTTTAATTTAGTCGCATTATGTTTTTTCGCAACAGGAGCTAGTTGTAGTTTTCCAATCCGCTATAACTAAATTTATCTCAGAAGTTTTAGTACGAACACCTAAATTATCCCAAATAACAAGATTCTCGTAAAAAGATATCTTTTTAACACCATATCTCAGGTATAAATTAGACATCATTTGGCCACTTTTTTCATACAAAATTTGTGTCGAATTCCGCATGAAAGCGGTATCTAAAAACAGTAAAAACTGTCACTATCACTTTTGAGTCATCAATATGATTCCATGTATAAGAAAGCTGAATGTCACTTTAATGCCAAAATCATATCACATAACATGATTATTTCATCATTCTGTTATCAAATTTGTATTAATTAAATTATATGCTACTATGTTGATTAATAAAAATATGCAACGTATAAATAATGATTACATGTTTTAACATTACTATTAGAATACAATTTTTTAAAGTTTTACATGGTAGCAGACATTGTTTTAACAAACATTTAGAGTAATAAAAAAACTGAGGTTATCCCACGACATTCTTCGTAAGGTTTCGGTGCGTAGGAGGATCTTTGCCTTTATCAAATTGTGCTGATTAGTTTATAATACCGCCAAAATAAAATGAAATTATATCTATTTACCTTTAATAATTATTATTCGACGATGTTGAACGATAGTTACTATTGTTGATTTAAAACTTTTAGGTTTGTTGTATTATTTGGTGAGTCGTTGCGTTAAAAATTCTTTTGTCGGTAGTACTAGTGGACTTACTTTTAGTACTTTTTCCGTCCCAGGCCAGAGCTCAGTAAAGAAAGGGTTCATTAGGAAATAGTTAAACATAACTTTATCGATTCACCAAAGTTAAAATATTACTAATAATTACGAGTCATAACTTTGAAAAGAATATTATCAAATGCAAAATGACTTTTTTATTTGAATACCCTAGTCGGTTTGAAAAGGTTACTTGATTTTTATTTAGCGTCGTTTTGAAACGAATTGCAAATCCGTGATAATCAAAGAAATCTATAAAAGCAATCCACTTAAATTTGTTTATTACAGTTAATATCTATAACTTCAAAAGATTTAATTAATTCCTACGTAAACACAATGAATTCTTACAGATACAAAACAAAAAAAACTTAAACGATCATTTTTGAAATACGCGACCTTAAACAAATTCTATATTAAATTATCGAATTAAATTCAAACTCAAATTTTACGAAACAACATCCGCAATACGTTTATTTATTCTTCTTTTCACCGTTAATTTGAAATAGTTGTATATAAGCAATACCTAAATTTTGAATGTACAAAGTACGAAATGCTTCGATGACGCTTTAACCCGCCTATAAACGATGCACTAAGTTTGCAAGCTCGTGCCGACGATATCACAGATCTTCATCAAGAAAAACCATACACAAGTTTCAATTCTACAACACAAAAATCAAAAACGAAGTCATATAACAACTTGGCGAATTTCATAAAACACTTGGAGATTTTGATAAAACAACTTGGCGATTTTCGGTTCCACGATAAATGGCAGTCGTTTATTTTATTTAGATGCCCGCACTTCAATCGTTTTTGTGGTGTCTCTTGTTCAATGAAATTATTTAGCATCACTTATTTAAGTTCATTCGCACTTTCACGAATTAAAATACGCATTTAATTGCACAATGTAGTTAAGATATTGCGCTAATATACGTTTAACTTGCAATTGGTACCTTTTAGTAACTTCGTCGATAGCGTGTATTACAATTCACTTTTTTTGGTCCCATGTTCTAAAAAGATCTATCTTTTTTCAATCTCGAGCTTGACTCATTCTCGTATTTTCTTTTTCGTTTACGGTGAAAGATACCAAAAAGCTTATTTGACATTTCTGCAAGTGTTCTTTTATACTGTATCGTGTTTATCAGTTCATGTCACGTTTGCGTCTTTTAACATAACCATAAGATTAAAACCTACGAATTATAATTCTATATCAAATATTCGAACAATGTTTCCTATAATAACCATTAAAAAGTAAAAAGTAATTATTCTTAATTTAAACGAAAAAACGCCTGTTACGTTATGCGTAAAATACACAATGGATTGAATGAATAACTACACATATTCGATTCCTATCATAGTAGTAAATAAATTTCCATCTTCAGATTAATAATTTCCGAAAAAAATATCATGCAACGTTTGCAAAATGACCAATACAAAAAGTATATATAACGCTTTCATGAATTTTGTATGAACTAAATTGATGCTTTGAGCGTTTAAATTTTTGCGTTGAATTTATAACAGAATGATTCATTGACAACGAGAGCAGCGCATACAAAGTCTGTAGGACTCGATTCACTTGCATTGTTCGCTGATTATGTCAAATTGTTGTAGTGAGGCATTGCTGACTGCGATGTCTGGGTATAATTGTACGTGGCACTTGAATGCGGTAAAAGTAGGTATCGCATTTTCCGTGACGGTGATGGTGAATGTAAAAGGTATAATGATGGCGTTGATCCACTTGTATAATTGTGTCGGTTATCGTATGCCCCAGTTGACTGTGAACTTTTCTTTTCTCATACATTTTAAAAACCAAATTCTGTCAGAAGATTTTAGATTGCACACTGAGCAACAAGTGCTCGTTCTGCAGTTAAATTTTGTAACTCTTTTGCAACACTATTCCCAAATGCATTAAAAACATCTTTGTTATCCACGGTGGCATCGATAGATGCGCGTAAATTCTTAAGATTTTTCCAGTATTGACTAGACTTTTTGCTTTCTTTTTTGGGACGAGGCTGAACGGGTTTTAGCGCTAATTTGTGGTGAAGTCAATAAAGGTTTTCCGCTGTTATCATTTTCACTCGTGATCTCTGTTATATCTTCATTTATCTGCAAAATATAAAAAGAACGAAAATTTGATATAATGTACTCGATTAGATTTTCAAATTACAGAATACAAAGTACAGCGAATGCAGTATATTACTCGACATTTAAATGAAAACACAAAATGAAATAAAAATAAGATGTATGAAAACACTAATTGAAATTCAAGTAAAATATTTTGTTTAATTTTGTGTTTTCATTTATTCACTTACATAAAATAACCGCAATTAAAAAAAATAATATAAACTTAAGTTTGTATTAAAGTATCGTTTATAGATCAACATCTGGTATAGACAGTCGATTATTCTCTTGCGTTTTTCATTTGCAGGTACCAACAACTGCAGACGACTGGATGGTGATAGAAAATGGTTTTAACACTAAATGGAATTTTCCTGGATGCCATGGTAGTATTGATGAAAAACACGTAACAATCCAAGCACCTCTAAATTGCGAAAGCAAATTTTGGAATTACAAGGGCTTCAATAGCATTGTATTACTAGCCATAGTTGACTATAATTACTGTTTTCGTTACATCAGCGTCGAATCAAATGGAAGATACTCAGATGGCTTATACGTTGAAGATGTGGATTCAGGATCATGGAGGCAAGAAGTTACTAAGCAATCGCTAATTATTAATGTGAGAAATAATTAATCAAGATAAGCTAGAGAGTTCAAAGCCCAATATGCTAGCTATTTTGTTGACTGTGAAGTGATTTATTCATAGTTGGTAAACAAATTTAACCGATTGATTCATTATTCTGTTTTTGCTAAATAAGATTTGCCATTTATTAATGTGCCGTTAATATTTTAGTAAGTAAATTTTAAGAAGTTTGCTTTAAATATCACACGTCGCAAGGTTTTCGCATTTTAGGCTTACTATTTTTTTTGTTTAATTTTTACGATTGTATACTCACATTTCTAATAGGTAACAAATCAGTTTCATTTATTTTTTAAATTTTTAATAAAATTTTTACGTTTGTATTTTGCAATTTTGTGTTAAATTTATGTAAATTAATTTTAATTACGCCATTTCTTTTTTTCTGTTGCTAAATTTAAATTAATTTGTTTTTCTACATTGTATTTTTTATTTAATTTATAATAAATTTGTTAGTTTTAAATGTAGCAAAACTTTTTAATCACACGACGCGGCGTGCGCGTTGATGTGTTATAATTTCAGATTTGTGACGTTACAACGCCAAAGGTATGTTTGTTCTATTCTGAAGTAATCTATCCCTTATCGCGGAGCACCCAGTAAAACCCCGTTTATGTGATTTTTATTCAGACATTTCTTTTATTACCATCTTTTGCATCTAACAAGTTACGGACGTATGTTAATACTGATTATTGTATTTTGCAGTTTTTTCTGTTCTTTGTTGTAGAGTGAATATTATTCAAATGATAGAATTGTTTTGCTAAAAGCTTTATTTTTCTTTGTTTATTTCTATTCTTGCTATTTGACAAACATTATTTTAGTAGACACTAAATAAACAAAATAGTTTTTTTAGTCAACTTATTAATTATAAGTATGTCTTTTTGCGCTTTTTTTAATAGTTGGGTATATATTTGTCTAATCGCTATAATTTTGTTGCAAAATCTAAATCGTGCATTTTTGGGCGAATCAAGGTCTCGAGTTATTCCAAGATTGAGTAGTTGCACGGTCTCTTAAAGATAACTTCCAAAAGATTAACGCAAAGTATAAAAAACTAGAAATACAATTGTAATAAAAACAATAGTTTTGCATTCCATCATATACAAGATGGTCACAATTTTTATTTTAATAATTTTATTATCTTAGATATAAAATACAATTTCAAAAAAAAAAAAAAAAGATGATCAACTAATATGATAACATGATAACAATGCCAACTTTAAAACTGATACTAAGCTCTAAGATCTAAGCTCAATTTAATAGTATTTATAATAATATATGTAATTCATAAGATTATGATTAATTCATGTAATTGTTTAATACTGGCATCACATTTTTACATAAACTTTCAACATGAATAACTTTCTTTTTAAAGTTTTTTTAATTAATTTTCATGGTTATGCATTTTTAACATTGATTAAAGAATGCATTTTCTGGTAGGTAAATTAAAGAAGTCATAGCCACTTAAGTTTCTTAACTGAAAATATGACCTATTGTTACACTTCACTGTAAATTTTGCTTCTATAACATAGATACTTCTTTAGTATCTGAAATATATACATTTTACCAAAATTCAAATTATTTAAAAAAACCTTAAGGTTTAGACCTCATAAACGTTGTTAAAACACACTCTTATTTTGATTGGAAAATCCAAAAATGTAATAATATACAAAAGGTTTGATTAAAAAAAAACACAAGTGTAACACTTACGACCTTTGCAACATCTTATGTAATATAAAAATAATTAAAAAAAGTAACAATAATAGATCCTCATATATCCGTATGTAACGTATTTTGGCCACAATATTTCAAGCCGTATAACCTGAATAACCCTGTATATTTCTGATAAATAAAGTTTAAAAAAAAATTATAGCTCAATTATATATGATTATTCCGTATACAACTTTATGTAACATTTTTTTGTACTCATATACTGTTCGATGCCATTTACCGCCTTCTACGCATAATTAGGAACATCTGAATCCCGAATGACATTTATTTTCTCTATTTCAACATCAGAATTAGCGATTCTTACACTAAAATCCGTGTAAGAATAAGCCAATTCTTACACGAGTTTTAGTAATGTTAGTTTTTTTAAAGTTAGTATCTCTGCATCGTAAGTTGACGTTACATGAAAAGAAATCAAAATTATTGGAAGTTAACAATTGAAATTCAAATTTTGATGCCAAGATAAAATAAAAACGTCCTATTAATTCAAAGTATTTACTTATAAAGGTATAAAGAGATAATTTTGTATGAGATTTTAGGTTAACACATAAATTTCAATATGTCAAAGTGTAGTGTTGCCAATTCAATAAAATATAAAAGTTTCCCAATGTTGTTTTAAAATTAAAATTATACGAAAAATATTAAATATTGTATCGAAATAGAGAAAATAGTATAAAGCACACGTCATAGAATACGTTTCAATCACTCGACCGCTTCATAAACTCACCGCTGCGCGGCTCGTGCATGAAACGCGGTCTCGTGATTGAAGTGCGTTCATTCTGTAACTTGTGTTTTAATATGCTATTCCGCACTCAAACGTCAAACAGCGTGCGGGAAAATGGAAAAAACAACACTCGCATTTCTACAGTATTAATTTAAAAACTAGATTCAAAATAAGAAAATATGATTTGTTGGAGTGTACTTCACGCAAAAATACTAAGATAAAGTGGCGAAATTGTAATAATATTTGATATTCTAAATAATAAGGTTAGTGCATTTGATTAATGAAGTTGGCAACACCAATTAATTATGGGTGGTAAACATTTGGTAAACATATGTTTTGTGTGAAAACTGAAGATAAGTAATTGATAAATATTTGTGTTAGTAGATCGTTGTTATCAAATTTGCTACTATATAATCAGAAAATGTAAGTATTTAAATAAATGTAATAATATTAGACGATTATTCTTATTTTCGTAGATATCGAAATACCATAACCTAACATTGGTGGAGGAATTTTTACTATAAATCGAATGAGAATTTTAACATTTGTATCTGGCTACCCTGATTGCAGCAGTAATCTGGCTGTTCTCATCTGTTGACCTACTCCGTAATTTTTATTTAAATATTTTACAAGTTAAGAACAAGGAAACGGAATGTTTAATAATCTGCAACAAAACAACAGGGACTAGAATAATTATAATTACATACAATGGAACAATTATTTCACGGATGATTGCTTGAATTACAAATGTTAACATTTATACTGTTTATATTTTAAGTTCCGCTATTGGATATTTTGAATAATTCGAAATATTGACGTTGTCGTGTAAAATTAAGCACGTTTTTAACATCGAATACGTAGACCACAAAAACTTTTTATTAGGATACGTTTGAAAATATGCTAATAAAACATTTTCGGTAAAATTGGAAACTTTCTTTGTTTGGGCTCAATTGACAAATTTTAAGTATGCCAATTCATACCTTGCTTTAGATTTCTTTGCTAGTAAATTTACCAATGCCTCACTAGCGTGCTTCCGGCGGTGTGCAATCCATAATATTTTCACTATCGCTCATAATTTAAGTTATTTAACCCCTAAATTAATGACAATATATAACCGAAATCACGCGCTATTCACGTTACAACAAAAGTTTTAATTGAATAAGTACGTAAATCGACAAAACAAAAAACGTGCCAACTCTCAAACTTCATTTTTATGGTGATTTGATTTAATACTCATATAAATTTTGTTTATACATATTTATGTTTTGGAATTAATACATGAATAAAAATATAAATTAAACAAGTTTAATAGTATTCGTACAAAAAATATTGTACAAACTTCTTGCGGGAAGATTGTTCCCGAATTCACTCAAGGCAGCACTCGCAAGCTCGTGCTGCCAACTCGTTCATTCGGGAACATAACTTTCCCGCACTTAGTATGTAAATAACTATTATGAAACGATGACAAATTTGGAAAGTAGAAGTATGGACCATTATGCTTACCGCGCATATTTGCCCCATTGTCGTAACCCTGACCCCGCAAATAGTTAATATTTAAGCCTTCTTTCTCTAACGCCAACAAAAGAAAATTTGTCAAGCCTTCACCCGACACATCTATAGGACAAAATAATAATAAACAATGTTCTTCTATACTAATTCCCGTGTTCTTTAAATTAATAAATCTTATACAAACTGAAATTTGTTCTTGCTGACTAGAGTCAGGAGTGCAGGCTAATAATATGGAATAATATTTTACCTTTTTAGTTAGTTTTAAAATTTTGGATTTGATATTTTTACCGATAAAGTTGATTACCTCATTTTGTATTTTATCCCCGAGATAGTTTTTGTGATCTTTGTTTTAGAGCGTTTTGTATGTTCTGACATAATCGAGTCGAATTTGGGAATCATTTTTATGCATTTTAAGAAGTGACCATTGTTTTTCTGAAACAATTTTCACGAAAAGCTAAATTTTGCTGACCTAAAAACTAAATTGCTTAGAAAATTCTTTCTATAACAGCTTGCCAGTATTTAGTTTCTCTGTTTATTACATTTCGAATTTCAGAATCAATTATTTCATTTTTATTATAACGGTTAGAAAGATCTAGAAATTTTAGAACATTTTTAATATGTAACTTGCTCTTTTCATGAATGTTTAAATGTTCACTTAAGTGCTGCCTGTCATTGTAACCAGATTCATCACTACGGCGAACAGATTTGAAATCGCTGTCATTAAAAATTTTGCACTAGAAGTAGTAAAGTGAATTTTTGTTTCGGAATACAACAACCAAAAACAAATAATTTTTTCGTTGTTCGGTAAAATTCTAAAGAAGTAACTATTGGTAAACTTACGCCCCGACTCCGAGCTATCTCTCGAATAAATATCTTTTTTGTTTTGATAATGAGCAGGGCCACTTTCTACTAATTCTTGAATATTGTTAGGACATAATTTCTTTGGCCATAGTGAAGCATCTTTTGAAAGTTAACTCATATTTTCTGTTCTGGTAATTTTTGAAGGTGTTGATTACTCATTATCAGCAGACTTGAAGATGTTGATGAATTGCTTTCTCAAAGATCAGTTTCTTGTCTGCTGCTGATACTTGTTTCAAGTACAAGTTCAGAATATTGGGATTCAGCTGTATTATTGCTGTTATTAATATTTGGCAAAGTAAACTCGAGTTTTGAAAAAAAATGCGTAATTTTGACATGGTTCTTTCTCTCTTTTTCTTTTATACAGCAAATTTTGGCATCCAGACAATTTTTTCTTTTTTCTGACATCATGTATACTGTAAAAAAATTAATAAGTAAGAAAACAAATTGAGAAATTATTCATGAAAAATGGAAATGTTTCGACGTCTCAAACTCAAACTCAAAAATATTTTCTCAACATTAGTTATTTCAAGTTACTTCAATTTTTATAAATGGTAATATTAGTGCTTATTAATTATTCTGTTTAAATTAACTTCAATTAACAATGATGTTTATATAATCAAATATAAAAGGATTTTTGAGATGCAAGTTTTTGGATTAATGTTTTAATAAATCTAAAACAAAAAATAAATTTTAGACAAAATTACCTTAATTCACAACACAAAACACATCACTATAAAGTCTATAAAACTACAAAAAACTAAAGTTTCAAAAGTAGATATCTTTTACTCCATGCACCTTTTCACTTCGCTAAGTTAATTATCGATCGAGGCAACAAATAAAATTGCGACCGATGCAGCGCTTAAATATATAAAGTTTCGTAAATTGCAAGCCAAATTTCAAGCTCAAACATGAATAAAATCAGATTTGTTCACACAATTCATGTTATCATGTTACATATTACGTATTCGATCGAATAGATGCTACTCTCATTTGAAAAATATATTATTTTCGAGAAGTAATTTGGTTCCTACATCTAAAAGAGTAAAAATAAAAAAGAAACAAATAAAAAACAATGTAATAGCTCGCAATTCCTTATTCGTTTTTTATCATTATAAATTTTGTTTTGACAATGTTGTTTGTTGCTTTATTTTTTTTTTACTTTTGAGTTTTGAGGCTTTTCGGCGCCGTCGTGAGCCACACGACTTTGCCCTTATGTACGACGTGGGACTAGATTAAGAGATTCATTTAATGTAATAATTTGTTACTTTAACCTTCCGATTACCATTGGGGTTTTTTTTTGACTCCAGACGTGTTGTTTTTGTTGTTTTTGTCCCAATATTTTTTGAGCTGAGTTTCTTTCAACAATGTTTAATAATATATAACAAATTTTTTAATTGTTATTTGTTTTGCGACGTAAAAAAAATATTGTCGTTGGGATCATATTTGACCGCACTTGGTAACCGACGTTCTAAAAAGTAATTCTAATATTTTGTCTGCATTTGTCATCTAATCTGCTTATTTCAACGTGTTTTAACGTGTTATTCGTCTGAATCATGATTACTACCATTCCGTCTTTAGTCATTACATTCGGTGAGTTTGTTCGAATCAGTTGAAAAGTGTGTCTGCTGTGTTATTACATTTCATTGGAAATAATTGTTGAATTATGGCTAAAAAATATTTGTCTCAGCGTGAAGTGGAAGAAATAGCTAGCAATATTAATTTACTGAATGAAATTAAAGATGAAAATTCTGACGATAGTGATGCCGAGTTTGAAGAAGTAAGTGTACCTGATGTAAACCCGATCGAAAGTTCGGAAGACGATGACAGTGATGATAATTCGCCCAATGATAAAGATATACTGGTGGATAAAGATAGTTCCATATGGAAAAAAGATAAGCCTCATGTTAGAAGACGAAATCAGCAAAATATTCTAAAAATATCGACAGGATTAACAAAATCAGTAAACATATTTTAACATGCCTAAATACTTTCCATTTATTTATCTCGGAAGACATTATGGACATAATACTTAGAGAAACAAACATTCGAGCTAGAAGAATTGTAGGCGATACGTGGAAGCCAGTAGATGCGGATGAGTTACATGCATTTTTTTGAATTACTGCTTCTAGCTGGTGGTTTGAAAGCACGCCAAGAACCAATATTGGAGCTGTGGAGTACGAAATACATGTCTCTCCATAGACCAATTTTTTGTGCTGCAATATCTCGTAATCGAATGAGAAACCTTTTGAAATACATTCGATTTGACGATATGGACACCCAAGAAGAACGACGGGCAACAGATAAATTAGCAGCTATTCGTAACATTCACAATATTCTCGCTGCAAATTGCAAAAATCGAATAACCCTAATGCTAAAGTATGTATTGATGAACAACTTGTTCCTTTCCGTGGAAATTGTCCCTTTCAAGTGTATATGCAGTCGAAGCCAGATAAATACGGAATTAAAATCTGAGCTTTATGCGATGTTACTAACAAATATTGCTGGAATTTCCAAATATATACTGGAATGGTAGACAACGCTCCAGAACGGGAACAAGGTAAAACACAATTTTATCGTTTTATGCACGAGTATAAAATTTCATTTCTAGGGAAGCGGGTAGTTTTGGATTTGGTTGAGAGTTTGAGAGAGGGTTATGGTATTACCACAGATACTTTTTTTACGTCTGTCTTTGGCGAAGGAGCTACTGCAGCAATCAAAAACCTTGACCGGAACAATTCATAAAACACGTAGAGAAATACCAAAAGAATTTTTGCCAAAAAGAAATCGAGCAGAATACTCAAGCAAAATTATATATAGAAAGACATAATTTTAGTATCTTACGTACCTAAAAAATATAGAAGCGTTATGCTACTTTCAACGCAACACCAAAATTTTGGAATTGTCCGGAGAAGACCTCAGTTACAAACCGCAAGTTATTTTGGACTATAATAGCTGCTAAGGAGCTGTGAACAGCGTCGATAAAATGGCGAAGGAATACTCATGCAGAAGAAATACAAATCGCTGACCTCTTGTTCTATTTTTTAATTTTCTTGATATTGCTGCTAATGCATTTATTCTATACACTACAAAATTTGTAAATTTTGAAAAAGGGAAAACATCCCGAAGGAGATTACTTTTGCAAAAACTTGGGTTTGAATTAGTAATCCCACATATCAAAAAACGTACACTTCAAGGATTACCAAGACATGTGCAGAATGCAATAGCGATGTTTTTGGCAGACACAGAACCAGAGGAAGTGACAAAACTATCGCTCGCCCAAAAAGAGGCCGTTGTACGATATGTAAAAGAGCAAATGACCAAAAATGTTCGGAAACATGTGAAAAGTGCAAACTCTTTGTATGTAAACAACATTGCCAAAAAAAACTACAATAATATGTAATAGTTGTCCTCACTAATTTATGTTTACATTTTATTTTTATATTTTTATTAGTTTATATGAAATCTAATGTTAACTTAAAATGTTAATAAAGGTTACCATTACAAATTAATCGGTTTTTCTTTACAAAATATGAAAAAAAACTTGGGCCAAATCTGAGCCCACTTGGTAATCGAAGGTTAATAAATGAAATAACTTTAAACAGTGGCGGATCTAGAGCTATTGAGGCCTGGGGCGGAAATTTTCCGGGGCCCCTTTTATTAGAATGACCACAATGAAAATATTACTACATAAATAAAGTATTTTTTTAATAAAACATAGTTAAAATGTAAACAGAAAATTTTTTAATTATAAAAAAAACTTACAAGTAGTCGACAAGCATTTAATGCAAAGAAATATATAAAAAAGCTCATTAGTAAGTACTTATTATAAAAAGGTTTTTAACTTTTCTGTCAATAAACAAAATTTTAAAACTGTCTTTTACGAGATTTGAGTTCTGAAAATGCTTTTATAGCTTCATCAAAATTGATTCGTTTAGCTGCTGCACATTCAATGGAAAGAACAGCCAAACCATTAAGTCGTACTTGGTCCATTGTTGTTCGGAGATAGCTTTTAATTAATTTTAACTTTGAAAAGCTTCTCTCACAAGAAGCAACTGAAACACAAACTGTCAAAAACATTTTTAGTGCCAAATATAAGTTAGGGACTGATTCTTGAAAGTCCATTTGCACAATGAACTGCAACATTTTTAATGCAGACCACTTTTTAGCTTCGTCTTTTTCAACTTTTGCTGCTTGAAGAAGACGTCTTAACCGTTTAATTTCTGATAAGAGTTCATTTCCTTCTATTTCATCGAAAGTTTCTGCTAGACTTGAAATTAACTGTGGAAGCCCTACAATGTCTGTTTCGATAAGGTGCAATGACAGAATGGTTGCAAATTTGTCATATATTTTTTGCATTGATTCTGTTCTTGTTGTTAGTTCTTGATAAAAAGTGTCGATACACTGAAACATGCATCTTCTTAACTCTTGTTTTAATGTCAAGGCTTCATCTCTTTCCTTTTCTCCTGCCATCTTCTTCCTAAATCTTCTTCGCCCTAATTTCTCAATAGGTATGCCCATTTCATCACAAGTTTTGGTGGAAAATATTTATGCTTCTTCAACCAGTTCGTCTCGGCTCTCTTCCAAAAATAGTTTTAAAGCAACTAATTTAGATAGCTAAATACAACCGTCACATGACATGATATTCTCGTATAATCCATTCTCTCGATCTTTTGACGGTGATGCCATACCAGGTGTGTTTACGTCGTATTTTGCTAGACGATACTCGAACCTTCGATTGTTAATACAATAACGTAGAACACAGTGGTGGTAGGTCTGGCAGACTGCTTTATCATTTTTTCGGCAAATGTTTATTAATCGAATGGATTCGCTAAGAAACTCTGCACAGTATTCATCGTTGAAAATTAAATAAACAAGAAACACTTTTATTCTCGATACATTTACTGTGAAATTATATTCACGCAGATGCACGTAGCTTATCTTTGATTACTTGGCGTTAAACAGTTTTTATCTCAAGATGAGTTGTGTCACAATAAATCCGACTTAAAATATACAATAACGTAATTTTCTTTCAAGCCTGGCAGGTGCGTGTTTTTAAATTTTCAGTTATCTAGTTTTTTTACATTATGATTAAGGCACAACCAAAAACACGGTAATTTTTTGCAATCAACACGATTGACTTTTAGAAAAATGTAAAAAAACACGGTTGGTGTGCCAAAGTTGAGTAAAAACACGGATTAACAAACATGAGCATACATTGTAATAATTAGTAATCAATATTTGTTATAAAAATTATAAAACCCAAAGAACTTATTATATAATTGATGTAATTAAGAAAATTTATAGTTGAGCATTAAATGCAAACATTTGCCAGATTTTCTTCGAAGAAACCTTCACGTTGGGGTCCATTACCAAGCGTACCTATACTGGATTATAGTGCGTTCGGGATTCACGGAATTTTCAGGTACAGACGAATAGCGTTAGGCTTGCTTACTGAGGTTGGGAAAACGTTTACATTAGACATCCAGAACATCCAAGGAGAAACTTCATCAGCTACTTGAAGAGCAAAGCTTTATAAGCAGGAATTTATTTTTTTTGCAATTTTATTATTTATTAGACCAGGAATACATTTAGCGAAATAGTCAAATTTATACTTTGCATGATATATTGTAGAAAACCAACTATTCCATCGAATAATTGTAGGCACTGGCGGTAAAGTTACATTGCTGATTTCAATTATCTCTTCCAAATATTCTTTATACCAATTCTTTCTTGCTGCGCAGTGAGTAAAAATGGAAATAGAGAAAGATACTTGTAATATCAAAATTTTATATCCTACACATTATGTATTTGTATTGTCCTTTTAATACGATGCACAATTACTGCAATATTATTGTATAATCGTCGGAGCTTTGTCAAAATGTTTTTTTTTTTCGATTTCTGATATTCATCGGTTTTATTACATACAATGTTGTTGCGATCGATCTTTCAATGAATTAGCTTTAACACGTGTTAATGTTCGTGGCACATCCGTGTAATCGTGATTTTGGTTGTGCCCTAATTATGATATATGGTACATACATAAAATTGATAACGAAAATCTTAAACATCAAAATAATAATAATAGTTTTTAATTTACTTTTGGAGATAAGTTAAATCAATATCATTTCAGGTTAAAGTTTTAAATACAATTAATATTGTCTTATGTGAAAAAAAGGTGAATAAAAACTTACAATGAGAACAAAAGGTAATCAAAATAAATAAATTTAATTACGGAATTTTATATAGAGGTATTTAAAAATTTATGGTTATGGAGGCCCCCTTTTGATCAGAGGCCCGGGGCGGTCCGCACCCCCCGCCCCCCCTTTGGTACGCCACTGACTTTAAACATTCACTAACAAATCTAATTAATAATCGATTTTTTAAATAGGTTTTATTACCACTATATTTTTTAACATTCAGTTATCGAATAATCTGTTTTGTACGTGGTATCTTTTTGCAATTATGTACATTAAAAATTATCAATATAGTTTTTGGTGTTGACCAAGCATTTATAATAAGTACGTGTAAAGTACTCGCTCAACTTTTATATAACGATTTAGATAAACACAAACATTAGTTTAATTAAATGTTCTGTTAAAAATAATAGTTAATAGGTAAACCAAAGTGTAAACTGTCTAAAACGTGTACATTTTTTACGACTTTAAATAAACACACCTACGAATCGAAGCATTACTTTTTAATTATCTGAAATTGCAATCTTAACGTTACTACTAATGTTCTCTCATGCAAACCTTTTTAATGCCTACTCTTTATGATGCATCACATTCTTTTAATTACGGTACAGTTTATGCGTTTTTTATTTCATTCAAACTATAATAAACTATAAGTACGCTCTTCACACTATAAAATCAGAAAAGAGTAAATAATCTCGCAGGATAGCTTTTTATTTGTTTGTACGATAATAAACGTAAATGATTAATTAAGTTTATCGTAATACATAAATATATGTTAAGTATGCGATAATTTGTGATTGCAAATAGAAGAAAAAATATATTGCCGTAATCAGACAAATGCTCATTATCTTTTTCTTGTATAATATATTAAACTTTTTCTTACTTTTTATACTTTTTGAAAAAGGTTTTTGGTTACGTTCTTTACACAATTAATTAACTAATTATAATTTTTTTACTAGTCGTATGTAATGTTTTACCTTTAATTTTTGCAACTTATGTAGTTCGTTTTATGTTATTATTTTTTTGCGCATTTTTTTATCTAATCCTTTTGGATTTTTTATGCAAATTAGTTTGTTAAAATTGTTTCTAATCGTTTTTATACTTAGTGTTGCAAATCATTTAATTTATTTAACTTAATTTACGTGATATATGCAACTCTAACAGCGCGTTGTCTATCACTTGTGTTGCATATTGTTTGACTTACAATTTCTTAAGTTTTTTCTTAAATTTTGATTTTATGTATGATTGAATTAGAATATCTTTTTTCTCTAATTATTGCAAGTGAATAACTTTTCTACCTTAGTAAGACTAAACAATTTGATTATAAAAAGTAAACAATTATATTATCTTATTTAGAAACATTTTGTTTGTTAATGTGCACATTGATGAGGCCATTTAATTACATTACAGATTCATAATTAATTATTAAAAAATTATAATGAATATAAATTTAGAACAAAATAGCAAATAATTATTCACGTGTCATATGTACGTGGTTTATTATTTGTCCAAATGATGTTTATTTTACATTAATCATATGTTTTTGTACTCGTTCCATTTGGGTTTTAAAAAAACGCCCAGTTTACATAGGAACTCGTTAAATAAATAACTATTATTGACATAAAGTATACACTTATAAGAACTTTTGTTCTTAAGGTAAACAAACTACTTATCAAGTAAATTAGAAACAATAATATATTATATATTTGAGATTATAAACAATCTGAAAAAAAATTGTGATGCTGAGTAAAGGTCCTTATTTGGTAATATCAAAAAAAGATTGTAGAAAAACGACTCCGTTTCCAACTAACGGTATCCAATCCAGTTCTACCAAAAATTAACGGTTTATCTAAAATACTTAAGCCAGGAATCCAATTGTCTCAGGTATCAATACTTCTACATATCTGATATCAAAATGGTTATCAAATAAATTCAACAGTTTGAAGTATCAACAAACACATCTCAGCATCAAGAATTTTTACGAATTTATTGAAAAAATTAAAAACGTTGAGCTGACTAAACATAAAATGTTAGTATCATTTGATGTTAACGCATAAAATAAAAAACGAGGGAAAGTTACCATTCTTGAACGCTTTAGTGACCAGATTTATAGCAAATGAGTCAAACCATAGCTCGCCACATAAACTGGCTGCTTTTCAATTTTGAATTCAACGATTATTGCATCTTTCATTGTCAAAAGATAATCTTAACAAAGAGTTAAAATATATTAAACATATTGCAACATACAATGGATTTTCGGAATCTATAATCAACAATATCGTTATAAAACAGAAACGTAAATTAAATATTAAAAATTTGGCTACGTTACAAAATATTAAAAGCAAACAAAAAATAAATATGTAAAACTTTCAAATTATCCCACATATACTAGAGATCTTTAACCATATACGTATAAAGACTATACCGATACCATTACATTGCTGCAATAAGTGTAAAGTGAAGCAAAGATTGTGAAACAGAGATATTAAAATCGCATAAGTTCACGTCTTAATTTCCCAATATCGTTTATGCGCACACGCAAAATATTTTGTTGTTATTGGTTGGTGTTTCGCGTCATTTACATGCAGTTTACACTAACGGCGTCCATCTTGCATCGAAGTGATTGTTATACTTTGTAGACCATTATCAGGCTTAATTTAGGACCACCTACATGAAATCAACGAATTATACAGAACATTTAATTCAAAAATAAAAAGTTGATAAGACAAGGGATTAATTATTTTAACTCTACCCCACATTGGAATGGATTTTCTCATATGCCTATAATTTGTTTGTCATTTATATAATTATAATAAACTTTTAGAATATAATGAAACAATGTAAGATACGAATGTAATGGTTTTAATTTTTTTAAATATATAATTTCATTGAAATAATTCGTTTATTTTGTATTATTCTAATTCTATAACATGTATGATCTTACAAGTTTTCTATTAAGAAATTACTTATAATAACCACTTAAGTTTGTAAATCCTCCTTATTTAGTATTACGCGGAATGAATAATATTTTCTCTGATACAAGTGCTTTCTTCAATAATTTTTACATAAAATCAAATCGTTTACAAACTTTGGAAATTAACATATTAAGGTGTGGAGTAGGTATAATTTTTTATTTTCCAAAAAAGTCACAACAGAAAATATAACCTAAAATACATTTAAAAAACCACTTTTTTAATTCATGAAAATAGCCAATCAACGTTCAAGTTTTTACATTTGCGCTTTCAATGCATTGAGTATTAAGAGACAGACTTATGCAAGATGTATATAGCTCCGTTTCAAGATGTTTGCTTCACTAATTGTCATACATGCTCGGTATAGTCTTTAATACGTATATGTCTTTAACAAATCTTTTGGGTAGCCCGAAAGATCTAATAGATATGGGCGATGTAAATGGGGAATATATAAAATTAGTTGTAAAGACTGTAATTAAACATATATAAGGCAAACCAGAAAACTCTTAAAAATTTGTTATAAAGGGTACTTAGCTTATGTCAGATATAAAAGAATAGATAAATTCATTATTGCCCTGGATATGTTAAAAAACAATCATAAAATAAAAGGCATCAAATTAATTAAAAAAGTAAACAATAGTAAAGAACTAGATCCACACAAGAGTTTGGAAATTTGTAAAAACAAATTAAAATATTTATAGGGTAAATGGTGTATTATTTATTTAGAATAAAAATATGCCTCAAAAACACCAAAATTATGGCTAAGATATGTAGATGATGTTTTTGCAATTTGGTCTCATGGTTTAGATGAACTACAAATGTTTCTTCAATACCTTGACAATCGACATCCAAACATAAAATTTAGTATTGAAAAAGAAATTAATGGTACCTTACCTTTTCTTGATAATAATTTGTCACTAAGATAAATTACAAGAACAATTAGAACACCTTAAGAAACTTTTTATAAGAAATGGTTTTAATAAAGAACAAATTAAAAAGTTTCTTAGACCAAAGACAAGACCTACTTTAACAGATGATTCAACTATTAACCAAAACTGTGTTATTCTACCTTTTGTTTCCAACATAAGTGACAAAATTGGAAGAATACTAAGTAAACATAAGATAAAAGTAGCTTATAATACTACTACTAAGATTAAAAATTTATTGAATCCTATTAAAGACAAAATACCTTACAATACCTGTGGAGTGTACCAAGTCCCATGCACCTGTGGCAAGGTATATATTGACGAAACTGGTAGAACTATAGATACGAGATTAAAAGAAAATAAAAGACATCCTTGTTTACTACAACCTACTAAGTCTGCCATTGCCGAACATGCACTTGACACTCTTCATAATATAAACTTTGAGAAAACTAAAACAATTTCTAAAACAAAGAACTGGAAATTAAGAAAGATTAGAGAAGCTATTGAAATTATCAAACATCCTAACAATTTCAATAGGGATAGTGGTTACGAACTTTCTGACACATGGTTACCTGTTATTTCTTAATCTTAATTTGTCCACCATTGACACTTAAGCTACGTCTAGAGTTTTTATGGTGGTTTTTCTTTAGACCTTCGAGCAAATGCTGTAGCTAAATAACTTGCGCTTATTATCTAGTTCCCTTATAGTTATTGTTTTTAGTTACCTTAGTTTTTACAATTGTCAAATTAATTTAATTTTGCCTGACGAAGAACTTAGACCAAGTTCGAAAGCTCGCATTTATAATATTCTAAATAAACAATGCACCATTTGCCTTAAAAATATTTTAATATGTTTTATGGTGAAAGTTTTATGTCTAAAATGTAAAAACAAATGTTTATTTATAAAGAACGATGACTACGAATCGTTAGGTTTTTCGGATCTGTCCAACTTAGTGGGAAAAAACAGTAAGACGTAACGAAGCGTCACATAATTTTAGTTTAAATAAACTTTAGTCATAATTTTAGTTTTGGTATAAGTTAGCTGAGGATTACAACATAGCTGTCAAAGTTATTGTTATTGTAGTTTATAAATGACTGCTTTATTTTACGTATTGTGTATAAAAATGTAATTTTTTTCGATGCGAAATATTTCGGAGACGGACACTTAGGCGCGGCCATTAAGGCGAGGCCATTTAGGCGCGGCCACTTCGGCGCGGAACACTTCGACGCAGGGACGCTAAGGCGCGGGTCCAGTTAGGCGCAAGACATTTAGGCGCAAGACTCTTCGGTGCGAGGCTACTAAGGCGCCGAGTCACTAAGGCGCAAGACACATACACCCGAGGTTGGGCTCTATGCCCTATAACTATGGCGCGAAGTACCGAAAGCAAAAATAAATTTGTTTCTTTGATTAGATTATTCGTTCTTTTTCATTTTTAATTTACTTTGATCTTTTTTTCGAAATAATTTAAAAGAGTCATTAAGTAATAAAACTAAGAGTATTGTAACCGAAAAAGAACGAATGAACATTTAAAACATTGAACAATTAAAACTAATTGTATAACATGATAAAAAAATAAATTTTGAAACGTCGCGTCGGCTGTTGTAATAAACTTGTTAATGTTGTAATAAAATGTTTTATAAAAGTATCATGCTGTTTTAAGTTTTGTTACGGACGACATTTTCATTGCGTACGTCTATGTATTTTGACGTGAAATTAGTTTACGGTTTGGACGCCCCCTACCTATCTTTTCCGCGTGACTGTCATTTACGACGAATTCTTTAACTTGACAACTGCATAAAATGGCCGGTGGGGCCGGTGGGACCGTAATGGGGACCAATTTATAAGGGTGTTACGCTTAGAATACATTTGAGTCGTCACCGGCCGTTCCGCCACGTGCGGGTATTCGTTCCTAGTCGTTAACTATTGATGAAAAATCAATTTCGAATAATAATTTTGTCGGATGAATATAATCTGAGGCATACGACATATGGCAAAAATTTAATGTACCGAAGCTAACTACAATTGTCGAGATTCTACTCAGGCGGCAGATACCTGCGTAACCACCGTTTTCGTCGGGGTATAACAGCACACGACGACCGGGTTCGGCCTTATGTATTTGTGTTAAATATAACTAATCATTTTGTAGATTTCACTTTCGTGAGGAATTAGTTTGACACGACTTGCTATTTAAGAGTGTTTACAGGGTTGCTTGCCGAGGAAAGCGCTTTCTTCGTACAAGGGGAAGTTCCTGTATTAGGGGTAAGTGATTTTATGTGGTTTATTCGTTGTCAGAAGGGCCACTCACGAAACTTTTGCTAATAGTAATTCCGTAACGATTAACGTAATTGTATTACCATTTAGGTAGTAAGTTTGCTTATTTTGTGTTACGTATGCTGTGTACTACCCATAATTATTATGATAATTTAATATTAATGCCGTAATTGCTATCACTGTTTTATTATCAGTAAGGTAGTATTATTACTTCTTTTGTACGTTTCGTATACGGTGTCTCACGAATAACTGTTAGGATAGGTTAATGTTAATGCTATAATTATTATCACTGTTTTATTGTCAGTAATGCCATATTACTAATTATTTTGTGGATTCCGCATGCTGTATACAAACGATATTTACTACGAACTATTCTTCGCTATTTATTTCACTGTACTTTATTGATGTGATGTGTGCTGCCTATACTACAGGCATTTATGTAGAAAATTTTATGTACTCCTTAATCAAAGTTTCCTCTAATTATTAATGCAAATTGTTACTCATTTTAGAAGTTAAGGTTGGCGCATAAGCAAACTGTGATAGGTATTAATTCTACCTGGAAAACATTAAATTTCATATCTTCTATTATTATTCAACGTTAAGCCATTAAATCGATTATACTTGTTAATCTTTCTTTTTATCTTTCCTGCTCCTGTGATTATCGTTACCTATTAATTACTTTTGGCTACTCGAACAGCCGAGTATAAGGATTACGAATCTAACATCGTGTTACAAGTGTGAACCGTTCTGTCCGGAGCAAGATAGAAAAATTACTTTGGGATCCGCTCTGGCGCCCTTAAACATATTTACTGTTTCTGTGAACCCCCCTACTCCCGACTATTGTGAGTTGGCCGTGCAGGTTCGTAAAATACCAAAAGCTTGTAACAGTTTTCCTCCAAAAATAAATAATTCTAAACAATTAATTCAATAACAAAAAAAATTATTTACTTATCTACATTCGTACATAATAATTTTGCAAATTAATAATAAACTATTACATATTAGTAGCAATCACGCATTCATTTCGTAATTATGTGATCTGCGCCTTACTGGTCTTTAGTGGCCCCGCGCTGACGAGCCTAAGTTTCCTAGACCGGAAATATTTGTCTAATTTAATTAATGCCAGTGTTTAGCTGTTGTGTTGTAGACAATGTAAACGATTTTTTATACTTCGCGTCTATAATTGAAGTTATTATAGCATCCATTTGGGTGCTATAATATAACTTTCATTTTTTTTTCATTATAGCACCCAAACTTTAATTACTCAAGGTTGGTCACATCGTTAAAATTGATATATATGTATGTCAAAAATTGAACAAAATTTATTTAATTTTTTCATTGCAATTTCCATAGTTCCATTTATTTTGAATTTCAATTTTGCGCGTAATGTTAAAGGTCAGATGACGTTTATGATCATGCGTGATTATAATTTATGAAAAATTATAACCTCTGATTATGACGCCGTTTGCATGTTTGTTACCGTTCTTATATGCTTTATTTTATGTAAAATTGGTTATTAAGTACTATACAATATATAACGTTATTACTGAGTATTGGTGTTGTTTATTTCATATTTATGGTACACTTGTTATATACATTGTAATTAATAAGCACATTTGAGGAGACCTTTGAATTCATTGTTAAACCAGGGTAAGCATTATTACCATTTGTTACATTAATATTATGTTCATTAATATTAGTTTTAGTAACACTAGTCATATTGGAATTTTTTGAACATCCTGGTAAATTTATATTATTATAATGTTGGAGTTTTTTGAACATCCAGGTAAGTCGATATTTTCTTGCGGAACAAACTCTGCAACAGTTGAAGATTTCCACCCACCATGCCTTTTCAATGTTAACAAATCTCCGCCACGATTTGCCAAATGTGTAGCACTCGATCTTCGGAAACAATGACCCGTAAACAGTTCCGGATTAGGCAATTTTAAATAAACTGCAATGTTTTTTGATACTTTTCCTATTGTGTTGATACCAATAAAGCTGTTAATGCAGCTACCATTTCTGTATGTTACAAAAAATCTTTTGTGATTAGTTTTGGTAGGTCTAAGTTTTGCATATTCCTTAATCAATTCAATCCAATTTGTATCAGTGATTGCGAACGTGCGTAAAATATTATCTTTTGTTTTAGGAAGTGATATAATAATTGAATCTTGTTTGAATTCAATGTCATCTGTAGACAAATTGAGTAATTCATCTCTCCTACAGGCACCATTAAAACCAATAATCAGGATGACCTAAAGTTCATATCGTAACACAAGAAGTAAACTCATTGTTGTATTAATTATAAAAATACTTACTTTCATAGCTAAATATAATTCATTATCAGCTTCATTTATAAATTTATTAATATTGTCTTCTTCTAAAATTTTTGATTTTTTCGGCAAATAACCAACCGATGCCTGTTTCAGTAAAGCGTGTAATTTATTAAACTTTGATATATCTACGTTTTGATGTAAATTTAAACTACACCGTAACATTGAATACATTGACCACAAAGTTGATGATTTGTAATTATGTCGCTGTAATTCAAAGTAAGCTAATAATGCATTTTCTGTTATTTTTGTCACTTTTTTTACGGCACCATTTTTCAAATTTGATGTACTGTTTATCATATACATGTTTTGATTTAGTAGGAATTAAACTACTTACTTATAGTATTTAGCGCAATTTCTCGAATTTCTGGTGGAGTACAAGATAATTCTTCGTCCATCTTTTTTAATTAATTTAAAACAAATGCATAACTACTAATAAACAAATTCGAATTTTAAGTTTTGAATGTCAGTGTAGCCAATTGTTAAAAATTTAGAATACATTATAATTACAAATTTTTATTTAAGAATTGAATTAAAGTCGCAAAATATAAAAAATAGTATAAAAAACTCGGCTCGTGTTTTAAACTTGGTCGCGTGCTATAAAATTCGACTTATGAAACTTGTTGTTTAATATATTATTATAAAACTAAAAAATTAATGTTTGTATGTTTTTGATTAATACTTAGTAGGTATTATTAGTTAAACGTATGTATTTAATATTATTTACGTAGATACAAATTTTATAAAAAGAATAACGTTAGTATCCTTTTTACAATACAATTTAAAAAAAAATATTAATATTGTTGCTTTTAATTTTTTTGATGTCTATAGATTGTACTTTAATAAAATAGGGAGTAAAATTGTACTAAGGGACTGCAAGTAATTGGTTGCAACGCAAAATAAAAGATTATTAATTTTTTATAAACTTAAATTGTATTACATGTTTAAACCTTTTGAAAACATTAACTCAGTTTGTATTTTAAAATTTTATTATAAAATAATAAATGTAAGGACACTTTAAAATATAAAATATTGTTTTAAAAATGTTTAAATTACATTTTAAATTTTAATTTTACAATGTTAATAAAAACAGTAAGTAAACTTAACATTTTAATAATGAAAAGATATAAAAAAACATTTAAAAACAAATGAATACTTTTAATAAAAATGCTAAATTTATTGTTTTTATTAACTGCTGCAAGTTAACCATTTAGAACTAAGTAAATAGGATTAGCATAGGTATAAGACACTGAAAACATTAAGCTTATATTTTACAATTACATATAATAATTTTTTGTCAAACTTACAAATTTTTACAAACAAAATTTTTATTAAAGAAACCATAATGTATCAATCAAATAAAATTAACTACAATATTGGTGAAAAAACATAAATCAGATGCTTTGTGAATTCAACTAAATGATAAATGACCTAGTGTTAGTAAATATATCGAACATGGTAATCAATTAGATACTTTAAGCTTTACTTATATGCAGATTAAGCAGTAATTGATTATAGAAATCATGATGTTTTAAATTTTTATTATGTTTTCTAAGCATTCATTAATAATATTATTCACAAATATAAATAATAAACAAAATCAATTGTAATACAACTGATAACATTAGAAATAAAAATTCAAAAACTAAGTAATTTGATATTAAATGGTATAATACAAAATGTAGCAAATTTAAGTAATTTATTGATGTATTTAAAGTTGAAGTAATTTATAATACAGTAATCTCAAACCTGTAATAACAATTTATAATTTTAATACCGCAAGGTAAAGTTATCGGTTTTGTAAGCAATTTGTGATTTACAAATTATCTATAGATTTTTGAGTGTATTCTAGCTCAAGTTAAGAAACCGCACGTTTAAATTTTATTTTAAAAAAGCGATCTTCAAAGTTAGCAATAAAAACTACACAAAACAACAAATTTAGATAGTTTGTTACAAAAAATTTTAAAAAAATGATAAACATTGTTTAAAACAATATTTAAAAACTTTTAGTTTAGAAAATAGGTTTAAAAAGTTATTTTTTTGCACCGTCTACTTTTTAAGACTTAAAATTTTTAACGCAAATAAATAAATAATATTTAAAGACGTTTGTTTATTTCTTAGAAGTGTACAAACTGAACATATCTAATTAGTGTTTAACACAAACCTGGCGTGTTTGATAATTGTTGATATTAAGCTAAAATTTAAACACGGTTTTTCACTAAAAAAAGTTTTTGTGTATAGAGAAGAAAAATTAAGGTTTTGCAATCACTAAAACGTAACCAACATTAATATTGCAATTTTAAATTAAACCGTTTTAAATGGTTTTTTAAAAGCTACGACAGCAAATTGATGAGAATCCATAGCGACACTCAAAACTTGTTCGTAAAACGTATTATCAAATTAGAAATAAGTGGATGATAAACGTTTGTGTATAAAGCTTAATTTAGGCAGTAATATTTGTTTTAAAAGATTTGACATAAGATTTGTTACCAACATAAATATGATCGTGTAAGACAGCAAATCGGATTACAAACAAAATTTGTTTGGAATGAACCGTAGGGTTGTAAGTTATTTTTATTATGGAATAACCTACTGCGCAAGTTTTTATCACCATAGATTATTAAAAGCTTTGAAGTGATCATTTGTTTACAAAGTTTGTTACAAATTTTGAAACAATTTTGTTACAAGAAATAATACTCTTTCAAACAGGCTAAAGAAAAATCAAACTCATATCTTTGCCATCTGTTTCATGATAACAAGCAAATCTTTAATAAGAACTTTGGTAACAATTAAAGTGATATTAAAACTCACAAGAAGATGTTGGGGTTCAAGTTTTATAAACTCGTAAGTTAACACAATATCGTAACAACAAAATTAATAAACAGATGTCACAACATAAAAGTTATAGAATAGTTTAAAGTGGAACAAGCCACCGACCAAAAGCATAGGCAACTTTACCAATTTAAGTTACTTAACCCTTGAGTAGTATAGCTCGGATTTCAAACACTTACGGTATGGCAGGATCAAAAATGACCCCAATTTTTTTACCTCGTAAAATTTTTGTTATAACTTATTGAACTAAAAACAATATATAAATATGTACACTTTGCTAACCCTTGTGAGAAATAAAAAAATATAAAGGCGTTTAAAATTAATTTAATTGATAAAAATAACATGAAGAAAAAAAATCAAGAAAATTAAGAGTAGGTAACTCATTATATCAGCAATAACTTGGAAACTAATTTTTTTTCTAACTCAATGTTTCGATCTCGCTTTAGGGGTAATTAAGCTTAAATATTCTATAAAAAATATTAATATAAACATAACATAAAAAAACTGTCACTAACGTTTGGTACCTTACGCTTTTTCACAATTTTGGCATGTAGTAGTTATCCTGCTGTGAATTTTGCATATGTGGCGACTACAACTACTACACGAAAGACTTTCTTTTTTTTCTGGAAATATGTGCAGATGAAACATCTTCCTCTTTTAACTCCACGTATATCTGTTATATTAGCCATCCTACAAATGACAGTACGTAGTTCTCTAAGTATGGATTTTTTATAAACTTGACGCATCAGCTGCTCTTGAATAAGATCACGTCCTAAGATGACCAAAAACTCTCTTCTTTCTATAGTTTTGTTTTGGGTAATATCATTGAAAATTATGGTAGAATTTACTCCTGCGATATCCATAATTCCAGATGACCTGGGGCCAACGTCTTGTTTGTCTATCAACCTTATAGTTTGAACACTTTTGGTCGAAAGAATCCACACCGCCTTTTGTCGAATTATAAAAATGTATAATTTCGGGCTTGTCATTATCATAAACGGTGTCAGTGTGGTGCATGGAAGACAAGAGTATGACGGCACGATTTTTCTTTGGGACATATGATGTAAGAGTGAAATCTTTAGTAAAACCAAAAATAGACGACTTCTCAGCTCGTTCTTTCTTTGGCAAAAACGAGGGTGGAAGTTCACGCTTGTTTTTTCTCATAGTGCCAACGAATGTGAGTTTATGTTTTTGCAGTTTGGTGACTAGCTGCAACGACGTGTACCAATTGTCCGCAGTAATATTTCTGTTTAAATTTGCTACTAGCGGAATAAAAGCAAGCACATCCAATGTGGGAACAGCCAGTTTTCTAGGATTCATTATGTGCGTATTTTTACCCGTGTAGATGAAACCATTGAATAAGCAGTGCGTCCTAGCATTACACAAACATTGCATCTTAATGCCATATTTATCTGGCTTGTCTTTTAGATACATTCTGAAGCTGCATCTGCCTCGAAATGCTATTAGCATTTCGTCGATAGTTACGTATTCACCACAACTATAATTAGATTGACAATTGATAATAAAGAGATTGTATATTTCTGATATTGCTGCAAGCTTATCTCCATTACTTAGCTTTTCTAACCTGGTTGTTTTGTCGTCAAATCGTAGGGCACAAAGTAAAAAATTGAAACGTTGCAGAGACATAGTTGATCGAAAAATATTTCGTCCTGTTCCGTTTGTAGCAAGATTAGATTTTAATAATTGGACTTAAAAACTCTCGCTAAATATAGAAGTCCTAGAAATGCTTTAATTTTAATAATGTCAGTATGCTTAGTAAACTGATAAGAAAGGCTATGAAAATTATATTTTTCAGACATTCCCGTGATTTGTGCATTCGTATGTTCTAAGAGAATATTCAAAATACCTGCATCAATTAGACATTCCCACGATTGCACCGGTGTGGATGGTTTGGTCAGACGCGCTTTGCCTCTAACGTCTGGCAAATGGGTCACAAGTCACAATGTTGCTAGGACGTGTTTTACTGGCCGCAGAAGGTGTTGTTGCTCATTTGAATTTGTTTTTTCCGTAGAAATACGTTTTGTTTCCGTTACCGTCGTCGACTTGGTCTAACTCATCGCCACTCTCATCGTCGGATGTATCACCAATCGTTACGTCTGAATTGGTATCGTGGTCGCTATGTTCGCTAAGATCATCGGAAAACTCACTGCCATCATTTCATCCATTGTCAATTATATCTTGAACAATCGCCTTAAGTTCATCCGGTGTCAAAATGTCTCTGTTTCTGCTTACACCAGCTATTTTAAAACTTATAAACTATCTACACTTTGTGATACACTCACAGTTTGGCAGTGTCAAAACTGACCCTAAGTTGCCAAAAGCGCTGCAAAAACACAACTGAAAAAAATCAAATTCTGTACTTAAGTAGATGCCTACTTAACTAGAGAATACACGAAAGCGCGGTTAATGCCGCGTATATTTAAGTAGCGTAATCACAAATTAAAATTCCGTAGGCTCAAAGTTGACCCCGCTATACTACCTAAGAGTTAATAAATCATGAAACATAAATACGTATAAATACGTAAAAAAGTCAATTATTAAAAATTCTTAAATAACAAAGGACATTAACGTTCAACAAACAGTTTGTCAAAAAAAAGATAAGAATTGTAAAATAAAAACAGAAAAATTGAATCTCAATCTATATAGTTATCCCGTAATTTTTGAAATTAAGTTACTATAAACATTACTTAAATTGTTGGTATCTAAAATTAATATTATTTTTTATGTATAATATGTATTATTTCTGAAACTATACGCTTTTTTAAATTATTTAAAATCGAGGGATTATTGAAATCGAGACTGTGTTCTGTGTGTATATAATCTACCGCTAAAGCGGTATTGCCTTTTTTATGCTGCAGTCATATTTATGATTATTATTCCAATTTTTAACTTTTTGTTTGGTTTGACCAATATAACACATATGGCATCCAGTATAGTGTAGCATATACATCACACCATCCATTTTTAGTATTACTGCACAGCATATTGTAAATAGTGTTAGTGTGATACATGGTTATTTGATTGATTCTTTGAGTTAGGTTTGGGATGTTTATGATTTGGGTGTAAGTGATGTTACTATTAAATTTAGCATTAAGGGTAGTGCTAAGATTACTAATATGTAGGTGAACTACTGGTGGGATAATATTAGATGTGTTAGTATGTAGCAGTGTTTTATTTATTATATTATTAGGATAGCTATTATTCATCAGTATTTTCTTTAGAATACTAAAGTTTGTTACATCAAAGTTATGACTGCATCAATATATTACATAAGAATAATATTAATTTTAACAATGATAACAACAATTTGAGTAATGTTTAAAATAATACAATTACAAAAATTGTGAGACAAAGATATAAGTTGAAATATATCGCCTTCAATTTTTCTGTTTTTATCTTATCTTATCGTTCCCTTGACATTCAATAATTTTTGATTATTTCTTTGTGATTTATGAAGAAATAAGTCACTGTAGTACATAGAGGAGGGTAAAGAATTTTTACCAAGGCAAATATTAACTAATGTCAAACAACAATGAACGATATATTCAGAACACAAACAACAAATTGTGTTATTTCTCACTCACAGTTTTCTCATTTCAATCAAATAATGAAACGTGTTTTCTAAACTTGCACGTTGTTGACGCAAGGATCATTTTTTGTGACGACTATATTGTTAAGTATAGTATTGTTACTACGTAATAGCATGTGTAGTCAATAATCCGTTCACCGATCAGTGCGTGGACATTTCATTCTATTGTGTGTCAAAAGTTTGCAACTATATATGCAACTCTATAAGCAAACAATGTATATAAACGCATGTATTGCGTATGTATCTGTCAAAAATGCAAAAAATATAATAATAGATAAGAGGGGACAAATGATAAACTGAATTTAGATTTACTAAGAACTGCATAAATAGACAGAAATACGGCATGTGTGCAAAACATGCTAAAGAAAATTGTCAAATTAAAAAAGAACTGTAAAAAATGTTGGTGTGGGTACAGGAACTGTTCATTATATCGTACACAAACTAGACTGCATCAAAGTGTGTGCGTAATAGATCCCTCGTCTTTTGTCTAAGAAACAAAAATGTTTGCGAATAAGGTTGTCTTTGCAACACAATCATCAATGTCATCATCATGTCAATCATTATCAACCAATGCAATATAAACATTAAATTTAAAATTTTTTTAATACCAAAAAAGTTTAAAGCGGAATCTTTTGTAGACAAGATAGTTTTTTTAAGTAAAATTTTTTTAAACGCGACTTGGGAGTAATTCAGATTTTTTTTTGATGGAAGTAACGGTCACGTTACAGCTTACGTGGTTTTCACTATTTAAATACAGTAAACACTGTGCTACCAAATTGAAAAAAACTCTGGAAAATATGCTAACTAATTTAAAGAACAAATTGTGTATTGCGATTTGTTAAAGTGCATTTATTTTGTTGATATTTTAGTTTTTAATAACAGTAATATTTTGACTTTTTATGTATTTATTGTATTTATAGTACAAAACTAGTAATAATTATTAATTAACGTAGTATTTTGTAATACAGTATCAATCCATGAAAAATAAAACCTGAAAAATTGTTCATTCCGAAGCACGACATTATTCGTCAATAGATATATCTATTTGAAACCGATTTTAAACTTTTTTTGATGCCTCAAGAAAATTTTATTACATCACAAGAAATGCTATTATATACGTAAACCTAATCTAATTAAATTCATATAGTCTCGTAAGAATTACATTGCACTGAATGATATCGCACAACGAGATATTGATATTAAATTTGAAATGCATTTTCTGATTAAACAAATAAAAATTGAGAAAAGCAGTGCAATTATGTTTTACATCTTTAAATAAATGTGGAAAATAGATTGTTTAATTGATAAGATTGTGGGAATTTTGACGTTTATAGTAAATAATGGTGATTCAGATGAAGATGAAAAAAAAACTGAAAAAAAAATCATTAATCTCGGTCATAAAGAATGTTATTTAATAAATAAGAGAAAAATACAATGTGTTGTATTTTGTACCAAAAGAGTGTTTTCATTTTTTGTTTTCTAAACTTTGATGTGAAACATTTTATTTGGCGGGTTAACCCGGCTGTTGCCATGGTGACGATGCGCTCGCATCTTACTGTACGCCACTCTTCTAACTCGGTTTGGTGGTTCTTCCTTTCTCTCCCCGAACTGAGATAGCGTGTGCAGTGTTGTTCACTTCGGAACGTTTCCTGTATTTTATTTGAAAGTGATGAAAGAATCAGAACACTTTAGAACATTTAGTATTGTCAAGTGTTTGTTAAACGTTTATGTCCTGTTTTGAGAGAACCGAAAGAATATGAAAAGCCAGCTCTATACCAAGTTACTAAGACTTATGGTTCGAGAGTTTTTGTGGGTACAATCTTACACACACACACACATAAGCACACACACAAACACCCAACTTTTTTTTTCACACATTCACTTTTCTCATTCAGGAGACCTTGAAACGTATAAATTGTGCAAAAAAAACATTTTTTGAAAAAAAAATAGCAATCGTTATACTTTTCTTATAGGAAAATAAAAACATCCTTAATACGTAAACGCTCGGTAACGTAAACACCTTGTATTGTGCTATTTAACTGTGTTTATCTACTCATTTATATACTTTTAATAACACAAACTGTTTAAAACTAAGTAAAATAAAAAAAATCGGAATATCAAAATTCACCACAATCTGTAAAATTAAGCTTTTTAAAACAAATATTTTAGAGAAAACGTAAATTTAGAAGTACAAGAAATCAAAAAACTTTCAGTAATGCAAAAACATAAAACTTCTTGTATAAATGGTTTTTAATATAACGAAAATACGTAAAAATAATTAAAGTGAAGGCTTAACTATTAAATGAAAAAATAAAAAAACCAAAACAAAAACAAAATAAGATAAGAAATTCGACTGCTGTCAATATTTGCTTAAAAATTATTAGTACAGTCAAAATTAACACCACCGTTTAAAAAATATAGAATACGTTTACAGTGCTGATAAAAGCGGGTTAGTATAAATTAGAAATACATATATTCCTGATTTGGTTTTACTTAAACGCTTTGTTCTTCAGGTATGACAATAAATATATAATTCCAAATGTTATTAACTTAGACATACAATTCGTAAATCATATAATTTCTAAAAAACAGAAACTTTCAATGATAGTGTTGTTATTGTTAGATAACGCACTAAGTCATCCTCTAGAGGAGCAAATGAGAAGTAAAGATGGGTCAATTTTTGTCCAACGTAATTCCATCTTTGAAAAAAGTAACATTGCTAGCAACAGTTTTTAATCAATGTTTAAATTGACAGCGGTCTGTGAGACTGCAGTACGGTAACGACGTAAATATAACTAAACTACGGCGTTTAAGGGCTAATAGTTTAAGATGGCAACCAAATAAATCAAAAATAGTAGAAGAAGCTTTTTGTACCAGCGATAAAAATAAGGACAATGTTGTCTTTAGCGTAACTAGGAAACAATTACAATTCTATGCTGATGCTTTTCTTAGTGCATTAATTTATTAAAGATGGTAAACCCAAACATTTGTTGTAAATTAGCTGATATTAATTCATAGAACACAAACAAACTGATGAATTATGTAAATGAAAAGAAACCAAGGAAAGAAAAGTATCATACACGTATATTTTAGTTTTCTATAAATACTAAAAAAAATTAAATGGCAACTTATTTTTCTTCTTATTCAAAGTATGTATTGCTGTTCATTTATTGATATTAAAATATATTTTGTTTCTTTATTGTGTTATTTTGTACTATTTATGTTTTTTCGGTAATTTGTTTGTTAATAAAATGATGCTCGCTAATGTAAACATTTCAATAATTTAAAGACATTGGTTGAATTAGTTTACGTTATCGAACGTTTACCTTTTACCTATAGATTCAAATAAACAGTGTAATTTTTAAAATGTTTGTATAGAAAATTCGTAAACGTAATTTTTATTTTTGTGATACTCTGGTTGTTTAAAATAAAATGATGAGTTTAGACCAAGTCGTTTTCACTTATTTTTTTAAATTTATAGTAAAAAAATTAGCTTACCTGAAGTGCACTGTTCCGGAAAAGCAATAAAATTAAGCTATTTCTTCGAAACATAAGGTTTCAAAAACTATTAGACGTAAAATGTTTTTGCAAATTACTTTATTTCTTAATAAACTTGAATCGTTCATAGGTAGTAGCAACGTTGTCAACTACTTTTTTCACTTTTTTTCGTTATTTATACAAAATTGATAAAAACTCATATATGAAGAATTATTTCTACAGGTTTTACAATTTCTATAAGCATAATGACGGCACGACACAGTTGTCACGCATAAATGAGGAAGGTGAAAAAACTTGCTAGATATTTGGCTCACCTTTTGGCTATGTTTCGTCACAGATGGTTTGAGTCGGATTTTCAGTATCTAGAATTCTTCGGGTAAGCCGCGTCACCTTTTCTTACGTAAAGTAAATAATTCTATAAGGAAACGCACGCTTGGGCTAAAGAAAAGAAAATATCTTAGACTCTTTTATTTCAACATAGTATCTGCACAATTACCCGTAGAGAAGAAGAAGAAATAAAGTATCATATGTACAGTTTTGATTACAACTATAAATAAAATCGACATGAGTTTGTGGCTACGCCACTGCTACCAATCCATTATCGTTATACAGTAAAAATAAAGAAAGATATCGCATATCTAGAAGCATTAGTTTTAATTTTAAATATATCGCATCAATTCATTAAAAACGATGCTAATAAAATTAAACGTGTTTACGATACCTTATGATTAGAGATCAAAGTCTACCCGTATCCTTGATGTCAAGTGTTAGAGCGAGATATCGAACTTAGTTTTAATTACCCTGTGAGTATTAACAAGCGTCGCGTCCTTACACAATAGTATATTATATATCAAGGTTGAGAAGTGCATCATTATAACCTAAGCGATAGATTATATCGCGAGACGCGAAGCGTCGAGGGATATAAATCGCGCGGGTTATAATGAACTTCTCAACCGTGTTATATATACAATTTTTTCCACTACTAGCATTATTAAAACCTTTCTACCTGTTACTAAATCAAATTTAAAATTTAAGATATTAATTTTAAATTATAAATCAAGTCAGTAATTCTGACAGTTGTCATTAGTTTAATAGAACTAATTTTGACGTAATTTTTAATTGTGATTTAAAACACAAAAATAAACAGATAACGTAAGTTTTTATTACTAAAGTTGTTTAAATTGTTTAAAAACATTATTATTTTAAGCATTAATAATATTTAAAACATATTCAACTCAATAATATTCACATTTACTAAGCGCGAACTTCAAATAACTTACTTTTTAAAACCAAATTAATTTATTAATTGAACGATTTAAAAACTTAAATTAGCATTAAATAAAATCTCTTGCTCTTGGTACGCAGTTTCGTAAACTGTTTTTCTTTGAAATTGTTGTAGTATTATCAGAAAATGTAAATATTATTTACCTGGGCTTAAAAAAGTACAACTTCACGACCTACTATTATACGTAATAATGCAAGCGTATACAACTAGTAGTGGAAAAAATATATTTCGAGTCATTTCTTCTGAGATCAAATTGGAGGTTAGTAAATATTTGTTTCACACGTGGTTGCGAGCTGAAAATTTTTCTTGCTTATTTTAGTTCCTATTTATTTTCCTATGTCAATCTAATTACGAAGTTTTTGCCATCGGAGTTGGTAATTATTACCGACGCAATTACTCGCAACAACGGTGTAATCTTTAAGAAAAAGATGGTAACATTGAGGAATGCTTTACAGTGTCATGTCTTATTGTAAGGTATTTATTATTTTTTATTCATACTATGGTGAATAATCTAAAACACGCATGCTGATGGGCCAACACGACCGCGCGCGTATCGAACTTTGCTTTCAAAATAGTTTCTGTTTTCCTTTTTAGTTAATTTGTGTAATATCAAAAGAAAGCAAACAAAGAACAACAAATTTTAATGTTTAATGTTTTAATAACACATTTATCAAAAAAATCACGTTTACTTGAAATTTTTGCGTTTAAGAATAATTCTTTTGTTATTACAAAATCAATAAAAATTCGAAAACATTTTGATTGTGAAAAAAAGATAAATCAAATGTTAATAGTTTTGCGGATTCTATAAATTACTTAAAACACATTTAATTATTTGTCGGGTTTAGAAGATAAGAGTAACTGTTTTATAAAAATTTTCTATTTAAAAACCGAGTTAGAAAAACGAGCCGTAGAAACTATAAAATAAAAAAAATGTCAACAAACTACCAATTTTTTTAAACACATTTAAAAATGAATGACATTTATCTATGTAATTAGTGAATAAATGTTTTCAAATTTTACCGTTTTATTTTAAAAAGTGTTTGTATTAAAAAATTGTTTTATATTTTAATTAAAACTTTACAAGGCGAATTCTTGCATAAAACGGAATATTTACTTGATAACAGCAAATTTTAACAGATTTCACTGTATTTACATAACAACCAATTTAAATATTCACGTCACTACTAAAATACTCTCCCAGAAATATTTTATTATGTTGTGAAAAACAATACATATATCTAAATATAATTTGTCATGTACAAGAAACTATACAACTAAACTTTTTAACTAAAGTAACAGCAATGCAAAATAAATACATTGATAAGTTTTATAACATATTATAAAAATTTGAAGTTTTACATAACTAATGAATAGGTTTTAGAATATTCTTCACTAGGAGGGCAAATTAAACCACTCAAGATTTTTTATATGGCAACGTTTCGTGCAATCATGCATCAGGTCAACAAAAAGGTTAGAGTGGAAACATCCTTAACTCCAAACAACATGACAACTAATTACACAGGAGGCGTTTAGCCTCAGATTTATTAATATAAATTAACATGAATAAATTGTTAAAATATTTCTAAAAAAGTCAAATAATTAAAATAGTGTAAATGAACAAAACTGAGAATGACAATTTACAAGACATGTATAATTACATAACGTTGTCATTGTACGCATAATTATTTATTATTATTTGATACGTAAAGCAATAATCAACTACAAATGTCGTACAAAAATTAATTAGTAATAGTGGCAACATTGTTAAGTTAACATTTAAATATTAGCACAATTAAAAGAAACTATTACAATCTTGTTAGCAACACTTTACAGCCACTGCACAGTAACGTAACAAACCAGTTCAGTACAAAACTATACTAACAACTTTTAGTGTGCAGTAAATTTATGGGTTGCATATTTCCGTAAGGTTGACTACCTTTAAAAATTAGAGCAACTAGTCAAATTTTTAATTGTTTCTCCAAACTATAGATCGCAATCGAAATCAAAACTGTTGCATTTACCTGTACAGTCGTAAAAATTCTATTAACTCAAACCTGGATTAACAAACTAGTAATCTCTATTTCAAAGTATACATTGTGCTATCTATATTCCATTCAAAACAGCAATAATATAATTTGAGCCTATTTATTAATGACATTTTTACGACAATGTAGGTAAATTTTATTACCCCATTTATAACGCACTGATAGAATAATTGCGGATAATTAAAAAAAAAATTAGTAGCAAGTTGCAACATAGGAATATTTTAAAATATGTTTATTTTGAATTTTTTGTTTGTGTGTATTTTTATGATAAAGTTGTTAGACATTGTTTTTATTAGTAAGATGTAATAATAACAATAACTACCTAATTGTTTTAAAATTTTGTATTTTTAAAATTGTATGCATTATAACACAATTATTAAACATTTTTTTAAGTGCTTATTAAAACTTTTAGTACCTATTTTTGATGTTTTTTAATGCTTAAGTACTTGCCTATTTAAAACATTTTTAATGCTTGAACGTCCGGTCTCTAGCGATTAACATCTTCATATTTTCTAAATTCAAATTTAAAAATACTTGACGTTTGAATTGTTATTCTAATAATTTTAACATTGACTGAAGTCAATCCAATAGTCAACTACTGTAAAATTTATACAAGGTCCGCTACATCTAGTAAAAATTGATTTTTACATAGATAAATAATAACTACGTAATTTTAGAGAATTAAATTTTTATGATCATAATAAAATGTAGTGGACACAAAAATATAGATTCAGCAGAGACCAATTTTACTTTGTAGGTTGAAATGAAAAAATGTAAATATTGATATTTCTTGTGTAGAAAATAATATTCCTAGTATTTTAAAAATATCGTTGATTGTTTTCTATTTAAACTGTCATATATAGTTTGCAGAAACAATAAAAAATAACAATCATTTTTTTTTTATTTACGTGGAAGATCTAAAAGGTGCTATAGAGAAAAATATAAAAAATTAATTATTAATCTACGAACGCAAAGGCAAAGCGTCATGTGTACCAACTTAAAATTTATAACTAAAAGTAAAAACTTATAGAGTACTGTAAAAAATAATCATAACAGACCTATAAGTACTTAAGTTCGTATGGATAAATTATTTTTTTTAGTTTTATGAAAAATTGGCGTTTATAAAATGTACACTATAGTTTCAAAATGAGGAGAATAATAATTAATAAATTTCAACGCGCAAAAAATTTTTTGTTAAATTTACAGTTGGTTTGCAATAACCAGTACTATGGTTTAAAGATTATTTTTACTGGATGCAAAAACTTACCTAGTTGTTATTAAGAATAGTTTGTAAAAAAAAACAAGAAACCAGTTTTAGTAATTTCTAATAGAAATATATTTTTTTAAACTTATGTGTATACAAAGTGAATCTGATTAACGCGTTGTTATTTTAGCAGGTAAAATTAGAGCATACCTACATCTAAGCAAAAAATGTGAAAATAAAAATTCTATTTAAACTTTTCTAGCAAATAAATCGTAAATTACGAACCTGTAGTCTCTTAAGGTTGTTGACACTACGAATAAAAATAAACTGTTCTAAAAAGTGCAAATTTCTTCTGAACGCTTTGCTGACACCAAAAATAAATACTAAAAATGTTATCGGATAACGCGTAGTTAAATTGCTTTGGTTAAATGAAGTTGCTATTCTGCACATTCCTTTCAAGTGTACTATATAATACCTCCTCCGTTGGATAAAACACAAACGTCTAAACGTCGCCGAAAATTATCCGTTCTTTACGTAAATAATTGTAGATTCTATCTAATTGCGTTTGCTGCCGCAAAAATTCGATTTTGCAGGTATTGTCTATTATTTACAGGGGTTTACCTTTCACATAAATTTCGAAAAAATCTTGAGTTAATATCAGGTCTCCGGGCTGATCAGCGTCTAGTGCAGTTTTTTGTAATCCAACAACCCGTGCCCGATCTTCTACAATTTAGATCCGCATATACACTAAAAAAACTAATAATAAAATTTTTGATTTTATTAAAAAAAATATTCTTCTTTTGTTGCTAATACATGGAGTGGTTTTTTTCGACTACGACCTTTATAGGTAAGAACACCTCCGGTCTCCAGTATTTCTAAGTTCTTGTTCACACGCCAAAATAAAGTTTATTGAAGAAAATTGTCTATTAGGATATCGCTCAACCTACAAGTTACGTGTGGTGTGTACCACTGTATTCTGCAGTTGTATATAATAAATTAAATATTATGAATTACGAGTACATTTACACGACTCACTTAGCATCAACTAAAAAAATACGTTAAAAATCGAGATAGAAACAAATCAGATTGTCGAACACAGTTCTAAAAATTCTAAATTTTGCATTTAATTATCTGAAGTCTTGTTTTGATAACAACCGAAGATAAACGTGATTGTGTACATAAAGTACAGTCTTTGACAAATGTAATGTCCATCAGACACATAGGCAACCAAAGTATCACATTCACGATCGTAACCGAAGATTTATAAATAACAAGGACGGTTGTTGCGTTGCGCTAATTTGAAAATGTAGTTTTGTTAACTGGCAAAAGTGGTCCACAATAGTAACTCTGATAAGGTGGAACTGGTATTACTTCTTCGTGACGTAGCATAGTAGATATATTTACAAACATTAAAAACGAGATATTACGTGTATTAGACCAAGAATCTATTAACGATTCAATTCAAAAATGCAAATATTAAATTGCTTAACGGGCGACAATATTACAATAATTATATATTATAAATTACACAAGTCTATTGTATAATTAGTAAGAAAAATAGATAGCTTGTTTTTAATACCAAACAATTCCGTTTTAAACGCCAATTGTGAATTTTGTATTTTTGAGAAAGGCGCATTTATATTTACTTTCCTTTAAATACGGTTTCCGACAAAATAGATTCTAAACGGTTTCTACCTATTCACATTACCTTTTTGAGCTAAACAGCCTAGATTCTAAATCAAACATTTAAATTAATCAAAAGGAAAAAAATGTAGTTTGATTTTGAACTAAAAAAATTTAAATTTTGTGTGTGGTAATATTATTTTGTTAAAAAACAGAAATAGCTAGGAGCGTTACCAATACTGCAACCAAAGCCACTGGTTGAACGCTAATGTATTACACCAATTTTTAATTTTGTATAGATTTTTCTAGTTTTAAGGTATTTACTCACTTGGGACACTGGTTCATGCAATTTAAACAGAATGGTCAATTCATTCAAAAGCAGATTTACATGTTCTAAATTTACTTTACTATATAAAGAAATTAGATAGACACATTACCAATAATGACCAAAAATAGAAGACTTTATTCTTAATAACTCTCAAAATAATAGTATATTATTTATCAAGGTTGAGAAGTGCATCATTATAACCTAAGCGATAGATTATATCGCGAGACGCGAAGCGTCGAGGGATATAAATCGCGCAGGTTATAATGAACTTCTCAACCGTGTTATATATACAATTTTTTCCACTACTAGAATTATTAAAACCTTTCTACCTGTTACTAAATCAAATTTAAAATTTAAGATATTAATTTTAAATTAAAAATCAAGGCAGTAATTCTGACAGTTGTCATTAGTTTAATAGAATTAATTTTGACGTAATTCTTAATTGTGATTTAAAACACAAAAATAAACAGATAACGTAAGTTTTTATTGCTAAAGTTGTTTAAATTGTTTAAAAACATTATTATTTTAAGCATTGATTATATCTAAAATATATTTAATTCTATAATATTCACATTTAATTAAGCGCGAACTTCAAATAACTTACTTTTTAAAATCAAATTAATTTAATAATTGAACGATTTAAAAACTTAAATTAGCATTAAATAAAATCTCTTGCTCTTGGTACGCAGTTTCGTAAACTTTTTTTCTTTGAAACTATTGTAGTATTATCAGAAAATGTAAATATGTTCATTATTAACTACTAGTTAATAATGAAATATTATTTACCTGCGCTTAAAAAAGTACAACTTCACGACCTACTATTATACGTAATAATGCAAGCGTATACAACTAGTAGTGGAAAAAATATTATATTCTTCATCTTTGTCTGTTTACTATATTTAAAACAGTTTTATTCCTCATTTGTTTTTAATTACGTTGTACTAAAAAAATTGTGACGTTAAAGCAGTCAACTTTAAGTAACATAAAGGTTTGAAATTTGAACAGTGGTTTCTTCACACAGTGTAATTATTTATTACGCGAAGTTACTAACATATTTTTTTTATTTTAAAAGCAATAATTACAATTTATAGTTATGCAAGGAATTGAGATGATTAAGATATACAAATAGATGTTTGCGCATAAAAATAATTTATCACATAAACGACAATCGACTTAAGAATAAATATGTAATCGTTTTATTAAAATACATCGCAGCAAAAAAGAGAAACATAATGTAAAGAAAAAATATTAATTTAACTAAGATGAATAAACTACGTAAAGTAAACTTACAGAAAAGATGTTTCTGCAGGAATGAAAGGTAATATGAACAATATATGCAATATAACATGTAACCATATTTAAGTTATACTAAAAATTACAACTTATTTATAAAATATACAATTCGTAATATGAAAGTTGATTGAATTCCCTATTGCACTAAATTGTAGAAATGACTTAAACTGAAGATAAGAAATAAACTGACAAATGTCACCAACCTCTCACATAATTGGCTAATTGAAGATCGAAATATTAACATGCAGTCACTAATTTGGCCTGACAAATGCTTTGGCTTAAATATATTATGGCTAAATTGTAACAATTAAGGTAGTTAAAGATAATAGATGAAAGTTACATAATTGTGGTGTATAAATATAATCAAGTTACTTTTCATATAAGAGAAGATAATTGAATGTAATATCGATAAGCTGGTTATGAAACGTTTAAAACAAACTACAAGTTTACATTTATCAATGATATTCCATACATAACATTAATAGTTTATGGAAGATTGAAATAGTATGGAAATGAGATAATCAAAACATTTTAATTACAGATACATCATACCGCGATTTGATAATCGTCCAGTACGTTTTCTCGTTTGTAAGAGACGATTATTTTCGGCTCTCTTTTGTTCCCTTCGGATCCATCTCCAAACTTGCGTTCACTACAAAAAATAAGGGAGTCGTAAAATATAAGTGCAATTTCTCTTAATTCGATTATGACGCCAAATAAAAACCTAAATGTCGTTATTATATTTGAGGAATTTCAAAAAATTTCCTGCAATAAGCAAATGTCTCAATTTTTATCTTGAAGTATTCTATTTCAATAAATCAATTAATATTAACCAATGCATACAATCGACTTTTTGATGTAAATCATTCCCATCAAATTAACAAATTAATGTCTCATATCAATGCTATGAACGCTTAATCAGTTGAAATTGATTGCCAAAAAAGTAATAATAGTTTGCAATGTCCTGGCGTTGTCGTGCATATTGGTATATATTATTCAATTATTGAAAAAAGCTATTAAACAATTATTAAACATATACAACAGTACAAAAATTTCCTTCACACTTCCGCTTTTGAGAAAAAGAAATGTTTGTGATGAAATATAGTAAGCATTAAAACAAAATCAGAAATTTATAAACGATTTTCCGTCATAAAAATACGTGGATTAGCTAAAGTAAAAATTAGATTTAATCTTAAAGAACATTTTGTGTTTTATCTTCCTTTTGTTTGAAAACGTAAAGATGGTTGTTTGCATAATATTCCGTTCATTTTTTCTTTAAAAACCAACGGAAGAAATAAAGTTCTATGTGCAGGTCCAGTTTAAATAATAAATAAAGAGCACTAAATACTGGACTAGGATTACGAAAAATTAGTTTTCTGCAACATTCAATTTATAGGTTTGAGCGATAATCATGGCATGACTACTTGAAACGCAAAATAGAAATATTTTTTTTTAAATATACAGCGTTTTTCCAGAAAAAGCTAGTGTTCCAAAAACGGGTGATTGTTACTAAACAGCACAGCATTTTATTATTAGCTTTTTAGATATTTCAAAAATACGGATTTTATACTACAAACTTTATATGGCGACGCTTTAAGCACAAAAGCAAGATTAAATGATCTTCAATGATTAAAATTTCTATTTCGTTAAATAACTACACCCCAAGAGCAAATCAACCCTCTCTGCTATTTCAGTAACTGGAACACCGATCTCCCATAGCGCAACTGTTTTTCCTATGGTCTCCAAAGATACTAGCGATTTCCCAGAAGTCTAGTTTTAAGAGACTTATTTCAAAACAAAACATTTTAACAGTGACAAATAAAAGAAAGTTCAAAAAAGGTAAAAAAAAGATATACTGATAGGCGTCTGTATGGTATGCGCTTATCTATAACTTTATTTTTAGACGTTTTCTTTCTCACTTATAATTACACGTATACACTCATAAACCACTTTTCACATTTTAGATTCAATTGATATAGCTAAAGCTAAAGTATATTCTGTAAGCATTAATCTCAGTTCGCGTTAGCACTTTGATGTTTTGTGATACAACTGATTTTTGCTCAAGATACAGCACAATAAATTTATCTAGCGGTATCAAATCTAAATGCAACGATTGTGTGAATTATTACAGCGTTGTAAATGATGCATTATTTTTGATAATCCATTAATTAATGTATCATTTTTTTACAGGATGAAGATTTTATTGTATTATTGCATAGTAAAGAAAGATTTTTTATCAATTAAAAAAATTATTTTGAATGCATTCAGTAATACAATAAAAATTTACAACTACGATATTACGAATAATAACATAACTAAATTTATAGAAAAAACATTAAAATATTTTACTTTATTAAAGAATAAATAAAAAACTGATTTTTTGAATGACTAGTAAATAATAAATTTTGTGTATTGCAAAGTAAGTAAAAACAAATAAGAAATAAAATAGTTTTTAAGTATTTTTAAACGTATTAACAATAAATTATCTCGTTTTTGGTCATTATCTATGTTATCGAAGGTGCCCCAAGCTATTTCCTTTATATAGAATTTTTATTTTTTTAGTTCAAAATCAAAGTACTTTTTTTTCTTTTGGCTAATTTAAGTGATTGATATAGAATCTAGGCTGTTCAGCTCAAAAAGGTAATATAAATAGTTAGACCATATAGAATCTATTTTGTCGGAAACCGTAATCAAATTATGCAAATATAATGCGCCTTTAATTTATTGTCACAAATTCAAAATTCACAATTGGCGCTTAAAACGAAATTGTTAAATATTAAAGACAATATATCTATTTTTTATTAATTATACATGTGAACATTATTTTGTAATATTGTCGCCCGTAGAGCAATTTATTATTTGCGTTTTTGAATTGAATTTAATTAGATTTTTGGTCTAATACAGGTAATATCTATTTTTTAAGCTTTGTAAATATATTTGCTATGCTACGTCACTTAGAGGTAATACAAATACCACCTTATCAAAGTTGTTATTGTGAATCACTTTTGCCAGTTAGCAATACTACCATTGCAAATTAGCGCAACGCAACATCTAATCGTCCTTCATGCGTCTTTATTTTTAAATCTTCGTTTACGATCGTGAACCTGATGTTTTGGTTGCCTATGTGTCCGAGGGACATTACTTTTGTCAAAAGCTGTACATTTTGTTAAGCTAGGCCAGTAATAATGCTAAAAAATAAAGATTACTATCTGCTTTGAATATTTTATTAACAATTGATTTTTTAGATAATGGAAAATTAACGAAAACAATCATTAACACGATACATCAATCCGTTTCACTAATTTTACAGCATCTACCTATCATTTACCGTATAGTTACAATCAACAAACCATTTCTATTTGTTTAGACCGGGCCACTTTAGACCAAATCTTTAAAAAGGAAATTTTTAGTCAACGCCACGAGGAAACTACTCATTTAGTTTGTAGTCGTATTTCAAATGCAATTGACTTCACATCTGTTTTAAAAAATCTAAATAAGAACATCAAACATTAATTAATCAAAAGTATCTACATTAATGGTGTGTAAACAATTTAATATAATATTCAAAATATATATACAAACAAAACTTAACAATTTGACAATGTTAACATAATACAAAGTAAAACGACTATTATTTTAAACAAAAGAATAAACATACATAAAAAAACAAAGGATGAACAATTTAATTTTCAAGAGCTTTCTGTGGCATCTAAGAAAAAACTGTTGTGCTAATAAATGTCCTCTAGCTATTTTCGATAATTATATTAAATGTCTGCTTAGAGTTGTGCTTAAATAGAAATACATTATTGCTTGCGGGTGTGTTTGAAAATTTCTGCCTTTTTTGTATATCAAAGTTATCATAAGCTTTATAGCTGCGTTCAAAATGTATTTATGCTTAATATTTATGTTGTAGTTTATTATATACTGTTTTGTTAATAAATTAACTACGTTATTTAATTTTCAATAATGCTAATTAATACAATGAAGTAATGTTTCTTGATTGTTATTTTTTATGAATTATCAAAATATAACAAATTAACTATTAAAGTAATTATGTAAATTAAAAAATAAATAACTTATATAAAACAAAAATTAAATTAAAAAAATGGAATGTAATTCTACTTAAATACTATAGACATAACAAAAAATAATAATAACAATATCAAAAAGATTTACAAAAATAAGTAATATCAAAAAACGATTAAATAATAAAACAAAAGTATAACTAAACATACAAAAACAAAATATTAAAAAAAAATTTACAAACTAAACTATACTACACCCTGTATATCTTGGTTCACTTGACGTTACTCATTTATTTCTCAACGCCACCTAACGAGCATGATGCTTTTTTTCTTTTTCAGTCACGGTAAAGCACGAAACATGTCTGCTTATTTAAATAAAACATTCACTCATTGTGGTTGTATGTATTTTTAGAAAGATCTTTAATTAAGTAATTTGTGTAACGCAGGGTAAGCTTTTTCTATTATTTTTCAGGTTAAGTGTAATTATCGACACGATTGTTGGTCAGTTTAATTACAAGTAAGACATCTGAAGAACGTTTTCTAAATGTTCAACACCAAATGTGGGTTAGATCTTATTACTATTGTGGGTATATCTTATTACTACAGTGATGCTCGGTATCTTCGGTAATTTTCACAACGATTTTTTTTCTCTTAGTGATTGTATAACATAATTTTGTCGCATGCTGATATATAATCAGTTTACATTTAATTAATTTAAAGAAAATTTATAAAGCGGATGTATTGGGAGTTGCCGACGCTTTTGGCGTTTTTATAACCGAATTTGACAGCTAATTAATTTCTTGTGTGTGTACTAATTTTACACATGATTTGATTGGCTTATACAAGTTAAATAAATCTAATTTGTTGTTAATTCTATTTTGTTTATTTTTTCTTTTCTTCGATTTTACGGACTTTAAATGATTATTTCAAACTTCGAACCTCCTGTAGCGATTAAACAGGAGCTGCTTCAGCAAGAGATTGATCTGGCGCTCATTAAAATTCTTGTCACTTAAACCACGCTCCTTCCAAATACCAATTGTTTAGGTTCTAGTACGAGCTAGCTGTGCAAAGTCTGTAAACAACAAAAAGCTTGTAACATGTTAAAGAAAAGAACCATAACAAATAAAACAAGTAACACAATATCGCTATCGGATAAACAAGGAAGCAAACCTGGAAAATCGTTCACTGATGTCGTTTTTATTATCGGTCAAATAGCAGAAAAATCTAAAGAATCCAATAATCCGGCCTACACGTGCTTCGTACACCTAAAAAAATTGGTCGTGTCCAACTTATACATGTAATACAGCCTATCTATGACAAGGAAAGATCTTACTGTCTAATCAAAGTAATTAAAAATATATACATGATTTGTCATTGTATTTCACTTGTTAATCTCATCATTTATTAATATAAAGCTATAGAACTGTCAATGCATTTGTGGAAATACAGTAAAGTGTTTTACTACTGCTAAAAAAACCCAAAAGGGCGAAATAGCTGTCAAGTGGTTCATGGCTATACGTTGTGTTTTTAGCTTACGGTTTAATCAAGACTTATTTGAATTACGCGGTTATATAATCAGCTTTCAACGTTTCCATCTCTATAGCTATTTACATACTATTATTCATGCATAGTAAATTTATACTATGAGATGGCTTTGCCATCGTATTTTATTCATAGTAGAAAAAGTATATGAATAAATTGTTAACACCAGGAAAAAGTTAGTTTTAAGTGCCTGTTCAAAATTATGTTAATAATAGATATGGATCATAATAATCCTGCCAAATATGTTATTTTTATTTGAAATCATTACCATTAAAACAAATATGTTTATTAAAACAATAACACTACAGAAACCTACACAATACCTGACCAAAATCACCTACGACTTTTGTCGTAATTTTAATAATTTAGTAAGTAAAAACAAAAATGATCACGTTGTTGCTAAATCGCCTAAAAATTTATGTTGCAACCCAAAACTAACATCGATTAATTGTTGCACTTGTTAGTGAAAACCTACAGTGTCTCGAAACCTGCATACACGTTAAAATACAGTTTATTAGCACTCCGACTGTCATGTAAGATGTTTTCGTCTGACAAAACCTTTAACGCAATGCCATTGGATTTATCATCTGACGCCACGTCGTGGTTTACGGTAACGGGGCGTAAATAACATGCAAAAACAAATATATTTCGTGTATCAAGTACTGAAGGTAGGCATACTTTGTATTTTAAACTGTTGGTAAAAACGTCTGACGGCCTGTAACTACGTTTTTCTTCTTTTACCTGCTTGATTTATTTTTTTACTTGTATCTTAAAATAGTCGAAATTTGACGTATCAGAGAAAGATGAAGATAAAGCACACGTTTGGTTGGTACTTTAAAAACGTTTCGGAAATATCTTCCAAAACATGTCACTGCAAAAAAAATCAATCATACGTGTAATAAACAACCACTTTACTGAACAACAAAAAATCATTAAAAATGAAACGCAAAAATTGAAACTTGAAGTTATTGTTTCATACAACAATGGCAAATGTGGGATCAATAACTCTGACCAAATTTCAAAAACAGTAAACAAAATATTAACTTTAAATTTAACACGGTTCATATACAACACCTTATAAAAGAATTAGTGTCTTAAATTCAACTGTAATATAGTGCAGTTGGCAGATCAGAACACTTCAGAAAAAGGGTCGTGGATGGTCCTTGCTATGCTTATTATAAGATAATTAAAAGAGCACCAAAACTCAGTTTCATACAATACGAAAAACCCCAAGTTTTCCGAAATTATCACTTTACGATTGCCTTATCATTAATTGTTTGTAAGAATTTTCCAAGATGGAAGAATGTGTGCAAGTATCACAAAATGAAAAGAACATGTGCCGGTAACTAAAGTTGTTGATGATCAAATAGAAAAAGCAAATTACGCTGTAAAATAAAAACGCATCTTTACCCCAGTGAATTTCTCATAACAACCAGATCTTAAACCACATTTTTTTATTCATAATCAGCGTGGAACATTTAAGATATTAAAAATGTGGCAACTCACGGACTTAACACTAAACATACATATGTGTAATTTTCTTAATGTACACAATAAAAGTGACCCTATTGGTTTCCGATATGTAAAATGCAAAATTTCTACAGTATGAAAACCACACCAAAATATTTTTAACAAAACAAATTTTTCTCCAGCACTATAAAAAACGTGGGAAGTGAACACTTGCTAAAATGAAAAACCGAAATTTAAGCATACGCCAGACAGAACTCTAAAATCCAAAACCAAGCTAAATACAATAACACTTAAGCTACGAGGAAACATAAACAAAAGAAACTTTCCCTAGTCCGCTAATCAAATGTGCCTAAAAATCGAATAAAGTGGTTGACACTTCAAAAAAAAACGAAAAAGCAACGCTGTCTGACACATATTATTAAAGGATAACCCTAAGCACACTAAAAGAAGAAAAAAAAGTATAAGAAATACAGAATATTGAACCACAGTCAAGGACATTGCTCTAAAATCCCATGAAATCCCAACCCAAAGATACAAATGCAACCCTAAATATAATCCTCAAAACTAATTAAACTCAAAAAATAAAATGCAAATCTAGCAGATCTTAAATAGTGCTATACGTTTAGAAAGAAAAGTAAAAAAAAAGACAGTTGTGCCATGACCAGATGTGGAATAAATGTTGATTGTCGGAAGAAACCTGTACTTGTTTGCACAGAAAACCTTGGACCACTAACCAACAAAAAATACGACAAGGAGACACTGACATTTTACGCACCAACCGGTTATACCATCGGTTTTTAGTAGGGTTAGTAATCCTTAAACACGTAAACGAACCAGTAGACAAATTAGAAAGAAAAAAAAACGTAAACGTTTAGCACCCTAAAAACTACAACAAACACCAGTATTAGAATTAGAAGTAGGTACAGAAGAAGAAATTGAAGAAATATCAAGTGAACTTGCAACCGGATGAGACAACGACTGACGATTATGGTGCTCACTTGCGTTAACCGAAGATGTCCCAGAAGAAGTAGCTTGAGAAGGTGTAGGTAGTTTTTACTCGTCTATAGAAGCTTTATATTGAACCATCTTTCATATGTCACTAATTCTGCAAACGCAGAAATCGGTATTAATGCAAATCCTGACTGGTATAAAGAAGTGAAATTACGACGCACAATCTTAAGTTATATTTGATCAGAAACCGGTTCTAACATTTGTAAGAAGAGGTATTGCGTTACGTACATCTTGCCAAGAATGTAAGGAATGTCGTCTAGTTTTAAAAGCAACAAGAGCTTCACCCAATAACAACACAGAAAGTGAAATTCTACTCTTCCCAGTTAATTTCCGAATCAGAGTCCAAGAAAGTAAGAAGTGGTGGTTTTTTATCTAAAGAATATATAGCTAACACAATAAGAGACACAACAAAACAAGGTAAGTGAGTCCATTACTAAAGCAAGCCATAAGCAGTAGCGCACACTTTAAGTAATAATCTAATAAGAAAAAAGGTTTAACCGGACGTAGTCGAGAAAATTCAAAAAATTCAGTGCACCGTTACAGATCCCGTTTACATCTGTCAAACACTAGAAACATGTTGTAAAACACAATTTATAACATAAAATCTTAAGCTTTCGCGGTTGTTATGTTTAATATTATAAATGACTTTCGGTTTAGATCGCGTCGTAGTAAAACACCTAGACTTAGGCTTGGTCATAGTCTCTTCTTGAGAGCCAAAACAAGAAGTAGAACTTGGCCTTTGCCGTATTGTCGTTCGTGAACCCAAACAAACTGACGTTTCGCAAGACATTGCAGCTTGCATCTTCAGAGTGGTAAATGTCACATTTGTGATTTGTGATGTGACATTTACCACTCTGAAGATGCAAGCTGCAAAAAGTTCTACTTCTTGTTTTGGCTCTCAAGAAGAGACTATGACCAAGCCTAAGTCTAGGTGTTTTACTACGACGCGGCCTAAGCCGAAAGTCGCTTATAATTTTAAACAATTTATAACAACTATAACTATCTAACACAAATTTCTTAAAATTGCTGAAAAGTAAGCTATTACAAGTAAAGAGCGTTATCACAAATAAGTGGCTCAGTTTTATGCTATATAAAAAATCCAAGTGCGCTAAGTTTCTCGAATGTAGGGTAGATATTTTAGTAGGTGTGCCCTCCGACTTATTCGTAATGCTGTTCGCAATTATCCCAAACAGAACGGTAATTTCATTGTCTCCATCTAACAAAGGATTGCAGCATACGCATTCGATACAATTCTCAATACACCATTCGTGCCTTATTCGTTCGTACAAATTTTCCAGGATAAAAAAAACATGTGCAGGTATCCCAAAATTAAAAAAACCTGTGCATGTAACCAGAGTTGCTAATGATAGAAATGAAAAATCAAATTACCTCAGTGAATTTCTCATCACAACCACATTCTAAACCGCAATTTATTATTTAAAATCAGGGTAGATGATTTAAGATACTTGTGACTTTCTTAACGTACAAAATGGAAGTGATCTTATTGGTTTCCGGCATCTAAAATATCGTATCATAGGGCAACATTTTTACAGTATGAAAACCACACCAAAATATTTTTAAGATAAATTGAAAGCAAAAATTATTTTATTTTATAATACAATTTTAATTTATCGTAAAATTACCATGACGACAAATAGTAGTTAGTATATTAGAATGGTTATTTATAAAACTGGTAATTAACTTATAAGTCCATAAAGGTTGGTCTGCAGGTGCCATGTGACCGGCATTACGAATTAAAGCTTCTTTTAAATTGCCGCCTTCTTTGATGTATCCAGCTAATTCTCCATCAACATACCAAAACCGTCTCTTAGCTGTTCTGTATTTATGCGACCCAATGAAATTTAAACTTCTAAGAGCTGTTGTTGTGCCAATATACGTTGCGACTATATCCCAATGACCAGTATAAAACAATATGGGATACTTATTTAACAGTTGTTCTATCCACGCAGCCACATCTTTCATTAAATCTTCTAGAAAATCTTGTACGTTTATTTCAAACTTAAAAACATTAAACGTAATGTTTTGAACGTGTATGGCTTTTTTAACATCTTCGCGTTGAAGAAAACTGTTCATAAGTACTTCTTGTTCAGTAGTAGATCCTTTTGGTTGCGCAATGTTAAAGATTACATTATAACCACTATAGTTCGCAACTAAACTGTTTAGTCGTAAAGTAAACTTTGTTGCTAAAGTCCATAGTTGAAAATTAATGCAGTTTATTATTATTTCTTTTAATAAATCGACTTCAAATTTTTGATGTTCGTCTAATAATCCCACTGCATACACAAATTCAACAACTCTAGAAATTAAATGTTTTGGCATAAAAAAACCGTTTCCGATAATTAAACCTTTTAAATTTATTTTGTTCGAACCAGTGCTTTTTTGTTCTATTTGAAGAGCAAGAGCTGGTAAGTATTTACCGGCGTAAGATTCACCTGTCAGGTAAAAGTCGTTATTTTTCAATTCTGGGAACAGCTGAAAAAATTGAACTACTGCACTATAAAGGTGTTCTCCAAATCCGAATTGATTATTGGGCCGACCACCTTTTTTAGTAAAGCTGTACCCTACTCCAACAGGATTGTCTATGTAAATGACTGAATAAGTCTTTGTCCATCTGTATTTACGAATTTGCACCGAACTATTTGATATGACATTAAAAGGTCCATTTTCAATGAATAAACCAAATAATGACGTTGAACCTGGACCACCGTTCAACCACAAAAGAACTGGATCTTTTTTCCAGTTGTTTTCTGATGGAAAAAACCAAAAAAACGTGTTAGAATTAAATCTTTTGTTTACCGTAAAGTACCCCGAATAACTAATTATATCTCCAAATAATTGCTTGTTTTTTACTTGTGCCGCTTCTTGTGCTTCTTTAGTTTGGTTTTTTTCTAGAAGCGGCGTCAATATGAGTGGGCCATTAGTTTGACCATTACAAACAACACTTTGAAACAAATTCATTTTTGCTCTATCAGTAATAAGTGTTGTTGTTTTTATATAAACTATTTTTCCTGTTTATTTATTATAAAACTAATATTTTATGAACAATCTATGTACGTAACTATAACCTAGTTTTGTAATATCATTATAAATATTGTTGGTTTTGTTATCGGTATTGTTTACTTAGCGTTGAATTACGTTTATTATAACTTTAACAAGATTGATTTATTTTGTAAATCATAATGCGATCTAACATGTTTGAACAATAATGTTATTTAATTATTTAATGCACACATTTAAACTATTAACTACAAATAACGGGTGATTAAGCTTATTTGCAAGCCACGTGACCTGTCTGTTTACTTTTTTAAGAAAAATTTTCTGCGTTACCTATACTACAGGGTCACGTAGTTTGAGAATAGTTTCGATCTCATAGTAGTTAATACTATAATAAGGTACTATAGGTAAACATTTGTTTTTTTAACGTTAGGCGGTTTTAAGTTGTATAGTAAACATTTTTTAGTATTATTTTTTATGCGAGTGTGTAACTAAATAATTAAAAGTGAAGCTAAAATCGGCCATTTGCGGGATAGGCAAAATATTCTAATGTGATTGATTAACATCACAAGGACATTACAGTGGCGACACACGATGTCAAGCTTTTTATTGGTAGATGAAGTCACGTGGTAAAATCCGCCATGACCGTGCTCATTGAGTGTTTCATTCCATTGAAGTTTATCTTAAATATTGATATTTAAAAAACTTTCAAAGTTCTATAACAGTTGTTTGTAGTTAGTGTATAACCATGTAAGTATTCTGAAAATCCTTTTACTTAAAATTGCAATGTTAATGTGTTTTTAGTTAGTTAGGGTATAACCTCGAATTCGTATTCGTGATGTTTAAAGTGCTATTTTACGTTTGATTTAATTAAATTAAATTGCAGATATAGGTAGTTTAAATGTAAGTAATTTATTTTTTTATCTAATTTGAGGAATAAATTACAACCAAAAAAAAATTTTTTTAATTAGTTAATCAAATAAAAAAAAATATAAAATATTGAAATGTAATTTTTAAATTTTCATAATTTAATTTAAATATTTTAATATCATCTTAGTAATAATATAATTTGTATTTTACAAAAAAGCACTAGTAGTATGAAACGTAATTCAACGTCATTAATTAATTTAAAACAAAATTTTTCAAACAATTCCTCTAAACGCATTAGATAAAAATATATATAAACCATCAGCATTTAATTTTTTATTCAATTACACACAATTGACGTAGGATCGATTGTTTACAACAGAATTTTATCAATCAAACCATATTTATCGTATTGAATATAATGGATTATAGAAGACAACAACCACACAGCTTACCATTTAGTCAACTTACAGAAGTACTCAACTACGTACACGTTCATTATGGAACACAGATATTTTATTTCTTTAAGAAACATATTAATCTCAACAACAAAATTGTAATAGTGAGTGCTAACTTAGATTTCCTATTGAGATGTAAGCGACATGACGTTTTACCGAATTTTATAAAATGAATGAAATTAAATCATTATCTTCTTTTAATTAAAAAATAAAAGTTTTGTAAAAAAAATTCTATCATTACTTATTAAAGATTTATTTATTCATAAAAATTATTTAACTGTAAAAATTAAAAATATTAAATAAATATTGAAAAAACTATCTTCTAACTTAATTTCAAATCTTTTATCAACTTTAATAATTCTAAATTCTAAACTAAATCATAAGATTACTAACATTTACAATAAAATATTAAAAAACTTACTTACTACTAAACATAAAAATGATAATGCAGTCAATTAAAATTTAAATATTAACATTTCAACATTTAATCTTCCCATCATAACACCTAACAAGCTACCTACATAACACCTAATTGCAAACATTGAAACAAACATAAAAAAACTTAACACCTGATACACAAAATAAGATTTGTATTGACACTTGTAACACAATTCTACAACATAAGAAAAACATAATACCAAATTTTAATTTAAACAGTATCAATAACAAATTTTCAACTTCATTTAATTCTCTAAATATCTCACAATTAAATAAAACAAAAACAACATCCAGAAATAATCGTAACTACAGCTGATGAAACACAAAAGAGTAATAATGAATAAAAAATAAATATAACAATGAAATGACTAACATTCTTGACAAAAATATTTATAAAATAATTTATAAAAACTCTACTGATTCAATTCAAAATAAATGTAATACAATTTTTTGTGCTGCCAACATCGCAAACGTCAATATTCGTTCGTTAGTGTAGTTACGTAATGAACGAAATAAGCTCTAGGGTGGCAAAATGAAAACTAGGAATCCACATAAAAGTAAGTGTTCAAAGTGAATTAATATATTAGAACGAGTATGCGACAGGTGGAAAAATCATTTTAAAAATCTTGAAATTCAGTTAAAATTGAAAAAAAACGATGTTAAAGTTAATGTCAAATCTGACAGAATTAGTAATAAATGTAGTACTAACATTATATTTCTGTTAATTTTTTTTTATTTAAAAAAAAATGTGATTTTGTAAAAGGCAAAAAAAATAATGTACATTACTCTCGTCGAAAGAATCATAGCATAACTCACTCACATGCAACGATCGGCCGTGCGGCCTCGCGTCGCATTAACGTTCGTTATGCTATTTCTTACTTTCGACTCTTGTTACGTAAACTACTATTAAAACCTTGCTTAATAATAATTAGATTAATTTAATAACGTATAAAAAATTAATTTCTAACAATGATTTATCGTTTCAAAAATTTACGGACTACTAAAGCTCGATAAAAACAATAACCCACTACGTCCCATAGTTTCAACTTGTACCAGTTCTTTATAGCAATTGTCAAAATTTCTTTCTAAAACCATTTCAAATATAACTACCCAAAATAAACTTAACATAAAAAATTCATGGTTATTTAAAAATAATATTAGCAACTTAAACATTCCAAAGCAACAGATTATTTGTTTTTTTGACATAGTATCTATGTATTGAAACGGACCGACATGACAGTGTGAGAACGTTATAAAATAAAGCCGAAGTAACCACATATGTCGAAAAAAAACAAACTATCTGTTATCAGTGAATCGAGACGAGGGTGACAAGTTAATCCGCTAGCATACAACCACCACATTCTGCAGGTGTTCAGCTAATATGTTGATTCGTTTCACCGCTGTGGGAATAAGTCTTAAGAAATGAAGCAAATCATTTCAATATGGAAAATCGGGCGGTTTCGATTTAGGCATGGTTTACAAAAACAACAGTTTCAGATGCCTGGTATAATATTACAAAAGCGACAAAGCGACTCTTGACCGAAAAAAGCCGCAATGATCATCAAAAAGAACTCGAACGAAACTCACATGTTTGACAAAACCCATAATTTATGTGCAGATTATGAAATACGTTTAAGCAAGATTATAATTTCTTAGGTTTAATTTTCCAATTTTTATAAGTAAAACTATCGGTAATCATTAGTTTAAGTCATAAACGCTTTCAAGGCAAAGAACGAAAGTATGTAAAACAAAATTTGAGTAAAAAATTTAAAGATTGAAATTGTATAAACCGGCAGCCAATTGTCGCGTTATAGATGCGTTAAGATGAAATATTATCTATGTTAAAGTAAAGTTTAACCATTCAATGCATGTTTATAGTCAATAGCGCCTTAGTTCATTGTTAATTACAAAGCAAGTTGCGAAATCGGTAAAATTCATTCCAGTTGAAATACCTAGCGCCATCCAGTACCGACGTGGTAACATCTTAAGGGTAGAAAAGGGGATAACGCCGCCTTCGAGAGAATGAGTAAAGGAGAGAAGCCAATTGGCGAATTTGGTACTGAGAGTGTTTGAAAACTTAACCAAAAAAAAAGTCGATTTTAGAAATAAGTCAAAATTGCGCACAATATAGGAGGAGAAAGTTTTAAACAAAAGTTTAAAAAACCCTAACGCAAAGAAAAACAGGGGATTGATTCGATTGCGGACCGTTTACGGGAGTTTCTTTTGATCACGTCTCGCGAAAAGAGTTACTTACTTAACTTAACTGAATTAACTACGGGCTTTAGTTTAAATTAAATTTTACGTTTCCGATCGTGAGTTGGCTGTTAAGTGACACATTATTAAGTGAGTGTTAACGTGCGCCCAGTCAAGACCTAAAAAGTCGCGGTACTTGGTCTACAATTAAGGAATAGGCGCCACATAAAAAGGTCAGAAATTAAGTTAAATTTATTTGAATGTGCATTTATAAGTTTATTTGATTATTGTACGAGAGATGCGATGAATTGAGATACTGTCTAACGCGATAAAATTGAGAATAATTATCTAACATCAATCTTAACATTTAAACATTTGTTTTCTGTTGGAAACGGTGAGAGCAAGTTTAATATAATTTTGTTTTGTGTGTTTTGTCTTTGGCAATTGACGTGTTGCTTTTAAAATTTGTTTTATTTCTTTTGCGCCGAAAGTTTACGCTGAGAACACCTAAAGAATTGAGTCCAAACATTAATTATTTCGCGTCGCGATATGTTTTATTGTGAGTCCAGTCTGCTGTAAGTCTTCTTTAGATATGACAGGGACAGGGTATCGCGAACGCGACAAACTGTTGAAAAAGTACAGTTTCTAAACTGTGGAGGCAAATTTCCAAAGGTGAAATCTCCACTTTAAAACTTTTACATCTGAAAGGGTGTGGCAACATAGCTCGAATCGTGTCATAATCTTAGAAGCAGAGGCTCTGTGAACCGCTATAAAACTCGGGTAAAATCTAATATGTAATTGTTTGTTTTTATTGCGTTCGAAAGGCGCGCCAACTAATTAGAATATTGAGAAGCAATTGCCAGGGATCACGCGGTATAAATTGTTTATCTAATGATCTACCATATCTAACCAAGATCTGGCTAAATTTCTGTTAGTTCCATTTTTGCTCTAACACTTATTGTACTTAGAAAATTGTTTCTATTATCCGAAAGCTCTCAACCACGACAAAGTCAGCATAAGAATGACAGTCAACAAACGTGAATCTCAATTGATCGACCTTTCCTCGCCTAATATACGTGTGAGCAAAATTTTATTTATTGGAGCTTTGAAAATGTGACATTCGGTCTTGAAAAGATTTCAATGTGTCAAATTAAAGTTAAATGTTTTAAAGATTTTGTTGCTTGCTTTTTTGTTTCTTACCGTACATCGCTTGGAAAAAAGAACCTAAGTGTTATGCGCACAACCGCAAATATTTCCTAATACCAGGCTTAAAATACCAAAAGCTTTAATTTAAGAAAGTAAATTAAACTAGACGATCACACGCCACTAGAATAATTTATCCAGGTAAGAGAATTTTAGTCATTGCTTGAACTTGAAAAAGTTTTAACATAATTACATTGATTACATATTTTCTTTTCATTGCATTTCAAATTTATTATCTTGTCCGCAAGATGTCTTCAAAAATAATACGGTGCTTTACAGTATACTAATATAACTCATAACCTAGTAATAAATTCAACCACAATTGGAAAATATAGAAAAACACACATCAATATCAAAAAATGAATTTATTATAGCCATTAACGTAATATATTCAACCATCTTTACTTACAAAAATTCAATTTATAAACTAATTTAAGGTTTAGCAATAGGTCAACCAATTTCATCAACTATAGCAGATCTAGTAATCGGCGATCAAGAATATATAATACTAAATAACAATTGAAACATCACTTTTTATCAAAGATATGTCGATGATATTTTAATTATACTACATGAAAATGAAGTTTTAAATGTTCTTTAAATGTTTAACAATATTCATCCATTATTAAAATTTACTCATGAAATAGAGAAAAACAATAAAATACATTTCCTAGATTTAACTATACTGCATAATACTAATGGAACTATTGATACAAATTGGTATAAAAAAGAAATTAAAACAGATCCATACATCAACTATAATTCAAGCACAATTTCTTATAAAAAATCCGTAATATATAGTTTAGTAGATCGTGTTATAAAATTATCTTCAAAACAATTTCATGATAATAATATTAATATTGTTAAAAACATACTAATTAATAACAACTACCTAACTAATTCTATAGACAAAAAAATCAATTCACGTTTAAAAAAAATCAAACGTTTTAACTACATCAAAGAACATTCGATATATACAACAATTAACTTACAACCTAACTGTTTAGGAAATGAATTCAATAATAATCTAGTTAACTCAAAATTTTGTATTTGTTTACCATATGTCGACAAATTATCAGAAAAATTAAAAAAACACTTCTCAATAATTAAAATTTTACAATTTCATTTAAAAACACTAATACTTTAAAAACAACAATATTTACAAAAGTAAAAGATCCGATTTCTTTATCATGTTCTAGTGATCACATTGGACAAACTAAGCAATTACTAAAAAAAGGTATGCAACAACATAAAAATTCTGTAAAAACTTATTACATATCTCAAATCAATAACAACAGCATTAGTAGAACGTTCATTTTAGAAAAACCATATTTGCAACTTCAATAATCCAAAAATTCTACATAATGAATCCAATTTAAACAATAGACTTTTATTAAAAATGTTTGAAATTAAAAAAAAAATAAGTTCAATTAATTATCGTACCGACATTATAAATCTAAATCAAATTTTCTGCAATATCATTAATATGTAAAACAAACAAAAAAAAATTAACTATTAAAACAAATAAATAACATTAAAAAAAAAATTTCAACATAGTTAACTTTATACGTTTACGTTCACGACAGTTCTTTAAAAGAATTCAATATGTACAATAGTCATTCATATTAATAACAGAAATTTTAATAAAATTAATTTAAAATGTTGTATTAATGGGCGGAGGTAAAAAATCACTTCTTCACATTTAATTATTAATTATTATTCATAAAAAATTTGGTAAGTTGTTTATGTAGTTATGCAGTTTCATTTGAAATCTATTTTAGCATTCATCAAATAAAAAAAAACGTATAAAATAACAAAATGCAATTTTTAAATTTTCATAATTAAAGTTAAATATTTTAATATCATCTTAGGAATAATATAATTTGTATTTTAGAGAATTTGAAAAAGCACTACTAGTGCGAAACGTAATTCAACGTCATAACCTAATTAAAAAATAGTATATTGTATAATGAGTAAAGAAAACGAGTATGAAAATTTGCAACCGAACCGAAGACGAGGTTGGCAATTCGTACGAGTTGACAATACACATTCCTTACGAATTATACACTACTACTTTTTTTACGACTCTATATTTAATTAGTAATCAGAATTTTACAAAAAAAAATTACGCAGAAAATAAATAAACTAATCTAAAAATTTGTATTGGTAATACCTAAAATGACAATTAAAAAATTATGTCAAAACTTGTATTTATTTTATGTCAACTTGGCAGCGTTTATACTATCAGCTATCTGTCCCTATTATTATATTCTTGTTTTTTACTCATCTCTAGCTAAAGAAATTGTGAGTATAATTTACTTGCTTTAAATGCATGCAATTTTAGTTAACTTCAAATCATTTAGTATTTGCATTTTTTTTAATGCATTAATTTTAAGCTTAACCTAACATAAATGAGCTAGATTAGTTTAAAAAGTACTAATAATTCAATGACATGATTTTGCTTTTGCAGCCAGTAAATAAAAGAAATCTATTCATGTCAAAACCTGAATCGTTAACAATGTCGTCAAGTTCTGACAAATGTTGATATGTGATAGTTTTTCCTAGAACTTTCAACCGAATAACATGTGGATGTGACTTACAAAGCACGTAAAGTAAATTTGTAAAAGTTATTTATTATAATTTATAATTAATAGGTGTTATTCTTAAGAATGAAGCTTTTCGAACTAAGAAGGTACTAAGAACATCGTAGTTAAAGAATTGAAAAAAATTCGTTTTACAAAATGCAAGATAGTTAATTATTCTAATGGATCTAATATGCGGCAATAATCTTTACTGCGAAATTAGTTTAAATATGAGAAATGAATTGTTAACAAAACACATTGTAGGTAAAAGGAAACAAATGATTAAGTATAAATATATATTTTTTTCAATGCATAAACCAATGGTTTGCATTAGTCTTGTAACAATTGATTGTATTTATGTTTATCTTGTGTTATTTATTATAACGTAAGTCCAAAGTGTTTGCGATTAAATTTTTAAGAAGGTAGCGACAATGTGCGAATACATTATTTGTACAAGCTTATAATATAATATGTAGTAAAAGTATACATAAATACTTACGAAAACTGCATTAATATAAGGATAAATAATAACAAACAGATATCAGGCATGTGCGGAACAAACATTTTGATATCTTCCAACTATCGATGAACGCCAAAAGATAATTGGGTACTTCTGAATTGTCATGCAGTTTAAAAAACTGATAAATGTTATAATAAATACTAACTTCTTTATGTTAAATTGAGCATGTTATTATAAAATGAGTAATTTTATTTTAAGGATTAAATTGCTTAATCTGTTTATAACACTGCAAAACATTTTCTTCCCATCGAAAGAAAACCCTGCAAGAAAACAAGTAGTTAGGTTGCAAATTAGAAGTCTTTATTTATTCTAATTACCATGAACTTCTACAATATATATACATTTCATTACAAGAAAATCACCACTAAACGTCAACATTTACGAATATAACCTAAAATATGTAATTTATAAAACACTTATTTTACGCTCTAAAACTAATGCAATACTTTCTACATGACACTCGATGATTTCGTTTTCAAATATTATAATTTGTGATGCTGGGAATATTTGTAAAAGTCTTCTAAAATATGTTCTTATAATTCATTATCCTGTATGTTAATAGGTTTGACCTGTACGAAAATGACTTTGACCTGTACGGAAATGAAATTAGACAATCACAATGCACAACGTTGCTTAATCGCAATTAAACATACAATGTATCGTATTATCTGTTAGTCGTAGAAAAAAAAATTTCAAACAATTGGCTGTAATTTATTCCTCTAAACAAATTAGATAAAAAAATGTATAAACCATCAGCATTTAATTGTTTAATCAAGTGAGTTATTTATATTTTCAAGAATGGGGTGAATTGTATAAATAAGAGAAAATTTCTAAAAAATGATTGTAAATGACGATATGCTAAAAAGATTCAACTCGATCGAGCGTATGAGCTTAATCCCAAATATTTGACAGCTACCTGTTTTTGAATTAAGAATAAACTTTGCTCTTACTGGAAACGTTTTTTGTAAAAAGTAATTGAGTGTTTTCATAGTGTTAGATTACAAGGTAAAGCTCATAAACTTTAACAGAAAATTTGTATAAAATAATTTTTATCGCAATGCGTTTGTAGCTTTAAATCGGTGTGAATAAAATCAAGTATGTCGATAAAGTATAAACTAAACCCAGGCGGGAAACGTTATAATAAAATCAATTTCCATGTAATACAACTTGACAAACCTGATGTTAATAAAAGTTCATCAGTTACAGAAGCTTCAAAAAGACATCACATCTCATATACCGTCTTACACCGACATCTGAAGAGAAAAAAAAAGTGTGGGAGTGAAGAATTTCAAATAATTTGATAGTGATAAGGCATATTTGAGCACCCATGATTCCAATTCAGATGTGGACTTATTCTCTGATATAGAATTGTTCGACTGTTCAATCAACTGCAAGAACATTCTAATGCTAACGCAAATCGTAATGCTCCTCAGATAATTATTGCCAATTTACCAGTTATTGATAGGTTTACCATTCCGGAACTTTACTGTGGCCAATTAAATGACGCTGATAAATTATGTGATCTAAAAATTTTGTAAAGGAACGCTCAATTAACAAAAAATATACAATGCGTTGCCATAAAAATAAAATAAAACTTGAAAAATTAAAAACACACTCTCTCATTACTGAATTACTAACTATAATAACTCACTTGTTTTTGCTTCAATGGGAGCACAAACTGCAGTTATGGACTGTACTGTTTCCGGATTCATGGATAAATTTACCACAGAGCAGGAACACTGCATCCTGTTAAGAGTAAGAAAAGAAAATAAGCTCAACTTTATATTCTCGATCCAAGTGCTGCTGCTGAACAAAGATTTGGTATGCAAGAAAATGCAGGTTGTCAACATGAGTTAATGCTAAATCTAAGTCAGCTTATCGCAAACGTTAACCCGTTTGCTACGGTACACAAAATGTTATATCAGGTAGAGTAGCGTGTGACAGGTAGTGATAGCAATTTGACAAGATCGTAACTCGGATCCAACACGCTACAATCCACAAAAAGTAACTAAAGTAGCCGTCATATTTCAAAACAAAGATAGTGAGCCACCCCTCAAACATTACCTTTTAAAATATTGTTATATACGACGATAATATAAACATTTTCCGATTTCTTTTTGCTCCCACTTTTTTCCGAAACCTCAAACTTTCCCGATCTTTTCCGATTACCCGAGCTTACACGAGCGCACCCGATCTTGCCCGTGTGGGCAGGATCCGCATCATATAACTATTTAAAACAATTATTTCTACTGATTTTATAGCATTTTAAAAAATGTCTATGTCTGTTCTTAATAATAATTTTATGGTTAATATAAGTTTTATTTTCATTTACTACGTTTTTATTTAATTTCTACTAATTGTAGCTTTGTAGCATAATCCGATGGCTTAAGATTAATTTAATTTTCCAAACTACACAAGCTGACTTCCATACACTTTGGTGAAAATAGAAAAAAAGAAAAGTGTAATCACGACGCCTTTAATGTTATCAATCATTACCACACCACGGTTAAATAACGCAATCTGATAACTATTTGAAGTTTTAAAAATTGTGCAGGTCAGGATTTAACGTTACATGCTTTAGTAAATTGCATTTTTACATTTTTTTAGAAGTTGCAGTTTGTTGTTGTATACTGGAATTTTTTGTTATTGTAGTTCGTTTTAGTGACTTCATCTGTGTAGTTGTCTACCATTTCACGCTCAGCACCAGCTTTAATTGTAACTTGACTAAATAACGTTAATTGCATAAAAACTCCGCATGTATTTTTTATGTCAAACTAAAGCGTAGGGTGTATTATTTTTTATATTTGTTTCTGTGTTAAACAATACTTATATAGCATTAGTTTACTGTGATTGTCTACCAAATTTTTGTCATTTACTAACTGTATTGGTACTCGTGTGGAAATATAGTTTTTAACAAAATTGATTTTTAACAGTAACTTTTAGGTTTTATTTGACAAAGAATGACACCAGAAATTGCTGTAGAAAACGCTTAATGAAAGAAACCGAGAATCAAAATCAAGAGAAATCAAAAAAATATTTTTTTTTAAATATTGATCCTGTTTTACAATTTTCATTATTTGTTATTTTAAACTACAATTAAAGACTGGTTAGTGAAATAAATTTATGATAGATAACTTAAAATAAATTACAAATTTTGTTATTGTCTTGATGTTCGTTTTAGACGCTTTGTTGATTTCGTATTAATCGAAATTACTGTTCAAAATCTCATTTATTTATAAACGAGCGGAAAATTTAATTTATTATACTTAATTAAGAGTGAAGATAAAGAACTTCATATTATTCATGGGTATAAAATTAATTAAATTAAATTTTAAGTGCGTTTGGTGTAAGTTGGCCTTAACCCTACTCTACTCGGCGTTAATTAAACTTTTAATACTTTTCTGTCATTTATTAGAACTTTAGTGAATTTTAAAGTAGGTATTACGTATTTGTTAACTTAATAATTAGTATTTTTAAAACGAAAATCTAATTAATAAAATGTTTGATGAGTGCAGCAATTAATATTACTAGTTATTAATATTTGTTGAATACATAAAGGTAACTTGATCAGTTCTAGAATAGTTGAAAATTACCATTCGTTTTTAAAAATTGAATATTACTATAGTAGGTACATAAAGGTATTTTTCTATTTCGACATAAGAATTAGCAATTCTTACACTAAAATCCGTGTAAGAATTAGCAAATTCCTACACGAATTTTAGTAATGTTAGTTTTTTCAAAGTTGGTATCTCTACATCGCAAGTTAACGTTACATGAAAAAGAAATCAAAATTATCGGGACTTAAAAATTGAAATTCAAATGTTGATGCCAAGATAAAATAAAAATGTCCTATTAGCTCAAAGTTATTTACTTATAAAGGTATAGAGAGATAATTTTGTATGAGATTTTAGGTTAACCCATAAATTTCAATATGTCAAAGTGTAAGTGTTGCCAATTCAATACAACATAAAAGTTTCCCAAAGTTGTTTTAAAACTAAAATTATACGAAAAATTTTAAATATTGTATCAAAATAGAGAAAATAGTATAAAAAGCACACGTCATAGAATACGTTTCAATCACTGTGCTTTTTACTAACAAATATTTTACGATATTTAAAAAAATTTAACGTAGTACAGTATACTTACGCAGAAAGATTGCCAGATTACCGCAAAATCAGTTGGACTCTAGCACATAATAACAACCATAAGGGACACTTCTTTCGGCACCTTTGATATTGCAGTCCGGAAAATGAGTGACCTTCGGCCATTTTGAAAATAGTGTTGTAGCGCCAGATTTAATTTCTTTTAGTAGAATGCATTTTTTAGACAACAAATCGATTATTTTAAATAACTTAGATATATAATTGAAATATAGTTTAGTTATCTGTTTAAGCTGACCACATTTGCAAAGTAATTCAAATGACTTTATCATCTTAATTATTGTTTGTTATGCATTTAAAAAAATTCTAACAATTTAACAAATGCTTAAACTACAATTTTCTTATCGGAAAATAATGCTGTGGTATTTAGTCTAGTCTGTATTATTGGTATTATTTATGTTTTTAACTCATTACACCGTGCAGCTAACAATACGAATTTTAACATAAATATAAATTGAGTAATGACGTTATTTTTGTCACTATAATTTTCAACAAACCAAATTGTTTATCATAAGCATAATTGTTTGTATTGCACTCAAGTACTGCATTTGTAAATCCTTGACGTTTATTTATCATAAAAGATGTAAATACAAAAGAATTCCAAATATAACCTAATTTGTCAGAAACAATAGATTCACGACCGCCATATTCTTATATGCGCTCTCAATTTTTTTGCGCGGGAAACAACTGAGTGTTCCTTATGGTTGTTATTATGTGACCCTAGTAAGTACATTTTTAAATTTTCTAAACCCGGCAATCAAATGATAGCAGTGTCGACAAAGATTGTGAGTGAATCAGAATATCAGATATTTGTCAAAGCGGTGGTATCTTATGGAACGTCATCTTGCTGTAGCAGTGATCGTCGAGTTCCTCTCCCCAACTATACAGTTGTATTAAATTTGTTATACTCACTCTATAAAATAGTATATTAAGTATAAGTTGGTATTAAGGTCTTTAAAGCACGCGCGAAATAAAGCAAGTGTTTTAAAGATAGTGGCATAACAGTGGATCAAATTTAACAAATAAGATGGAAATTGCCAGCTGTGGCGACTGATTATGTATGAAAAGGGTATTATCATTAACTGCATTTTTACATTTATTTAAAAAATTAAGATCGTTAAATATTTCTTGGGTTGGTAATGTTGCCATGGTAACGGGTGTTTTATAAAAGTTAGATTTAAACACGTTGAGGCGTACTTTAAACAAGCAAAATTAGGTAATAATTAAAAAAAAGCTCTGTAAGGCAGAAAATAATCTATTTAATTTGTGTTGGTAATACCTAAAATGACAATTATGTCAAAACTTGTTATTTATTTTATGTCAATTTGTTAGCATTTCTACTACAAGTTATAATTGCAACTATTATTTAACTCTTGACTTTTAGCTATTTATCTTTACTTAGAAAGATAGTGAGTATAATTCATGTGCATTAAATACATGCAATTGTTGTTCATCTCAAATCATTAACTGCTTTAATTTTTTTAATACAATGATTTCAAGCAGAAGTTAATATGCATAAGTTGGATCACTATAAAATATCAATTATTTAAAAAATTTTGCTTTTGCAGTCAGTAAATAAGAAAAATCTATTTATGCCAAAACCAGAATCGTTAACTATGTTTTAAAGTTCTTTTGACAAATACGATGCTAGTATGTGAACGTTATCTTCTTAGAAACTGCAATAAAACAACACGTGAATGTGACTTACAAAGCAAATAGGGTAAATTTGTAAATGTTTAAAGTTGTTATTTTTAGGAATGGAGCTTTACAAACAAAGAAAGTAATAAGAAAATTTCAAAATTAGTTTTAATACTATTTTTTGAAGTAAAAATTATTTTAATCTTTTTATAACAAACAACGTTTACAAAATCCAAAACAAAGATAATGACTCTGATAGATTTAATATGCTAGAACAATTTTTACTGCAAAATTTGTTTAATTATAAGAAATATTGCAATAAAAAGAAATTGTCAACGAAACAAATGTATTTTAGCTTAGCAATCTTGTTACTTAAGAAAATGGTATTATAGAAAGAAACAAGAAGTCAATTACAGAGATAAAAATAACTGTTGTTAAGTGAGTTTGCTTATAATTACTTTTACATATGTAATGTCTAAACTAGTGATTTGAATTGATTGATTAACTTTCTCAAGATAATTTAAGCATGTTGTTATTGCAAACTGAGTAATTTTGTTATCTGATATATTTGATTACCTACATATGTTAAATATACAAATTTCTTTAATAATTGTAAAGTTTCTAAACAGATCTTTACAATTATTTTATAACAGTACAAAAGCAAAAGTCCGGTAAATTAAATTTCTTTGCCATAAAAAACTTACAAGTAGTTAGGTGTTTTAATTTATTTTTCCGTCGATCGTTTGTTAATAGCAATATTAACTATAATAATGTATCAGAAATAGATCGTTAATGACCTCTTTTTAAACCAATGAATGAAATTCTGTAATGAACGATTTTGTATAGCAACCAATGAAATCGTTAGCAACCACTAATTTAACAATGTTGCGCGGCTACTAGATATAACAACTGGGTACGTATACTTTAGTTTCCTTATAATTTCACACGTTTTACTAAAGTACAATCAACGGAAAAACTTTAAAACTAACTCGTTTGTTAATCGGCTACAAATAATCTCTACAATATTAACGCGTCCGCTCGCTACACTCGCTCACGGTCTTAAAATGTCTCGATTATAAATTGCTATTATTGACAATCTTGTTTGTTAAATAACTATTAATCACTTGGAACTTAGTTTTCTAAAATATTTTGCACATATAAAGTCGCCACTAAATACTAACGTTTGCGTACATAACTTGAAATATTTCATTTACAAACAAAATTTTTTTAATCTATACGTACTGTCAAAACTAATGCAATAACTTCCACACAGTTCTAAATGATTTTGTTTTTAAATTTTATACTTGTGATGCAAAGAATATTCTTCTAAATTATGCTTTGATAATTCATTATACGGTACGGTGATAACTTTAAGTTGTACGAAAATGACTTTTAACTTATACAAACATATGCAATGATGAACTTGCATATAGCAACTATAATTGGTTAGTAGAGTCTATATCATAAAAGCAAGCTATCGCAACTTGGAGATATAAAATTTGCAATTGTCCATATCAGAACGCTGTTTGATTAATTATCTTAAATATAATATTAGTTTATATTCTAAATTTTTTTATTACTAATAAAGGTTTGAAGAAATCTACAACTCATCATTAAACTGACATTAGCCAACACTATGAAGAAAGACGGCTGAGATCTCATTGACCGCATAACTTGGAACGCAGCAGGAAAACAGTTTAAAATAACTAAAGCTACACAAATAAAAAAAATTGCAAAAATAGAAGCAGAGGGCAGACCAAAGACCAAAGAGCTGAAAGATGTCGTAATTAACCTATAGACAACTGTCGGTGGACACGAGAAAAGAACTTGTTCTAAGGACAAACTACGTAATTCACCAAAAAAGATTCTAACAGAAGAAATCGTCACAGAAGTGGAAATAGCCATCAAGATATTACTAACTATTAATGCAAAGGAAGTACAACAGAAAGTGGGCAAAGCATTAAAGAAAGCAAAAATACCCAAACGCAACATTTCTAGGGAAAAAAAGACAACGATGAGAAATTTGAAAACCGATAAAAGCATTGTCATACTCAAAGGAGATAAAAAGAATGCAACTGTGCTATTATGTAAAGAAAATTATTACAACAAATTGGAAAAACTATTTGACAAGACTCTACAAAGAAAGAAAAAAAGATCCGATTGAGAAAATTAAAAAAAACAGCGAGAAAATTATAAAGTCATCCATACTCAAAGAGATGCAGAAAGAAATATTTCCAGAAACCACGAAACCACCCAGACTGCATGGTGTATCAAAAGTACACGAAGAATAAGTACCATCAAGACTAATCGAAAATAATATTAGATTCCAAATGTACGACTTATCGAAGTATCTGGCTAACTTACTGAAACCTCACAGCGAGCAGACTACATTACATATGAAGAACTTTATCATCCGTAATAGCTAATTTGCTTATAGAAGAAGCCATAAGATTTAGTAAACTATACCTTTTAATATCACATCAATCTACTACAAGGCCACCATGAAGAAGGAGCAAGATGGTATCTGACCTTTTCTAGATGTAATGGTAAAGAGAATCAAAGCGGGTAAACTACAACATGTAGTGTACAAAAAAGCGCACATTGACGGATATCTGCTAGAAAGATCTCAACATCATCTGATGCAAAAGCAGACTTCTATAAACACACTACTGTGACAACAAAACGTTCAAGAAGAATGGTTACACATACATTGACATAAAGAGAGCCACGGGAAAAGGGACAAAGCAGCGATGTCGATCACTACTCTTTCTAAAGGGTTCCCCACGTTATACTGCTTTATCGTTCTTTACGCCAAAGTGATTTCTTGATGTACTACAGTGGAGATGTTTCAATACTTGTGACACTCGTTTCTTTGGCACTATCAACTCTAATCTGTTTTTTGTGCTTTCGACACTTTCTAGGGATCGTTTAAAACAACCGTCTTCTACTATCAAAGAGTCCCACTGCGCCCAGTACGCTTTGATGTTTCTGCCCAAAGTACTCACTTTTTCTCAAGTTGGTAGTAGGCCGTTTTCTTTCCAGTTCAGGAGTAGTTTTATTTCAGGATCGTTTCCTTGTTTTCCACGCAACTTTTCAGGTTCCTACTTGTCATTAACCATAACAGTTTCTTCTAATCGTAAACAATGGCTGCGGTCCGCCGGACATGGTCTTCTAGACAAAGCTTTAGCGTTCCGATGACTGCTTTCGGCACGGTGTCCTGTGTCATAGTCATACTCTTGCAGTCTCTCAATCCATCTTGCTGCTTGTCTTTCCGGGTTACAGAACTGCAATAGCCACTTTCAAGCGGCGTAGTCCGTCCTCAGTAAAAAATTTTGTCTATACAAATATTTGTAGAAGTGTTCTATAGACGATAGATGAAGACTTCTAACAGCTCCCACCTAGTCACACAATAATTCCTTTCTGGTCTGAACAAAACTTTACTAAAATATGCAATGTTTTTTTTGTTCTCTATCTTGCACCTGCAAAAAAAACGCGCCTTTGGTCACATTGCTTGAGTCGGTATCCAAATTTAGTTGATGGAAAGCATTTCCGCAATTTTCATTCTATCTAAATTCAGCTCTTTCTTTGGTCAATTTTGTCAAAAATTTGGCAATATTAGCAAATTCGGGTGCTACAAGCTTCTAGTAATTTACGAACCTGCACGGCCAACTCACTGTAGGATTGAAACCATACCTGTCGGAGAGAGGAAAGGTTTAAGAAACTTTATTTTAAAGGGCGCCAGATCTTTTGTTCTTTGCAGAAATAGCTCCTGCTAGATCAGCACAGGAGGCTCAAAGCTTGTACAAAATTGTTAAGGTTCGTAAAGCTGGAAGAAACGAAAAAAAGAAACTAAATCGTTAACAACAATTGCACTTTAATTACTCTATAAGGATAAATAGATTAAAATTTGAATCAATAACAATTGAATAGCATGACAATGAATAATGTTAGTCCGAGTACAAATATAAGCAGGTACTAGAGAGAATATAGAAAATAGAATATCAGCAGGATCGGCAACTTACACTACACGTAAAACAAAAGTGTAACCACCGGAACATATAAAAATCTTCATCAGTAAATAACATTAATAATGACAATTGACCGTTGACGTAATCAGCATGCGATAGTAATTTACTTAAACTAATTGAGTAACAATAATAAGCAACAAATCAATTTAAACGTACGATCAGTAAATATAGTAAGTCATGAGTATCACCGTAGCGACAACGAATAATTAAGCAAAAATAGACTTACCGAATTCAGGGTTACCTTCAGAAAACGTTTTCCTACTGGCTTCCTGTAATTAAACTTCCTGAAAATAATCGTGTCTACCTGGCGACTCACAAACTACAAGTAAAAGAAAGTTTTAAAAGAAAGTAATCGAACCGACACTTATCGTATACTGTTACACTATATTTTCGTCTACGATGGTATTAATTTATTGCCTCCGAAGAGAATTCAATCGTATCCGGTACTTAGGATCTTCCGAACCAGGTGATATTAATTACTGGTATTAATTGCCTCCGCATCGAAATTCTGGCCTTGTATCGCAACGTTCTTAGCTCTATAGCTTCCGATTATAATTTTCCCTTGTAGATTTTAAATTACGACAAGAATACCCATATTTAGGAGGTAGCACATGGCGCTAACGAAAAGACATAAAAATTACCTTTAATCAAAGAAAGAACAAAAGCCACTTACCCTGCGTGGATTAAATTAGTTAAATAAGAAGACTTTTATTACCCATCGTGTCCCAACACGTGGATGTTTTGAGAAAACGATTTTTAATTCACGCAGACATAGGTTATAACATGAACGATGTTAAAGTCAAAATGCCCGTATCTCACCGGATATCGTCTACTCAATACGAAGAGACCAACGAGCCCGATAGATGGCGTCGAGAAATAGAAAAGTAATTTTTAATTAAACCAATATCCAGGGTAGTGCATTATAAAAATTTTGCACGTAACACGGGTACAAATCGTCTATAATAGGTGCACAACTCAAAAAAACTTTGGATTTGATGTTTGTCAATTGGTCTTCGTTATGCTTGCACTGCTCGAATTTTGTCTGGGTTAACATTTACTGCATCTCTAGATACGACGTGGCCAAGATATTGTACTTTCTTCTTAAATACATAGCACTTCTTGGGAGTTTTATATTTGCCCTACGTAGTCACTGGAACACGTTTTTTAAGTTGTTCAAGTGTTTTTCACACGACCTTCCAACCACAATCACATCACCTAAGTTAACCAAGCACGTCTTTTAAGACAGTTTCGCAAGATAATTTCCATAAAACGGTCGAACGTTGCAGAAGCATTACACAGGTCAAATGGCATCATACTGAATTGCCACAAACCAGTTCCAATCGTAAAATCCGTTTTTTTACGATCCTTGGGTTTCAACTCTTTAAATCCAACGTGGAAAACCACTGGGATCCTGACAGGGTGTTTAACGTATCGTCAATTTTTTGTAAAGGGTAGTTGTTTTTTTTGTTACGTCATTAAGCTGTCTGTAGTCTGCGCAAAACCTACTTGATCTTTCTTTCTTTTTTACGAGTACCACTGGGAACGCTCATGGGTTATTTGAAAGTTTAATCACATCTTCTTTCTCCATATCTATTATTATTTGTTCGGTTTCTTTTCTTTTCGCTAAAGAAAGTCTGCGTAGATGTTGTCGTATAGGCCGAGCGTCTCTGGTATTAATTTTATGCTTTACCACGTTATTTCTTTGCGCAAACACATCCTCATACTACTGGATCGACACTTTAATTTTAGTCAACTGGTCTTGGCTGATGTTTTCGGATTTGGAGGTAAGAATGTTAGTAGATGTTGTAGGCACTTTTTCGGCGATGTATCTTTGCTAGAATTCACGCATCTCACAATTTTGAGATACTGGCGTGCATTAGACTACCACAGTCTTCTTTTTCAACGTTATTTCTAAGCGTAAACTTAAGAGTTTGTAATTCCTATGGAGGTGGTCAAGAACTGTCTGCAATATTTCAAGCGTTTCTCCACGTAAGGACGTCGCTTTCTGTATATTTCTCCAACCATTAGCTGTCCCTGCGGCTACTTGTAGTAGGTTGAGCATGAAACTTTACCATCAAAATTTGGAGGTACAACTTTAAACTTATGAGTGGTTTCTTCTCAATGGTCTATTATTAAATCTTTACTCGTGACGCTACCTTCACCATGGTAAATCATTTGGTTTATTCGTTCTTTAGCTTTATTCTGTATTTCTTCTTTTAAACGTCTATAATTTTCTTTCAATTTTTCTTCTGTCTTCTGGGTATTTTGAAATATTTTTTAATTTATAACATTATATATACAAACACATGCGATCACATATTAACCACACAATGTTTCTATTACGGAGGCGATATTAAATTACTGAAATTTACACTAAAATTGCGAACTCTACAGTGACACCAATGTAGCGAATTTTAAATCTAATTTATTTAAAACTAAATATTCACACGTTTATATCTACACGTAACTAATTAAATTTAACAATATTTAAGAAAAACACTTACACTAATTTATATATCACCCAAAAAATAATGTCCGCAGATAACTTCTGTTTATCTAAAATTGATACTTGTTTACATTAAAGACACGTAAGCTTGAACTCCTTTATATTTATCTCTAACACACACGTTAATCACTTATTAACAGTATTCTCAATACTTTTGATTTAAGAGAAAACTGTATTATGATACCTTCGGAGACGTTTTTATATATTTCTGTTATCTATGTTTAGAATTTTCTACATCTTTTGGTAAATTTTCGGGAAATTGACAATACGTTTGTAAACGTTTCAATGGCTTAAAGTTACATTCAATCAATTAACATTGATGTATACAACAAAAAAACACTGATTACACAATATTGAAACATAACACACCGGAGAAACTTATTACACAAATGTAAAAAAAAAGATTAGTCGTAATAACAAGCGTAATATATCAGGCCGTGCGTGCATACAATCGATTTCAAAGTAAATAATTAAATAAAAGAAACAGGATACTTACTTAGATTTCTTAATAGGCAATTAGTTAATGGCATATCTAACACAAATCCCTAAAAATTTATGTAAATTAAGCTCATACATATTGCAATGACATAGTTGTAAATGTGGTCAAGCAATCTGCATTACATAGGTGATGTGAAACTTGCATAAAAGGAGAGAAGTAATTAATAATTAAAGACTGATAATAATGTAAATTGCGAGAGTATAAACACAAGTGAGAAGCAAGTAAAAAAAGAGTGAAAAGTTAAAAAAAATATGAACATAAAAAGATTGCCAACTTATTGGGGACAGAAAAAAAGTGACCAAAAAAAAAGATGGAAGAGAAGGGAGGTTATAAATAAGCAACGCAGAGGCGTAAAGGATCTTTTTTGGTGAATTCTGCATTTTTGATAAAAAAAGGTGAAAGTGGATAAACTACATTAAGCAGTAAATCACGTGATAGATGAGAACAATAAAGGTCCACATCGTAAAAGATAAAGTTAAAAAATACAGTGAACTAATTAAGGACAAATAAACAATTAAATGAACAACAATCAATATTCGGATCGAAAAATAAATAAATAAACAAGTGCGTGAACGTGTTAGAACTACATACAAAAAGGGACGATCAATGTGATGCATCAACATTCACTTCAAATACTAATGAAGAAAAGGTTACGCGAATAATATTAAGGTTGGTTTATGTTAATTATAAGTTAATAATAATTAAGGAAAGAGAAAATGGCCATTTTCATATTAGTTAGAGAAATTTTATAAAGTTGAGTTTAAATTCATTGTATGTAAGATAAATGTAATGAATTGTGGATTCAGTTTATTGTGAATTTGGTATAAAGATGAGTGAACTTGGTTTAATGTTTGAATCTCCCGCCTTAATACGAAATTGAACCTCTGAGCAAAAACCGGCATGCGTGTTTTCGTTATCATTTATTAAAACAAAGTAACCATATCACCGCAATATATACGCAGTTATTATAATAAGTTGCTAAATTTAAACGATTAATTAAAAGCAAAGTGCGCTAAGCTTCCCGAAGTCAAGTAAGGTATATCAACAGGTGTGCTCTGCAATTCGCCGTGATATTTTCTACAGTAAGTACATGTGCAGAGAATCAAAGTTGCTATGATAACAAAAAAAAATCAAATCGCGCTGTAAAATGAAAATGTATCCTTACCCCAGCGAATTGTTGACACCTAAATCATCCAAAATTGCAATTTATTTACTCAACATCAGTGATGATCTAAGATACTTAAAATGTAGAAAACCTTTAGGCATGGCGTTTACACACACGTTGTTTGCTTAACGTTTAAAGCAAAATTATGATCAGTAACCTGGGCGAAATTCACACAGCACAAAATTATACCAAAATATTTTTAACATAATAAATTTATTGCAGACAAGTAAATTTGTAAGAAATGGGACAAAGGCAAAATGCGTCTAATAGAAATAGAAATATAAACCATCTTTTAAGTACAGTTAAAATTACTACTACTTTTCACAGTGTGGTGAAAGTATTCGTGACAAACTTAATATAATAACAAATTTAACAAGAGTAATAAGAAATGATTATAAATATAAGAAATTTAAAAACGCTTTAAATATTTTTTTTAAAAGCTTCAATACGTATAGCCACAAATAAAAAAAGCTTCTTAATATTTCTTTATCTCTGGAACCAGTAATAACAAGATGGAGTTACTTACAAATATGTTTACTTTGAGGTCATTTTTTTTCATTCTATTCTTCACACAAAATTATTTAAAGTATCAGAAATACTATAACCGCAAATTTTTTTTGATTAAATTTTTTTAATAACTTGTTTTAAAACATCAAAAATAACTATTGTTTTAGCTATTTGTAATTTAATAGTTGCTTACATTTCTGGTTTAAAGTATAGAACATAAAAAAATAAATATCAAACATTAAATCGGTAAATACCGAATCATACTAAGAAACTATTATAAATAAAGTGTATGTGAAATGTGCAAAAGTAGATAAACATGTTTAGAACAATTGTTTAAAGAATAACTAATGATAATAAAAGCAATACCACATTACTTGACACTAAAAAATGTATAGAAGAAAGAAAAACTGATTTATAGTAAAAACTATAACTTTAGTATTTATATTTATATACTTAAGAAAACATAAATCAAAATTAATTAAAGTTTTCTTGAATTTAAGTGACCTTCTAAATGCTTAAAACTTTAGGCTAAGTTCTCTATAACTTTTCACCGGCAACATAAATTTTCTATTAACTAACTTATTTAAGGAACTTTCGTTGTGTAAACATTTGCTTACGTTTAAATATTTAATTTAAAAGATCAGCAGCAGCAACTTTTTTTCGACTGAACTTTGTATAACTAAAAATAATTTGTTTACAACGAAAGTTAACAATTGAAGGAAGGCCTTTTTTCATCGGTTGTGTACTTACAACTTTTGTTTTAATTCCATTACTGCTTAAACTGTTAAACTAGAAAGCAAATCTAAGCCTATATTGTAGTTTAGTATATTTTATAGCATTATTACTTTTTCCGTCGATCGTCTGTTAATAGTAGTATTAACGTAGTATAATAATGTATCAGAAATAGATCGTTGATGACCTCTATTAATAAACGATTTTAAACCAATGAATGAATTTCTATTAATGAAGGATTTTGTATAGCAACTAATGAAATCGTTAGCAACCACTGATTGAACGACTTTGAACGACTACTAGATATAACAACGAGTTACGTATACTTTAGTTTCCTTATAACTTCACGCGTTTTACTAACGTACAATCATCGGAAAAACTTTAAAATGAACTCGTTTGTTAATCGTCGACAAATAATCTCGACAATATTAACACGTTCGCTCGCTACACTCGCTCACAGCGATTATTAATTGCTATCGTTAACAACCTTGTTCGTTAAATAACTATTCTAGAACTAGAGTTAACTAAACTAAAACTAAAAGTATTGACTATAAAGTGTATAAAGTATATTTAAAAGTTATTAAAAAGATAGAAAATAATTTTAGAACTTATAATTATTTATATTAACCCACGCAAGAATTAGGTTTAACAACGTTGCAGGAAATGCTCTACTTACTAGTGACGTGCACTTCTGCGACAATAAACATCGTAACAAAATATAAAAAAAGCCGATTTTAATCTAATTGACCGCCTCAGTGACAAACGATTACTCAACCATCAACACTCTTGCAGAACATCTTCACGAAATCGTTGTGATAAAATTTATGAAAAGAATTCTTATACATGCTGTTATCACCAAAATTTTAGATTAAAAGCTAAAAGAAATGTCGTTAACTTTGGGATTTTTATAAGGAAAGCGACAAAGGCACGCGTTAATCGCGGTCAGCGATATCCATCAATGTATACCAATGTCTAACTTTCTGGTTTTCCTCGCGAAATGATCAACAAACGCCGCTACAAAATAACATACAAGCTTACTGTAGCTAATGAATTTGCTATTTTTGCATATGGTTTTATTATACTAAACCTAAAGTTAGATTTACGTAGATCTTTTTCTGGGCGTTTTGTCAACGCCAAAGTTACCAAACAAGCCATTAGAATTCATTTTTTATATCAACGTTTAGTAAACGTCTAAAAAATCAGACTTATTAACTCACTTGCAAATATTGCTACAGAAACTCGAACAGTACCAGAACAAGGATATTCAAGTGTTCATGATACTTCAGATGTTCAGATACAACTACGTTTCACAAACTCCTCAACACATTTACTGAAATTACTTAACTGTCTGGTACGCACATTATTCTCAAGTATTTGAGCAAACGCCATATACAAACTATTTCAAGACTTCCACCGTTTTGGAAAAACTTACGATTACCAAAAAAACAGTTCTAGACTATGGTAAAAAAAAACTAAAGCACGGGTATAAAACTACAACATATAAAATTGTAAGGTAACAATGTCAATGCAAATGTGAAAACTTCAAAACTTATTTGAATTGTGCTACTATGTTAAAGTAATTTAGCAGGATATTTTATTAAATACATGCCTGATTTCTAATTTCAACAAAATTATCTTAGATATAAATGCTTTATTAAGTAGAAATGCGTTTTAAAGTTTAAAGTGCTATTAAAACAACTTTCCTACAGCATTGACGATCAGGCGCTACTGATAAACAGTCTTTACAAATTCTGTTATATACGTCGTTGTTTTGTGTCTGTTAAGCAGAGATGAAACATTAATAGCCGGTTGCACAAAAGTCTGGTTAATTGGCCATTTACTAATCATCGATTAAATATGATGGTTGATTAATATTCAATTGCTTTGCACAAAACAATTTGATCTATGATTAACGGTCCATTAGTTAATCGGCTATTAGCTGCTAGTTACTTGACAACCGCGCGTTTTAATATCAGTTTAAAAAAAATGGCTACCAAAAAGAAGGTTATTCACAAATATTTGCTCAAATCAATAAAAAAACATTAATAAATATTGTAATAAAGTAAGTACTACTTTATTATTTACTGTAAATAGCGATAAACGACGGAAAATACGTTGAATTAGTTTAACACCCGCGAAATTCAAAATCAGTCTTTTACGTTGTGGTTTTATCCCGACGAATTATTCAAAGCTGATTTTCAATTACGCGGGTGTTAAACTAATTCAACGTATTTTCCGTCGTTTATAGCTATTTACAGTTAACTATAGACACATAGTAAAATTACACTATGAGATGGCTCTGCCATCAAACACTTTTATTATTTACGTTTTCTTATAAATAGTTATATTATTATTATGAAAAATGTTGCTTCTGTATAGATACCTATGTTTTATTTTAGCGATGAAAAATTCCTAATTCTATAATTTTCTTTGTTAATTCCTTTAATTTTTTACTCTAGATAACAATATAAAGGAGAATAAACCCACTAAAGGATATATAGTTAAAAAAAATGTTCGGTGTGGACAATCACCAACGAATGTAATGCATTGGCTAAAACAGGCCTCCGAATATCAAAATACCTGAAATTTTGTTTGTATATATGAAACTGAAGATAAAATAGACCTGTGAAAAAAGATATGTAAGCAATAACAAAAAATTATAAGTTATATTGTCTACGATAAAAAAATTTGTTTTTCGTGGAGTTTTCAACCACTTATTAACTGTTGATCAGGAGGTTTTGCTGGCGAACATATTTTGGTAAATTGTGAGATAATTACAATGAAACCTAATATTAATTTGTATCCTTATTAAAAAAAAGCAAATGGGAATGATTTGATGTGGCTGAACGTCAACCTGGATCATCTCGTATTCTTGTCCTTTGCACACTCCTATTTCCTGCAGAACCTGTCGCAACCCCTCGAGTTATTTAAAAAAAAAGTTTCAGAAGCAAAAAATCATAAACTGTTAATTACTAAAAGAAGTAATATTTTTAATCAAGTTTAAGCAAATATAAAGCACAGTAGTAGTTTTATAAATAAAAAATTACAGTAAATTATTTTGTTTTTATACATTTTGCATATTAAGAACTGTTGCAATTAATGTTGTGCTCATTTTGAGTCATATTGCAAGCAAGGAAATCCTCTAGGGAAAAAACTCGAGAGAACCTTTCTATGGTATTATTTGTCAAAATATGTGCTCTGTTATATGCTACTTCACTGGCATTTGTTGGATGTAAGCAGATGAGGTTTACATGGATATCCACTATCACCTAATAGGTAACCATTGCCATATCTTCCGTTGCGAAATTCAACCGGAAGAGGAGAATGATTAAAAAGAATACTGTCATATACTGATCCCGGCCAACGAACAATTAAATGCATTAGTTTTAAGTCGGCATCGCAAATCGAAAATTCTATGAAGCGCCAAAAAGTCAAACGAATATGTGCTAACCTAAATAAACAAACAAACACAAGTTATCAATACCATCAAACAGCGGAAATTCGAAAATTTGGGTCAGATTATGCGTAATGAAAAATACGACCTATACACGTTTATCACATACGCTTATAAACATTGTAATTAATCTTACACTAAACTAATACCAATTTCAACAAATTCTACTAAGAATTTCTTTTCTGTGTCTTTTATACCAGATTTTCTTAATTTTTTAAAGAAATTAAGTAAAGGTAACCATTTCAAGATTTTTTTCTAATGACATGTCTTCGGAATCTTTTTTTCTTGTAATATTCTCGATAATAATAATAATTTAAATAAACTTGAAGTTTCCAAATGAATTTGTTCTTGTAACAAATTTTATATTGGTATGACACAAAGATCTTTTCAAACTAGACTTAATGATCATCTTAGATATTTAAAAAATAGTTTAAAATACATTAATAATCTAAATTCAGTGAAATCTAAATTTGCACATGTTTTGGATAATCGTCATACTTTTATTTCTTCCAAGTTATTTCATGCTTTTAATAACATTAATAACAAAAAAATGCTTGAATTACTAAAGTTGATTTATATTAAATATCCGATAAAAATTTTTTGTTGAACGATCTAACCAATTTCAATTATGGAACCTAAATGTTCTTAGATTAGTTTCGAAATAGCACCATCTTTTCCTTTTTTTTTTAAATAATTTATATTTAACATTTTGTAAAACTTACGTTTTTTAATTATCTAGTTACAAATTTTCATTTCATTTTTTTGACATTTTTCAAAAAAATGTAAGTTCAAAAATTTTTGTAATCTTAACTTTTTATAAGTTGCAAATATTTTGTAGTAAAGTTAACGCATTTATCATTGGTGGACTGCTAATTCTAATAAATTAATAATAAATTATTTGATTTGGATTATTTGTTTTGGCGACGTTTCGCAGACTGACGCGTCTCCTTCATCTAGTTTTTAATTATCCTGAACAATAAATTATATTAAACTTTAAAAACACGATCTTAAAATTTTTGACCAAAAACAACCTAACTATACTTTCGAATTACATATTTATGTTGTAATATTTTGTCAGTATGGTGATCCTACTTTTATTGAAATTAAAAAAAATATATATTTTTGTTCGCATATTAGCCCAGTGTAATTTAAGCATGACACCATTATTTATTCCAAAAAATCAAATCAAAAAGTTCCGTTTTGAGCCGTAATGTGTTAATTTGTTTAAAGAAATTACACTCTAAATCGCGTATCTTTATAGCTTTGGCGTATTCAAACTAATAAGAAAGGTGTTTTTTATACACACCATACCATTCAGTTCAGTTATACAATTTAAATTAAAAAGTATATAGTTTACAAATTTATTTTAATTCAAACTTGTTAAAAAATTTTTGAAAAAAGTATATTCAAAATAAAGTAGAGGTTTATTAAGTTATTTCTAGTAAAAATAAATCTTAAATATTGTTTTCGTTTATTACGATTTATAACATGCTTAAATATTTTACTATTTAAAAAGTTTACTAGAATGTAAATAAAATTTACAAAGATTTACTAAAAATTTGCTCACCGTGTCAATAAAATATTTGAAAGTAGCCATACAACAAAACGTATAACTCAGGTTTGTATTTATTAGAATATAAACATATTATTATAACAAGAATAATGTTTGCTTGTTTTAACAAATGTTATCAATATCATTATCTCTTTGTATTAGAATTACCAACGGAGTCACAATTGTCTTTATTGTATCGGTTAACGCCATCACAAACAAACACTAGATAATAATTTACATTTTATAGATAAGTCAAGTCTGTAAAACCAATAACCTATTGTTAAATAAGAAGTTATTACAATTAAGTTTGCTAGACTATTCGGGTTCTAATTTATAGGCTACATTAAAGAGGTAATGAAGGTTGTTAGATGTAAAGTTAGTTGATTAACTTCAGGTATAATAGTTTCATCAATTTTAGCAGACCAATTTAATTTTAACTTCTTTAGTATACGTTAGTTATACTTGTAAGTTTGTGTATTACAGTTTTCGCAATTTCACTATTGTTAAACTCGACTACGTAAAATAATTGTTCCAATTGCCTATTGAGTTTAATTTGATGGTAGCTAGTTTAATTATAAGACTGTTTAATTCTACGTATAACTTCAATTTTAGTTTAACTTTTTAATATTTTATATTTTTAAGACGCGTAATAGGGTATTGATTTTTTAAATTTTGAATCTGTAAACATTTTGTAATTATATGTATGTTGAAAAAGTTATCAAATTACTCAAATATATAAAACTTACTAGTAGTAAAATGTTCGAGAAATTATTCTGAACTTCGAGAGCCTTCACGAAGTTGTTATCCATTTTCCAGAACGTTCACCGAAAGATATAAAAAAATTTAGAAAGGTTTGCCAAAATGTATAAATGCGGTACAAACGAATATAGGTCAGTTATTTGAGTAATTCGAAGTCGGAAGTGTTACAAAGATTATTCAAGTTTAAATAAATAAGTGATTAACGCGCGAGATAAATATACGGAGTATAACTTTGTACGTGACTTTAATGTAAACAAGAGTCAGTTTTCGTTGAATACAAGTTATTCGTGGACTTTATCTTTCGTGTAAGTGATAGTGCTATATAAATCAGTGTAACTGTTTTATTAAACATCCATAGATTTAATTAGTTCGGATAGTAATAAACTTATACATATTTTTAGTATAAATACATTAGTTTAAAAATACTCGTTACGGTATTTACTAATCAAAAACCAAAAAGAATATTTTAGAAATGCTATAACACTACATACACTACTTCTAACTCTACTTAAAAAACGCTATTTTAATTTGTGATATAACAAACTTTTTAAAAATATTATTACAAAATGTATATTTTTTAAGACGATCGTTATGAGGAAAGTAGCAGTTTTATTTGCGCGAAGCGGAAAAAACTTAAAAACTCTGCTCTACTAAAGGTATACTAGTAATTTACTCTAAAAACTTTAGTACGTATGGCAAGCGCCAAAGATAATATTACTTTAAAAGTTTGATCAATAACAAGTTTTAAATTCTGTTTAATGATGATTTTAAAAACAAATTTTGTTTAAATCAGCTGATTTTATTACAAAATCATAAGATTTAATTGTTTAAACACTAAAATAATTTATTTTATAACATAATATTAATCAGTTTTTATTATACAATTTTACCGACAAGAAATTTTAAATTTAATTTGGATTATATAAAAAAGTTTATAAACAAAAAAATTAAAATAACTTAAAAGCTGGGGTCTCGTCGGCCATATTTGTACTTTAAAGTGTAGTCTCTAGTAGGTGTTGCTTCTATCGGTGAAGTTTTAAAATACAAAAGTTACACTACTGAGAGTCACGTAGTGCAACAAAAACTATTAAACCATTTTTTAGAAGCTGCAATGTTTTACAAAGTTTGTTTTCTTGGCCTAACGCTCGAATTTATAATACTTATTTTATTTATTGGTAATCCCACAGTTTTAAGCAAAGTTACTGTCACGCATTTTGGCCATGCTAAACTTTTATTTTAATATCTAATTGGAACAGAATTGTTTTAAAATATATTTGGTTTTAGTACAAGTGTAAAAAGAAAACTTAAAAAAAAATCGTTAATGTACTTTACGTAACAAGGGTCGAAAGTAAAGCATAGCATAACGAATGTCAATGTAATGCAAATCTTTCGACGAGAGTAACCTACATTATCTTTTGTGTTGCCATTTGTAAAATTACATTTTTTTTTCAAAATATAAAAAAAACATAACCAGAAATATAGTGTTTGCACTAGTGATGGAGAATAAGTAACTATTCGTTACTTGAGTACTCGTTACTCGCTAGGATCCGAAGTAACGATTACTCGAAAGGCAAAGTATTCGTTACATAGTTACATTCGTACCATTCGATTACAGTATTTAAATCTGCAAATCGGTTCCAGTACCCGTTTGTACTCAGTACACATAGTACATCATTACTCGTTTTATGAATTGTAATTTTGTAGGGACAATATTGAATACAGAGCGCATAAACAACGCAGAACGTTAACTTTTTAAACATATTATTATACGGATAATAGTGATCTCTGTTCTTACCTTAGATTTCTTAAATTAAATTCCTTAAATTGTGCAATTTATAAAACCAAAATTATTGAGGTATAAGTGTACTTATTCGTATTCGTACATATAAAAATGTTAATTCTGTTATTTTCTGGATAACATCTTTTTCAAAATTTGGCAAAAAACAAAATTGATTATTATCGAAAATTTATAATTTTATACTTTGGAATATTTTTTGAAGCTTTTACATTATATATTTGTACGTGTTTCCATTTCAAAAATTAATATTAAAAACGTTAATAAATACTAACAATCCAAAGTAGATATGTTCTGTTTTGTATTTAAAATGATAAGTTTCTCCGGTATCAGCTACTGTCAAAAATGTTTACATAAATTAGAATTTTACAACACGTTCTAGTAATTTATGCACATACGTCTAAGGTAATCAAATCCCTATCGCGAAACGATTCAAGGAATTATATTCCGGTACCCGTATTTATTACCACAAAAACATACAGTTGTCAAAGTAGTCATAGTATCCAAAGTAATCAAAGTAATCAAAGTAACGAATTAAAGTAACGAATACAAAAAGTATAAGTAACGAATAGTAACGATTACTCAAAAGTAACGAAATTCACCATCACTAGTTTGCACTACATTCATTTGTCAAATTTGACATTAACTTTAATATAGTTTTTTTTATTTTTAACTGAATTTTAAGATTTTTAAAATGACTTTTTCACATGTTGTATACTTGTTCTAATATAATAATTGACTTTAAACGTTTAGTTTTATGTGGATTTCTAGTTTTCATTTTGTTACCTTAGAGCTTTTTTCAACCGTTATGTAACTGCACTAACGAACGAATATTGAGGTGTGCAATGTTGACAGCACAAAAAAGTTGTTTATATGAAACCTCTACAGCCCAAATTTTTTAAAACTTAAAAAAAATTAAATTAGTCAGACTGGTACATGTTTTATTGTGTAATTAACAAATAAAATTTTATTTGATTTTTTGCAAAATTTTCAATTTTTTTTCAAGTAACGTAAATATGCACTTAGCCATCCAAGGAGTAAAATCAGAAAGCAAAATAATTGTTTATTTCATAAAAATACTGGGAAAGTAGACTATAGGTGGTGGAAATCGTAAAAACAATTTGTGTTTTTGTTTACACATAAGCATGCATTGAACTTTTTGTTAAAAAAAACACTGGGCGGTCTCTACAGCCAGACATTTTATACCGTTCACGTTTTTTTTACACAATCAGCCAATGATCAATAGCGTCATGCCGATTATTTGCTTGTGGAATATGTTACGTCGTATGCTTTTTCCGTTCCTAAGCGGCTTGCTGAGTATCAATCAATGATTCACTTTGCTTTGCTGGGCTCCACACATTTTCCTTCTTTCAACAAATAATCTGCTACCCAAGATTTAAATTCGTATAACGTCAATTTTTTCTTTGGCGTTACTCTAAAGTGTCTACAGTATCCATGAAATGAAAAAAACAGACGAAAGCAATATTTTTTGATTTATTGTAGGTAGTCATAACAGCAAGGCATGGAATACTGATGTGCTCTTTATCTCGGTCGCTCCATCGGCAAATTTGACACAATGGTCGGTTGGAACTAAAATTGGTAAAAAATACTACTAGTTATCAAACCATTTAACAATACGATAAGTATCTTCTATTGATTTTAGTTTAATTTCTTGGAATGAATCACGACCTTGTAAGTTCATGGCTCTATCTGACACTAAAAGACAATTTGGCAAACGATTCCTACGTACGTATAAATTTCTTTATTGAATAGTTTGCTCAACAAAGTTATTGACATAAACCAATTGTCTACAAATAGTAGATGGTTTACGAGATCAACAGATGTACATAAAAACAACACAATGTTACCTAAAGATCCAATGTCAGAATGACCTGAGCATGTTTGTATTTGTTCTGTATATATTTCGAAATTGTATACCTTTCCGATCAACCCGACTAGAACGTGTAGTTTGTATCCCCACTTATGGGACTTTTTTGGTAAGTACTGCTTTAGTCTAGAATGCCCTTTGTATGAAACTATTTGTTCATTTACTACCAACATCTGTTTTTTGGGATATTCTGAAATTTCTTTACTACATGGTCCGTGAAGGACCTAATTTTAAAAAGTTTGTCAGGTTTGTTGGGGTCAATTCGACTGTTGTCGTAGCAGTGTAGGTTACTCTTTATTATTTTGTACCTATATCGCCTAAGTATAGAAGTGACACTATAAATGTTCAAGTGACAATTTCAGTACAACAAAGTTTTTGGTAATTTCAAAAGTGACATGAAGAAGGTCTTTAGAAACTGTTCTAATTCCTTTGGTATCAAATTGAGTGGCATCCAAATTTTCTTCGATTTCAGAATTGACATCTTGATCCGTTTCAATTTCGTTCTCATCACAACTTTCTCTGTCGTTGCTATTTGCATCTGGATTATACGACTGGTCATCAAAATAACTAGTAAAAGTTGCAATGTTGCTGTTGCCAATAATTAGTTTTCCAGCGTAAGGTTGAGTTTATTCTTTATCAATTATTTTGTAAATATCGAAACAAACCATTTCGTTACATAACAAAAATAGCGCCAATGACGAACTCAGTGTAACAAAATTTTACAAAAATTGTTGCATGATGGCATTGATTTCTGAGAGATCGCGGTGGCCAATTAATACATGCTCGACGTGCAATCCAATTTTCTAGAAAAACGTTGTTCAATTAGGCAAAAACTTCGTGGCTATAAGGCGGAAGGGCTCCATCATGTTGAAACCATAGCGTGTTACTAATCACGTTAAGATTGTTTTCATCGGGGTATAACCTTTTTAGATGAGGAATGATATTTCTTTGGAGTAGTTACAGATATTTAGCTACACTAAGATTTCCTTCAATAAAAAAGGGGTCTATAATGATCTGTCAAACAATACCTATCAAAGATAAAAGAATTTTAATATGTTAGGAAAGTTATTATAGGCCAGCATGTAAACTAAAATTATTTAAGCGCAAAATTAAAACACAAGACTACTTCGTTTAATTTATAGTTACGTGAGTGCCCAAACATTAACTTTTTTTGGAAACTGCGTGTGAGCTTCGTCCATCCAATGATAATTACTATCTGTCCAGTATCTGCAGTTTTGGTGGTGTTCTTTTCCATTTAGCAAAAAAGTAGCTTCATCAGAAAGCACGATAATATGGATAAAAATTGGAACAGCATTTATTCGATGCATAATTTCTTTACAGAATTCTAATATATTGTCGAAGTCGTCTTTTTTTAATTCTTGCACCAAGTGAACTTTATAAGGATGACATCTTTGACGCTTTAAGACTCTACAGACAGAAGTTTTCGATATATCATGATTTACTGCTATTTGCTGGGCCAAAGTTCTTGGCGTATTAATAACATCTAACATTTACAGAATTTGTATCTTTGTTGCTGTTTTTGGACGCCCAGATTTTAAACGATTCTTTATAGTACCTGTTTCAGATTTCAAGATTGGGTTGAAGTCAGGATACGTCGCATTAAACAAATTGTGTACTGGGTCTTCTATTACCATATCTGATTATCATAAAGATTTCTGTATGTTCTTTTTCTGTAGAATGCTCCATAATTTAGCACTTCGAGCACAGTTAAGCTTTTAGCTTGAATAGTTTTGAAATAACAAAGCCTGTTCCATAGATTTGGTACCCACGGTACAAAGATAATTTATTTTCATGTTAGTTTCTATATATGAACAATAACCTATTTTAGATGTTTAGAGTAAAAAATTTATTCATTATACTTTTAAAAAAATTGTTGCAATGTAGTTTTATTTTTGTTATTTATTTATTCAAGCATTTTTTCTAACCCACATAACATTATCTCATTTAAACATCCGTAAATACGTAATCTTTGAGTTACGTTGTATTTTCATAACATAACATAACCAGTGCCTCTTATACCCCTAAAGTGGCAATGTTATATTAATTTGTACATTTAATAATACTTCAAGTTTATTCTACATTGTTGATAATTTTTTTGCTCGAATGTCCAAACTATCATAGCTTCCTTACTTCTATTACTTCTCCCACGACTTTTATTTTTAATTCTTCTTTTATTGCCGTGTTTTTTACTTTATCTATTCTCTTGGTATTCGTTACTCTTCTTAAATAACTCATTTTAGCAGCTTGGATTATGCTTCTATGTCTTTTGTTAAGTATACAGCTTTCTCACTCAAATATGAGCGGTTCTACGTATATGATTTTGTTTTGTTGAATATTTGTTTGTTATTTAGAAATTTTTTTGCTGAGCTTATGTAATAGTTTTTTCGCAGGTTAGTCTATGTGACAACATAACATCAATTTATTGTATTTCGGTTATATCTTAATGAAATTGAGGAGAAAAACTTCAATAAAATTACAGCATGCTAGAAAGTCAATACAAACGTATACATATCACATAAAAGTGGTTTTATGACAACATAACCTTAAAAAAATATGTAGAAATTACTTATAGGAAAGTCGCGATTGACCACACCAGTTTTTTTAATCATGCATTCTACTCCAACTTGTGCTTTTAACGATTCGTTTATCTCCCTATAAATAATTAAATTTTTATTATTCTAGTTTTGTTGTACCTTGCCCTTTCTTTTTTGTTTCTGTTATTGCTAATATCTCTATCTCTCTAATTTTCTAATTTTTATTTTAATTTTTGTTTAATCCTCACACATTCCATGTTTGGAAATTCTATGTTATTGCTTTGTTTTTGTCATTAAATTTTGATTTAGTTATTTTCCAATTATTACCATGTACGTTGCTTTGTTCGTTGCTTTTGAATCTATCGTGTTTAGTTTTTACTAGTTTTTTTTGTTTGTACCGTTTCAGTAATTTTTCCATGTTGTTCCGTATTTTGGATCCTTTTAATTTTTTAGCATTTCTTAGAATTTCAGTCTTTATCCTGTTTTTCGTTAATTTTAATATTATGTTCCTGTTGTATTTATATTGTATATTTAGACTTTCCTATTCTTGTTAATTGTTCTATGTCTATCTATTTTTGCATGTTCACCTCTACTTCTTTAAGTATTACCTTAATTTTATTTTTTGGATCTCGTTCTCCTTCTCTTTCCTGGTCTATTACTCCTTTTATGATTACATTTTTCCTTCTCAGTTCTCGTTCAAGTGTTTCAATTTTTATGTCTTGCTTAATCGTTTGATTCTATAGTACTGCGTTTTCTTCCTTAAGTTTTTCCATTTGTTGATTTAATTTTCCTATTTTGTCATCCATCAAGTTTAATTTATTTTGCATTTGTGTTAACATTTTTTAATTTTAATTCTTAATTACATTACAGGTTCGTACAATGCTGTATAATATCACCATTAATTGTCCAGCAGTAAGAGTTGTGGCTCGGTTCTACACCTAAAAGACACAATCCTTCTTTGTACAGTGGTCTGCTGTTATAAAATTTATTTGTTTATATTAATTTATGTGCTACTATGTACTAAATTACTTTCTCGTATGATGGGTTGCCTATCCTTAACAATTTGAGCGTGACCCTAGCTTGTTTATTTGTTGATTACTTATCTATTAGTAGCATGCAATTTTCTTCCTTATTTGAAAACTTAACCTTAATTAATAATATATTTTGTACAATCTTGTCCTCTAACCAACCCACTTCAACTTGTTTAATCTCTTCTCTGCAGCATCCACCTTTTTGTTTCTTTTTCCCAAATATTCAGTGTTTTAGTTTACATTAGTAATTTTAATTTTAATTAATCTTAATTATTCATTAGTTTTGTAGCCGACGCATGCAGTAGCTGCATTTAGCAAACAGTGCGTCGCAACGACTACCGTAAACAAAATTTTCTATTGATGGATTCAGCTATGGGACTAACGCTGTCCGTAGCACGAATAAAACAAAATATTAAAGTACAAACTAGGCGATCTTAAAACAGATTTAGTTCTTTTGGAACCTCTCTCTTGTTCTGCCTTGATCTACCTATAGCTGTCATGTCTTTTTCTAACAAATAGATAGCTAATGGAATGATTGTGAAGCAATTAGCTATTGTAAGGTTCAGTCCAGATTTTTGAATATTACGGACCAATATTTTCAATTTCTTATTCGGCGGTTCACCAGCTTGCCGTGCCACCTAAATCATGCCATGTATAGTCTATCCGTAGCTAGCTTACAAAATATTTTGAAACCATATTTTGCACGTTTGCTGAGCATATGTTGTATAAATTTGCCAATAATTAACAAACTGCTCATCATATGTTACGTTTTGATCAGGTATAACACACATCTAACACTGCTCAATAAAAAGACTTCAGATCTAAGCTATCATCTCTAACTTTTCAGTTTCTAGACGTGTCTTGCGAGTTTTTACTTTAGGTGGCATTGCAACGCGTGCCTGGTACAACTAGTAAGATTTAAAAAGGATCACCGGGATTGCCAGTTCCATGTTGTGCTTCTTAGCGTTAAAGGTGTCAACAAACTATTTAATGCAACAGGTTCGTAATTTTCAATGTATTTAGCTAAAAATATAAATTTTTAAAAATTTTTTTATTTGACATTTTTGCTTCGATTGATGTCATAATTTCACCTGCTAAATTAACAACCTGTTAATCAAATACACGCTGTATGTATTTACTGCTTTCTAACATTCATTTTTTTAAATATCGAATTTTGTTATCTTTTGGTTATTGTTATCAAAACCCTTAAGTCCAATGTGATTTTATTAAGCGACGTATACTGTATTTTTTTTAATGAATGTTCAGGTAGTGCAAATTGTAGAAGATCGACCACGTAGTAGCTCGTGGAATACGGTATAATGCATCTTAAAAACTTATTCTTTGTATCTTTACCATGTCCAACGAGTCCAACAGTTAACCGACGTTGATTTTAAACCGCGACGTTAATTTTGTTAGTCGTTGTGGTAGCAAATAGTATTAGACTGTTTACAAGAAACTTTTGTGGCACAGGATTTACCTCTTATACTTCGTAGAATTATGTGGTTTATGCAACCCGCATGCGAATCGCTCCGTTTACAATTTTTTAAATATAGTTTTTACCGATCGATGGATTTGGAAGAAACGGTTCTATACGCTGACCAGCTCGTTAGGTTTTATTTCTGTGAATATATGAAAAATGGAATAACATAAAACTTACGTAAAGAATAGACAAGACCTGCAAAATTAAATTTTTGTCTAGAGGTTTGTGCTTTAGTCAATGGGAGACATTTTAAACGTTGATTATAATTCTAGAATAACAAAATCTGATTTCACTTATATTTCTAAATTTATTTAGTAGTAACCAAAATTTGACTGCGTTTGTAGAGGCATTCCTAATGTAATTTTTATGCTTCGTGTTACAAAAAAATTAATTACAAAAAATGTACCACTTTTTAGGATAATTTTTACAGGATTATTTATTTAATTCAACTATTTTGACTGACTTACGATAAATACGTTGTCTTCGAGTTATTTTGTATTTTTAGCGTAATTGGAAAGTATATACAGTACCTAAAATGGCAACTTGATCTAAGCCCTGGACAACCGTGTCTTCACTACAGTTACCCAGACAATACCGTCGAACAGGAGAGTAAACTCCTCGAACAAATCTGGCGCCCGAGAACCGTACCGTTCGTTTCTATTTCAGCTAAATAGTTCGTTCCGGGGTAAGCGTCACAATTGTAATGTACTTGTTTTTATTTTTTGTGTCAGAAAATCACTGAGAAGCTGTGTAGTTTATAGAACATCGAATTAAGGACCATAACATTGTTTTTGATTATATTTATTTACGGTGCTAGTAGTAAACCCAATAGACTATTTAATGCAACAGGATAGTAATTTTCGATTTGTTTTGCTTTAACACTTTGATTCTTTTAAATGTTTTATTTAAACATTTTTTAACGGTTTTGATGGTTTAATGTCAGCTTATAAATTATCACTCTGTTAATAAGATACACGTTGTATGCGACACTAGGTCACAGAAGTTTTTTTTACATGGAGATAATATATTTTCAAAAGCTTGAAAGTTTGGTAAAATTTTGAAAACTCGAACTGAAAAACCTTGACTTAGCTTATCTTAAAAATGGCATGATTTTTCAAAACCTTGGTTTTTTTAAAAATCAAGCGAAACTTTTGAATCACTAGTGTGGGTATTTTTGCTAATTCTAATTTGAAAATTGGATAGAGAATCTATTATCTGTTGCTTTTTTGAAATTAGACTTGGAAGTACCCACTACTCCTGTTACTTTTTATAAATCAGTTGTTAAACTTAATAATATCTATTCTTGAAAACAAATATAAGTGTTCAAGGTAATAGTAAATTACTAACTAAAAGTATATAATTAAGTAGTTTTAGATTATGCAAGGTAAACCATATACGTGAAATATCATTACGCCGCGTGCTGTTTCTTGAAAAATAGATTGAAAACATTCATTCACTTGTGTGTATGACATAAACAGTATTAGAAGATTGGTATCTCTGTAATTAGTTCAGGTCTATTAACTAACCAAAATATGTTTGTAAATTAAATTCGCGTGATGCTTAATATCCTATGATTTGATAATAACTACATTAATGTTTTTAACTTCATTTTATGTAGTCTTAATTTTTGCAAAATCATTGATTATAATAACTGAGTTTATACGTACAAATCAGTAGGCATTGGATTGTATTATTTGCACTTAGATACGCGATAAAACGACTTGCTCTTGAGTGTCTATTAAATACGTAATGGGTAAAACGTTTCTACTGTAGTTATTTAGTTGTTCAATTTTCTTTGACGAGTTAACATGTGGCCATTTGTAGTAATAGCGGTGTTAGTTACTGCGTTTTGTTACATTAAATTAAGCAAAGTGTATAAATATTGGGACGAACAAGGTGTGGCTTATGAAAAACCAGTGTTTATGTTAGGTAACCTTGCTTCTAGCATTTTGAGAACCAAATCGTCGCGAGATATTCTCGCAAGCGTTTATAAAAAATTTTCTGATCATCGGTTTGTAAATAACAATTTTAACATTTGATTTTATAAGTAAACAAGTTTAGTTACGTGGGTCTTTACCAATTCCACGAACCAGTCCTTTTAATTCGAGATCTAGAATTAATTAAACAAATAACAGTAAAAGATTTCGATGTTTTTCCCGATCATAAAACGTTTTTGCCGGCAAACGTTGATGCCCTTTGGGGAAAAAATCTTTTCCAAATGTCATGTATGTAAAAAATTATTTGATTCAAATTTATTTATCAAAAAAATCTTTAGCTAAAGATGGATGGCAGTCGATGAGGGCAACACTTAGCCCCGCATTCACAAGTAGCAAAATGAAAGTTCTGTATGTGTTAATGCAGGACTGTACAGAGCGATTTATTAAACACTTTAAAAACCAAAATCAAAGTGTTTCTATTAACGCCAAAGACGTTTTCACTAGATTTGCAAATGATATTATTGGCACGTCTGCGTTTGGCATTAACTGTAATTCGATGGAAAATCAAGATAATGAGTTTTATCTAATGGGAAAAGAGGCTACAGATTTTTCAGGATTTAAAATACTAAAGTTTGCTATGTACGGAATTAGCCCGACTATAATGAAAGTTAATTATAGTGTTTTTGTTTGTATTTTGTATTAATTTCTTTTTTAGATATTTGGCATTAAAATATTCAACAAAAAAGTTAGCTCATTTTTTAGAAAAATTATTAAAGAAACGCTTGATTACCGAAAAAAGAGAAATATTATTCGTCCAGACATGATACATTTAATGATGGAAGCACAAAAACTTCAAGAAAGCTTAGAAGAGAACAAAACGAATAAACATTCAACTGAATTAACCGATGAGTCTATGACTGCTCAAGCTTTAATCTTTTTCACTGCTGGATTTGAAACTATTTCTTCCGCAATGAGTTTCGTTGTTTATGAATTAGGTGTTCATCCTGACATACAAGAAAAACTGTATCAGGAAATATGCCAAAGTGTAATAAACAAAGAAAGTGTAACATACGAAACTTTATCTATGATGAAATATTTAGAATGTGTAGTTTCTGGTATAGTTTTTTACTATAATTTCACGAATTATAACTTTATACTTTTAGAATCACTGCGATTACATTCTGCAGTAGCAGTGTTAGACAGAAAATGCATAAAACCATACACAATACATCCCGTTTTGAGCCATGAAAAACCATTGCATTTGAAAGAAGGATCATTAATTTGGATTCCAAACGATGCTATTCAACACGACGAGAAATATTTTCCAAACCCAGAAAAATTTGATCCGGAAAGATTTAGCAATGACAACAAACATAAAATTGTGCCTTTTACTTATTTGCCATTTGGAACTGGTCCTAGAAATTGCATAGGTAAGATTTAAAAATAGTTAGAAATTTTTTATTTATTTTGTTTTAATGTTTTAGGTTCTCGTTTTGCTTTATTAGAAATCAAGCTGATGCTTGTGGAATTACTACAAAATTTTGAAATTGTACCAAATGAAAAAACTCAAATTCCGTTAAAACTAAGCAAGTCTAATTTTAATGCCATTCCTGATGACGGAATATGGTTGACGTTACAACCAAGAGTAATGAATAATTAATAATAATTACATAATTTTAAATGCATTGCGTAAGTAAAAATTTTCAAAAATAGCATCAACACTTTATATTTGATATGATTTATTGTGTATTAAAACCATTATATTATATTTTTTGTTTTTCTCTTTGTTATACCTATACTTTTCTTTTGTTTAAACAAAAATATTAGTAATTGGCATAATGTAAATTTTAAAAATTTTAGATACGTAATTATTTTTAATTTTGAACAAATATTTTAGATCTAGTCTCGCTTTTTAGTTACACTAGAAGTTGACATTAAGTTTGTTATTTCAAATACAATTGTTTCCATTTTCTAAGCTTTAAAATAATATATTTCGATTTTTTATTTATTTAAAATTTATACGAAGTACTTACGATACTTGAGGTTTAAAAACAAAGTGCGTTTGCAGAGTTCGGATTAAGAGTAATTGTTTTTATAATTATTAAACGTAATATGCTTAGCATCAAATATTTTACGGAAATTGGACTGACAGGAGCTTTTAAATGTTTTTGCTAACATATGTATGGAATAGTTTGAGAAAAAAGCTTTGATTGGCGCATTTGTTAATTTATTCCGCTTTACCTTAATTTGGTCGTGGCTTTTCCGGTAGACAGTGTGCTTGGCGATGCACTAACGTAGACAAGAGTCGGTGATTTATGTTAAATGCGCTACCATTTTGAATAACGCAAATTACAGTGACCGGTCCCGCAGTTGAAGCAGTTCGTCGCAGTTGAATTCATTTTGTTACACTTAGGTCTAAAAATCTTAAACAATAATACTTGATATAGATTTGAGAAGGATTCCAAGAACGATGCTTTTTCTACTTGTAATTTATTAATTTCTTTTATCGAATAAAAATGCAAAATTTTTCAAATCAATTTGGTTTCATGCAGAAGTTCAGAAAATGTGTCTTCTTTAACTTGAAATATTAAGCATAAATTTAATTAGAAACACAAGGTGCATTCCTTTGTTGGTTCAACAGGTATTGATAAATGCCCTTTGTGTTGGCAGTCTTGTAGGTTGATTAATTGTTCTAAATGATTTAGAACCACTTCTAATAAACGGTTTCAATTGGTTAAACAGCATAACCGTTGTTTTAATTGTCTTTCGTCAGATCATAAAACAGTGATTTTGTGTCTTCGTAGCACTGTAAAACTTGCAAAGAACGTCACCATTCTTCTTTATTTTAGGGGTTCTCAAAGTAATCTCGCTAAGTGCTCTGCTAGTAGCAATATCTCAAACGATCATATATAAAGTTTTTCGATTTTTCACGTTTTAATCGACCAATAGCAAGTACACCCGATTGACGAGTATTTTATCTTAAACCACACTGAGGGGCTTGTCTTTTTTATCCAAAAAATTCTTCTGTTTCTTTAAAATTTTGTTAAACTGCAGGAATGTTAAAAGTACCGTTCTCGTCAGAGAAATCATCAATTTTCAGGTCAAAGCAGTTAGTACCACAAAGTTGCTTAATTTTATCATCTTCTTTAAAACGAAGAAATTTTTTTGTTTCAAAAATTACTAAAAGGAAAAATACCCCTTAGAGAAAAATATTGTAGTACGTATTACTGTCCAACTAAATGGACTATTCTTAAACTATTTTCCTAGTAGTTTAAAACAAAAATAAGCATAAAATTGGCATTTACCGTCAATTGTTGCCTAGCGAAACGCCGCCATAACTTTGCATTAGATTCGCGCGCAACGTCTGCGTTCATACGTGCAATACGTTGGACCGAGAATTTTGCTGACGAAAATCAAGTAGATATTTAGACAAGCCGTAAAAACTCGATGTTTAACATACTGAACATCAAGACCTTCTAAGCCAGCATCAGCGGAGCATATGCTAAAAACAAGTCATCAAATTTAGTTTAAAATTACTAAGGTTTTGAAAAATGTTTCTAATTACTATCAACGATATTAGGCAGTTTATTGCAATATTTAACAATCATTTTAATATTAATTGAGATGCTAGTCTTTTTCTACCGGATATTTGAAAACCAGTTTTATTGATTATAAGCCAGTCTATTAAAACAAAGTTTTAAAGTGCAATCAATCAGTTTATTCTAGGCTCTAAAAATGTTCACTGAAACGTGTAACAAAACTTCAGCTTGAAATCAAGTCAAGTTTTCGAATAATCAAACCAACATTTTAAAAAATTAAAAACCTTGCTTAAGATTAGCCAACCGAAGCTTTTACAGGTTAAGTTTTTAAGCTTTTGCCAAGTTTTCAAGTTTTTGAAAATAATACTGTCTGAATATAAAATTTATACCGCAAAATTAACTTTATCGAAGTTAATATATAAAAATAACTTAACCATACAAACTCAATTGACGAAATCAAAACAGAAATTACGCATGTCGTTGAAATGAATTCTAAGAAAGCTGAACTTAGAATTTAGATTTCTTACATTGCAACGCTTTTTATTTATTTAGCTAAAGTCTTATTTTAGTTACAACCGCAGATAAATGTAATCGAGTACACAAAGTAAATTTTGTTAAGTCAGGTTAGTATCAATGCTAAAAAATAAAAATTGGTATCTGCTGTAATTATTTTACTAAGAATTTATTTTGTAAAAAATGAGAAAAAAGATTAATTAACGCAATACGTAAAGAAGTTTTAAAATACTGATCTCACAGCATTTCCACATAATTAAAATCAAGTCAATCTGCACTTATTTAAATATACAAAATTGACCACTTTAGACCAAACCTTTTTAATTTTTATTTAAAGTTACAAAAAAAATTTTTTAAAGTTTGTAGCCGTTTATCAAAAAAACGCTGTAAGCTAGGTTGCCTCATAAATCTGGATCAATTAGAAGTTAAACGGGAACGCATATACATTTAAACCTCGCATTGTAAATGTTCTGTAAAAGCATTATTTTGTGCTTATTACCTTGCCTACTACACGTGAAAAAGCTTAAAAGCTTGATAAAAGCAAGCAAAGTCTGTATCCACAAGCATCAAGCCAAATTAAGCTTCTAGCTTTAGAAAGCTTGACTGTCAAGCTCAAGCCAAGCTTTTGCGTTTCAAGCTAAGCTATTCGGCTTGGTGAATCTGTTAAGTGTTGTGATCGTACGATACTTTTATTGTTCAAAATTAATAAGTTTGTGCTTTATGATGTTTCTGAATAATTTGTAGATTTTGTTTATAAATTTTAATATTTAGTAAACTTTTGTTACTGAAATGTTATTGTTTTATTGTAAGATGTTTAGCGATTTAAATAGTTGCACTTGTGTTTACTGTTTTCTGAATATATAAAATTCTATTTGCAAAAAAATCATGTTACTGCATAATAATACGCGGTAATTCAAATTCGGTTTCTAAAATAAATGAAAAAATCAAACTTTGCTCATGCATATATTTTTGTAGTGTTAGTTTTGAAATCAGCAAGAAAAACCATAATGTACTCAAAAAGTGTAAATTAGCTTCGAAAAATCTCCTTGTCCCATTCTTTTTATTATTATTTTTCATGTGTTCATTCCACTCAGTTCCATCATATTTTTTTTCTCTGTTATGAAATTCATGCAGGGAATTATGCGTTTTATAAACTTGCATAACGTATCTATAGGTTAATAGGTTCTTTGTATTGTATAAGAAACGCGTAAGAATATCCGTAAAGCTAACAAATCTTGACTTTAAAGTCTGTGTCTTAGGTTTGTTTTTATTCTCGACACCGTTCCATATAAATTAGGTTTTGCAATGTTGTAATTCTGACAATGATAGTATATAAGATAAGACAATGTTTCTCTGTGTTCTGATCCTGATAACGATGCTTTCAATTCAAATAAAGAAACTGTTGATAACCCACCCTCAAATTTTTCCGGTACTTTACAACTCTAGAAAGCAAACCATAGACTTTTGTGGTCAAAAAAAGCACCTTTCCGATTATAATTATAAATATAACAGTTGCAAGCAGTGGAGGCTCGTGAAGTCGGGCTTAAGATGAGCTACATTTGATACATTTTAACAATAGCAGCTCTTAATAAAAACCGAAAAAAATGCATTTTTTTGACAATAAACCAATAATAATTGCGTTTTTCTTTAATTTACTATTTTCATTCTAAAACCACGGATCTTTGTTTTGTGTGATATTAACAAAGCTACTAAAGAGACGATTTTTACGAACACTCATTGCTGATTAACAAAAAACGTTAAATCTTATTATTTGAATATGTGTAGACGTTCTATAATACTATAATAGTATCATCTAGTATGATCCAACGGATGTGTTACGATCAATTGCATTTTATTGTTTTCTTTTCGATAAAACTGTAATGCGGTATATTTATAGTCTTCCGAGAGATTTTTTTTCAAGTTGTTCTTTTAACGACAGCGTTACAAACTCGTAAAAAAAATAAACAGTACTTTTTTGTATTTTCAAAAATTACGTAGGACAAATATACCGTTTCACTTAGAACACGTCGTATAAATTCTACTGCTTTATGATTACTGAATTCAAAGAATGAAACCACGATTAAAACCATAGTATAGAAACAAATCAGTGGTCTCACTCCGCAAGCGGCGCTTTGATGTTCGTGTAATAATTTTAGTCAGCGCGCATTATGCTGAGAGTCGATTTGAACGGCGGGATTGGATAGAATTACGGAACTCATTTTAAACTTGCTTGCAAACGTTCGTAAAATCAATTAATTTGAGTCTTGTTTTTTTCAATTTTTTATTGCGCATTACGCTACGAGTTGAACTATGCCCAAACAGTTATGTTACAAAATTTGGTTGAGTGAAACTGCTGTTTTGTTTCTATACTGTGATTGAAACTATTTTTAGCCACAAACGCGCAAGCCCTTTTTGCACGTTAAAACTGCATATGAAAATCTCGTAGTGGGAATAGCGACATCACATTACAATGCTCGCTACATATACAGGCATGAACTTCAATAATTGTAGCCTAACATAAAGAAATACCTATTTAATATACGTTGCTTTGAAGAACATCTATATTAAATTAATGTTTTAGAATAATAAGAAGTAGATGATTTACATGTATGTCTTATAAATATATTTATATATTTTACGGTTTTTTGTTTTAACGAACATTTGGGGGGCTTGCGCCCTAAAGCCTTTATAGACCAGCCGCCACTGACTGTGGGTATGCCTACAGATGGCTTCTGGAGACAAGGCCTTAGTACTGCTGAAACGTACAAATGCATAATAACCAAAGTTCGTTTTAACTTTTTTATAACGTCTTTGTGCTTTAACAACAAAACAACTGGAGATTCTCAAAATGAATTTGCTTTAATTCAGTACACTGAAAGAAATGTCGTTATAAAAAGTTTTGTTAAACTAAAAATTATTATTTTCAATATCCATCTATTAACAATCATTCACATAAGTAGTAATTTTCATTAACAGACCTTTTACTAGATTTAGCAATACAAAAATATACAATAATTATGTATTCTTATGAAAAATATGGGAATTTCTGCTATTATAAGAAACTAGCTGTACCCTGCCACGCTTCGCAGTGGCACATTGTGATTGAATGGTTGACATTCGTATTAATTAATAATTGCTAGTTTTAATGTAATTATATTTATATACATTAAAAGTGAGGTTAATCCAAAATAAATAATATAATTACGTCCACGTGTTAGATGTAATAAAAAAGATATAACCACTCACTTCTGTTAGAAATCCACTTGAATTATAATAAGTCCTTTTATTTTGCCTGTCAGTTAATAATATTTTTACCGTCCATTTTTGATATAAAATATAACCTCTACTTACGATTTGGTGAAAGGCGCAGTTCGATCGAACACTATCACACCAAAAATTCTTGATTTAAGTGAATATTTAATTCAGATTGTATAATAATCAGAATCAAATGCAATTTTTTTTGTAAATAAACAATGTAATTGGGAACGAAATTGTTTCTCATGTGACTGCGTCATTATTATTTTGGTTGTCAACGAGTGTTTTCCTAGCCTATGACAGATGGCGCGGTCACTGGTAAACAGCTGATCGTTAAAAAAAATGTTTTCTCGCGGTCGCAGATATGTGACTGTTGCAAAAAATAGATAAAAACAATCCTTGATGCGGATTTTATATCATGTTAAAATTTCAACTCAATCGGTGCAGAACTTTTTGAGTTTTTGAAGCGTACACAAACCAACATAACATTTTTATATATATAGATAGACATAATCCGCTTTTCTTGAAAATTTGCCGTAAAAACCTGTTTACTGGTACCTACTTGCAACAGATGTAAAAATTCTTTTATTATATCTTTTTTGTTTGAATTTAGTTCTATAAGAAACTATAAAACATTAAATAATGTACATTATTTATTATAACTTTTTATATATCTGTTTCTTTTTATTAATATATTTTTATCTCTACTTTTGTTTTAATCTTTATGATGCAGTTAGTAACTAAAATCTTGGATAAGTTGCTTAACAAAAGCGGTTATAAAATAGTTTCAAATAATGGTAATAAGCATGTTTTCAAAACAGTTACATAGCAGTTGCTGTAAACGGTAACTACAATGTTACAAATCAATTACAAAACCGTGATGATAAACCATTACAGAAACGATTCAGAATAGGTAAACATGATTTGTAAAAAACCGTTATAGCAACGCTGCAAAACAGTTACAAAGTAGTAATTGCAAAGGTTTCAGACACGTTGTAAAACGGTTATAATATTGCTGCAGTTGCCTTGCAACTGACCAAATCCGCTATTGACAACGTATCAGGAAAGACTCAGCAACTATTCTGTAACTAAATACCATACTGAAACCATAGTTGCAAGAGAGTTTTACAACCGTTTTGTAACTGATTTTTGCTACTTGGGTATGTTCTAGGAAAGGTATTGTAGTGAAATATCTGTCAATTAAAATATGTGTACTCTTTTTAAAGATTGCAAATAATCTGATGACGCTTTTAAAGGCAAATCCTTGGGTTTTTAGATTTCTTATTTAAAACTGCATTTTTTTTGGTAAATTTCAATGTGGAGTACTAGTTTGTTTGAAACAGCATACACAAAACTTTTCAGTTCCTTAAGGTTTAGTTTACCTCTGGCAAATTCTTTCAATCTGCAAACGCCGGCGAACGAAATAATTTGTTTGTTGATAGCAAACTGTGGAAACATTGGTAATATCAAAAATTCTTTTCGGATCCGATTAATTAAAGAACGAATCTTGTACAAAGACGATTTTTCTTGCAGTGTTACGCTACAGTTGATAATAAATTTAAATTTTTTTCCCAATTTAAACAAAAATGTCCTTAGTTATTGCAGTAGCGCTGACATTAACTTTGGTTGTTTTTGCTCACTACATTTTGACTTGGGGGTATTTTAAGCACGACATAAGTAAGGAAACAGCAAAAAAACTTTTTAATTTCAAGCGATGCTAAATCTATTGCTTTTTTTTCTTCTAAAAATGTTACTTCAGTACAGTCGTAAATATTTTGAAATGTGTCATCATCTAAATGTATTTTTAAGTAGACGTAAACTTTTTACTCAGGTCTTCTTTTTATATCGTTAAAACTTTTTTGAAGTTTGCAGTTTGGCAAAATAAAGTTTTCAGATTGTTTAATCGACTAGTAGCAGGTGTCATCGGAATCTTCTTCGTTCTTCTATTTCTTTAAGACATCCAATACGTTGGATCGAGGGTTTTGCTGCCGAAAATTAAGTACATACTTAGACAAACCGTTAAAACATGATGTTCAACATACTGAACATTAAGAAAAATATTAGAAAACCGGGTAAAAACGTAAAAATTTGTATAAAAAAACATGAAACAAGTCATCAAACTTTGTTTAAAATTACTAAGGTTTTCAAAAACGTTTCTAATTATTATTGTTAATTTTCTTCTGTCGGATATTTGTAAACCAGTTTTGTCAATTGGAAGCCAGTCTATCAAAATAAGGTTTTAAAGTGCAATCAATCAGTTTATTCCAGGTTCTGAAGATGTTCACTGCGACGAGCAACAATAGTTCAGCTTGAAATCAAGCCAAGTTTTCAAAAAATCAAGCCAAGCTTTTAATGGGTCAAGCCAAGTTTAAGATTAACCAAACCAAACTTTTACAGGTCAATCTTTTACAAAGTATTCAAGCTTTCAAAAAAATATTATCTTAATGTAAAATTTATACCGCAAAATAAAGTTTATCGAGTGCAGTTTACACAAATCACTTCAGCAAACAGCATCAATTGAATTCTTGTTTTGGTTACAACCGCAGATAAATGTAATCAAGTACACATACATTTTGTTAAGTTACATCAGTGTCAATACAAAGTAATAAAAATTGGTATCTGCAGTAATTATTTTACTAAGGATTTATTTTGTAGATGACGGAAAGTTAAAACAAAACAAAAAAACAGAAATTTTTTATTTAAAGTAACATGATAACTTTTCCTTAAGTTTGTAGTTTGTAAGAGAAAAAACGGTGGAATATTCAGCAGAAGATTTAGCGTAGTCACGTGCGTTAGAAGAATTACAGAAACCCATCGATGGTTGTCAAACTTTTGGTGATATTGTTGCCTCTGTATTGAAAGAGATGAATGAAATAAGCCGCAAAAAGTCAATTTGTAAATAAGAATATTACTAAAATATGCAAAGCAAGATTTAAAATTAGGCGTAGTAATTCCTATTTTATCTTTCATACCAACACCACCAACCACTATGGTACACTCACAGCCTGCACACATATCGGCACAGTCTCAGAAATTTTATGAATGTGCACTAAATTAGATTATGTCAAATGTTGACAAATCTCAGATTTCGGGGACATCATCAAATAGGTATCTCA